>CM059425.1:148789187-149989187 GCA_030390025.1 Squalus acanthias
ATAACAAGATATAACATAATAAGATTGAAGCCACATTGATTCGTTGTACACCCCACGCATGCAGCAGCAATGGAGATAAACATAAAAGAAGTCCTTTCATATGTGGCAGGACAATATCATACAATAGTTCCATGTTATTATGTGGACAGCACTATCCTCATACATTGTACACAGAAGGTTAGGTGTTGTTAGGAGATGACAACAACACTGAAATAAGTAACTGAAAATGACAAAGATTTCATCCAACTATATCTGTGCTGTCTCCTTTATTTCCTGCACTGTGCTTTATCTGTCAGACACCCTTTAGACAATGGTCCATTTTAAGCTAGATTTAAAATTTAAATTAGATGTAGAATTACAGAAAGAGACTATTTGGCCAATCATGTCTCTATCAGCGCTAGCTCCAAGTCAGTCCCATTTCCCTGCTCTTTTCCTGTACCCTTTAATATTTTTCCTCTTCAAGTGTTTATGTGATTCCCTCCTAAATGCCATGAATGACTCAGCTTCAGTGGTAACGCATTATATATTTTAGTCACACTTTGCTTGAAAAAACTCTTGCACCCCATCTCCACTTCACTTCTAGTATTAATCCTAACTTCGTGCCCCCTTTGTTGTTGATTCACTGACCAGTGGAAAGTTTTTTTTTATCATTTACCCCATCAAGCCCTTTAAAAACTTTTAATATTTCCATTAGATCCCTTCCTGAAGTGCAGATAAATAACATCCACTCCCACACACTTATCCTCCAGATCTGTAACCTGCTCAAAGAAATCCAGTAAATTGGTGAGAAACAGCCTGTCCCTTTTGAACTCCTGCTGGCTTTCTCCAATCAAACCTTGTCTTCCAGATGTTTCCTAATCAATGTTCTCAATAAACTTTGATATTTAAAGATTTGTATTACCAGGCCTTGTCTACTGTTGTATCATAGAATCACAGAAGATAGGAGCAGGAGTAGGCCATTCGGCCCATCTAGCCTGCTCCACCATTCAATGCGATCATGGCTGATCATCCAAATTCAGTTCCCTATCCCTGCTTTCTCCCCATATCCCTTGATCCCTTTAGCCTTAAGAAATATATCCAACTCCTTCTTGATTCTATTTAATGAATTGGCCTCTACTGCCTTCTGTGGCAGAGAATCCCACAGTTTCACCACTCTCTGGGTGAAGAAATTCCTCCTCATTTCTGTCCTAAATGGCTTACCCCTTATCCTTAGACTGTGACCCCTGGTTCTGGACTCTCCGACCATCGGGAACATCCTTCCTGCATCTAGTTTGTCCTGTCCTGTCAGAATTTTATAAGTTTCAATGAGATCCCCTCTCATTCTTCTAAACTCCAACGAGTATAAGCCCAATCGACCCAATCTCTCTTCATACGTCATTCCTGCCATCCCAGGTATCAGCCTTGTGAATCTTCGCTGAACTCCTTCCATGGCAACAACATCCTTCCTCAGATAAGGCGACCAAAACTGCACACAGTACTCAAGGTGTGGTCTCACCAAGGCCTTGTACAACTGCAGCAAGACATCCTTGTTCCTGTACTCAAATCATCTCGCTATGAAGGCCAACATACCATTTGCCTTCTTAACCGCCTGCTGCACCTGCATGCTTACCTTCAGCGACTGGTGCACAAGGACACCCAGGTCTCGTTGCACTTCCCCTTCTCCCAATCTATTGCCATTCAGATAATAGTCTGCCTTTCTGTTTTTGACACCAAAGTGGATAACCTCGCATTTATCCACGCTATATTGCATCTGTCACACTTCTGCCCAATCACCCAACTTGTCCAAATCATCCTGGAGTTTCTCAGCATCCTCCTCGCAGCACACACGCCCACCCAGTTTTGTGTCATCTGCAAACTTGGAGATATTACATCTAGTTCCCTTGTCTAGATCATTAATATATATTGTGAATAGCTGGGGTCCAAGGACCGATCCCTGCGGTACCCCACTAGTCACTGCCTGCCACTCGGAAAAAGACCCGTTTATTCCAACTCTTTGCTTTCTGTCTGCCAACCAGTTCTCTATCCAAGTCAATACCTTGCCCCCAATCCCATGTGCCTTAACTTTACACGCTAATCTCTTATGCGGGACCTTATCAAAAGCCTTTTGGAAGTCCAAATACACCACACCCACTGGTTCTCCCTTATCTATTTTACCAGTTACATCCTCAAAAAATTCCAGTAGATTAGTCAAGCATGATTTACCTTTTGTAAATCCATGTTGACTTTGTCCAATCCCGTCACTGTTTTCCAAGTGCTCAGCTATTACATTTTTTATAATGGACTCTAGTATTTTCCCCACTACCGTTGTATTAGAACGAACAGATGTGCTGCTTCACCCAGAATGGTCATTAATCTCAGGTTGGTGATTTAAGAAGAGGGCGGTACAAACCATTCCCTGTGCAAATTATTTATGTATGCAGAAAATGAGAATCCCAAAACAAATGCCTAGAGCACACTAATAACTACATCTTACCAATGTGAGAAACAACTATTTACTCTCACTTTCTATCCTTCAGCAATCCCGCTATCCAAACTTCCACTTTACCTTTAATGCCTTAGAATTCATGTTTAAATCCTCCCTGGACTCACCCTTTCCTATCTCTGTAACCTCCTCTAGCCCTACAACCCTGCAGAACTCTCTGTCCCTCTGACTCCAGCCTCTTGTGCATCACCCTTACCTTCGCCCAACCCATCAACCGCCTAAGTTCCACTCTCTGAAATTCCCTCCCAAAACCTCTCCATGTCCCTCTTCTCCTTTAAGACCAGCTTTAAAACCGACCTCTTTGGCCAGCTTTTGGCCACCCATCCTCATCTCTCCTTCTTTGGTTCAGCTTCCATCTTTTTTGATTACGTCTCTGTGAAGCGCCTTGAGACATCTTTCTACATTAAAGGCAGTAAATAAATGCAAGTTTTTGTTGTAATGCATATCCATCTAACCTCTTTTCTATAATGAGGTGCCCAAACTGGAAGAAAGTAATCTAACTGTGGCCTAACTCATGAATGCAACAACTATCTTATTCCCCCAACTGTCTTATTCTATCCCATCTCACATTTACCCTAAAAGTGTGCAGTGCATTGTGCTTTAATAGTATGTGGTGCATTTCTTCTACTTTGTAACTATGTGCATCTTCTAAGTCTTTCCCCAGTGCAAGGAGGAAGTTAAATGAATGGCTGCTGCCTGTCATTGCATGCTCCAAGGGCTGGATACGGTCCATTACCTCCTTGTGCTGGGTCAGTGAATGGCCCTGCAAGTATTGGTACCACAATTGCATAGACAGTAGATGCCTGGGCCTTTAGACTCTCTAACACCTCTGTAGTCATTTCAGTGGGGTAGCTAGATGTTACAACAACCCGAGAGAGATTGGGGCTAATGTTCTCCTTCAACACCTGGGCTGTAATTTGGTGGAGCAGATCGCCTACCTGTTGTAGAATGCGCCTGATTTTCATTCCATCGTCCAACTACTGTTAATTGGGTATTGCTTCACAAGTATAACAATTAATCTAAAAAATAACATTTTATTCAACAGCAAAAAAAACTGTAGGACCTATGTTTATGACTGTTGTGAGGGGGCGCAAGAAGAGGGATTTGGGGTGCATATTCACAAATCTTTGAAGGTGGTAGGGCAAATTGAGAAGGCGGTTAAGAAAGCAGATGGGATACTTGACTTTGTAAAAAGGGGCAATGAATACAAAAACAAGGAAGTCATGCTAAACCTTTAAAAATCTCTGGTTGGGCCTCAGCTAGAGTATTGTGCCCGGATGAAATGTATCCCAGGCTGTTAAGCGAAGCAAAAGAGGAAATAGCAGAGGCCCTGACCATCATTTTCCAATCCTCTCTGGCTTCAGGTGTGGTGCCAGAGGACTAGAGGACTGCTAATGTGGTACCCTTGTTTAAAAAGGGAGAAAAGGATAGACCGATTAATTACAGGTCAGTCAGCCTAACCTCGGTGGTGGAAAAATTATTGGAAAGAATTCTGAAGGACAGGATAAATCTTCATTTAGAAAGACACGGATTAATCAAGGATAGTCAGCACGGGTTTGTTAAGGGAAGGTCGTGTCTGACAAACTTGATTGAATTTTTTGAGGAGGTAACAAGGAGGGTAGATGAGAGTATTGCGTTTGATGTAGTGTATATGGACTTTAGCAAGGCTTTTGATAAGGTTCCACATGGCAGACTGGTCACGAAGTTAAAAGCCCATGGGATCCAGGGCAAAGTGTCAAGTTGGATTCAAAACTGGCTCGGAGGCAGGAAGCAGAGGGTAATGGTTGATACTGAAGAAGGAAGCTGTAGACTGCAGGAAGATATCCATAAATTGGTCAGGTGGCCTGAACAGTGGCAAATGGAATTCAATCCGGAGAAGTGTGAGGTAATGCATCTGGGGAGGGCTAACAAGGAAAGGGAATACACATTAAATAGTAGGACACTGAGTAGTGTAGAGGAACAAAGGGACCTTGGCGTGCATGTCCACAGATCCCTGAAGGTAGCAGGCCAGGTAGATAAGGTGGTTAAGAAGGCATACAGAATGCTTGGCTTTATTAGCCGTGGCATAGAATACAAGAGCAGGAGGGTTATGCTTCAACTGTATAAAACACTAGTTCGGCCTCAGCTAGAGTACTGCGTGCAGTTCTGGTCACCACATTACAGGAAAGATGTGATTGCACTAGAGAGGGTACAGAGGAGATTTACAAGGATGTTGCTGGGAGTAGAGAATCTTAGTTATGAGGAAAGACTGGATAGGCTGGGTCTGTTTTCCTTGGAACAGAGGAGGCTGAGGGGAGAACTTATTGAGGTGTATAAAATTATGAGGGGCCTAGGTAAAGTGGATAGAAAGGACCTATTTCCCTTAGCAGAGGGGTCAAAAACCAGAGGGCACAGATTTAAAGTAATTGGTGGAAGGTTTAGAGCGGATTTGAGGGGAAATTTCTTCACCCAGAGGGTCGTGGGGGTCTGGAACTCATTGCCTGAAAGGGTGGTGGAGGCAAAAACCCTAACCACATTTAAAAAGTACTTGGATGTGCACTTGGGATGCTGTAACCTGCAGGGCTACGGACCAAGAACTGGGAAGTGGGATTAGGCTGGATAGCTCTTTGTTGGCCGGCGCGGACACGATGGGCCGAAATGGCCTCCTTCCGTGCTGTAACTTTCTATGATTCTATGATTCAATTCTGGGTACCATCTTTAGGAAGGATGTCAAGACCCTGGAGAGGGTACAGAGGAGGTTTACCAGGATGATATCAGGAATGAGGGAGTTCAGTTATGTGGAGAGATTGAAGAAGTTGGGATTGTTCTCCTTAGAGCAGAGAAGGTTATTGGGAGACCTAATAAAGGTATTCAAAATTATGAGGGGTTTTGATAGGAAAGTAAGTAGGGAGAAACTATTTCCTCTGGCAAGTAAGTCATTAACCAGAGGTCACAGATATAAAATAATTGGCAAAAGAACTAGAGGGGTAATGAGGAGAAATTTCTTCACACAGAGAGTTGCTAAGATCTGGAATGCACTACCTGGAAGGGTGGTGGAATCAGGTTCCATAGGAACTTTTAAAAGGCAATTGGACATGTGCTTGAAGAGGACTAATTTACAGGGTTATGGGGAAAAAGCTGGGATGTGGGACTAAATTGGACAGCTCTTTCAAAGTGCCAGCATAGGCGTGATGGGCCAAATGGCCTCCTTCTGTGCTGTAATATTCTATGATTCTACATTCCACAAAATACCCAAATATAAATTTGAATTATAACAAAACTACAGAACTACCTGGTTCAACACGAGGAACTGTCAGAGACATCAGAAGTGAGCTTGTGTAAAGGAATGAGCCAAACCTATTCAGAAAAATACACCATCCTATGAACAGAATTCAGATTTTATTAAAACATGACAAACTGGGGTTAAAAATCTAAAAAGCCTCAACGACACAAGCCGTAAACAGAAATACAGGCTTCTGAGATAAGATGAAGTGTTAACACAAAAGTTGTAAACACCACACAGGCTTTTGAGATAAAGAATGGTTGTAAATACTAACACAATGGCCTCATTGAAGAAGCAAAGAGTTGGTTCCAAGGAGTCTAGAGTGTGGAACCAACACAATAGCAATGCCCAAGTAAAGTGTCAAAATTTAACACGTCGAACAGGTGCACAGAACATTAAAAAAACAAGTGCCTTTGAAAAAATGACATCCAGTAAAAGAAATACCTGCCGTAAAATAGTTTTATGTTAAACTTAGAACAAGGAGACATGATTCTTAATACAACCAATTGAAATAGCTCAGAAATGCATGGAACACCCTAGATGAAGTGTTTTTAATTTACATGTTGTAAAAGGTACAAATAGGAAGGCTTTGAAAATATTACATCAATGGATGCATCAAGCAATCACATTGTTTATGTGTTAAACTTGGAACAGTTGGGAGACGCGAGGTCTGGAATACAAGCAGCTAAAGTGATTTAACAATTCAATAGGAGACCTTCCTAAGAATAGCATCAAATAGATAAATCAATAATAACCATAAAAATGATAAGTTTTGAAACACCTATACAGCAGACAGGATTCTAAAAGTTGGCAGCTGAAATGACAGTAAGAATAGAAAAGAATTCAATACAGAATGGCTGGAGATAATTAGCTTACATCAGCAGAAAACTTCAAAGGATAAACCACTAAAAAAAGGTATAAAAATAGAGCTTTTCAGATAGAAAAGTCAGATGTCGCTGGAAACGGGCAAGCGATTCTCAACTTCAGGGCACGCTCTGTAAGTTTTTAGCTTTTTGAGTCTCGGGTAATCAAGGTACTCTTAATTGATTTTGGTGTATATTCTGGATTAAGAATAAGAAATGTGAAAATGTACGAAGTTAAGATTTGAGAATAAGGATCTCTGAGAATAAGAAAATGTAAGCTATTTGTATTTTGAACTATTAAAGTCACGATTAACTTATCAGCTGTTAACTGAATGTCGGTTCTTTAATAAATTTATATATTTTTAGAATTGTCTCAATTAGTATTTCTATATCAACCTCACGAACTCAAATCTCTGTACACTCTTTTGTGAGGAGTTGCAGAATTCTGGGGGGTTTTCCGGACCCTCATAATATCTGGAAGGTTACAGTCTAGTTAAACATATTAAAAGTGCTATCCAGAGGACGGTAACATCTTCAGGCCGTTCCTTTCCTTCAGGGAGAGATAATCTGAACCTTTAGACCCAATAAAGCGTCTCTAGGATTCGACTACCGCTAATTTTAGTTGAAGGTGAATGTCTGGGGTATACGCCTGATCTGGGGTAGCCTGAGAAGGGCTAGGGCTTGTAATTATCCCTTCACTCAAAGGGATGGTGGAAAGGAAGCATAAAGAGCTGAGGGCAGGAGATGGGAGATTTTTCATCAATCTCCTATAAAGTAAATTGTTTTAAAACCAAGTTTGAATGGCAGCGATGATGAATAAGATCTTGTGGTTATGTGCGAGGGCAAGAGAGGGCAGCAAATCCATGAGTTTTACATTATATGTGTAAGATTTGACAGATATAGACAGTTTGAACTTATCTACTGCAGATTGCAACTCCAGGCAAGCAGCTCAAACCTGCACCCTGAACCAGTTAAGCAGCTGATACTTACATTCTGCGTAAGGAAGTGAAGGATTGCTTTTTCTATAATGAATAGTCCTCGGATCTGTCTGGCTCATTATAATGAATATTCAGACAAGAACCATTGAACCAGTTCTATGGCCTCCTGTGTCTACCTTTTAGACATCCCTTCAGAGCATAAAGATGAAGCTCAGTGTCACAGCACATATGCCTGCATATTTGAAAAGCGTCACTGCTGGAACCAAAATATGCAAGAGTAGAGCTTAGAAAAGAATAGTTTCAGATTTGAGAGAACCATCAAGGGCAGTCATGGATACAGTTATCCCAATAATTCAACCACTCATGTTTGTGACTAGCATCTTACAGCTAAACGAGATAATGATGAGCTGCAGCTTTTGCCATATAAATAAAAATTCGAGCTGCAAGCAGCTTTGAATGTTGATGCTATGCATTGATTACCTCAGCCCGATTTTCTTGAAAGATATCAATAACTATCCCTGCTAAGGCTGGCCTTAAGTGGATATAATAAACAGAAGGTCACAATGTCCACATTAATTTTCACAACAAAATTGCTGTCCATTTGAAACAATCATTACTATGCAACATACAAACATCAAAGATAAATGATAGCCATTCGGTGCAGCTGCTAATCCTAGTGGAAGCCATTTTTAGAACATGAGCTGACATTTTAAAGACTCACGACACCAGCTGTTGGTTGTCACTATTAGATTAATATGAGCAGCAAGGGAGTAATATTCTTAAAAGGGCAATGTCCTTTCTTCTCACTGATCATATAATAGTCATTTTCCCTGGTCTGCCTCCTATGTGCAATTTCATCACAATGCAATGCTCCAGGCCCATCCCCTAAACTGGTTTCCTGGCCTATGGGAAACCAGTAAGAGACAACAGATTAAACACAGGAGAGTTTTGCATGTAGATTGCTCTGGCAATGTTCTTCCTAGGCCTGAACTCCCTGGATCCTAAAGGTAAAACCATCTCTGAAAATCCCACAGCTGTGCAATACAGGACAGGATTTTATCTGCATGTTCCCATTTTCTCAGGAATTCCTACATTTTATTTGAAGGGGGAGTCTCACTATCCTTTTAGAAATAAAAACCATCACAAAGAACTACAATTACATTTTAATTCAGTTTTTCTACTTGTGATTTTTTAATTATTTTTGTTCAAATGCTGACTAGAATCATAGATTGATAAAATATTAAAGGAACTGGCTGAGGTAAGTTATTGGTAACATTGCAGGTACTATCTGGTAAGGTAGTGTAGTGCAAAAGTAAAATACTGTAGATGCTGGAAGTCTGAAATACAAACAGAAAACGCTGGAAATACTCAGTAGCTCTGACAGCATCTGTGGAGAGAGAATGCTGCCTGACCTGCTGAGTATTTCCAGCATTTTCTGTTTTTAGTATGGCACTGTCCCATCTCTACCTCTCCTTCTTCTCCAAAGTCCTTGAATGTGTTGTCACCTCCCAAATCTGTGCCCATCTTTCCCGGAACTCCCTGTTTGAATCCCTCCAATCAGGTTTCCATCCCTGCCACTGTACCAAAATGGCTCTTATCGAATGAGATCCTATGTGACTGTGACCACGGTAAACTATCCCTCCTTGTCCTTCTCGACCTGTCTGCAGCCTTTGACACGGTTGACCACACCATCCTCCTCCAATGCCTCTTCTCTGTTGTCCAGCTGGGTGAGTCTGCGCTTGCCTAGTTCCATTTTTATCTCTCCAGTCATACCAGAGAATCACCTGCCATAGCTTCTCTTCCCACTTCTGCACCGGTACCTCTGGTGTCCCCCTATTTCTCACCTACATGCTGCCCCTCAGTGACATCATCCGAAAACACAACATCAATTTCCACATGTATGCTGACGACACCAAGCTCTACCTCACCACCACCCTCTCTCGACTCTTCCAATGTCTCTGATTTGTCAGACTGCTTGTCCGACATCCAGTTCTGGATGAGAAGAAATTTCCTCCAATTAAATATTGGGAAGACCGAAGCCATTGTCTTCGGTCCCTGCCACAAATTCCGTTCCCTAGCCACCAACTTTATCCCTGTCCCTGGCAACTGTGAGGCTGAACCAGACTGTTCGCAACCTTGGTGTCGTATTTGACCCCGAGATGAGCTTCTGACCACATATCCATGCCATCACCAAGACCACCTATTTCCACTTCCATAACATCTCCCGACTCCGCCCCTGCCTCAGCTCATCTGCTGCTGAAACTCTCATCCAAGCCTTTGTAACCTCTAGACTTGACTATTCCAATGCACTCCTGGCTGGCCTCCCATCTTCCACCCTCCATAAACTTGAGCTCATCAAAAACTCTGCTGCCCGTATCCTAACTCGCACCAAGTCCCGTTCCCTTGTGCTCACAGAATCATTAGAAGTCATAGAAATGTACAGCACAGAAAGAGGCCATTCTGCCCGTCGTGCCTGTGCTGGCTCTTAGAAAGAGCAGTCAAGATTAGTCCCACTTTTTGTCCGTAACCCTGTAACTACCTATCCAACTGCCGTTTAAAATTATTTATGGAATCAGCTTCCACCACCTTTTCAGGTAGAGCGTTCCAGATCCTGACAACTCTCAGGGAAAGAATTCTCCTCATCTCCCCTCCAGATCTTTTGCCAATGATTTTGAATCTATGGCCTCTGGTTATTGGCCTACTCGCCAGTGGAAATAGTTTTTCTCTATCAAAACCTTTCATCATCTTAAAAACCTCTCTTAAACTTCTCTGTTCCAAGGAGAACAGTGCTAAATTTTCTCATCTCATAACTAACCCCACCTCATAACTGAAGTCCTTCATCCCTGGTAATGTCCTGGTAAACCTCCTCTGTACCCTTTCTAAGGCCTTTACAATTTTCCTGAAGTGTGTTGCCCAGAATTGTCCACAATACTCCAGCTGAGGCCTAACTAGTGATTTATAAGATAAAAAATAAAAACAGAAAATGCTGGAAATACTCAGCAGGTCAGGCAGCATCTGTGGAAAGAGAAACAGAGTTAACGTTTCAGGTCGATGACCCTTCGTCAGAACTGGAAAAAGTTGGAGATGGAACAGGTTTTTAAACAAGTGTAGGGGCAGGGAGAGGGGGAGGGGAGGAAAGAACAAATGGGAAGGTCTTTGATAGGGTGGAAGACAGGAGAGATTAAGAGACAAAGGGGATGATGGTGCAAGGCAAAAGGAGATGGTAATGGGACAAGTTAAGAAACAAAAGATGACTCTAGATGGAGCGTAAATGGCAATGGCAGGATGATCGACAGATGCCATAGGAAAGAGAAAAAAAATGAAAAAAAGTTAGGGGCAGAGGTTATGATCTGAAATTGTTGAACTCGATGTTGAGTCCAGTAGGCTGTAAAGTGCCTAATTGAAAGATGAGGTGCTGTCCCTCGAGCTTATGTTGAGCTTCATTGGAACAATGTAAGAGGCCGAGGACAGAGAGGTCAGAGTGGGAGTGGAGCAGAAAATTAAAGTGACAGGCGACCGGAAGCTCGGGGTCACCCTTACGGACTGAATGGAGGTGTTCCGCAAAGCGGTCACCCAATCTGCGTTTGGTCTCCCCAATGTAGAGGAGACCACATCGTGAGCAGCGAATACTAAATTGTAAGAAGTACAAGTAAATCGCTGTTTCACCTGGAAGGAGTGTTTGGGGCCCTGGACAGTGGGAAGGGAGGAGGTAAAAGGGCATGTGTTGCATCTCCTGCGCTTGCACATGAAGGTGCCGTGCGAAGGGGAAGGGGTGTTGGGGGGTGATAGAGGAGTGGACCAGGGTGTCGTGGAGGGAGTGGTTCCTTCAGAATGCTGAAAGGGGAGGTGAGGGGAAGGTGTGTTTGGTGGTGGGATCACGCTGGAGGTGGCGGAAATGGCGGAGGATGATCCGTTGAATGTGGAGGCTGGTGGGGTGAAAGGTGAGGACAAGGGGAACCCTATCGTGGTTCCAGGAGGGAGGGGAAGGGGTGGGAGCAGAAGTGCGGGAAATAGAACGGACACGGTCAAGGGTCGTGTCAACCACAGTAGAGGGGAATCCTCCGTTGAGGAAAAATGAAGACATGTCGGAAGTACTAGTATTAGTGACTTATAAAGTGCTAGCATGATTGCTCACTGACCTACATTGGCTCCCAATTAAGCAATGCCCCAATTTTAAAATTCTAATTCTTGTTTTCAAATCCCTCCAAGCCTTGTCCCTCACTATCTCTGTAACCTCCTCCAGCCCTATAACCCTCCGAGATATCTATACTTCTCCAATTCTGGCCTCTTGCGCATCCCCGATTTTAATTGCTCCACCATTGGCGGCCGTGCCTTCAGCTGCCAAGGCCTTAAACTCTAGAATTCCCTCCCTCAGCCTCTCTGCCTCAATACCTCTCTTTCCTCCTTTAAGATGCTCCTTAAAACCTACCTCTTTAACCAAGCTTTTGATCATCTGGCTTAATATCTCCTTATGTGGCTCGGTGTCAAATTTTGTTTGAGACTCACTCCTGTGAAGCGCCTTGGGACGTTTTACTACGTAAAAGACGCAAAATAAATACAAGTAGTAATTGTTGTTCTGTTACTGGACCAGTAATCCAAGGGCCTGGCCTAATAATCCAGCCAATGTGATTCCTTTCC
Source organism: Squalus acanthias (assembly GCA_030390025.1). Lineage (NCBI taxonomy): Eukaryota > Metazoa > Chordata > Chondrichthyes > Squaliformes > Squalidae > Squalus > Squalus acanthias. The sequence goes on from CM059425.1 coordinate 148,801,371, forward strand.
CACCACTGCAGTTTAAGAATTTGAATTCAGTTTAAAAATAAATCTGGAAATAAAAAATCTGGTATCAGTAAAAAGGACCATTGGCTTGTCGTAAAGACCCAATTGGTTCACTAATATCCTTTAGGAACATATTACATGGTCTGGCCTATACGTGACTCCAGTCCCACACCAATGTAGTTGAATCTGAAATGGCCTAGCAAGCCACTCAGTAGTATCAAACGGCTTCTAACAATGGGCAATAAATGTCCGCCTTGCCAGTGATGCCCACAATCTGAGAATGAAAAAAATCCGGATGCAGTTGCTAAAGCTCAAACCAGCTTAATATTTAATAAAGAAAACAGAAAAAATATAGGATGCTAAAATTAACCCTTGCTTTGCTGAAGGGGCTAACTCATGCAGAGATATAATTTGACAGACACCAGTACCTCACTCTGGCCTTTCCACACTAAGTTAGCTTCATTAGCAGCTTCAGCACTGAGAGCTCATGTTTTTTTTTAAATATACTTTATTCATAACATTTTTAAATTTAAATGTCACAATTCACATATAGTGCCATACAAATTAAATACAGTACATGGCACTCTAGGGTGCCTCATTCCAGTTACAGTGCAGATTACATGTACATTTACATTACATTAAATATTTTCTGATACATACAGCCCGAGGGGTTTTACACTGGTTCAACCCCTTGGTTTACAATGGCGGGAGGGCCCTAAACTGTGGCCTTTCCCCATTGAGCTTTTGCTGCGGCTGCACCAAGCTTCAGTGCATCCCTCAGCACGTAGTCCTGGACCTTGGAATGTGCCAGTCTGCAACAGTCGGTTGTGGACAGTTCCTTGAACTGGGAGACCAGCAAGTTTCGGGCAGACCAAAGAGCGTCTTTCACAGGTCATCGACCTGAAACGTCAACTCTCTTTCTCTCTCCACGGATGCTGCCTGGCCTGCTGAGTTTTTCCAGCGTTTTCTGTTGTTATAGCGTCTTTCACAGAGTTGATGGTCTTCCAACAGCAGTTGATGTTTGTCTTGGTGTGCGTCCCTAGGAACAGTCCATAGAGCAGAGTCCTGTGTTACGGAACTGCTCGGGATGAACCTCGACAAAAACCACTGCATCTCTTTCCAGACCTTCTTTGCAAATGCACATTCCAGAAGGAGATGGATAACAGTCTCTTCCCCACCGCAGCCACCTCGAGGACAGCGTGCGTTGGCGCTGAGATGCCGGATGTGCATGAAGGATCTGACGGGGAGGGCCCTTCTCACCACCAACCAAGCTACGTCTTGGTGCTTGTTTGAAAGCTCTGGCGATGAGGCATTCTGCCAAATGACTTTGACAGTCTGCTCGAGGAACCATCCGACAGGATCCACCATCTCCTTTTTCCGTAGGGCCTCGAGAACGTTACGTGCAGACCACTGCCTGATTGACTTGTGGTCAAAGGTGTTTTCCTGCACAAACTTTTCTACAAGGGACAGGTGGTACAGCACGGTCCAACTAAATGGAATGTTCCACGGCAACAAGGCCAGACCCATCCTTCTCAACACCAGGGACAGATAGAACCTTAGCACGTAATGACACTTGGTCTTTGCACACCAAGAGCTGGATTTTACCAGCCCTGAGGAGGCGGGTTTGGAGACGGGACTGCTGGGAAAGTCAAAAAGAATGGCAGTGGGTCCCGAACCCACTCCCAACCCACCTCCAACCAATCTTCCTGGGAGTCGGTTACCCGATTTGCGCAGGGACCTGACTCCTAGCGGCGGGAAGAGGATTATAGCCAGTTAACTGCCTGTTAACAGGTAGTTAACAGGCAGTTAACAGGCTTTTTCCAATTTTGCGACTTCTGCTGCGTGCTTCCCGACATCGGGGAACCCCGCCAGGGTAAGTGAGGCATGCTGTGGGTCTGTTGTACTGTTGGTGTATAGATGACAGCTGCAGAAGTGGTGTGAAGGATGCAATGGGACACTGGTGAGTATCAGAGGTAAGGAAATGTTGGGAAAGTCATTTTTAATGGGCCAAAAATTCATCCCGCGACGCGAGAGTACGCACTGCGTACTCTCGCGTATTCTCTCTCCAATTGCCGGTTTTCTGCATGCCCTGCGCATGCGCTGAAAACCGGCACTTGGTCTTTTGAAAAGGGGGCGGTTCCTCGGTGCATCGCGTGCGCGCTACAGGCTGCGCGCACGCTGTGCACTTCATGCTTTGGACGCGCAGGTAATTACGGAAGATTTTAGAAATGGAAAAAGGAGGAGTAAGACCCACTTTTAACAAGGTAAGTAGTGAATTAAGTATTTTTTTGAATTTTTTTTAACAGGTATATCTTTTTTAGAGACTTTAAAGACAGGTAAGTTTATTTTTATAACTTTTTAAAAGATTTTAAATTTTTTCAAAAATTTAATTTTTTATTTAAAATGGTTAATTTATTTAACTATACTTATTTTATTAATGTGATGGTTTTTTTTTTAATTTAATTGAGGTTTAGCTGTTATTTTGGGGGGGTGTAAGATTCATAGATTTCACAGCACGTATGTGAAACTTATGAATGGAAGATGGTGTGCTGCCATTGGCTCTAACTGAGTCACGTGATCCCACAGCTCGCACGAATTCACTACGCCGGTGGGATACGCAAGCACTGCCCAGCTGATGTCTGGAACATCAAGTTCGTGCGAGCTGGATCTGAAAAAGCACAAGCGGAGTGAGAGATCGCGGGGAAGCCTTACCCCCGCGGGAACAGAGCGAGATCAATTTCTGGGCCATTGTGTTTAGATTTTTCTGTAGGTGACAAGCTTTGAAGTGTAGGGCTGGATTTTGAATGACCCATGGAGTCGGGTTTGGAGGCGTGTGGGGGGTTAAATTTGCGGGGTCGGGGTTTCCGACCCCATCCCGACTCCATCCCGCCTCTACGCAATTTTGACAAAATCAGTCGCGGGGTTCCCGACTCCGTCCCGCCTCCAAGAGGCGGGAGAGGCCATTAAAGCCCTTAACAAGCTCTAAATTGGCTCTGTAATGCCATTTTGAAACATTTTAGCTAGTTTAACCCTTTTCTGACGTGAAGTACACCTGGTGTGAAACACTCCAGTGAAACCTGGCGGGAGCACAAGTGGACAGCTGACTATCAGCTGCAGGTCCACTATTACAACGGAGATGTGATGAAGGTAGTAGTAGTATTAGGTCTGAAAGTCGCCGCTGCTGCATTGAATGTGTTCAGAGACTGCCTGGCCTTTGCTGTGAGAGGACTTGGTTGCAAAAAAAATTCTCTCTCTGTCTCTCTCTCTCTCTCTCTCTCTCTCTCTCTTTCTCTCTCTCCCTCTCTCCTTCTCCCCCCGCATATTTTGCATCCAGGTCCACTCACATCTAAAGCAAGCCAGGCAGGTCCTCTCTCACCAACAGTCTCTGAGACTAGGCAGTCAGCAATGATGACATCATCAGAGGCGACTTTCAGACTGAAACCACTAATTGGTTCATGGGTTCCCACATGCTCGAACTCAATTGCCCAATTAAGTGAAAATTGCATCATTCATCCACATTAATCTGGAGTCGGGGGGGAAACACGAAATGCGGATTACACGTCCCAACCCGACCCCAAGACAAAATCCAGCCCTGTGTGGCCTCACCTCAATGGGAGAAGTGACAGATCGCTTCTGTACCCTCACCTGCAGCTGCCATCTGTTTCATCCTAAGGAGAGAATCACTGGAGAGCCTGGGTCCAAGTGCTCACATGTGTACAGTGATTGTCGGTGTTTGGCAGCACCTCAATGCTGTCTAACACTGTCAAATCATCTGTCAAACATTTATGGTTCATATGCCTTTAAGAAAACCGACAGATCAGTAGTAGGGAAAATGCTAGAGTCTATTATAAAGGATGTGATAATAGGACACTTAGAAAATATCAACAGGATTAGACAAAGTCAACATGGATTTATGAAAGGGAAATCGTGTTTGACAAACCTACTGGAGTTTTTTGAGGATGTAACTGGTAGAATAGACAAGGGAGAACCAGTGGATGTGGTGTATTTGGATTTTCAGAAGGCCTTTGATAAAGTCCCACATAAGAGGTTAGTGTGCAAAAGTAAGGCAAATGGGATTGGGGGTAATACAGGAAACTCTCTTTTAACCGGCACCCAAATAACCGGAAATCTCTCTTAACCGGCAAAATTCTTGAGTAGGTAACCGGGGTTTTCCTTCATCTCTCCTTTAAAAATAACTTTAAAAAAAACCCCGAGGCGTTTGCCTTGTATCGGAGCATGTAGATTGGGAGGGGAATGTGCAGCCCGGGTAGGCAGCGGACACGACAGATGGTCAGCTGGCGGTCCCCGGGGAGACGGAGCTCCGAATGCAGGCGCATGTCAGTGTGTACGGGGCTCTCGTACGTTAGGAGATATAACTCTCCATTATCCGGACTTTTTGATTAACCGGCACCACGCCGGTCCCGTCGGTGCCGGTTAATAAAGAGTTTCCTGTATACTGGCATGGATTGAAAATTGGTTAACAGACAGGAAACAGAGAGTAGGAATAAATGGGTCTTTTTCGGGGTGGCAGGCGGTGACTAGTGGGATACCGCAGGGATCAGTGCTTGGGCCCCAGCTATTCACAATATATATCAATGATTTGGATGAGGGAACCAAATGTAATATTTCCAAGTTTGCTGACGTCACAAAACTAGGTGGGATTGTGAGTTGTGAGAAGGATGCAAAGAGGCTTCAAGGCGATTTAGACAAGTTGAGTGAGTGGGCAAATACATGGCAGATGCAGTATAACGTGGATAAATGTGAAGTTATCCACTTCAGTCGGAAAAACAGAAAGGCAGAGTATTATTTAAATGGTGATAGATTGGGAAATGTTGATGTACAAAGGAACCTGGGTGTCCTTGTACACCAGTCACTGAAAGCAAACATGCAGGTGCAGCAAGCAGTTAGGAAGGCAAATGGTATGTTGGCCTTCATTGCAAGAGGATTTGAGTACAGGAGCAAGGATGTCTTACTACAGTTGTACAGTAGTAAGACTGTGTGCAGTTTTGGTCTCCTTACCTAAGAAAGGATATACTTGCCATAGAGGGAGTGCAGCGAAGGTTCACCAGACTGATTCCTGGGATGGCAGGACTGTCGTATGAGGAGAGATTGGGTCGACTAGGCCTGTATTCACTAGAGTTCAGAAGAATGAGAGGGGATCTCATTGAAACGTATAAAATTCTGACAGGGCTAGGCAGACTGGATGCAGGGAGGATGTTTCCCCTGACTGGGGGTCTAGAACGAGGGGTCACAGTCTCAGGATACGGGGTAGGACATTTAGGACTGAGATGAGGAGAAATTTCTTCACTCAGAGGGTGGTGAACCTATGGAATTCTCTACCACAGAAGGCTGTGGAGGCCAAGTCACTGAATATATTTAAGAAGGAGATAGATAGATTTCTAGGAATGGGGAGAGAGCGGGAATATGGTATTGAGATAGAGGATCAGCCATGATCATATTGAATGGCGGAGCAGGATTGAAGGGCTGAATGGCCTACTCCTGCTTCTATTTTTCTATGTTTTTCTATGTTTCTATGAAGCGTCATCAACTGAAGTCATCTGACACTGGCTTTCCCTTAATTGGGCGGGCTTAACAAGGCCAATCAGGGGAAAATAATGTCTGTGCGTCGGACGTTGGCGGGGGTGGAACTAGAACCCGGAAGGCAACAGTCCTGCCCCCAACGCGTCTTGGTGAGTAAAATCCAGCCCCAAGGGTCTCTGCACAGCTTGATGCAGCCATACACAAAGGTGGCCATCAGGATGAGGGAGACGTTGGGTAAGTTTTTTTCCCCCTTTATCTGGAGATTTCTACATAGTGTCTGCAGACACGGTCCATTTACCGCTGCCGCCACCACCACCTTGGGTGTTCTATGCAATGTCCATGTAAATTTTCTATTAGTGTGTTGTCAAACATTGAAATCTTTATTTGCAACACTTTGCCTAATTGTACAGATCTGTGCTCACCTTTGGAAGTGTCTCAGTGAGTTGCAGTGAATGGTGAGACATAACGGTACCCCCCCGCAATGGTGATGAGCGTGAAAGGAATGGCTTGGGCATTGTAGGAATGCTTTATGGTGTTGATGTGGGGTGGCGTCAACCTGGCGCATCATGTGGCAGCCAGGGTGTACAATATCAAGTGAAGTAAATCTGGCCGTGGTGATGCCATCGCAGGCCTCCCTTGCAGTAATGTGGTCGGGTGCAGATGCCCTGTGTCCTGTGCAGCATCAGGTGATTGCGGAGAAGGTTGGTGATGTTGTTGGTGCTGTTGGTGTGCCTGGTGATGTTGGTGTTGGGGCTGATCGTGGAGGGATTCAGAGGACCAAGGTGAGATTTTTTCAAGGGCTCTGATGTTGCTGGAATAGATGGCAGCTGAAGTTGAGATGACAGAAGCGATCTGTCAATGGTGAGAGAGCTTGCTCCAACGAGGTGACAGTGGATAGAGAGTTTACTCCAAACACTTCCAAACTGCATACAGTTCAAAAGTGTCTTCCAAGTCCTGAAGGCTCAAGCTTCTGACATTGGAAAGTAACCAGCTGTGAAATGATAGCTTTCATACCACTTTTGCAGCTGTCACCTATTCACAGCAATGGGGAGACATAGAGAACCCGACCTACTTACCTGACGTGATCTCCGAATGACGTGAACCCTGTTAAAAATGTGGTAAAATAGAAAAAGGCTGGCAAAATAGTAAACAAGCACTTAACAAGCAGTTAAGTATCTTAAATGCCTTCCCCCGCTGCTTGGTGTTGAGTCTGTTCTGAAATCGCAGACCCGGCACTTTGGAAACTTACATGGAGGCGGGTTCGGAGCGGGTTCCCAACCCGCTGTCAATCATTTCGATTTGGACAGCGGACCCGCCTCCAAACCCTCACTCTGAGCGCTGGCAAAATTTAGCCCATGGAGTCAGTGGCTAGAGAACAGAGTTTGTGGCGGGGACCAAAAACAATGGCTTCAGTCTTCCCAATATTTAATTAGAGATAATTTCTGCTCATCCAGAACTGGATGTCGGTCAAGCAGTCTGACAATTTAGAGACCATAGAGGGGTCGAGAGAAGTGGTGGTGAGGTAGAGCTGGGTGTCGTCAGAGTATATGTGGAAACTGACGCAGTGTTTTCGGATGATGTCGCCAAGGGGCAGCATGTAGATGAGAAATAGGAGGGAACATTGTACATGAACATTGAGAGCACCTCGCACCTGATGACCAAGTTCTTGCCTGTAATCGAGAGGGAGCTTCGCTCCTACATTCCCCGTTTCTGTTTCACCTCAGCAATACACTCCTCCAAGTTCTTGGTGCATGCCCTGGTCCCTCTGAACCATATTCCCAGCACCTTTGGGTAATCTGGCCTGACGGTGAAGGGGACAAAGGATCGGTCAGCCCAGTTCCCAAAGAACATGGCCTCACTTTTGCTGCGATTTACTCTGGCCCCCCAAGGCCAGTTCAAACTGGTCGCAGATGTTCCTCAATCTGTGGATCCGAGCAAAAGATAGTGATGTCCTTGACCGGAGGGCCCCCACTGCCTGGGATTGTCAACCCTCTTATGCCCATAACCTTCCTGATGGACTCAGCAAAGGGTTTGATACAACACACGAAGACAGAGGAGAGAGGAGGTCTTGCCTGACTCCAGATTTGATCGGAAAGCTTTCCGATTCCCACCCATTGATTAAAACTGATGTCTATGTAGGGCAGTTGGATCCAATTGCGGATTCTCTCCCCAAACCCCATTTTGGAGAGCACATCCATCATGTACGTGTGCAATATTCTATCAAAGGCCTTCTCCTGGTCAAAGCTGATTAAGCAGGTATCCACCCTCCTGTCCCGCACATAGGCGATCGTATCCCTGAGTAGCGCGAGGCTATCAGAGATCTTCCTGCTGGGTACGACGCAGGTCTGATCTGGGTGGCTCACCAGCTCCAGAGCTGACTTGACCCGATTGGCAATGACCTTGGACAGAATTTTGTAGTCTATGTTAAGCAGTGAAATGGGCCGCCAATTTCTGATCTCTTCCCTCTCCCCCTTCTGTTTGTAGATGAGGGTGATGATGCCTTTTCTCATGGATTCTGACATGTTGCCAGCCAGAAGCATACCCCCGTACACTTCCAGCAGGTCTGGGCTGATCCAGTCCCACAAGATCGAATACAACTCAACCGGTAAACCTGTCACTTCTGGAAGTTTTACTCGTCTTGAAGGACCCGATGGCCTTTGTCAGCTCTACCAGAGTTAGCGGGTAATCCAGCCTCTGCCGCTAGCTGTCATCTAAAACCTCTGAGATAGAGGACAGGAAGGACTGGGAGGCCATGCTGTCTGTGGGCTCCACGTCATACAGCCCGGCATAAAAGGATTTGCTGATCCTTAGCATGTCAGGCTGTGAGGAAGTCACCGAGCCATCTTCTTCCTTCAGGCTGATGATCACAGAGCTCGCTCTGTGTATCTTTTGGAAGAGAAACATGAGCGCATCTCACCCTGCTCCATGGAGCGGACTCTGGACCGGAAGATGATCTTGGAGGACTCTAAGGCAAAGAACGAGGCTTGCTGGCTCTTCACCTCTTGGAGTTCCTCCTGACGTCGACGACATCGACTGCAGCAGGAGCAGATTCTGCATGTTTTTCTGGAGTCGGGACATTTCCCTCTGTCTCTCTCGTCTTCTGAACACCTTCGAGGATGAAGAACCTCTTGATATTCGCCTTGATCACCTCCTACCAGTGCGTCAAGGAATCAAAGAGGGGTTTCACGGATCTCCAACCTTTGTAATCCCTTTTGAGTTCCTCAATGTTTTCTGGGGTCAGCAGTTTGACATTCAGCTTCCATTCTGGTCTTCCTGTGGGTGACAGTCGGCCAGTGGGAGGCAGTGGTCAGAGAACACTGGCGTAACGTCGGTGATTCTGACCGTGAGTGCTTGGGACACAAACAAGAAGTCTATCCTGGAACAGACGTAATTGTCTGGTCTTGACCAGGTGCATCTACGCGGTGCTCCGTCTGCAGGGTAGCTGAAGACGTCGCACAGCTTGGCCTTTTTTACTGCTTCCATCAGGAGTCTGGATGTGGCGTCCAGTTTGCTGTCGGCTCTGCCGGATTGTCCAGCCACATCAATGATGCATTTGAAGTCACCGCCCAGAATGACTGGCCTGGAAGTCGCCAGCAGCAGTCGGCCAGTCGCTCGTTCTTTAGAGCCAGGGCGTACACGTTGATTAGCCTGAGCAGAGCGTTTTTGTACAGTACATCTGCTACGAGGAGGTAGCCGCCCACCACCTCCTTTACTTCAGTGATTGTGAAGTTGCCTCCCCGCAGCAGAATAACCAGGCAGGAGGTGTGGCAATCGTTGCCTCCTGACCAGATCGATGGCCCGCAGGACCACCATTGCGACCACTGCTGGTTGGTGCCGAGGTGCGGTAAGCCGCAATCATGCAAGACCAGCAGGTCGGCCTTGACCTTGGCGAGGTACCCCAAGGTCGAAACACATTGTATAGTTGTTTTTACGCTACGCACATTAATAGATACAATCTATAAACCAGTTTTTTAAAAACTATCTGGTCCAAAGTCCCACCAAAACAGTTACGCTATTCCCAGCACTTGGGTCCGTTTGTGCATTCCTGTGGTCTACTGGAACTGTTGTACTTTGAGATGACCTGCTGAGGTACAAGTCCTGATTGCTTATGGGGTTGCTGTTCCGCCGGAGCGGTGTCGTGCAAGGGGAAGAACCTGGGCGACCCCTGATCGGTGCTGGCTTTTCCCTTTCCTTAAGCCGTTCCGCATCTGTGGTCATGCGGATTTCCCGGAGATGGTGTTTGCCCTCTGCATCACTGCTCCCGGTGTTCTGGAGCTGGGGTGCGCTGGGCACGTTGCTGCTCCCGGTGTTCCAGAGCTGAGGGGATCTTTCGGCGCCATTGTTATCCTTGGCGTTTTGCTGTTAACTTTGATCACGATAGTGGCTTGTCTTACCTTACCCTTCGTCGTCAGATGGGCAGCAGATGCTGCTGTCCGTCTGGGACATAAACCATCTTTTGCCAATCGTCTCGGTATTGGTGGCAGCTCTTACATTTCTCTGGGGTTTGCTCTTGCCAGTTTTCCTCTTCACGTCCTGCCAGTCTCCCAGTTGTCCCTCTGCTGGCCCCTCTTCCATGGAGGCTGAGTGTTGGGGTTTGGCAGCTTGCTGCAACACCCTTTTCCTGCTCCTTGTTCCTCTCCTCCCAGCTCCACATTCAGGTAAGTATATTTTAAAAGCTTACCTTTTTGGTGGCAGCATATATATATAATTTTCTTGAACGCATATGCAAAGGGCCAGGCACTGGATACCTATTTTTTTGCCTATACAAATAGAGCGGGTGGCACACTTCTGGCTTGTAATAAAGTGTGCAATTACTGCCCGCCATATTGGAGGCTTAAGTGCCTGTTTAGCACCCAATAAACAGGCGTGGTGCCATCGAATTTCTAGGCCCCTAATTTTGTACCAGCCACTGCACCAGGTGCATTTCACTACCCTGCTGTATTACTCTGGCCTTTCCACACAAAGTTAACTTCATTCGCAGTTTCAACCTTGAGAGATCATGTGCACATTGTGAGCAGACTGAGGGTGATTTTGCCTTACTGGAGTGCCATTGACTGTCATTGCGCTGGTCTGGCACAGTTAATGGCACTCTCAAGTGTAAACATTCAGTTGACAGTAGCAGAGGCACCTTTTTGTTAGTCCCCTGATCTGCCATCAGAACAACAGCCCGTTCCTCCGACTTGAATCAGTATGCTTGCGTAGTGATGCAGTAAAGCAGAATGGCAGGAGCACTGAAGCACAGGGTTGGCTCAGCATCAGATTCTCTGGTCTGCCTCCTCTGTACAATTGAGTTATGATTACATTTCCTGGGTCCGCTCCTTGAATTGGTCTCTAACGGGCCTACACTGAAGCCGGAACAGGATGGCAGAGAGTGGTGTGTATAGCTTGTTTTGGTATCACTTTCTCTATGTTTAATCTTCCTGCAAGCTAAAAGAAAAAAACACGTTTGAGATTTTATATGCACTGTTTGCATCAGTATTAGGGCTGTCCAGATCACAAATGGTATGTGTTTCCATTGAACGGGGAAAGTGAAAAGTGGGTATCATGGAGGAAACAAGAAAAGTTGGTAATCTATAGGGAAATGAGAGGGGATAAAGAGAGAAGCTGTTTTCTGGTGTTCCATTAACAGGTTGCAGTTTATCTAAAAACCAAGACAATGCACAGTGTGTGAAACAGAACAAGCAAACTAGGTGCATCCTCCACAGGAGTAATCAGGTATCACAAGACCAGCAATTTTCAAAGCATGCTGCCCAGTGTGGTCTTAGGTCCTGTAGATAATGAAGTACATCAGTCATAAATAGGTAGGAAGTAATGTATTTACCATTTAGTAAAAGATCACAGCAATGTATTTATTTACAAATTTGTTTCAGTTGCATTTCCATTCTTATGGGGATGCAGGGAAACATATCGAAATACCATCACAAATTAAAACGAGAACAAATGCATGTACAGGAAGTGTACTGATAATATAGGAACGTTGAATATTGTCAGTATTGAATATTAACTGCAGCACACCAAGAATAGAACAGCCACAGAAATGATGCCAATGCTGCTTTTTTGCATAACGTTAAAGGACAGCTACCTGTCTTCATCCCCTTACAAGAGCACAGCATGAAATTCCAGTGTGCCTGCTAATGGGAAAGGGAAGGATCAAAATACAGCATATGGCTTGTGGTCCCAACATTATATAACAGTAGCCACCTCAACTAAAATGAAGGCAGCGACTGTGTCGAATTATGAAGCCAAACCAGTCTTGTCTCACTCAGTTGAAGTGAGATTCATTCATTTTTGTTTAAAAATGTCATTAGTTTCAGTGAATCTCGCTTTAAAAATTGAATAGCCTTTCTTGTTTAAATGGGACTGCCTCTTCATCATAAATCTCACTCCTAATGCTTCCCTGATTTGTTGACAGCAATGTATTGCTTTGCTACTCCTATGAGTCATAGCACCCCTATCCCACAGAGGGTCACAACACATGAGCACATAAAACGGAATGTATTAAAGAAACGCCTAAGTGCCTCCTTGAAGGGGAGCTCCCCGATGATAAAAAACATTTTTAATTGTGTGATTTCACTGCAGCCAATTACATTTGAAATTCTAATCTAAAGGTTGATGAATAGAGGCAAAGATAAACCAAGGCCCCAGTGTAAACATCAGATTATATCCCCTGTGACAAATGTCCGACTAATTTGCTGTAGATTGTATTATCAGAGCTCCAGCAGCAACTGCTACCAGAGGTCCCTATAGGCTGTGTTGGTGCTCATGACAGGTGGTTCTGGTCCCAGTGACATTTTTGCGTGCTTGGAATATTCTTCCTGTTTCACAGTATAGGAAACCACTAATATTAGGTTCTTATTTCAATACCCTACAAATGAAACACGGAGTGTGGCTCTTGTCAAATTACAACCATGCTATCTCTCCTTAGATTAGATTAATGTTACCTGTGCATAATAGTGGAACCTCCATTGTGCTCGTGCGCTCCAATGATATGCTTCCCAATTATCCACCACAATTTTCATTAGACAAAATGTTGTGCGAGACTGCTCCTCCTTGCATAGCCCATTAATATTAATCTCCTTCCGACTGCAATAAGTCAACTTTGCAAACCAACAAAGATTAAATTCAGTTTGTTGTTTGCATTGGGAATACAGGAATGATCAAAACCAAGTAAGGCTACTGCAGTCCATATGGCCGATCCCAGTGCTGTACTTGTCTTAATTTTCTTGCCTTGGGTATTACTGTGCTATCTATATGTGCAGTACCTAAATTTGGGGACTCTATTATCCACCAATTTCCATTGTCCACAAGAGAGGACCCCTCCTCATAGCAATAATGGAGGTCCCAATAAATTTACATTGTCAGGCACCAAGTCTATTGAGGTGCTTTACTGTTTCAATCAACTGCACTGTAGAGCACCAGTTCCAGTACAATAAGCCATGGAGCATTAGTTCATGTATCTATGATAGCACAAATATGATTTCCTAATCCAAATCTAGTTCCAATACATTATATGATAGAGCACCAGCCCTAATGTATTATGCACAGAGTACTAGTTCTAATGCATTGTGCCATAGAGTGCCAATTCCAATGCTTATTTCCCATGACTGGATATAAAAGAGTGGCCACTAAACCAAAACTAGTCACAACCCTCAAGTATATATTTTTAAATATTTGTGGTAATTTAATATATTTTCCTGCTATTTTATCCACATTTAGCCTCCCACACCACACAGTTTCTGTGACAGAGCAGACAAACTTGAGACCCCTACAGCAATAATTTAAACCTCTGATATCGCATACGTGGTTTCTCAACCCTGAGCTACCTTGCAGAGGGAAATTGACAGCAGAGGCTTTTAGATTCCCCCCCACACAGGGGGTGAGGGTAAATCAGAAGGCCACCCTTGGCTGCATTTCAAGGATCTGGAAACAGGTCTCCAGTGTGCCTACACAGTCACAGAAACCGTGTGGTGGGAGAAGGCGAAGCGAGAAGAAAATAGCAGGAAAATATATTAAATTACCACAAATATTAAAAATATATACAGTACTTGAGGGTTGTGACTAGTTTTGGTTTAGTGGCTACACTTTTATACCCAGTCATGGAAATAAGCACTTTATGGAAATGAGGCCCGAGGCCCAAGATCGGGGGCATCTTGGGCCTCACCATTCAGGTGCGGGGAAAGTACCTTGCAAACCCCACACGTCTAAAAATGGGCGCGCCCTAATGTCTAGGCCTAAGTGTCATTATCATTGCCATAACTCTCTCCTAAATTCTCATACTCAAACTTTTTGCAAAATGATATGAACCATGTCCATTATGTTTCTTTTTTTAACCTTTGTTAATTCTTCAAAAGATTCTATAAATTTGGTCAAACATGACCTGCCTAATAGAAATCCATTCCGACTGCCCAGATTAACTGAGGTTTCTCCAAGTGTTTACTAATTTAATTCCAAATTATAGACTCTGGAGCCAGGATTTTCCACTTTGGTGGGAAGCCCATATAGAAGCTGCCATTGTGGGCTCTTCCCCCACCTAACTTGTCCACCGCGGGATGTCATGGATTTTCCGGGATGAGCCTAATTAGCCTAGATTTGGCAGCCACCCAGCAGAATTCACTCTTGTATTGGAAAAGTGGGAGGTGGGGGGTGGGAAGAGTAGAAAATCCTGTAGGCCTTGGGTGCCTGTAGCAGGGGAGCTGAACCTGCTGCTTTCAGTGCAGGAGAGCTGGGATTGTCAAAAATATGAAACATTACTGGATGCGAGAGTGCAATCGATTCCCACACAACTGATTGCGCTCAGAGCAGCCTTTTAAATTTGAAATGCCTCACCCTCAACAAAGCAACACTGGATGCCAGAAACATGCCTGCAGCCCCTGTGTTCAACCATTACCATGGTGGCGATGATGGAAAATGTAATGTATATCATCACTCCATCTTAATTGCCCACTTTGAATATACTCACTCAGTTAGCAGGGAACCAGTGGAATCTCCCTGCCCCCCAAAATCAGATAGAAAGGGAAAAATCTTCCCTTGGTATCAACAACTGAAATCCTGGAATTTGTAACAGCCTTGCAAAATACTTGCGGGTGTAAGATTCTTTATAGAACATGGAATAAACAAGTAATAAAAATAACCTTTTATGTGTCATGTGACAGTGTAACCTTGCAATAATGACACCACAGAGCATAGTTAATGGCTTATTGTAACGTTGTCTATCACTTTTAAGTGGCACAGAGTAAGAAAGCAAGCTTTGGACATTTATAAAAAATGAAAAATCTTTACAAATAACACAACGTTGTTCCCTGGCCTAAGTATGCGCCCCCACTCTAATCCACAGGAGATTGACAGGAAACAGACTTACTGTCATATACAAAGGACTTTATCCATTCCCTGCCTTTCTTACAAAAAATGGCCAGCATCTCACCAGGCGAAGAGACTATGGACAAACAACAGATCTACATCAGACCAACAGAATTGTGAGGAATTTTTCATAATTTTCGTAACAAATGACCTTGCTGTACAGTAGTAGATTTGTTTTTTAAGCCTCTTTGATATGCCCAACCTCCCATGTGCATTGTTTACGATTCTCTCAGTAAAGGAAAATCTGCACAAAACACTCCTCCTTATAATGTGCATCTCTTTATGACACTTTTAGAATTCCTCCCAAATATGAGACATTATAATAGTATTTTGTTCTGAAAATAACAGGAAAACACGCATTATATTACAGTTTATTATTTTTATTTAGTATCTTACAAAGGGGATTTAAATGGATGCTGACTTCAGAGACTAAATACTGTATGTCAGAAAAGTGCCATCTGCATTTACACCTGGGACATAATGTTCAGAACTGATTACTGGTGCATAATGAGCTGCCAGTATCTCTATTTATCTATCAGTCTACATCTCCTTGCACTCCACTTCTCCTCTGACATTCTTTGTTCACACTTCAATCTTACCTCCTTTCTTTTCTTTCTCTTCCTAAATTTTAAAGCTCAACCAGAAGAGGCAGTGCATAAAAATTGAAACTTATCCATTTTCAAGTTCCCGATGTCAGCCTCGATCACGTTTGGTCAAGTAAAGAACAGCCAGCTCCCTCTACTCTGCCCCAACAATATGCCTCAGCCCCAACCTCAGAAAAACACATTCTCTGGCAACAGCTTGACATTTTGTTCAATTTCCCTTTAGTCAAATTGCCAACTAGCATCAGTTTTTCTTTTGCTGCAAGTTTATGCTCATTATGAACTGGATTGAAACAGCCCAAACAGATTTCACATCAGAGTCTAACAGCCTGCAGACAGAAACTTTCATCCCACCACTCTGGGCTGCATTTCAACTTGGGTCCCAAATATGACAGATCAGGGTCTAACCTACTGCACCACCCAGTACCCCATCTCTTCCTTTCAATTTAATTCTCTGCTTATTGTCCTTCAGTCTGTCTCCACTCTGGGCTCTTTCACTGTTACCTGACTGACTGTAATCACTGTTACCTGACTGTAATCACGCTGCTGTTATTGTCTGTAGAGAAGCAAAATATAGGTATTGCTGTAAAAAAAAAAGTAATAACTCTGAACTTCAGTTACTTCAATATCAAAGATACTCAAGCAAGCATCAGAAATAATCGAATAAAGCAAACAGAACCATATTGAACAGTCCAGTAATTCATTCTACCAATAACCAGACTACTGCTGTTCACTACATAATCAGTGTCAGTACTACAATATATGGCAGCTAATAGACACCCCATACATCTTAATGGAAAAATGCTGCTTTAATGCAAGCAGCTTACACTTTATTTTAGCAGACATTTAGGCCCCACTACAATTGATCCATTCTGGATTAGCAGATGTAAGCGTTTTAAACCACAGCAATAGTCAAAGTGTTATTGAAATCTTTTTAATCAAATAATGAGACCTCGTGGTAAAGGCTGAAGATTTCTCGTAATGATTGTAGCTACTGGAACATGTGATGACTGCATCAATTTTATACAATCATCTGCTATTGACCTATAAGCCCATTCCTATGGAACATCAATGAAACAGTTTGATTCCTTCTTATCTTCTTGTGAAAACAGGCTAGTAGAGTTCTGTTAATCACTTCAGTTCTTGGGTTTTCACAGAACAGAATTCTGATAGTCTGGGTCAACGCAATGCTTTTAACGCTGTTGCTTAGTAGAACTGATTGGATAAAGGGAATGCATTGCTTTGCATGCGGGTAACTTTATTAATTGGTTTCTGCATGATTTTTGTCCCAAGGCATAATTCTAATCATGGCATAAGGAAAAAGGACACATCTCATTTAGTTGATGCAGCACAAGTTATTTGTAGTGAGTGAGGGATAATAACATCTGTGGAACTGAGGCTATATAAAGTGGCCCTGCTGTAATGAACTAGCGGCACATACTATTGGTGCTCCAGGAGGCTGTGCAATCATGGATTAATAAAATGAGAGTTTGCACCCGTGGTTCCCATGTTTGATCCCCTCTTAAGGCACCAAACAGAATTCAGTTTACCTGAAAATGGAAAAGAAAATCTGAGGGTGTATTATTCTGGGCTACTGTTATGCAACTCTCAGCATGGCTAGCATTGGTAAAGGCCTGGTGGCAGGTTACCTGCCGGTCATGAATTGATCGGCCTTGCTCTGCATGCTCCCTATTTTCCATTGCATTTTGAAACAAAATGAAAATGAGGGAACTACGTCCATATTTCCCCTCATTTGCATCTTTGCAACTCAGTAGGCTGGAGTTGCCTGTTGGTCCCTTGTGTCCGTCGTTGCTATGGTGGCAGAGGGGGCCAGCGAAGTATTTCTGCTGGCAGACCTGTGCAATTACTCACAGAGCAATAGATTGCACAGGCTGAAGAGGAAGCTGATCATTTTTCAAAAATATCGGCCCCCTTTCACAGCAACATGGAGGCTGCCAACGCCCTACACTGAGTCCTGTCCCAGCAAAACGCCACTCCAATCTGGTCGAGGCTTGGGAGCAAGAGGCGTGCTACTCCAGGCCCCACAAGGAAGCTTTGGGACCCCGCTGCCCCGGTCTTCTCTCCCCTTCCTCCGACTGCGATGCCCTCTCAACCCCTCTCCCAACCACTTAGCTGAATGCTCGGGACATTTCCTTTGTGTCCCTGGCATTGTCCACTTGCCACCCAAAATCCTGCTCCCACCCGCTGGTCAGCTAGCGTTTCCCACTGGGTTCAGGTGGGAGGACGACGGGGCTTATGCAGATGAGACCCAGAAGTTAAAGTCGCTCAGGCCTCACGTTTCGAAGGGCTGAACTGTTTACCATCTGCCAATGGCCCCTACCCATACGACTCCTGCCAGGAGTTAAAATAGGCCCTTATGATTCCAAAAGGAGCTCATCGTAGAACTGTATACTCCTGCAGCCAGACTTGAAAACTAATTCCAGGGCAGGGACAACTCTGTCAGTGACTTCAACTTTTACATCACTAGTTCCTTCCAAGCAACAGCAGGCAATAACTATGCAATTTCCCAACCTGCAGTGCACAGTTGCATAATGCAGATCACACAGGTTTTATTTGTCCAGCCACGGAATTCATCTATCACTCCATGGAAAATACAAGCTGCACTTTTCCCATCTAGGTAGATGTTCAAGATGCAAGAAACTATTGATCGAATGCATATAGCCATATGAGCCATTCTCCTAAGTACCAATCCCTTCTTGAATGTGCAGCTGGTCGATAGCTAGAATAATACATGTGGATGGCCCAGCCTGGTAGTTGTAACAATTCATTTGTTTTACACTAATCCATAGCACCACCATTAATACAAGGACCACGAAGACTGTATGAATGGCTGCTGGTGGACCAAAGTTACCCAGCAGCTTACTTTATTGAGACGCCCAAGGACAAGTGTAATGAGGTGAACACTGCTGTCAGGATCTTTACTTTACTGAGAAGTGTTCAATTATTGTAATTGCATTTACATTTTCATATCATCTTGCTAAAGGAACTTTAAAAGAAATGATAATCTTGCAGTTCACCTTCCATTGTATTCAATAATGACTTTCCTTATCAGTCAGAAAACGGCAGCAGAAATGGAAAATTAGAAAACTAACATTCTGGAAACCTTGTAAAACTGTATAATTAAACCTGCTGAAGGGTTTATTATATTTGTTTTTGCTAAAGGCTGGATGGAAGGTGTGTTGTGATTGATATAGAATGTATTTTAATGGTGTGCACTTGAAGATAACAGAAGGTCTAACATTCACTGCTCAAACTGTAATCCATGATTTTACCAGCTCACAGCTTGAACTTCTCCAACGTGTTCCTACCAGTCTCCCCACTTCTACCAATTATTCTTATCGGAGCTTTAATCCTTCCACGGCCTCGCTCCTGCCTATCTCTGTGATCTTGTCCAGCCCTCTTTCCCTCCATGCACCTTCCATTCCCCCAACACCCGTCTACTTCATGTTCCATGCTCCTTCTGCTCCACCATCAGTAACTGCTCTTTCAGCCATCTTTCCCTCACCCTCTGGTACTCACTCATTTAGTATATCTACCTTGTCACCTCCTGCCCTGCCTTCAGAAACCTCCTAAGGACCCTGCCCTTTGACCCCTCTTTCTCCTCCCCCCAGCTATCCACCGCCCTGTGAAGCACTCTGAAGTGTCTCTTTGTAGACAATGAATGCTATAGAAATGCAAGTCGTTGTTGTTTTAAGCTGTCCTACTTTAATTTTGAGTGGAGTCAAGGCTGCGATATTTGAGTGGGCTAATGAGTGCTGATGGTAGAAGGCGAGAACTGTATTACTTTAAGTAAGTCATTTGTAAACAACTTTGGGTACTTTTGTATATAGTCATTCTCTATTCTCTCATTTTCCTATGTCTGATTTCTTTAAAGAGTTGTTAGGAGTTGATTATTTGCTGTTGAATAGCTGAGGATAGGTAGATTGGTGTACAAGTAAAAGTATAGTAGGGACACTAAGCTGGGTTTTCCTCCGTGGCTCCCCAAAATTGGGCGTTAAAGTGATGGAGAGTGAGGGAAAATCTGGTCAGCGAAGCCTACCGCTGCCTCACCACCTCACCTGGATTGCCTTCCCCCTCCCCCGCCAGGACCATTGCTGGCTGCTCCTATCCTGCCTGCCGAATACAAATGGCATCGGGGACAAGGCCTGGGTCTCTGCCAGATTTCCCTTCTATCTATCTGTGTTTCTGCCGCTCTCCAGGGCTGCCATGTGGAAAGTGGCAGTAGGCCACCAATGGCCATGTTTGAGGCTGGTGGAGCCTCCACGCAAACTACTGCGGAATCCCCGACATTAAGGCAGAATCCGGTCCCGACCAAAATTTCTGCCTTTCTATCGGACTTTCACGGAAGTTATGGCAGGGGCCCGCTGGAATTATCACAGATTTTCGGGGCCTAGATCTTTCATCTGTGTGGGACTGGAGTCACATGTAGGCCAGATCAGGTAGAGGTAGTCGGCTCCCTTACCTTAAGGATATTAATGAGCCGGTTGGGTTTTTACAACAATCCAGCAGTGATCATGGTAATTTTCCAGGGCTAACCCACAAACTACCAGATTTACTGAATGTCATTTCCCAATTTGCCATGGTGGGATTTGAATTCACGACCTCAGCTGCTAGCCTCTCTAAGGCCTGATGCAGAGATGTATGTGAAGTCTCAATTAACTCTTATACTGGATAGTTCGTTAGAAGCATTCAAATCGCAGCACGCTTTATGTGGTACTTCATGAAAGAAGAGATGCCAGCAAAGGGTAATTAGCTGCACCCACCTCGCTGCCATCAAGCATATTTTCAGCCGTTATTGAATCTTACCTGGTGATGACTCTGGGAAACTGTCTTTATAGGGCCCAGGTCAGCTGATAGCCAAAAATAGAGCTATGTGATCTGTTTCACAACACTCTACGTAAAGAAATTTCTCCTTCCCTCTGTTCTAAATCTCTTATATTTAATCTTATATCTATGGTCCCTGGTTCTTGACACCTCAACTATTGGAAACAGCCTGTTTCTATCTACCCTGTCCCATGCTTTCATACTTTTAAACACTTCTATCATATTGCCCTGTAATCTGTGTTGTTCCAACAAAAAAATGCCCAACTTTTCAAGTCTTTCTTCATATTTGTATTTCTTCATACCAGGCTGCATCCTACTGAATCGATTTTGTGCCCCCTCCAAAGCCTCAGTATCCTTCCTATAGTGTGGACCCCAATACTGCCCATAGTACTCCAACTGAGAGCTCATTAAAACACAAGCAAGATACTGTGGATGCTGGAAATCTGAAATAAAAGCTGAAAATGCTGGAAATACTCAGCAGGTCAGGCAGCATCTGTGGAGAGTGAAACAGAGTTAATGTTTCAGGTGGATGACATTTCGTCAGAACTGGAAAAGGTTCGAGATGTAACAGGTTTTAAGCAAGTACAGGGGCAGGGAAAGGGGGAGAGGAGGAAAGAACAAAAGGGAAGGTCTGATAGGAACATAGGAACAGGAGTAGGCCATTCATCCCCTCGAGCCTGTTCCGCCATTCGATGAGATCATGGCTGATCTGCGATCTAACTTCATATACCCACCTTTGGCCCATATCCCTCAATACCTTTGGTTAACAAAATGCTATCAATCTCAGATTTTAAATTAAACAATTGATCTAGAATCCATTGCCGTTTACGGAAGAGAGTTCCAAACTTCTACCACCCTTTGTGTAGAAGCGTTTCCCAATTTCACTCTGAAAGGTCTGGCTCTAATTTTTATACTATGGCCCCTAGTCCTAGAATCCCTAACCAGCGGAAATAGTTTCTCTCTATCTACCCTATGTGTTCCCCTTAATATCCTGAAAACTTCAATCAGATCACCCCTTAACCTTCTAAATTCATTGAAGTCCGGGTATCATTCTGGTAAACCTATGCTACACTCCCTCCAAGGCCAATACATCCTTCCTAAGGTGTGGTGCCCAGAACTGCTCACAGTACTCCAGGTGTGGTCTAACCAGGGTTTTGTACAGCTGAAGCATAACTTCTACCCCCTTGTACTCTAGTCCTCTAGATATAAAGGCCAGCATTCCATTAGCCTTTTTGATTATTTTCTGTACCTGTTCATGACATTTTGATGATCTATATACCTGAACCCCAAAGTCTCTTTGGAAATCCATTGTTTTTAGCTTTTCACCATTTAGAAAGTACCCTGTTCTATCCTTTTCAGGTCCAAAGCAGATGACCTCAGATTTGCTTACATTGAAATCCATTTGCCACAGTTTTGTCCATTCACTTAATCTATTAATATCCCTTTGTAATTTTATGCTTTCATCTACACTGCCTACAATGCCACCTATCTTAGTGTCATTGGCAAATTTGGATATATGATTTTCTATGCCATCATCTAAGTCGTTGATAAATATTGTTAATAGTTGAGGCCCCAACACAGATCCCTACGGGACACCACTAGTCACCTCCTGCCAATTTGAGTACCTGCCCATTATCGCTACTCTCTGTCTCCTGATGCTCAGCCAACTTCCTAACCGGGTCAATAATTTGCCTTCAATTCCATGGGCTTCTACCTTAGATAACAGTCTCTTATGTGGGACTTTACCAAATGCCTTCTGGAAGTCCATGTAAATAACATCCATAGACATTCCCCTGTCCACTACTTTAGTCACCTCTTCAAAAAATTCAATCAGGTTTGTCAGGCATGACCTACATTTCACAAATCTATGCTGGCTCTCACTGATCAGCTGAAAATTTGCGAGGTGTTCAGTCACCCAAACCTTAATTATAGACTCTAGCAATTTCCCAACAACAGATGTTAGGCTAACTGGTCTATAATTCCCTGGTTTCCCTCTCTCGCCATTTTTAAAAAGCAAAGTGGCATGTGCAATTTTCCAATCTAAAGGGACGGTTCCTGAATCTAGAGAACTTTGTAAGATTATAGTTAGGGCATCTGCAATGTGCTCACCTACTTCCTTTAAAACCCTGGGATGGAAACTATCTGGCCCTGGGAATTTGTCACTCTTTAGTGCCATTATTTTCTTCATTAGTTATTTTACTTACATTCATTTTATTGAGTCCCGGTCCCCGATTCAATATTAGTTTCTTTGGGATTTTCGGTATGCAATCCTCTTCTTCTGTTGTAAATACTGACACAAAGTAATTATTCAACATGTCTGCCATTTCCCCATTGTCATTGACAATATCATTACTTTCAGTTTTTAAGGGGCCAACATTGCTCCTGACCACCCTCTTTTTCCTAATGTAACTGTAAAAATTCTTCATATTGATTTTGATATCCCTTGCAAGTTTCTTTTCATACTCCCTTTTTGTAGCTCTTACTATCTGTTGTGACCCTTTGCTGTTCTTTGTATCTTTCCCATTCACCAGGATCTGTGCTATTTTTTGTGTTTTTTGTATGCCCTTTCCTTTAGTTTTACACTGCCCCTTACTGCTTTAGTTGTTCATGGCTTTTTTTTTGGAAAGTAGAGCTCTTGCGCCCCCGCCCCCCCCCCCCCCATTTACTAGTTTAAAGTCCTTTTGACCGCCCTATTTATCCTTTCCGCCAGGACCCTGGTCCCAGACCAGTTCAGGTGGAACCCATTCCAACGGTACAGTTCCTGCCTGTCCCAATACTGGTGCCAGTGACCCATGAAATGGAACCCCTCTTTCCCACATCACCCCTTTAGCCACGTGTTTACTTCCCTAATCAGTTTATCTCTATGCCAATTTGCACGTGGCTCAGGTAATAATCCAGAGATTATAACCCTTGAGGTCCTGTTTTTAATTTAGCTCCTAGTTTCTGGTACTCCCCAAACAGGACCTCTTGCCTACTCTTCCCTATGTTATTGGTCCCAACATGGACCACAAAGACTGGATCCTCCCCCTCTCTCTCCAATATCCTTTCAAGCCGGTTCAAGATGTCCCTTACCCTGGCACCAGGTAGGCACATACCATGTGGGACTCTCGATCTTGCTTACAAAGGATGCTATCTGTCCCCCTAATTATAGAATCCCCTACAACTACCACATTACACTTCCTCTCCTCCTCTTCCTCCTCCCCCCTTAGGACAGCCTCCTGCTCCAAAGTGCAATGGTCTGCATTCTGGCTGTCCTTCCGACAGTCTTTATCATCCTTATCCTCACAGGTGATAGGGTGGAAGGCATGAGCGATTGAATGACAAAAGGGATGATGGTGCAAGGCAAAAAGGGGTGGTAATGGGACAAGTAAAGAAACAAAAGATGGGTCTGGAGGTGTAAATGGGAATATCACAATCATCAGCACAAGCTGCTGTCCAAAAAGATGGGGGCAGAGGTTATGATATGAAATTTTTGAACTCAGTGTTGAGTCTGGAAGGCTGTAAAGGGCCTAATCGAAAGAGGAGATGCTGTTCCTCGAGTTACGTTAGAACAGTGTAGGAGGCCAAGGACAGAGAGGTCAGACTGGGAGTGGTCCAGAGAATTAAAATGACAGGCGACCAGAAGCTCGGGGTCACGCTTGCAGACTGAACGGAGGTGTTCTACAAAGCGATCATCCAATGCACGTTTGGTCTCCCCAAAGTAAAGGAGACTGCATCGTGAGCACAATATACTAAATTGAAAGAAGCACAAGTAAATCGCTGTTTCACCTGGAAGGAGTGTTTGGTGCTCTGGACAGTGGGAAGGGAGGAGGTAAAAGGTCAGGTGTTGCATCTCCTGCACCCCCAACACCCACTCCCCTTCCCACAGCACCTTTGTTAACTTGGTTTCTCTCTCCACAGATGCTGGGAGATTTTATTAAAGCTTTATATAGGCTCATCATTACCTCTTGGTTTTAAATATTCCAAACCTCTCGTGGTAAAACCTAGAAAACCATTAGCTTTTTTTTTACAGCCTTATCAACCGGAGGTGCTGTCTTTATTGTCCTGTGAACATGTCCCCTCAAATTCCTCTGCTCTTCCACAGCACTGAGCCTACTTCTATTAAGAGTATAATTATCATTATTGGTTTTTTCCATGAAAATGCAAAACCTCACGCTTACTGACATTGTCACTTTTTAGCCCATGGCCCCATTTTACCAATATCCCTACATCCAGTAATGCTGGAATACTGACTCATGGGAGTGGCAACATGGAATGGCACCGAAGGTGAACAGCTTCACCACCACTTCATGGAGCAGCACGACCACTTCAAAGTCATAAAACAGGGGTGGTGAGCTGGGCTGCTCCATTACTTGCCTGAAGACTCATGCCTTCACATTGGGGTTTCCTTTCCCTTCATTTTGTTCGTCACTTCTTAATCCTTGTCCCTTCATCCTTGGTAAAAGGGCCAAGTTGTTTCTTGAGCCTGTCAAAAGGCTTTCAGAATGTTTGTCACTCTATTGTGGCACTTCCCTTTCATTAATCCCATCCATTTAAATTCCACTTACACTCAATTTTCTGCTCCCAGTGTGCTAACTACACCTGCCCCAATTCACACTTAGATTTGTGGATTATTTTGCAATTGGAATAATCTAGAAATTTTGAGTCCTATTAGCACATTACTATTCTGCTAGATTAGCACCAGTTCTCAACCATTTAGACCTGATTGACACTAGAACTTGTCAGAACAGGACAAGGTGATTGGGTTCAACAAACCCATCCCTTTGTGACTGATTTCATCCCCACCTATTCACTTTCTCAACATGTTTCTCAATCCCTTGTTTCCAGAAGACGACCTAATTATCTTTTGAACAAATTTATACTGTAGGCATCAGTGACCTTCCCGGTAATTTATTTCACAGTTTTATTATCACATGTAAAAATATTCTAGCTAAATTCACTTTTTATTCTGAAGCTGTCAGCTGTGACTCAGTTGGTAGTACCCTCGCCTCTGAGTCAGAAGGTTGTGGGTTCAGGTCCCACTCCAGGGACTTGAGCACATAAATCTAGGCTGACACTCCAGTGCAGTGCTGAGGGAGTGCTGCACTGTCGGAGGTGCTGTCTTTCGGATGAGACGTTAAACCAAGGCCCCATCTGCTTTCTCAGGTGGACATATTTCGAAGAAGAGCAGGGGAGCTATCCCCGGTGTCCTGGCCAATATTTATCCCTCAATCAACATAACAAAAACAGATTATCTGGTCATTATCACATTGCTGTTTGTGGGAGCTTGCTGTGCACAAATTGGCTGCCGCATTTCCCACATTACAACAGTGACTACACTCCAAAAGTACTTCATTGGCTGTAAAGTGCTTTGAGATGTCCGGTGGTCGTGAAAGGTGCTATATAAATGCAAGTCTTTCTTTCTTTTAACTTTCTAATTTTGACACTGTTATTTGGACATTTTAATATAGTCAGTCATCAAAAGGAGGAAATTATTAAAATAAATAGAAAAAGACAACAGGATGAATAAAGCAATAAAAAGGAATAAAAAGTTGACCAACTTTTTTCCTATATATTACTAATATAATTTCAGAGGTGAGTGCAATTAAGCTCCATATTAACCTATTGAGGACCCTGGAAAGCCCAGGGCAGGCACTGGTTTAGAAGTGTCAAGCTCATAGATAATGGCCCAGAAATTGATCCCGCGACGCGAGAGTACGCACTGCGTACTCTCGCGTATTCCCACTCCAATTGCCGGTTTTCTGCATGCCCTGCGCATGCGCTGAAAACCGGCAATTGCTCTTTTGAAAAGGGGGCGGTTCCTCGGTGCATCGCGTGCGCGCTACAGGCTGCGCGCACGCTGTGCACTTTATGCTTTGGACGTGCAGGTAAGTACTGAAGATTTTAGAAATGTAAAAAGGAGGAGTAAGACCCACTTTTAAGAAGGTAAGTAGTGAATTAAGTATTTTTTTGAATTTTTTTTAACAGGTATATCTTTTTTAGAGACTTTAAAGACAGGTAAGTTTATTTTTATAACTTTTTAAAAGATTTTAAATTTTTTCAAAAATTTAATTTTTTATTTAAAATGGTTAATTTAATTAACTATACTTATTTTATTAATGTGATGGTTTTTTTTTAATTTAATTGAGGTTTAGCTGTTATTTTGGGGGGTGTAAGATTCATAGATTTCACAGCACCTATGTGAAACTTATGAATGGAAGATGGTGTGCTGCCATTGGCTCTAACTGAGTCACGTGATCCCACAGCTCGCACGAATTCACTACGCCGCTGGGATACGCAAGCACTGCCCAGCTGATCTCTAGAACATGAAGTTCGTGCGAGCTGGATCTGAAAAAGCACAAGCGAGGTGAGAGATCGCGGGAAAGCCTTACCCCCGCGGGAACAGAGCGAGATCAATTTCTGGGCCAATGAGAAAGAACATGTGGCCTAAAGAGACAGGCAACAGTCAGGAAAATCTGCCTGGGTGACTTTGGTCTTCGTATTAATTAGAGGAAGCTGTCATCCATAACTTGATGTCAGACAGTGTGGAGGTGGTCATGGAGTTGAGAGAGGTGGTAAATAAGTTAAAACTGGTGTCCTCAGTATACAAATGTACGGTGGTCCTGTACCTGTAGATAATGTTGCTGATGGGCAGCACATGGATGAGGAATGTAGCCAATAATAGAACCTCAAGGGACTCTGGAGGTGATAGCGCAAGGGTGGGAGGAGAAGCTACTGCTGAGATATGCTGATTCTTTTCAGATAGATAGGAGTGGAACCACGAGGAGCAGTCCCAGAGAGAGGAGAGGCAATGGAGAAGGGTGACATTGTCAGCAGTTTCAAAGACCACACAGAGGTCAAGGAGGACAAAGAGAGATAATGCACATTGGTCACAGTAAGAGAGGAGGTTGTTTGTGACTTTGGCCAGAATTGTCTCTATTAAATACTAGCTAATCTTCCACAGTTAGTGAACAAGTGCAGCAAATTCATTTTCTTTCTTTCATCACATAGCTTGGTATCATCAGTACACTTTCTAAAATTACAAGATGTAGGGCTGGATTTGCCTCCTCCTACTGGATCAGAGATTGGGGCTCCCAATGGGAACTCCACCAGAGAGGGAGCCCATCACTGCCAGGGAAGAATAATGTGAACATTGCTGCAGCACTAGAAGAGGAGCAGGCCATTTGAAGGTGGCAGCAGAGCCCACCATTTAGAAATCGAATTTTAGGCCTCTTTCACTACCACGTTTCCTTACAGACTGGCATCGGCAGAGGCCTGGGAGAAGGGCCTGATTGCAGAACAGGCCAAGAAGCAGAGGGTCATATAAAAAAAAGGAAAGATAGAAAAATACAAACACGACAGCTGAGATTACCATATTTAGTAGCGGAACCATAATAGAAATACAATCCTTTGTTAATAGAACACAGACTGTATTCAAGGGGAATCCGCAGTCAGTGGATTTGGTTTGCTGGATCTATTCTTTTCCAGTCTTCTATTCATATTCTCCACAATTGTAATCATTTTTAAAAAGTGATAGGCACACAACAGTGAACATTCACACACACAAAGCCAGTCAGGATCCTCACGAGGTAAATGGAGTCAAGTCTAATGGGTACAGCAAGTCAGATGCAGGCAGTCTGCTGATGCAGTACTTGCTGTCTGCCTTCAGATGTCAAATGCCACTCACTGGTGGTAAGAGAGAGGTTTGCAGGCAGTTTGACATTGGAGCGGAGGAGATGAAGGTGTGGTTCTTTCACAGCCCACTCTATTCAGCTGTAAGAATACTCACATTTTCCAAGCTGGAAAATATATAGAATATTTTGAGTTCTCTTATGTTAAGACAGTTAATAGTTTGCAGATTTTTTTTAAGTTAAAGGTTAATTTACATGATCTAATATTGATTCTCATCTCAATAGTCGTCCTTTGTTCCAAAGTGTGGTCAGTAATTGCCATCTGGTGATGGATTGCAGTATAACACCACACCCACACTCAAAATCTCCTGGGGGTCGGGGGGGGAAGATTGGAAATTGTTTCAGAACACTTGAAATGGGCTTTGATGAAAAGTACAGCGATGTGCATACATGCCAACTTCAAAAATTAGCAAACACTGACAATCTGCACTAAAACACCTTATAACACAAATGGCCCCGTGTGTAGTCTTTGCAACAGATGAAGACAAAGGGCTGGATTCTCCTCCCCTAACCAGCCCGAATTAGGATGCAGGCCCCAGGTCTCAAGCGACTTTGCTGGTGCCTGCCCCAGTTACCGCCATTTCCCGGGACTCCCAGATGGAAGATGGCAGTAACCTCTGGGAAGCAGCAGTAATGGCCTTGCAGTCTCTCAATGGAGAGAAAGGACCTTGTAGCAGCCTTCTCTCCCTCCAATCTCCACCCTGTGTCAGCCTCCATCTTTGCTGAAGCCTACTAGGCTGCCAAATCTCTGATCTATAGGGCGCTTCCTTTTCTTTAAGTGCCCGGCTACCTCTTTTGATGTGGTCCCACTGCAGCACTGCCGGGATTTTGCAGCTGGGCACCGGCATGCTCTCTGTTGGCAGTGGGAATCCCGCCAGGAGCCTGCCATGCTTCATGAATGACCTCTGACCCAGGAAAATGGGTCAGGGTTGGGGCAAAGCCGGAAGGGCAGGTAAAAATCCCGCCCCACTGGAACTCTGCGCTGAAGAGGAGAATCCAACCCAAGAAGTTAGATTGAAAGTGCAATGGGACATGGGTTTGTCGTACCTTAAGATACAGGTATACTGTTATGGCAATACACCAGAGGGGAATTTTCACCTGTGGTGAATTTAGAAATGACTGAGGGGCATGTCAATGCTGAAAGTATGAGGCTTAAGCGCTGATTCTGTAATCAGGCATTCCCAGCCTTCATCGGGAGTGCTGGATGGGAAATCGCAGACCCAAGGTGCCTGATTTTCCTTCCATTTAAATGAGTGGGCAAAAATCACAGTGGGCCTGCTGCGCTTTCTGACCAGCAAATCTGATGGGTGCTACTTCCCGCTGGGAGTGCCTTATCGACAAATCAACCCTTTATTTTCTTATGGACATGGGGGCATCTCCCTCCACCCCACCACCCCCCCCAACCCCGCCAATGAATAACTTTGATTTTTGACATCAAATTTGATGCATTTTCCGGCATTTTTGAAGCCTACTGTAATTCTGAACATAAGACTCCAAAAACCGCACCGCTCTTCTGGCGGACTCGTGCTGTAACTTCAGCAGGAGTTCTCCAGAAGGGCTGGAAATTAGGCCAAAAACCATATATACTGGGTCCTGGCCTTGCATTGGAGTTTCCAATTGGCCTTGTGGGGATGGAACTTCCAACTGCCTCAAACAATCAGCGTACGAGGGCGTAGGAAGAATGGAAAAGCAGAATATTTTTTAAAAGAAGAGAGACTCATAAATGTTAGTATTCAGAGGGATTTCGAGGTCCTTGTACACGAATCACAGAAAGTTAACATGCAGGTACAGCAAGCAATTCGGAAGGCAAATGGTATGTTAGCCTTTATTGCAAGGGGGGTTGAGTATAAGAGTAAGGAAGTTTTGCTACAATTGTACAGGGCCTTGGCGAGACCACACCTGGAGTACTGTAGACAGTTTTGGTCTCCTTATATAAGGAAGAATATACTTGCCTTAGGGGGAGTGCAATGAAGGTTCACTAGATTGATTCCTGGAAGGAGTGGGTTGACCTATGAGGAGAGATTGAGTAGAATGGGCCTATATTCTCTGGAGTTCAGAAGAATGAGAGGTGATCTCATTGAAACGTACAAAATTCTTACAGGGATTGACAGGGTAGATGCTAAGAGGCTGTTTCCCCTGGTTGGAGAGTCCAGACTAGAGGACATAGTCTTAGTATAAGGGGTCGGCCATTTAGGACTGAGATGAAGATAAATTTCTTCACTAGAGGGTTATGAATCTTTGGAATTCTGTACCCAAGAGGGCTGTGGATGCTCAGTCGTTGAGTATATTCAAGACTGAGATCGATAGATTTTTGGTCACTAAGGGAATCAAGGGATATGGGAATAGGGTGGGAAAGTGGAGTTGAGGTAGAAGATCAGCCATGATCTTATTGAATGACGGAGCAGGC
The DNA here is from genome assembly GCA_030390025.1 of Squalus acanthias. Lineage (NCBI taxonomy): Eukaryota > Metazoa > Chordata > Chondrichthyes > Squaliformes > Squalidae > Squalus > Squalus acanthias. The sequence goes on from CM059425.1 coordinate 148,831,790, forward strand.
TCGATGGAGCATATGGCCCACTCCTGTTCCTATTTCTTATGTTCTTATGTAGAGCCATGGGCAGGAACTTCCTAGGTCAGGAGTTCCCGGATTCCAAGCCCTCAGAGACCTGGTGTAGGGTTGGCAGGGATATGGCTGGTGAGGCCAGGCATACATACCCACCAAACGGCAGAAAGTAGAGCCTGCTGGGAGATGCTAGGCTAGGATCATGGCCTGGATCCCATGAGAAAAATGACCAATATTTGAAAAATGACTTAAACCAAGAGGGAGGGGAGAAACCTGGCAGCCCCACACCCTCCCTTCCCACCCAGCTCTCCTTTGCTGGACATTTTGGGCCCTCTAACATGGCAGGTGCACTAGATGTGCCCATAGTGGCATGGGCACCCACCATTCAGTTTCCAGGCAGCTCCATGAACAACCTGCGAACTTGCTAACCTTAATTTTGCGAGGGCTGATGAGACGGTCATCTATGTCCCAACTTTAAGAGGTCAGAATTTCAGAATCACCCCTTCGCTACCGCAAGTGTGGTGGGTCGGACCTTCCGCCCATCCCAAATCCTGCAGACCGGGTTATTTAAATATTAGTGATGGGCGTCTGCGCCATTAACAGCACTACTGGGGCTCCTAGTCTATGGAGCCAGCGGGATTCTGGAGTAGAGCCTTGTTGCTCCGTTGGGCACAGGTCGGTCAGGCCTAAGTGCATCACAGAAAGAATTTTAGTCGATCCTTGGGCTCTTGCTGATCTGCTGCCATCTAAATACCAATCAGTTTTTCTTCAGTCGATTGCTGTTTGGATATGGTATTGTGGGGCCCACTTATGACCATTGCACAGCAAGTGCCTCTGCTTCATGCAGGTATACCTACCATGAGCCCTACGAGAGGCAGAACTGACAGGATTTCCAGGGTACCTAGTGTACCGCCAAACCCGATTCCAAAAGTGATGTCCTGACGGGGAGGCTGGCCCCCAAACCAAATTTCGGGGCTTAAAAAGTTAACTATCATTCAGAAACTATGATGAGCAAAGCTCCACACAGGTATGGTGGTTGTTGCTGGAAGAGAAGAACATGGAAGACAGCAGCATAGCTCAGATCTGTCAGCCAGCATTGCACTTTATAGAGATAATGGTCTGACATTATATTTCGTTTGCCAAAATCTCAGTTACTATCATACAACATTACAATGCCCAAATCTTTTATCTGCAGCACTTTAGTTAAAATTAGCCATTCGGCTTCTTGGTGAGAGCTCTCCTAACTGTTGCCAGCAGGTGTCAGTACGACACTGCTTCTGCATCCCTGTATCTGAAATAACTAGTAACTCAAGATCACAAGATAGTTACAGATGAGGAAAGCCATTCAGCCCATGTTCATTCATCCATCCAGTGAGATCCTGGCCTCCCGCCATTGTAGCATCCCATTGTTTCGTAAATTACTTCAGGGTTTTTGCCTCCACTATTCCATCTGGAAGTTTAGTCCACATGTTGGTTACTCTTTGTGTAGAAGAATTTCCTGATATTTATCCTAAAATCATATTTCACTAGTTTGGACCAGTGTCCCCTAGTTCTACTCCCATTCTTTAATTTAAAGTAATATTCTGGGTTAACAATACCTCTAAGATCACCTCTCAGACCGTCCCTTTCCACACTGAAAGCACCAAGGGGTAGAAATTAGGTCGCGCCCCATTTGGGGCGCAAATATCGTCCGGACGCAAATATTAGCGCCTGGCGCTAATTATCGGCACTGACAGGAAACTTCACTTTTACCGCCCCGGGAGGTGAGTGGAGCGCTAAAGCAGGCACTGCACACCTCTCTTAAGGCGCAAAGGCCAAGGAGTGAGGCGCTAACTCAGCGCGCGAGCGCAGCGCAGCTGCTGCCAGTTAGCGAGGGAACACAGACACACTGGCGCGGGATACTTCTTAAAGCGGGGGGGGCCACTTGCTCCCCAGCCACACCCTGCTCATTGCAGCCTTGAATCTCAGCCTGGAGAGACCTGTAATCCATTTTGCTGCCAAGCATGGAGAGGGTGAGAGAACGCGCTCATCGCTTCACCGAGCGGGCCTTGGATGCTCTGGTTGACGCAGTGGAGCGCAGACGATGTATGCTGTTCCCTGAGAGTGGCAGGAGGCCTTTGCCACGCGAGTTCAGAAGAGTGTGGAGGGAGGTGGCTCAGAGCGTCTCCTCCAGGAGCATGGTGCCCAGGACCCATACTCAATGCCGCAAAAAGTTCAACGACCTCACTCGGGTCGTCAGGGTGAGTGGCTTTTTCTCAATACCTCTCCATCCCTCCATCTCAACCTCATTCTATGGCCAGAGGGTCTTAAAACCCCAATGCACAACACTCATCCAACACCTATGGCCCTTTCATCAAACACACACACACATTCCACACTTTGCATACAGTAAGGGCTATTCACCTATGGGAGGCACATCAGGCAAGACCATGGCTGCATATTGTAAGGGCTATTCACCTATGGGAGGCACATCAGGCAAGACCATGGCTGCATATTGTAAGGGCTATTCACCTATGGGAGGCACATCAGGCAAGACCATGGCTGTATATTGTAAGGGCTATTCACCTATGGGAGGCACATCAGGCAAGACCATGGCTGCATATTTACTCAGATGCTGTCCTTTTTCTTGCAGGCTAAGCTGGCTCATAATAGGAGACAGCAGCAACGGACAGGTGGAGGGCGGCTTCAGCTGCAACCCCTCAGCGATCTGGAGGAGCGCGTCCACAGGATTGTGGCAAGCCGGGTGATCGGTCCCGTCGCCACTGGAGACGCCGACCCCGTTCTGGACAGCAATGGTAAGGTCATCACCTTTTTGTCCTCTGTCCTTCCACTTGTCCCTCACAACACCAGCCTTTGACACTTTCAATCCAACTTGCTAACTCGCTGCACTTATTCCTCCCTTACTGCCACCCTGTCCTCACGCTAAAGCCACTCTTGTACCTCCCTGCTTTCAGATGGTGATTCACCAGCTGAGGAGACGGGCCCTGAAGCTGCCACTGGGAGTGATGCTGCAGCTGAGGAGGAAGAGGAAGCCAGAGCATCAGTGCCACCCTCTCCCGAGGAAGCCCATGCCCACACTGGGAACACGCCTTCCCCGGAGGGGAGCAGGGGGGAAGGGGCTGATGATGGTGAAGCTCCAGGACCCAGCGGGCTGCAGCAACGCCATGGGGGGGGTAGGGAAGAACGGGGGCCTTCTCCCCAGAGGGAGAGTATGCCAGACACTCCTACTGCAATGGACGCAGAGGAGGAGCGGCTGATTGCAGAAATGAACACCCAGGCGGTGTGCATGCACACTGAGCTCATGGGTGCAGTGGGAAGGGTGCCCGATTGCATTGAGTCACTGGCAAGGAGTGTGGAGCACTTCGCTGTAGCACAGGCGGATGCCACACTAACGCTTAGTGCTGCAATTCAGTCACTGGCTGCCGTGATCCCACCTCTGACTGCTCTCATACAGACTCAGATGGAGGCCACGCGAGCACAGACTGCTGCCAACCTCGATGGTTCGTGCACATGTCCCCGGGGCTGTCACCACGCCGCAGCAGGCCAGCAATCTGTTCTCCGGCAGATTGCTCCGGATGCTGAAGTGCTGCCCCGTGGGAGTGCCAGTGTGTCGGGCGAGCAGGGAGTTGCTGGCCTCTCTCACGATGACAGCATTCCTGCTGCCAACACTGTCACTTCTCCACTGCACTTGCCACCGCCTGTAGGACAGACTGCTGCCGCCCATGCAGAGTTGGTGCAGTCTGCAGCCGGGCCCTCCAGGCCCAGAAGTGGTCGAGGCCGTCCTTCAGGGGCATCTGCAGTGTCAGGGTCTGACGAGCAGCAGCCTTCCACCAGCCTTGCTGCAGCCACTGAGGTCCCATTACGGAGGAGCAGTAGGGTTAGAAGGGGGGAAGTGCACAAGGGAAGGAGATCACCCTCGAAGGGCAAAAAGTAGGAGGTGTGACAAAATGCTGGTCATTTTTTTATTAAAGGCCGAGGTTCATGGTCCAACTTTTGTTTAGTGTTTTGGACATTATCTCCAGGTTGTGAGAACCAGTTATGTTATTGACTGTTTTTTTGTGTTTATTTCTATGAGTTTGTCATGAGGAATTGACACACACAGAGTTTGTAAAATAAATAAGTTTCTGTATTCAAAATATACATGGCTGGTGGTTGGAATTATTGGTGCCTTGGCCGGCTTAGGGGTTGCGTGCTGGGTTGATTAGTGTTTGTAGCAATGGCAGGGGCCCTAGAAGCGGCTTGCTATTAGTCGTTGACGGACGGCCCTTGCAGTTTGACCATTGTGGGCCGCCCTCCTGCCTTGGTGCTGCTGATGATCATCGTCCTCGTCCTCTTCCTCCTCTTCCTCCTCCTCCACTGGTGGTGCTACAAGGCCTGGTGGCATTGGCTGGGTCCTGAGGATTGCCATGTTGTGCAACATGCAGCACACGACTACGAAGTTCGAAACTTGCTCAGGCGAGTACTGCAGGGCTCCTCCGGAATGGTCCAGACAGCGGAACCGTTGTTTCAGCACGCCGATTGTGCGCTCAATAATGTTCCTGGTTGCTTGATGGCTTTCGTTGTACCGCAGCTCAGCAGGGGTGTTTGGCGTACGGAGCGGTGTCATCAGCCAGGTGCTCAATGCGTACCCCTTGTCCCCCAGAAGCCAACCAACTGGCTGATGCGGTGCCTCGAAAACTTCTGCCACAGTAGTCTGGCGCAGGATGAAAGCATCGTGGCAGCTGCCCGGATAGTGGGCATTGACAGCGAGTATCACCTGTCTGTGGTCACAGACCAACTGCACATTCAAGGAATGGAACCCCTTTCTGTTCCTGAATTCCTCTGCATTCTCTCGCGGAGCACGCAAAGCCACATGCGTGCAGTCAATGGCGCCCTGCACCATGGGGAAGCCCGCTACCCTCGCAAAGCCCAGAGCACGGTCACGCTGCTTGTCTGGGGTCATAGGGAAAGAGATGAAGTCTCGTCTCCTTCTGAAGAGGGCATTGGTGACCTGCCGGATGCAGCGATGCACCGCAAACTGGGAGATATTGGCGAGGTCCCCGACAGCAGCTTGGAATGAGCCAGTGGCGTAGAAGTTCAAAGCCACTGTGACCTTCACTGCCACCGACAGAGACGTCCTGGACCTCAGCTGAGGCTGCAGATCTGGCTGCAGCAGGTGGCAGAGCTCAGTGACCACCTCCTTGCTGAATCGCAGCCTTCGCAAACACAGCTCCTCGGACATATGGATGTAGGAGAGCTGTTCACGATATACCCTGGGAGGGTAAGCTCTCCTGTACATGCGCCTGATGGCCCTCCTCCGTCTGGCCATCATTGCCACTCTCTGTCTGCGTCTCGGTATCCTCCGATTCAGCTGGAGCAGGACGACGCCCCCAATCATTGCAGCCCCCATATTCTCTTTGCCAGAAAAGTAATGAGGTACAGCAACTAAAGTAGCAACAAAGTTAGGATGAATAGGCAAAACTACCTCACAAAGCGTTGAGTCAATGTAGAAGTCTCTCTCTCCGAATCTTTCTCTCTCTCTCAGAACGAGTGGTGCATAAATGTCGACCACAGAAAAAGACAGGAAGAGGCCCCCTTTAAATAGCGCCCCCCCCAGCCCCACACCGATTGATAGCGTTCCAGTCTTCCGGTCGTTGGAAGCGCCAGGCGGTAAGGCAGGGGGCGCCACTCAATTTCCGCTCCGGGGCGCCCCAAGGGCGTTGCACCATGGAATGACGTCATAATCTGCGCGCGCAGGTGGTCGCAGCGGTAAGTTTTAGCGCCGCCGCACAATCTCAAGTTAAGTTCTCGAGCGGCGCAAACATCGCTGCGCCCGGGCGTTAGCGGCTTAACGCCCCATTAGCGCCCTCTTAAGGCGCTAACGGGAGGCGCAACCAAGTGAATTTTTACCCCCAAGTATATTGTAAAGAGTGAAGGTGTTTTGCTTCATGTAAATTATAATCAAATCTCATTATTACAAACTCGATAGTTGCTTATAAATTGTTTCCATCAGAGACCCTCTCAAGACTGTTAGTAGGTGCAAGAGTAAAAGTTTGTTATAATGAGGTTTATAATTACAAAGACTAATTTTTATGAAGTAGCACTCCGGGGGCAGGGCGGGGTGGGGGGTCATTTTGACTTTGTGATAGTGTAAAATGGATGAAGGCAAATCAATAGCTCGTTTTACATCTCTTAATTTTTAGGGGGCTAAATTCGGTTGATTTGCGCCTCCGCGTTAGCGCCCTCGAGGGCGCCGCTAACGCCTCCCGTGAAATTCAGCGGGAGGTTAGCGCTGCACGGCGCTGCGCCGCCGGCGATGATGTCATCGCCGTGCGCAGCGCCCCGCTCGCGCCCCGGCTGTAATATTGGGTGGCGCCCCCCGACTTACTGCCAGACGCTATGTCCGCCGGGGTCAGGGGGGCCTACCTGGGGTCGGGGCGGCGCTAGTTAAAGGGGAGGTGGCGGGCGGTCATTTTTGTTGCTGGCTGCCTGCCATCACCTGCCCCCGTTGCTGTCCCCGGCCCCTGTGAAACCCCTCCCCCCCGCGATTGCCGGCTGCGTTCCGTGAGCCCAGCACTCCTCTTGAGTGCCGAGCTCGTTTGCCGGCACTCCCGATCCCTGGTGGCCCAGCTGGGCGCCGGGACGCGCTGCGCCAGGCCCCTCCCCTTTAATAAGGGGAGGAAGGCCTGCAGTACCGCGGCGTGTCGTACCGCAGCGCATGATGCTGCGGCGTGTCGTGCCGCGATATTGGCTCGCAGCGCCCCAAGAGGGACGCGGGGCGCTTCCAGTAGCGCCCCTCCTCCCTCTCGGGGCACTACCTGGGAAAATCGGCCGCGGGGGCGCTAATCTTTTCGGGGGGCGCTACCCAATTTTTACCCCTTATTGTCATCGAAGTCAATGGAAATAAAAAGAGAGATATATAAAACGGAACGCCGACTCACTATCACTCGTTTTACACTACCGCACAAAGTTAAAATAACCCCCCAGTGCAGAGCTTTGCTGGCAAGAGCACAGAGAGAAATTTCAGGGATGCCACTCAGAATTTTCTATCCATGATGGACAAAAAGTCATAAGGAATGCACATATGATTTCCTGCTATGCACTCGCAACAAGTGAAGCTTCCTGTCAGGAGCACACTTTTATAAAAATCGTCCTGTAGTGTTTTGTTTTGTTTTTTCTTATTTTATAATAAACTGTGATACAACAATTATCACAGTAAGCATCACTAGTCTGGGTTGCCACATCACTCAGTGACTAAAAGCACCATTTGGTCCCCAAGGCAAACCTTAACTTCTGCCATGGATGCTAAGACTACTGCCATATCGGCCTTGGGTGTCAGAATGGAGAGAGCTGTCTATTCCGGCTTCAACAGGTTAGAAACAACCACTCTCATGAATTTGCTGATCTGATTTATACCATTAGGTCCACTGACTTGCCAATCACCACTGTGCAGAGACAGTGCCCAGTATAAGTAGTGTGGCAGGATGCAATCACATCTCAGGATAGCAGCAGATGCAACCTCTCCCACTGACCCTCGGGTGCATGCACATGTAACAGGAAGGACGCAGTCTGGGATTCACCGAGACTTGCCTTTCAGGATCAAAAACAGCAGGCATGATGGAGTGCCTTAAAATGAATTCCAATACTGTCCTCTATGATGGCTCCAATGGCAGAATGGGCCTCATTATAGCGGTGCTCAGCTGGTGTCCTGGGAAAGTGCACAGGTGTCACCCGCCATAAGATTTACCCAGAAATTTGGCTTTCTGGATTGAAGAGAGCAGAAATGGTGGAGTTCCATAAAATGAAGGCAAAGAGGCAGCTGCCAGGAAAGAAAATGTTGACTTGCATGATTCACGTCAGAGAATGTAATTGTTTCCTGTTGATGTAAGTGATGGGTTTGAGAAATGATCTTGGATAGCAACATGGGTGTAATCTATGACTCCTGTACTTTGAGAGTTCTGCTGCTCTGTAACAGCAATGCCCTGACAGTTGTGCATGAGGAAGGCTGTAAATGGCCTTGCTCTTGCAGACAATGCATCTGTAACTTGTTTTATGCATCAGTGTGCAGCTGATTGGCAAATGTTACTAATGTCTCCAGAGGCAGCCTGGAATGGCACCATAGCATAAAAATTCAAGGTGCTTACGACCTTCATATCCAGTGACAGTGTGGTACCTATGGTGGAGGTGAGGTCCAGGTCAGGTTGTAGCATATGGCATAACTCATTGAAGCGCAGCGTCTGCAAGCACTGCTATTGGGTTGGCTGGAGGTAGGAGTGCCTTGGTCTTTGGTCTGTATGATCTGGAGTGGGAGTACCATCAGGACGATGCCATGTGTCTCCTGTGGTGTCCGGCCAGTCTGGCTTTGCTCTATTGCTTCTTTTCTTCTGCCAAAAAAGCAAATATACAGGAATATGGTCAACAGGAAGCCCTTTGTGGGTTCTTTTGAACCGGGATCTTGGGTTCATGTCACGATACATGACGTAGAGTCATCCAGACTCAAGTCATCGTTGGCTTGTTCACAGATGTGATTTCCAGTAAAAAAAAGTAAAAATTTTAAAGTTTATCGTTTTCCATACAGACTGCAGCTTTTGACACATTAGACCCCCTGTAACCCCACCTCATTGTCTCAGTTGTATCTTGCTATGTCTTTGATGTGGTGCCTTCCTGGCTGACCTGATTGTTTATCTGCCGAGGTGTGACAAAAGGCAGTCAGGAGGATTAAATGTAGTCATCTGCCATTGTACGCTACACATGCATTGTTCTCTATCTATATATGCTTTGTCGATTTGTATTCCTTTACTTCACCTGACGAAGGAGCAGCGCTCCGAAAGCTTGTGATTTCAAATAAAACTGTTGGACTATAACCTGGTGTTGTGCGACTTCTCACTTCTTTTGAACTGGGGGAGAAATGGAAGCTCAACACCACAGGTGAGGAGTGAAAAACAAACAGATGAGTCAGAATTTTACAGGACTTTTTACAATACCTGCTGTGACCCTTTGAAAACTTACTTTCACTTATTGCTTAACAATACTGGATGCTTGTTTTAAAAGGGTATCATTTGCACCCAACATCAATGAGATTGTACTGCTGGTAATGAGAGGTATTACAACCTCACTTTAATACTTCCACCCAGAGAAGCTGGCCACTTCCAACACTGGCCAGAAATGATAACAAGCAAGTGTAAAAAGTGGGTAGAGGTCTGGCATAACAGATCCCAGCCACACTTCCCATGCCTGCTCACTAGAATATCAATTTTTGTGCAGCATTTTGGAGAATAATTCAAGCCTTGGGTAGAATCCTGGCTGTAGATGGTGTGTAATTTTCAATTAAATGGTCTTCGTTTCTGCCTCAAAACAACTTCCATTACCAAAAATGGTAATGAGGAGGTAACATTTGCTGAGAGATTGTTTCCCCTGACTGGAGAGTCTAGATCTAGGGGGCATAGTCTCAGCATGAGGGGTCGGCCTTTTAAGACTGAGATGAGGAGGAATTTCTTCACTCAAGAGCATTGTGAATGTTTGGAATTCTCTGCCCCAAAGTGCTGTGGATGCTCAGTCATCGAGTATATTCAAGGCGGAGATAGATTTTTGGACTCCAGAAGAATTAAGGGATATGGGGATCGGGCAGGAAAGTGGAGTTGAGGTCGAAGATCAGCCATGAACTTATTGAATGGCAGAGCAGGCTTGAGGGGCCGTGTGGCCTACTCCTGCTCCTAAATCTTACGTAGCATTGTTTGCCATTACCTTATTTGAAATTCAATTATAGCCTTAGAGATTATGAGACTTTATTAAACTTGAGAAAAAATTGATATAACTAGGATTTGGACACACTGCAAATCAATCTAGGGTTCCTTTACAATTATATTTTATTTTTATGCAGAAAACTCAAAGAAACAATAAAGAACACGTGCACTGATGGACAAATTAACAATTAATGAAATGACAGCTATTTACGTTCTGTAAATCTCCAATACTTCCACACACACCCCAAGGGGTAAGTTTTCACTTCAGGCGGTTTTCGAGCAGGCTGACAATTGGGCCTCCCCTCCCGCTCTATGTCATCAGTCTGAGACCCGAACCACTTTAATAGTCAGGCTTCATTTAAATTTCCTTCGTGGACTTCCCAGGTCTTTCCAGCAGTGATGGGCGGCCCGCCCAATCGGAGGGAAGGACTTTAGGTGGGCACAGGGCCAATCTAACGTGTGCTTGCACCTCTTGGAACTTATACTATCTGGCCAGAGCGCTTCACTTTAGTGGCTCGACAGTAGAGGTCCTTATTAAGCAGGTGAGGGCACACAGGCAGGCCCTCTTCCCCTGTGAGGGCAGGAAGATGCCCAATCTGACTGAAAACATCAATGCCAGGGCCATCGGGTTCAATGCCACAAGTGCTTCCGCGACCTTACTTGGACAGCAAGAGTGAGAATGATGTCTTGCTATCTCACTTTCCTTGCAGTGCACCTTGCCAGAGCACTTTCCTCCCTCTCAGCACTCCAAACACTTGGCTCCCCCCACCGCACCCCCCACCACACACGCTTCTCCTGCAATCACAATGACGCCCCTCTGTCCTTCTCATTCTAAATCACACACCCTCCTGCTGCTGATGATGCCCTCAGAACAGGCACAAACAGCATTCTACTTTTACCTGGTAGCCGGTGTAAAGCATTTCACATTTCTGCTAACTGCTTTCACATTTCACAGTGGAGCCACTTTCTTGCACATGATCACCTCCCCATCCTGCTGACAGTTTGCTGCTTCTCCCTCTCAGCATGCACACTATACAAGAACCACACACTAACTCACTCCCACTCTTTTTGCAGGACAAGCTGGCTCACAACACAAGAAAGATGACCAGAAGCAGTGGAGGACCAGCCTCCAACCAGGCCCTCAATCAGATGGAGGATGCAGCCCTCGAGGAGTGTCAGCAAAGCTGAACCTGGAAGATGGTGACTGCCTATAAATCTTACCTTTCCTTTTGCCTCACACAGACAGGCAGCATGGCAACCTAGTGCTGCCAACTATCTACACCTAACCTTTCTGTGCCATGCTGACGCTTATCCTTCTCCCCTTTTTTTAGGTCCGTCTAATGACTTGGACCCTGCAGAATAAGTCTCGGGAGGGAAACCCTTCAAAAGAAGTACTGGCATTCGCTTCAACCCTCCCAAGCGTCAGCACAGAAACCAGCACCCCGGGTGGGATAGATAGCCATTTAGAGGGGTCTGCACAGAATGAATCACAGAGCACGTGAGCAGGGACTAGTGAGCTTGTGCAAGTGAGTTAATGGAAAGGGCAGCCTAGGCTCGTGTGGAGCAGAAACACCGGCATGGACCTGTTGGGCCGAATGGCCTGTTTCTGTGCTGTCAATACTTTGTCAGGGAATGGCTCCCCGGTTAGCAAGCTTGGTCTTAGCTCTGCTGGAGTGCAGAGATGCTGACTTTAAAAGCTCAGCCTTCAAAAGAAAGCTACTTTCTGTGTTGCAGCAATTGTTTGAGATATTGGACAGCCTGTCTAGCAACTTACACATGGGCCTGAATTTTAATGGGGAAGGTGGGTTGGGAGCAGGGGTGCTCCGAAGCAGTCGGGAAACCCAGGAGAACAGGTTTCCCGCAGGCTCTACCGAATTTAACACAGGGCCTGATTTGCATTGGAGACCTCTGCTTCCCATCCGCAGCCAGCCAGATGGAGAGACTGGCTGGCTGCGGGCGGGTAGGCCTGCGGCACTAGGTCACAGAGAGGAGGGAGGGAGAGATCGCGTGCGGGCCAGAGGAGCATAGGGAGCGGGTCTGAAGCAATCGGGGGCTGGGAGCAACACAGGGGGTTGGGGTTGGGTGAGGATTGGTGGCTGGGAGCAGGGAGCAGGGAACACTCAATGCCAGAGGAGCACAGGGAGAGTCGGCAATGATCGGGGGCCGGAGCAACAGATCGGAGCCAGGAGGAGAAGGGGGTGGGTTGGGAGCATCATCGGAAGGCCAGAAGAAGCACAGGGAGCCGGGGGCGTTGGGAGGGGGGGAAGGCCTCGTCGGTAGGGGGGAGAAATTGGAAGTCTCGTGGGGGCTGGATTAGGTAGGGATGCTGGATCCAGGTGGTAAGTGTAAAGGCACTTACCTCCTGGATCCAGCAGTCCTTGCCTTACTTTAGCTGGCAGGTTTCATGAGGCCTGCAAAACCCGACCAGCTAAAGTCAAATTCAAAATGGAGGTTAAGTCAGAGGCTTCCAGCCTCATTATAATATTTAAATGGACGACCCACCTCCTGGGAGTGGGTTGGCTGCCTGCCCCCTGTCCCGCCTCTGTTAAAACCGAATGTAGGCGGGTTGGAGACGGGTTCTGGTCGGGATTCAGACTTTTAACACTTTAAATTCCCACACAACCCCAGCCACCGGGTTGTTAGGCCAAGATTCCCCCACCATGTCTGAGAATACAGAGGAGTTTGCTTCCAGCTTGTGTGGTGCTCTGGTGCATTCTGCTGTCCACCATGGTGCGTGTGGTCATCTCTGGACGCTGCAGCCAGGCCCTTTGTACAGGATGGGGAGCCTCGCCCATTGAATTTGGGTTTGCACTGCCTATGATTTTGCATCAATTTTGTAGCATTGGCCCTTACAAATCTTTCAAATTAAAAAAATTTGCTAAGCATTGAAAAGGCATTAAGAGAAAATACAAGAAAAGTGACCTCCAGACTTTTTATTGGTATCAGCAATTATACAAACCATAGCTCTGATTTTGGGACAAAATTGGAACTACGCTCACCATGGAGGGCTGGCCACACTAAATATTGCAAGACAAGCCCCTCCCAGTCATTTGAATAGATTCCCTGTGCAAGGAAAACGTGGGCAAGGAGTCAGGAAGCTGGTTGAAGTCAGAAAGGTAGAGGAGCCAGCTGGTGTTAAAATGCAGCTACGCAGCTTTGAAAAGGAGCTGCCTGCAATTGTTGAGCTGAAGAAAGCAACCGATTTGGAAGTATCGTACGTATGATGAGAGTGGTGCTGAAGACTCCTGCTGGTAGTAATAACTCCTTGGAAGTGTTGCTGAAGGAAATGTAGCAATGATGAGGAGTCCTGTTTGATGCCAAAGGGCACCCACCTTAAAATCCCAGGTGTAAGCTGCATAGATGGAGGTCACTAAGTGAATGAATGCAGTCTCCTAGGTCCACTGTACCTGGGAGAAAATGGGGGAAAAAAATCAGTGGCATCAGGAAAAGTGCCAAAATAAGTGCAGGCACCTTTTATATACATGCATACTCTTTCATACAAGGTGTGGACCACCTTAAACATTCACTCCCTCCACCACTGGTGCACCATGTACTCAGTGTGTACCATCCACAAGATGCACTGCAGCAACTCGCCAAGGCTTCTTCGACAGCACCTCCCAAACCCGCAACCTCTACCACCTAGAAGGACAAGGCAGCAGGCACATGGGAACACCGTCACCTCCAAGTTCCCCTCCAAGTCATACACCATCCTGGCTTAGAAATATATCATTGTTCCTTCATCATCGTTAGGTCAAAATCCTGGAACTCCCTCCCTAACAGCACTGTGGGAGTACCTTCAACACACGGACTGCAGCGGTTCACCACCACCTTCTCAAGGGCAATTAGGGATGGGCAATAAATGCTGGCCTGGCCAGCGACGCCCACATCCTGTGAATGAATAAAGAAATGTTCTTCTGCTGCATCCTCGCAGAGATAAGCAGAAAAACATGCAGGCAGCGCTGACCCTTTTTGCAACACTCCTTCATTCAACAGAAGCTGCATGGTAGGATTCACATTTACATGACATTTGTGTATTATTGACACTATCAGAATTAATGAAAATGTGTTGGTTCAATAGTAGGATGAGTCAGCACCCCTCTGTTACATTCATTCCAAGAGAACCCTAGAGTTTAAACATAAGTGTGCTCCTAGTGGGTGGGTAGATTAAAGAACACTGCTCTTACTGTCTCCCATCTACAAAACAGTAAATCCCAGGGCTAAATATTCCTGGATATGAGGTGTTTAGGGAAGATAGGGAAGAAAAGAAAGGAGGTGGAGTGGCAGTATTGATTAAGGTGAATGTTACAGTGCTGGAAGCATCCTGGAGTTCCCACATGGCACAAGATACGCATTCCACGTGACTGAGGTGTCCTGCCATGCCTTTATTTAATAGACTATTAACTAACTTAACAGAAATAAACTCAAGACCTAAAAAAAAATCATCAGCTATTCACCAATCAGCTCCTTCCCTTGTGCTGACTTTAGTTTTTTTTACCTCACTCCCTGACACTCGTGCTCCCTCCGGGCTCACCTTTATCTCCAGCTGCTCCTCTCGCTCTCCCACAGGTCCGCTCTCGGGCCTATTAACTTCGAGTCCTTGGGTTCTGTGGCTCCACTCTCCTTTTCAGTTAGACATCTCAACCGCCTTCCTCCTCGCCACCAAATTCCTGCTATCAGCAAATTCTTCCACTCCAATTGCATTTCATCCAGCTCTGTGCTCAAGCTCCATGCTTTTGCAAACTAGTGCCTAATATATACCTTTTGAGAGTCAAACAAGTTACAACTGTTTAATCAGCTTCTCGCTCACAGCTTTTACCACCTAATCAACTGATAGCTGTTAACTGCTAACTGCCACTGACCATGCAGTTTCCTTTATGTTACAAGACAAAGCTAAATTCCAATCTGATGATTACTTACCTAACTTACATAAGAACATAAGAACATAAGAAATAGGAGCAGGAGTAGGCCATTTGGCCCCTCGAGCCTGCTCCACCATTCGATAAGATCATGGCTGATCTGGTCTTGGCCTCAACTCCACTTTCCTGCCATTTCCCCATAACCCTTGACTCCCTTAGCGTTCAAAAATCTGTCTATCTCCACCTTAAATATATTCAATGACCCAGCCTCCACAGCTTTCTGGGGTAGAGAATGCCAAAGATTCACGACCCTCTGAGAGAAGAAATTCCTCCTCATCTCCGTTTTAAATGGGCGATCCCTTATTCTGAAACTATGCCCCCTAGTTCTAGATTCCCCCACGAGGGGAAACATCCTCTCTGCATCTACCTTGTCAAGCCCCCTCAGAATCTTATGCGTTTCAATAAGATCACCTCTCATTCTTCTAAACTCCAATGAGTATAGGCCCAACCTGCTCAATCTTTCTTCATAAGACAAACCCTTCATCTCAGGAATTAACCTAGTGAACCTTCTCTGAACTGCCTCCAATGCAAGTATATCCCTTCTTAAATAAGGAGACCAAAACTGTACGCAGTACTCCAGATGTGGTCTCGCCAACGCCCTGTACAGTTGTAGTAAGACTTCCCTACTTTTATACTCCAACCCCCTTGCAATAAAGGCCAACATTCCATTTGCCTTCCTAATTACTTGCTGTACCTGCATGCTAACTTTTTGTGTTTCATGTACAAGGGCCCCCAGGTCTCTCTGTACCGCAGCATTTTGTAGTCTCCCTCCATTTAAATGATAATTTGCTTTTTTATTTTTCCCACCAAAGTGTATAACCTCACATCTTCCCACATTATACTCCATCTGCCAAATTTTTGCCCACTCACTTAACCTATCTCTCTCCCTTTGCAGATTCTTTGTGTCTCTTCAAAACTTGCTTTCCCACCTATCTTTGTATCATCAGCAAATTTGGCTACATTACACTCGGTCCCTTCATCCAAGTCATTAATATAGATTGTAAACAGCTGAGGCCCCAGCACTGACCCCTGTGGCACCCCACTAGTTACAGTTTGCCAGCCTGAAAATGACCCATTTATCCCGACTCTCTGTTTCCTGTTAGTTAGCCAATCCTCTATCCATGCTAATAAATTACCCCCAACCCCGTGAGCTCTTATCTTGTGCAGTAACCTTTTATGTGGCACCTTATCGAATGCCTTCTGGAAATCCAAATACACTACATCTACTGGTTCCCCTTTATCCACCCTGCTCGTTACATCCTCAAAGAACTCTAGCAAATTTGTCAAACATGATTTCCCTTTCATAAAACCATGCTGACTCTGCTTGACTGTATTATGATTTTCTAAATGTCCTGCTACTACTTCCTTAATATTGGACTCCAGCATTTTCCGAATGACAGATGTTAGGATATCTGGTCTATAGTTTCCTGCTTTCTGTCTCCCTCCTTTCTTGAATAGGGGCAGAGAGGCATTAGGAGTGAGTCCTGGGTAATATCATTCATGAGTCTCTTAAGGTTCATGACCAGACTATAGCAATGAATTACCTTATACTTACCAGTGAATTCCTCCTCTCCACCAATTCCTGCTATCAGTAAATTCTTCTACTCTGCTTGCGATCCACTCCAATTGCGTTCACCCAGCTCTGTCTCCAAGTTCAGGTATAAATTCTTAAAGTGTTTCTACTGCATTACAAGCACACGAACATCGAAAAAAGAAGGAATGAAAAAGACCAGCTGGTTCATCCCATTCAATCGTGTTGCAAACAGGCAACATGACAGTCAATGCTCTCCACCCACCAGCAGCTATATAGGGGGAGAAATTCAGTATCGCCCCATTTGGGGCGCAATTATCGGCCGGGCGCAAAGATTAACGCCTGGCGCTAATTATCGCCACCGACTGCAAACTTGACTTTTATCGCCCCTGGAGGTTATTGGAGCGCTAAATCAGGCGCTTCACACCTGTCTTAAGGCGCAAAGGCCGAGGAGCGAGGCGCTACCTCAGAGCGCTGGCGAAGCTCATGTGATGTCAGTCAGCAATGGAACACACACACAATGGCATGGGCCAGTTCTTAAAGGGGATGGTTGATCTTGCTTTCCATCCACATCCTGCTCATTGCAGCCTTGAATCTCGGCCTGGAGAGACCTGCACATCAAATCTGCTGGAAAGAACAATGGAGAGTACCAGGGAAAGAACTCAGAGTGCAGCCCCCACAGTCTGTTCTAAATCGATACAAGGAATGGCAAATCAAAATGAACCTGCAAAGTGCTGCTCAGTACCCAAAACTCCATCACACAGCGTTGAATCTCTCCAGAAGTCTCTCTCTCTCTCTCTCAGAATGCGTGGTTCAAAAATGGCACCAACAATAAAAGGCAGGAAGCGGTCACCTTTAAATAGCGCTCCCCCTTTCCCTTCATGACTGCAGAACGCTCCCCTCAACCTGTCGTTGCTAGCGTTAGGCGGTAAGGCAGGGGGCACCACTCAATATCCGCTCCGGGGCGATACCGGGGCGTTGCGCACTCGACTGACGTCACGGTCTGCCGGCGCAGGAGATCGTGGCAGTAGTGTTTAGCGCCGCCGCAAAATGTCTAGTTAATTTCGCGAGCGGCGCAAACTTCGCTGCGCCTGGGCGCTAGATGCTTTGCGCCCCATTAGCGCCCTCTTAAGGCGCTAACGGGAGGCGCAACCAACTGAATTTTTCCCCCATAATCTCTTGGGAAAGGCAAAAAAACAGACAAAAAAACCTGGGCCAATTCAGGGGAAAATAATTTGGGGAAATTCTTCTCCAATCCCCAAAACTGATCAAAAACGAGTTCCGGGAGATAAAAATGGCCATGAGTTACATCACTCAACATCCCCTCCCTTTTGTGCACAGCAATATCAGCCTTCTCCAGGAACTCATCCAACTCCCCTTTGAATGTTTGGAGTGACTCTGCACTCATTACATGATCTGCGAACTTATTCCAAAAGTTATTGACCACCTGACACCTAACCCAGTTCTACGCTTACATAACTTGTATCCATGTCCCCTCATTCTCCCTAACTTATCTAATCCAAATAATCTGTCCACATGAGCACAGTCTAGTCCCTTCATCATTTTAAATACTTAAATCAAATCACCTCGAAGTCTCCGCTCAGAGAAACCCAGTTCTCTGAACCTATTGTGATAACTAAGGGTTTTAAAACTAGATATTAATCGAGTGTCCCTCCTCTGAATCTTTTCTAGTGCCTCTACATGTGAGGGGACCAGAATTGGGCACAGTATTCTTGTACAAAGATACTATGGTACTTTTTATTTTATATTCGATCATCCTATTGCTTTTGCTATAGTCTATCAGCACTGGTCATGAACCTTAAGAGACTCATGAACTATAATACCCAGGACTCACTCCTAACACCTCTCTGCCCCAAATGTTCTGGATGGTGGCAAGATAATGAGCCTGACTTAGTTAATAATGTAACAGTAAGAGAACATTTATCTAACAGCGATCATAATGTGACTGAATTCAGTGTTAGGTTTGAAAAGGAGAAACGTAACTAAGGCCCAGATTTTAGCCTGGAGGCGCATACTGTGCTTGGGAGGGTGGGGGGGGGGGGCTGTACTGAGGTCAGGAAACCCGAAGAATGGGTTTCCCGAATGTCCTGCAGGATGTCCTGGAGAATTTAACTGCAGGGCTCCTTTAAGTGGGGTTCCCACGCACAGGCAACCTGATTGACAGGCTGGAGACCTTTCGGGTGGGGGGGGAGCCTGTTTAACAAGGCTGAAGCCTAGGAGAGTAGGTAGGTGTATTGGGGGAATGAGAGAGATCGTGGTGGGGGGGTCCGGATCACGGGGGGGAGGGGGTTCCCTATTGCTTGAGGGTCCGATGGTGGCCTGAGGGGGGTCCTGATTGCGGGGGGTGGGTTCGATGGTGATTGGGGCGTCCTGATTGCTTGGGGGGGTGGAGGGGGAGCCGATGGTGCTCGAAGGGGAGCAGATAGATCACGGGGGCAGGGTGGCTGGGTGGCGTTTACTAGGTAGCTGGTTGGGCCTGGAGGAAGCACTCCTGCTCCTCCTGGCCCACAATCAGTGCTGTAAAGGCACTTACCTCATGGATTCAGCCCTTCTTGCCTGCTTTCAGCTGCCGAGATTCCCGAGGCCCGGGAAACCCGGCTGCCTGTGGTTAAAAATAGAATCACTGTTATAATGAAAATGAGAAGTCGCACAACACCAGGTTATAGTCCAACAGATTTATTTAATTTTACAAGCTTTCGGAACAGTTCGCTCCTTCGTCAGGTAAGTTAGCAGTGAGAGAATCTCCCAGAATTCACAATTTAAACACAGACAAAATATATTCAAATCTTTCCTACATCAAAGAGCACAGCCAAGACAATGAGATGTGTCCCAGGGGGTCCAACGTGTCAAACCACCTGCTGGCTGCATATCCTGTCAATCTGTGTAGGTTCTTGTGTTAGTCTTTTTAAAAAAAAAACACCTGGGAAGACCGGCCATGATGTCAAGTCACGTTCTATATCGTGACATGAACCCGATATCGCGATTGAGGCCATCCTCATGAGTGCGGAACTTGGCTATCAGTTTCTGCTCTATGATTTTGCGCTGTCGTGTATCTCGAAGGCCGCCTTGGAGAACGCTTACCCGCATATCCGAGGCTGAATGCCCCTGGCTGCTGAAGTGTTCCCCGACTGGGAGGCAACCCTCCTGCCTGGCGATTGTTGCGCGGTGTCCGTTCATACGTTGTCTCAGTGTCTGCATGGTCTCGCCGATGTACCATGCTCTGGAGCATCCTTTACTGCAACGTATCAGGTAGACAACGTTGGCCGAGTCACATGAGTATGTACCGTGTACCTGGTGGGTAGTGTCCTCACGTGTGATGATGGTATCTGTGTCCATGATTTGGCATGTCTTGCAGAGGTTGCCGTGGCAGGGTTGTGTGGTGTCTTGGTTGCTGTTCTCCTGAAAGATGGGTAATCTGCTGCGAACGATGGTACTTTTGAGGTTAGGTGGCTGCTTGAAGGCGAGTAGTGGAGGCGTGGGGATGGCCTTAGCAAGGTGTTCGTCGTCATCGATGACATGTTGAAGGCTGCGAAGAACATGGCGTAGTTTTTCCGCTCCGGGGAAGTACTGGACGACGTAGGGTACTCTGTTGGTTGTGTCCCGTGTTCGTCTTCTGAGGAGGTCTATGCGGTTTTTCGCTGTGGCCCGTCGGAACTGTCGATCGACGAGTCGAGCGTCATATCCCGTTCTTACGAGGGCGTCTTTCAGTGTCCGTAGGTGTCCATCGCGTTCCTCCTCGTCTGAGCAGATCCTGTGTATTCGCAGGGCTTGTCCATAGGGGATGGCTTCTTTAACGTGGTTAGGGTGGAAGCTGGAGAAGTGGAGCATCGTGAGGTTGTCCGTGGGCTTGCGGTAGAGTGAAGTGCTGAGGCGTCCGTCTTTGATGGAGATTCGTGTGTCCAAGAATGAAACCGATTCTGAGGAGTAGTCCATGGTGAGTTTGATGGTGGGATGGAACCTGTTGATGCTATCGTGTAGTCCTTTCAGTGATCCTTCGCCGTGGGTCCAAAGGAAGAAGATGTCGTCGATGTATCTGGTGTACAGCGTTGGTTGGAGGTCCTGTGCAGCGAAGAAGTCTTGCTCGAACTTGTGCATGAAGATGTTGGCATATTGGGGAGCGAATTTGGTCCCCATGGCTGTTCCGTGTGTTTGGGTAAAAAAATGGTTGTCGAAGGTGAAGACATTGTGGTCAAGGATGAAACGGATGAGTTGTAGGATGGCGTCCGGAGATTGGCTGTTGTTGGTGTTGAGTACTGAGGCTGTCGCAGCGATGCCGTCATTGTGGGGGATATTGGTGTAGAGTGCCAATACGTCCATTGTGACGAGGAGTGTTCCTGGTTCAACTGGTCCATGGGTGCTGAGTTTCTGCAAGAAGTCTGTAGTGTCGCGACAGAAGCTGTACGATGGGTTTCAGGATGCCCTCGACGTACCCAGAGAGGTTCTCACACAGGGTTCCGTTGCCTGATACGATAGGACGTCCGGGTGTGTTGGCTTTGTGTATCTTTGGGAGGCAGTAAAAGTCTCCTACGCGGGGAGTACGTGGGATGAGAGCGCGCAGGATGTTTTGAAGGTCTGGATCGAAGGTCTTGATCAGTCTATTGAGTTGGCGGGTGTGTTCTTTGGTCGGATCTGCGGGTAGCTGTCTGTAGTGTTCCTGGTTGTCCAGTTGTCGGTATGCTTCTTTGCAATAGTCCATTCTGTTCTGTATGACGATGGCTCCTCCTTTGTCCGCTGGTTTGATGACGATGTTGCGGTTGGTCTTGAGTGCGTGGATGGCGTTGCGTTGTGCTCGGGTGACATTCTGGACTGTCTTGTGAGTACGGCTGATGAATCTGGCATTGATGCATTTCCTGACAGCTTGAGCATACATGTCAAGCTTAGGATTGCGACCCTCCGGAGGGGTCCAATTTGACTCTTTCTTCCTCGGTTGCAGCACTGCGGTTCCCTCTGTCTGCTGTTCCGGATCATTGATTGGGACAATCAATGATCCGGAACAGCAGACAGAGGGAACCACAGTGCTGCAACCGAGGAAGAAAGAGTCAAATTGGACCCCTCCGGAGGGTCGCAATCCTAAGCTTGACATGTATGCTCAAGCTGTCAGGAAATGCATCAACGCCAGATTCATCAGCCGTACTCACAAGACAGTCCAGAATGTCACCCGAGCACAACGCAACGCCATCCACGCTCTCAAGACCAACCGCAACATCGTCATCAAACCAGCGGACAAAGGAGGAGCCATCGTCATACAGAACAGAATGGACTATTGCAAAGAAGCATACCGACAACTGGACAACCAGGAACACTACAGACAGCTACCCGCAGATCCGACCAAAGAACACACCCGCCAACTCAATAGACTGATCAAGACCTTCGATCCAGACCTTCAAAACATCCTACGCGCTCTCATCCCACGTACTCCCCGCGTAGGAGACTTTTACTGCCTCCCAAAGATACACAAAGCCAACACACCCGGACGTCCTATCGTATCAGGCAACGGAACCCTGTGTGAGAACCTCTCTGGGTACGTCGAGGGCATCCTGAAACCCATCGTACAGCTTCTGTCGCGACACTACAGACTTCTTGCAGAAACTCAGCACCCATGGACCAGTTGAACCAGGAACACTCCTCGTCACAATGGACGTATTGGCACTCTACACCAATATCCCCCACAATGACGGCATCGCTGCGACAGCCTCAGTACTCAACACCAACAACAGCCAATCTCCGGACGCCATCCTACAACTCATCCGTTTCATCCTTGACCACAATGTCTTCACCTTCGACAACCATTTTTTTACCCAAACACACGGAACAGCCATGGGGACCAAATTCGCTCCCCAATATGCCAACATCTTCATGCACAAGTTCGAGCAAGACTTCTTCGCTGCACAGGACCTCCAACCAACGCTGTACACCAGATACATCGACGACATCTTCTTCCTTTGGACCCACGGCGAAGGATCACTGAAAGGACTACACGATAGCATCAACAGGTTCCATCCCACCATCAAACTCACCATGGACTACTCCTCAGAATCGGTTTCATTCTTGGACACACGAATCTCCATCAAAGACGGACGCCTCAGCACTTCACTCTACCGCAAGCCCACGGACAACCTCACGATGCTCCACTTCTCCAGCTTCCACCCTAACCACGTTAAAGAAGCCATCCCCTATGGACAAGCCCTGCGAATACACAGGATCTGCTCAGACGAGGAGGAACGCGATGGACACCTACGGACACTGAAAGACGCCCTCGTAAGAACGGGATATGACGCTCGACTCGTCGATCGACAGTTCCGACGGGCCACAGCGAAAAACCGCATAGACCTCCTCAGAAGACGAACACAGGACACAACCAACAGAGTACCCTACGTCGTCCAGTACTTCCCCGGAGCGGAAAAACTACGCCATGTTCTTCGCAGCCT
This sequence comes from Squalus acanthias, assembly GCA_030390025.1. Classification (NCBI taxonomy): domain Eukaryota; kingdom Metazoa; phylum Chordata; class Chondrichthyes; order Squaliformes; family Squalidae; genus Squalus; species Squalus acanthias. The sequence goes on from CM059425.1 coordinate 148,854,414, forward strand.
TCAACATGTCATCGATGACGACGAACACCTTGCTAAGGCCATCCCCACGCCTCCACTACTCGCCTTCAAGCAGCCGCCTAACCTCAAAAGTACCATCGTTCGCAGCAGATTACCCATCTTTCAGGAGAACAGCAACCAAGACACCACACAACCCTGCCACGGCAACCTCTGCAAGACATGCCAAATCATGGACACAGATACCATCATCACACGTGAGGACACTACCCACCAGGTACACGGTACATACTCATGTGACTCGGCCAACGTTGTCTACCTGATACGTTGCAGTAAAGGATGCTCCAGAGCATGGTACATCGGCGAGACCATGCAGACACTGAGACAACGTATGAACGGACACCGCGCAACAATCGCCAGGCAGGAGGGTTGCCTCCCAGTCGGGGAACACTTCAGCAGCCAGGGGCATTCAGCCTCGGATATGCGGGTAAGCGTTCTCCAAGGCGGCCTTCGAGATACACGACAGCGCAAAATCATAGAGCAGAAACTGATAGCCAAGTTCCGCACTCATGAGGATGGCCTCAATCGCGATATCGGGTTCATGTCACGATACAGAACGTGACTTGACATCATGGCCGGTCTTCCCAGGTGTTTTTTTTTTAAAAAGACTAACACAAGAACCTACACAGATTGACAGGATATGCAGCCAGCAGGTGGTTTGACACGTTGGACCCCCTGGGACACATCTCATTGTCTTGGCTGTGCTCTTTGATGTAGGAAAGATTTGAATATATTTTGTCTGTGTTTAAATTGTGAATTCTGGGAGATTCTCTCACTGCTAACTTACCTGACGAAGGAGCGAACTGTTCCGAAAGCTTGTAAAATTAAATAAATCTGTTGGACTATAACCTGGTGTTGTGCGACTTCTCATTGTTGTCCACCCCAGTCCAACGCCGGCATCTCCACATCATGTTATAATGAAGGCAAACAGCCTCATTATAATATTTAAATGACCAACCCACCTCCCGTGAGAGGATTGGACGACCGCTCCTCGTCCCGCCTCCATTAAAACTGGAAGTGGGTGGGTTCGGTTCCTGTTCCAGATTTTTTGCATTTTACCTCTGACACAACCCCAACCTACCCATTTTTGGGAGTTAAGATTCAGCCCTAAGATTCTAGATTTTGGTAAGGCTATCTTTAACAGGATGAGATAGAGAGTGACGACAGCAAACTAGTCGAAACTGTTATTGGGAGGTGTCCAAAAATAATTTAGTTTAATACAGGACCAGTATATACCCCTAAGGGGAAAGAGCTCTACTTCCCAAATAAAATATTCATAGTCGACAAAAGAGGAGAGAGATAACATAAAACTAAAGGCAAGAACATGTAAAAGTGCAAAAATTGTGTAGATCCAGGGGACTGGGAGAGATATGAAGAACAGTAAAGGAAGTCAAAAAAGATAGTAAGAGCTGCAAAAAGGAATACAAAAAGAAACATGCGAGGGATATCAAGATTAACACAAAAAGTTTTTACAATTATATTAGAAGAAAAAGGATAGTCAAGGGTAATGTGGGTCCTTTAAAAACAGATGCAGGTAATACTGCAAATGAAAATAAGGTAACGGCAGATTTGTTGAACAATTACTGTGTGTCAGTCTTCACAGCAGAGGAAGAGGATAATATACCTGACGTTCCAGGGAAATTAATAATGAATCAAGGACTGGAGCTCACTAAAGTTAATGTAAGCAAAAAAACAGTATTAGAAAAATTAATGGCACTAAAGACTGACAAATCCCCAGGACCTGATGGTTTCCACCCCAGGGTTTTAAAGGAAGTAGGTGAGGAAATTGCAGATGTTTCATCTGTAATCTTCCAAAGCTCTCTCAGTTCAGGAATTGTCCCATTAGATTGGAAAATTGCAAATGTAACTCTATTATTTAAGAAAAGTGAGAGAGAAACCGGGAAATTATAGGCCTGTTAGTCTAACATCTGTTGTGGGGAAGTTATTGGAATCTATAATTAAGGATAGAGTGACTGAGCACTTAGAGAAATTTAAGCTGATTAGAGAGAGCCAACATGGATTTATCAAGAGTAGGTCATGTCTAACAAAACCTAATTGAATTGTTTGAGGAAGTAACTAAAGTAGTAGACAGGGGAATGTCTATGGATGTGGTTTATATGGATTTCCAGAAGGCATTCGATAAGGTTCCACATAAGAGATTTTAAGCTAAAATTAAAGCTCATGGAATTGAAGACAAATTATTAACCTGGTTATGAGATTGGTTAGGCGGTAGAAGACAGAGAGAAGAGATAATGGGTATGTACTCAAATTGGAAGGAAGTGACTAGTGGTGTCCCACAAGGATCTGTGCTGGGGCCTCAACTATTCACTATATTTATTCATGACTTAGATAACACAATAGAGAGCCATATATCCAAGTTTGCCAATGATACAAAGATTGGTGGCATAGTAAATAGCGTAGATGGGAGCATAAAATTACAAAGAGACATTGATATATTAGTTGAGTGAGCAAAACTGTGGCAGATGGATTTCAATGCAGGTTAAGTGTGAGGTCATCCATTTGGACCAAAAAAGATGGATACGACTATTTTTTAAATGGTGAAAAGCTGGGAACAATGGAGGTGCAAAGACATTTAGGGGTCCATCTACAGAGATCACTAAAATGTCGTAGTCAGGTACAAAAGAATAATCAAAAAGGCTAATGGAATGTTAGCCTTTATAACTTAAGGGCTAGAATATAAAGGAGAGGAAGTTTTGCCACAGCTATACAAAGCCCTGGGTAGACCACATATAGAGTTGTGTACAGTTCAGGGCACCACACCTTGGAAAGGATATATTGGACTTGGAAGGAGTGCAGTGCAGATTCACCAGAATGTTATCAGAGCTCCAAGGGTTAGGTAATGGGGAGAGACTGCATAAACTAGGCTTGTATTCCCAGGAATATAGAAGGTTAAGGGGTGATTTGATTGAGGTTTTAGGATTTTAAAAGGAATTAATAGGGTAGATAAAGAGAAAGGGCTAGAAATTCGTTATAGCCAAGGAATGGGTGGTATTAGGACAAAAAATGGTGAATTAGCATCAGGCGAAAATGCTCTAGACTGCACGCAAAATCATCCTCGCTGCTCAATAAAATGATTGGAGTCTTAAATCAAGTCTAAAAACCCAAGCTCATTGGTGTTACACTTAAAGGCTGAACCAATATCAGGTGCAGTCTAATCGCAACTCATGATTGTAACAGGCATTTTTCATTACTTAAAGGGGAGGTTCATTGATGCTGCAGCACCTCATTCTCAGCATTGTTGGCTGTGCAGCTGCCTCAACAACCATAAGAAGAAGGACAAGGAGAAGGAGCATTTATTTACAAATCCTCATGGCAGATCACCGCCCCAGATGAGAGCCCGCAGGTTTTCCCATGAAGCTTTGGAGGCATTGGTTTTAGCGTGGGAGAGAAGGCGGGCAGTCCTAGTACCCACCAACTGGCAAGAGGCCCTCGCCACAAGTCTGCCACACCATGTGGAGGGAGGTGGCATGCCACATCACGGACCGCCAGTCCAGAAGCCCGGTTGTCCGGTTGCCTCCTCCCTCCCTCCTGTTCCTCATCTTCTTCCTCCTCGTCTTCTTCATCCTCATCTTCTTCCTCCTTGTCCTCCTCCCTCTGTGCACATGTTCCCGTCTTTCTCGCTGCCTAAGCTCCCTCCACCGTAGATCCTGGAGGGCGAATGGTGGCATGCCCGTACAGCCCCCATTAATCTTACCAAGTGTTGCAGTTTGAATCTTTGAAGATAAATATAGCTACTTTGTACTTGCCATAAGACTCCTGATACAAAAGAAACTTGAAATTACTCAATGAAACTGTTGCAGTAGCTGAAACTAACATAAAGCCACTGAAACTGCACTAACCTGACAGGTGCGAGTGATTACTGATGATCCCTTTAAATAACGTCCCTGCATCCGGCTTCCTGGTGCTGCATGCCAGCTTTCCCTGTTGATGTTTACTCCAGGCGGTGAGGTAAGTGGCTAAAAGCAATTTGGGAAAGTGTGCATTCAGTGAGCATTGCACACTCACCGATGTCACGATCTCCCTGGCATTGAGGTCTCCGGCGATAGCTGTTACCGGCAGCGCTAAGAGGGGTCCCGATTTGGCATGCGGCACTGGATTCGCCTCGCCCTGTTGGTACTGGTCTCAATGCCGCATTAGCGCCATCTACTGGGCAGCGCTAAGGGACGAATTCTCCTCCCAAACATTTTCCACTGGTGAGAGAATCTAGGACAAGGGGACATAACCTTAAAATCAGAGCCCAGCCATTCAGGCGAAAAGTTGGGAAACACTTCTGCACACAAAGGGTGGTAGAAGTGTGGAACTCTCTCTCACAAAAAGTGGTAGAAGCTAGCTCAATTAATAATTTTAAATCTGAGATTGATAGATTTTTGCTAGCCAAAGGGTATTAAGGGATGGAGCCAAGGTGGGTCGATAGAGTTAGGATACAGACCAGCCATGATCTCATTGAATGGCGGAACAGGCTCGATGGGGTGAATGGCCTAGTTCTGTTTCTATGGGGAAGAAATTCGGCTGCTTTGTGCCTCCCGTTAGCGCCTGGGGGACGGTAACGGAGCGCTAAGGGCTTAGCGACCAGGCGCAGCAAATTCAGCGACACCTGCGAACTTCCCTGCTGGTTTACCGCCTCGTCCTCTAGCGCCTCGTAGATCGTGACATCATAAAGTGTGCAGCGGCCCGTTACCGCCCCGGATGTGAAATTGCCTCCTGCCCCCTGTTGTATCGCCGGGCGTCAACAATGGCAGGAAGAGGAGGCATTGTCACCACGGCTGGCCACTTGGGGAGCGCTAATTAAAGGCAGTGGTTTTCAGGTAGGCCAAACTTTATTCTTTGCACCGGTCTGGTGCCTGCTGAAAGTTTTCAATGCTTTCTTGCTGCGAGATGTCCAAGCCCTCCACTCTCTGAGTGTTTGGGGCTGTAATGGCAGTCGTGCAGGTCGCCTGGCAACACAGAACTGAGCAGATGTATGTTGTGCACCATCATTGGCCCTTCCCTTTAAGTGAGGGAAGCAGCCTCCGAGGCCGGTATCTTTGCGCTCCACATTGTCCAGCGCTCTGCCGCTACCGCCCCGCTCTCGCACTTTAGCGCCCTAAGAGAAGTGGTTAGCGCTTGATTTAGCGCTCCACTTCCCTCTGGGAGCGCTAAAGCTTAATTTCCCGGGACCAGAAAATGATTATCGCCTGGCGATACTTTTCCAAGATTTCAAAAGTTATTGCCCCAAACGGGGCACGACGGAATTTCTAGCCCATGTTCCTCCACCAGCATTCAGTACAGTGGAGCAATGTAAGTGAGGCTAACAGGATGCTGCAGGCTCGGATCATGGCCTGGAACACTCCAGAGGGTAAAATTCTGCCCCAGTATAATCAGCCCTCTTTTATACTAATAAGGGAGAACAACCAACATGACCATGAGCAAGCAGTGACCCCCATCACCTTCAACCACCGTTACCAGACTCAAACGATCCTCAGAGACATGAACAAACAAATTATCTCAACCCCTAAACCCAAGTTGTTTCCACTATAACCACAGTTATGCCAAGAACCCTGAAAGAATTGGCGTATTCCTCCTGCAAGCACCATGCAATCAAAATGCACAATTGCTTCATAAAATATATATGTGAATGTACGCTCAGAACTCAATAATACAGTGAAAAGCTAAAAAAAATGCCATATTAATGTAAGTGTGATGGCTGCTTTTAAAAGACACGTCCTAAATGACAGTTTTATGCTCAGATAAGTGGACATTCGGGACATTACGTGGCAATGTGCCACTGCAGAACATGTACCAGTTATTCATGAGGGACATTGATTAATCTTCCTGAAAACCACAGGAAAAATTATTTCTGTTGGGATTTTAAATTCTGTCCATGTTTTGTTTTGCTTTTGAAGTTTTCGAAACTTAAATTAACTGGATTTTTTTTCAACAGCATGTGCGCACGATGAATTTCTTTGTCATACGGTGGTTATTGATCATTAACAGTTTAGTATTGCATTGAATGTACTTTCAGTATTATTAATGACTGGCCCTTTGCATGGATCTCATGAACCTTTCTGAAAATGATTTGATACATTTGAACTATTCATTTGTACAAATTTGAACACATTCATTCAGAAAATCATCTCTGAGAGAAGCAAAATGTATAAGATTAGTTCATATATGCTGTTCAGTGTCACTTCTTAGGGTAGACATTCACTGAATGGATTGCATTCTCAAATTCATGCCATTGTACTACAACTTCAAATAAATGATTCAAGATTAAATAGCTAAACAAAAAACTGACCCTGAATTTCCACAGTGGTTGTCCCAATCTCCTCCCATAACTTTGATGGGCGATCGGCAGGAATCCTGAAGAAATGACAAAATACCCAAAAATGGCAGTTCGTGCCCTTTTCTCCAGGAGTTCTGCTGAAATTACATTGGGAGCTTGGGGAAAACCCCGTGAAAATTCAGAACCGATGTATATAATCTGCATGATAACCATGACAAAATGGAAGGGAAAGTCAAAAGTCCCTATACCTTGGCGCCTCCGCATGTTCTCTCTCAGATGCAGTCCTTCTTAGAACTGCCAGGAGAGAAGATTGTTAGCTCAAAAATTGTTTGTTGCTGTCACTTTAAGGGCATCTGGCAACTCATTTCAAATGGTGGTGATATTTTTGCACACTAAGCTTTATAGTGTTACCTTACAGCTAAAGTTAAGAAATACATGGAGACTGGATGTTGATACTTATCTTTTTCATAGATTCCTCAGCATTTTCTGGTTGGTGTTTAACTCCTATCATGTAAACAATTTGAAGGGAAAATACTTCTGAGAGTACTTTTAGAATACTATGATAATAAATTCAACTTGAAATTGGATTAAGCTCCACCATTCTTTAGTGCTAGGATTTATCAGACTGATAATTATAATTGGGCATCTTCTTCATCACTCCACCCATCAAAGATGATAGAAAATCCAGGTGAGTCCTTTTTTATCAAAGTACTCCCCCCTAGACTGATGTTCCTTTAATTATGAGCACAGCTAGCTCTTATTCATTCTAGCAGTAAGCACTAGGGGGTAATTTGAACTGCAGTAACTAATCTGGATGTATTTTTAGAACTCCTAAAATAGCCTATAGGTGCCATTAAACCTCCCTAAATACCAATAGAAAAAGCAACCCTTGTGTTATTTAGAGACGAGTCTATATTTTCAGCAATTGTGAGAACTATAGGTTCATCAAAAATTCAGGGGCTTTCGACATGGATCATTTGATTGTTTAAATTCTGTCTGTCTGCCCTGGAGATCAGTTTCCAATGTTCTCTTTTTATCTGAGGTTGGCAGTTCCTTCCTAACTAGCATCATCGCTGTCCACATAATTACCAATGGTTATTCTGTGTTTGCAGCTCAGCCTTCCTTGTTATTCACACCTTGTACAGCTTTTGGCAAGTAGAATTCCCCAGGTACCTCATTGTGATGGAGAGTAATTGACACAGCCTGTGAGACTAATAAGTTAACATTTAATTCCTTCTATTTATGCAAACCGAGCACAGCCTATTTTCCTGAGAAAAGAATGATTTCTATCAGCAATGTGTTAAATTGGAAGAAGGTCCAATCGAAACAGGAAGAGACGTGTAATCGAGGAACATCCGATTCATTTGTCTGAGTACAGAATTATTTCTAAAATTGGCAAAACTTCGCAGGTTTTATATTGTATACAAATGTTACACTTTATTGATGCAAATGATTGTGTTGTCCTGAAAATACGAGACAAATGCTTATTGCAGAATAATGTTGCAGAATTTCTTGCAGTGGTGAGATCAGTGATGTACGGAGAGATCGGTGATGTACGGGGAGATCGGTGATGTACGGGAGATCGGTGATGTACAGGGAGATCGGTGATGTAGGGGGAGATCGGTGATGTACGGGAGATCGGTGATGTACGGTGAGATCGGTGATGTAGGGGGAGATCGGTGATGTACGGGAGATCGGTGATGTACGGTGAGATCGGTGATGTAGGGGGAGATCGGTGATGTACGGGAGATCGGTGATGTACGGTGAGATCGGTGATGTACAGGGAGATCGGTGATGTACGGGGAGATCGGTGATGTACGGGAGATCGGTGATGTAAGGGGAGATCGGTGATGTACGGAGAGATCGGTGATGTACGGGAGATCGGTGATGTAAGGGGAGATCGGTGATGTACGGGGAGATCGGTGATGTACGGGGAGATCGGTGATGTACGGGAGATCGGTGATGTAAGGGGAGATCGGTGATGTACGGGGAGATCGGTGATGTAAGGGGAGATCGGTGATGTACGGGGAGATCGGTGATGTACGGGAGATCGGTGATGTAAGGGGAGATCGGTGATGTAAGGGGAGATCGGTGATGTACGGGGAGATCGGTGATGTAAGGGGAGATCGGTGATGTAAGGGGAGATCGGTGATGTAAGGGGAGATCGGTGATGTAAGGGGAGATCGGTGATGTAGGGGGAGATCGGTGATGTACGGGAGATCGGTGATGTAAGGGGAGATCGGTGATGTACGGGAGATCGGTGATGTACGGGGAGATCGGTGATGTACGGGAGATCGGTGATGTACGGGGAGATCGGTGATGTACGGGAGATCGGTGATGTAAGGGGAGATCGGTGATGTACGGGAGATCAGTGATGTAAGGGGAGATCGGTGATGTACGGCGAGATCGGTGATGTAAGGGGAGATCGGTGATGTAAGGGGAGATCGGTGATGTACGGGGAGATCGGTGATGTAAGGGGAGATCGGTGATGTAAGGGGAGATCGGTGATGTACGGCGAGATCGGTGATGTTAGGGGAGATCGGTGATGTAAGGGGAGATCGGTGATGTACGGGGAGATCGGTGATGTAAGGGGAGATCGGTGATGTAGGGGGAGATCGGTGATGTACGGGAGATCGGTGATGTAAGGGGAGATCGGTGATGTACGGGAGATCGGTGATGTACGGGAGATCGGTGATGTAAGGGGAGATCGGTGATGTACGGGAGATCGGTGATGTAAGGGGAGATCGGTGATGTACGGGAGATCGGTGATGTACGGGAGATCGGTGATGTAAGGGGAGATCGGTGATGTACGGGAGATCGGTGATGTAAGGGGAGATCGGTGATGTACGGGAGATCGGTGATGAAAGGGGAGATTGGTGATGTACGGGAGATCAGTGATGTACGGGGAGATCGGTGATGTACGGTGAGATCGGTGATGTACGGGGAGATCGGTGATGTACGGGAGATCGGTGATGTAAGGGGAGATCGGTGATGTACGGGAGATCGGTGATGTAAGGGGAGATCGGTGATGTACGGGAGATCGGTGATGTACGGGAGATCGGTGATGTACGGGAGATCGGTGATGTAAGGGGAGATCGGTGATGTAAGGGGAGATCGGTGATGTACGGTGAGATCGGTGATGTACGGGAGATCGGTGATGTACGGGAGATCGGTGATCTACGGGGAGATCGGTGATGTACGGGAGATCGGTGATGTACGGGGAGATCGGTGATGTACGGTGAGATCGGTGATGTAGGGGGAGATCGGTGATGTACGGGGAGATCGGTGACGTAAGGGGAGATCGGTGATGTACGGTGAGATCGGTGATGTACGGTGAGATCGGTGATGTACGGTGAGATCGGTGATGTACGGTGAGATCGGTGATGTACGGGAGATCGGTGATGTACGGGAGATCGGTGATGTACGGGAGATTGGTGATGTACGGTGAGATCGGTGATGTACGGGAGATCGGTGATGTACGGGGAGATCGGTGATGTAGGGGGAGATCGGTGATGTACGGGGAGATCGGTGATGTACGGTGAGATCGGTGATGTACGGGAGATCGGTGATGTACGGGGAGATCGGTGATGTACGGTGAGATCAGTGATGTACGGGGAGATCGGTGATGTATGGGGAGATCGGTGATGTACGGGGAGATCGGTGATGTATGGGGAGATCGGTGATGTACGGGGAGATCGGTGATGTATGGGGAGATCGGTGATGTACAGTGAGATCGGTGATGTACGGGGAGATCGGTGATGTACAGGAGATCGGTGATGTACGGGGAGATCGGTGATGTACTGGGAGATCGGTGATGAACCGTGAGATCGGTGATATGCGCTGAGATCGGTGATGTACTGGGAGATCGGTGATGTAGGGGGAGATTGGTGATGTACGGGGAGATCGGTGACGTAGGGGGAGATCGGTGATGTAGGGGGAGATCGGTGATGTACGGTGAGATCGGTGATGTACGGTGAGATCGGTGATGTACGGGAGATCGGTGGTGTACGGTGAGATCGGTGATGTAGGGGGAGATCGGTGATGTAGGGGGAGATCGGTGATGTACGGGGAGATCGGTGACGTAGGGGGAGATCGGTGATGTACGGTGAGATCGGTGATGTACGGTGAGATCGGTGATGTAGGGGGAGATCGGTGATGTACGGGGAGATCGGTGATGTAGGGTGAGATCGGTGATGTACGGTGAGATCGGTGATGTAGGGGGAGATCGGTGATGTACGGTGAGATCGGTGATGTAAGGGGAGATCGGTGATGTACGGGAGATCGGTGATGTACGGGGAGATCGGTGATGTACGGGAGATCGGTGATGTAAGGGGAGATCGGTGATGTACAGGAGATCGGTGATGTAAGGGGAGATCGGTGATGTACGGGAGATCGGTGATGTACGGGAGATCGGTGATGTAAGGGGAGATCGGTGATGTACGGGAGATCGGTGATGTACGGGAGATCGGTGATGTAAGGGGAGATCGGTGATGTACGGGGAGATCGGTGATGTACGGTGAGATCGGTGATGTACGGGAGATCGGTGATGTACGGGGAGATCGGTGATTTACGGGAGATCGGTGATGTAAGGGGAGATCGGTGATGTACGGGGAGATCGGTGATGTACGGTGAGATCGGTGATTTACGGGAGATCGGTGATGTACGGTGAGATCGGTGATGTACGGGAGATCGGTGATGTAAGGGGAGATCGGTGATGTAAGGGGAGATCGGTGATGTACAGGGAGATCGGTGATGTATGGGGAGATCGGTGATCTACGGGGAGATCGGTGATGTACGGGGAGATCGGTGATGTACGGGGAGATCGGTGATGTACGGTGAGATCGGTGATGTACGGGAGATCGGTGATGTACGGGGAGATCGGTGATGTACGGTGAGATCAGTGATGTACGGTGAGATCGGTGATGTACGGGAGATCGGCGATGTACGGGAGATCGGTGATGTACGGGGAGGTCGGTGATGTACGGTGAGATCGGTGATGTACGGGAGATCGGTGATGTACGGTGAGATCAGTGATGTACGGGGAGATCGGTGATGTACGGTGAGATCGGTGATGTACGGGAGATCGGTGATGTACGGGGAGATCGGTGATTTACGGGAGATCGGTGATGTAAGGGGAGATCGGTGATGTACGGGGAGATCGGTGATGTACGGTGAGATCGGTGATTTACGGGAGATCGGTGATGTACGGTGAGATCGGTGATGTACGGGAGATCGGTGATGTAAGGGGAGATCGGTGATGTAAGGGGAGATCGGTGATGTACAGGGAGATCGGTGATGTATGGGGAGATCGGTGATCTACGGGGAGATCGGTGATGTACGGGGAGATCGGTGATGTACGGGGAGATCGGTGATGTACGGTGAGATCGGTGATGTACGGGAGATCGGTGATGTACGGGGAGATCGGTGATGTACGGTGAGATCAGTGATGTACGGTGAGATCGGTGATGTACGGGAGATCGGCGATGTACGGGAGATCGGTGATGTACGGGGAGGTCGGTGATGTACGGTGAGATCGGTGATGTAGGGGGAGATTGGTGATGTACGGGGAGATCGGTGATGTACGGTGAGATCGGTGATGTAGGGGGAGATCGGTGATGTACGGGGAGATCGGTGATGTACGGTGAGATCGGTGATGTACGGGGAGATCGGTGATGTACGGTGAGATCGGTGATGTACGGGAGATCGGTGATGTACAGTGAGATCGGTGATGTACGGGAGATCGGTGATGTAAGGGGAGATCGGTGATGTACGGTGAGATCAGTGATGTACGGGAGATTGGTGATGTACGGGAGATCGGTGATGTACGGGGAGATCGGTGATGTAGGGGGAGATCGGTGATCTACGGGGAGATCGGTGATCTACGGGGAGATCGGTGATGTACGGTGAGATCGGTGATGTACGGGAGATCGGTGATGTACGGGGAGATCGGTGATGTACGGTGAGATCAGTGATGTACGGGGAGATCGGTGATGTACGGTGAGATCGGTGATGTACGGGAGATCGGTGATGTACGGGGAGATCGGTGATGTACGGGAGATCGGTGATGTAAGGGGAGATCGGTGATGTACGGGGAGATCGGTGATGTACGGTGTGATCGGTGATGTACGGGAGATCGGTGATGTACGGTGAGATCGGTGATGTACGGGAGATCGGTGATGTAAGGGGAGATCGGTGATGTAAGGGGAGATCGGTGATGTACGGGGAGATCGGTGATGTATGGGGAGATCGGTGATCTACGGGGAGATCGGTGATGTACGGGGAGATCGGTGATGTACGGGGAGATCTGTGATGTACGGGGAGATCGGTGATGTACGGTGAGATCGGTGATGTACAGGGAGATCGGTGATGTACAGGAGATCGGTGATGTACGGGGAGATCAGTGATGTACTGGGAGATCGGTGATGAACGGTGAGATCGGTGATGTGCGCTGAGATCGGTGATGTACTGGGAGATCGGTGACGTAGGGGGAGATCGGTGATGTAGGGGGAGATCGGTGATGTACGGTGAGATCGGTGACGTAGGGGGAGATCGGTGATGTCGGGGGAGATCGGTGATGTACGGTGAGATCGGTGATGTACGGTGAGATCGGTGATGTACGGGAGATCGGTGGTGTACGGTGAGATCGGTGATGTACGGGGAGATCGGTGATGTAGGGTGAGATCGGTGATGTACGGTGAGATCGGTGACGTAGGGGGAGATCGGTGACGTAGGGGCAGATCGGTGATGTAGGGGAGATCGGTGATGTACGGTGAGATCGGTGATGTACGGTGAGATCGGTGATGTAGGGGGAGATCGGTGATGTACGGGGAGATCGGTGATGTAGGGTGAGATCGGTGATGTACGGTGAGATCGGAGATGTAGGGGGAGATCGGTGATGTACGGGGAGATCGGTGATGTACGGTGAGATCGGTGATGTACGGGAGATCGGTGATGTACAGTGAGATCGGTGATGTACGGGAGATCGGTGATGTAAGGGGAGATCGGTGATGTACGGTGAGATCAGTGATGTACGGGAGATTGGTGATGTACGGGAGATCGGTGATGTACGGGGAGATCGGTGATGTAGGGGGAGATCGGTGATCTACGGGGAGATCGGTGATGTACGGTGAGATCGGTGATGTACGGGAGATCGGTGATGTACAGGGAGATCGGTGATGTACGGTGAGATCAGTGATGTACGGGGAGATCCGTGATGTACGGTGAGATCGGTGATGTACGGGAGATCGGTGATGTACGGGAGATCGGTGATGTAAGGGGAGATCGGTGATGTACGGGGAGATCGGTGATGTACGGTGAGATCGGTGATGTACGGGAGATCGGTGATGTACGGTGAGATCGGTGATGTACAGGGAGATCGGTGATGTACAGGGAGATCGGTGATGTACGGGGAGATCAGTGATGTACTGGGAGATCGGTGATGAACGGTGAGATCGGTGATGTGCGCTGAGATCGGTGATGTACTGGGAGATCGGTGACGTAGGGGGAGATCGGTGATGTAGGGGGAGATCGGTGATGTACGGGAGATCGGTGATGTACAGGGAGATCGGTGATGTACGGTGAGATCAGTGATGTACGGGGAGATCCGTGATGTACGGTGAGATCGGTGATGTACGGGAGATCGGTGATGTACGGGAGATCGGTGATGTAAGGGGAGATCGGTGATGTACGGGGAGATCGGTGATGTACGGTGAGATCGGTGATGTACGGGAGATCGGTGATGTACGGTGAGATCGGTGATGTACAGGGAGATCGGTGATGTACAGGGAGATCGGTGATGTACGGGGAGATCAGTGATGTACTGGGAGATCGGTGATGAACGGTGAGATCGGTGATGTGCGCTGAGATCGGTGATGTACTGGGAGATCGGTGACGTAGGGGGAGATCGGTGATGTAGGGGGAGATCGGTGATGTACGGTGAGATCGGTGACGTAGGGGGAGATCGGTGATGTCGGGGGAGATCGGTGATGTACGGTGAGATCGGTGATGTACGGTGAGATCGGTGATGTACGGGAGATCGGTGGTGTACGGTGAGATCGGTGATGTAGGGGGAGATCGGTGATGTAGGGGGAGATCGGTGATGTACGGGGAATCGGTGACGTAGGGGGAGATCGGTGACGTACGGGGAGATCGGTGACGTAAGGGGAGATCGGTGATGTACGGTGAGATCAGTGATGTACGGTGAGATCGGTGATGTACGGTGAGATCGGTGATGTACGGTGAGATCGGTGATGTACGGTGAGATCGGTGATGTACGGGAGATCGGTGATGTACGGGAGATCGGTGATGTACGGGAGATTGGTGATGTACGGTGAGATCGGTGATGTACGGGAGATCGGTGATGTACGGGGAGATCGGTGATGTAGGGGAGATCGGTGATGTACGGGGAGATCGGTGATGTACGGTGAGATCGGTGATGTACGGGAGATCGGTGATGTACGGGGAGATCGGTGATGTACGGTGAGATCAGTGATGTACGGGGAGATCGGTGATGTATGGGGAGATCGGTGATGTACGGGGAGATCGGTGATGTATGGGAGATCGGTGATGTACGGGGAGATCGGTGATGTATGGGGAGATCGGTGATGTACAGTGAGATCGGTGATGTACGGGGAGATCGGTGATGTACAGGAGATCGGTGATGTACGGGGAGATCGGTGATGTACTGGGAGATCGGTGATGAACCGTGAGATCGGTGATATGCGCTGAGATCGGTGATGTACTGGGAGATCGGTGATGTAGGGGGAGATTGGTGATGTACGGGGAGATCGGTGACGTAGGGGGAGATCGGTGATGTAGGGGAGATCGGTGATGTACGGTGAGATCGGTGATGTACGGTGAGATCGGTGATGTACGGGAGATCGGTGGTGTACGGTGAGATCGGTGATGTAGGGGGAGATCGGTGATGTAGGGGGAGATCGGTGATGTACGGGGAGATCGGTGACGTAGGGGGAGATCGGTGATGTACGGTGAGATCGGTGATGTACGGTGAGATCGGTGATGTAGGGGGAGATCGGTGATGTACGGGGAGATCGGTGATGTAGGGTGAGATCGGTGATGTACGGTGAGATCGGTGATGTAGGGGGAGATCGGTGATGTACGGTGAGATCGGTGATGTAAGGGGAGATCGGTGATGTACGGGAGATCGGTGATGTACGGGGAGATCGGTGATGTACGGGAGATCGGTGATGTAAGGGGAGATCGGTGATGTACAGGAGATCGGTGATGTAAGGGGAGATCGGTGATGTACGGGAGATCGGTGATGTACGGGAGATCGGTGATGTAAGGGGAGATCGGTGATGTACGGGGAGATCGGTGATGTACGGGAGATCGGTGATGTAAGGGGAGATCGGTGATGTACGGGGAGATCGGTGATGTACGGTGAGATCGGTGATGTACGGGAGATCGGTGATGTACGGGGAGATCGGTGATGTACGGGAGATCGGTGATGTAAGGGGAGATCGGTGATGTACGGGGAGATCGGTGATGTACGGTGAGATCGGTGATTTACGGGAGATCGGTGATGTACGGTGAGATCGGTGATGTACGGGAGATCGGTGATGTAAGGGGAGATCGGTGATGTAAGGGGAGATCGGTGATGTACAGGGAGATCGGTGATGTATGGGGAGATCGGTGATCTACGGGGAGATCGGTGATGTACGGGGAGATCGGTGATGTACGGGGAGATCGGTGATGTACGGTGAGATCGGTGATGTACGGGAGATCGGTGATGTACGGGGAGATCGGTGATGTACGGTGAGATCAGTGATGTACGGTGAGATCGGTGATGTACGGGAGATCGGCGATGTACGGGAGATCGGTGATGTACGGGAGGTCGGTGATGTACGGTGAGATCGGTGATGTACGGGAGATCGGTGATGTACGGTGAGATCAGTGATGTACGGGGAGATCGGTGATGTACGGTGAGATCGGTGATGTACGGGAGATCGGTGATGTACGGGGAGATCGGTGATTTACGGGAGATCGGTGATGTAAGGGGAGATCGGTGATGTACGGGGAGATCGGTGATGTACGGTGAGATCGGTGATTTACGGGAGATCGGTGATGTACGGTGAGATCGGTGATGTACGGGAGATCGGTGATGTAAGGGGGAGATCGGTGATGTACAGGGAGATCGGTGATGTATGGGGAGATCGGTGATCTACGGGGAGATCGGTGATGTACGGGGAGATCGGTGATGTACGGGGAGATCGGTGATGTACGGTGAGATCGGTGATGTACGGGAGATCGGTGATGTACGGGGAGATCGGTGATGTACGGTGAGATCAGTGATGTACGGTGAGATCGGTGATGTACGGGAGATCGGCGATGTACGGGAGATCGGTGATGTACGGGGAGGTCGGTGATGTACGGTGAGATCGGTGATGTAGGGGGAGATTGGTGATGTACGGGGAGATCGGTGATGTACGGTGAGATCGGTGATGTAGGGGGAGATCGGTGATGTACGGGGAGATCGGTGATGTACGGTGAGATCGGTGATGTACGGGGAGATCGGTGATGTACGGTGAGATCGGTGATGTACGGGAGATCGGTGATGTACAGTGAGATCGGTGATGTACGGGAGATCGGTGATGTAAGGGGAGATCGGTGATGTACGGTGAGATCAGTGATGTACGGGAGATTGGTGATGTACGGGAGATCGGTGATGTACGGGGAGATCGGTGATGTAGGGGGAGATCGGTGATCTACGGGGAGATCGGTGATCTACGGGGAGATCGGTGATGTACGGTGAGATCGGTGATGTACGGGAGATCGGTGATGTACGGGGAGATCGGTGATGTACGGTGAGATCAGTGATGTACGGGGAGATCGGTGATGTACGGTGAGATCGGTGATGTACGGGAGATCGGTGATGTACGGGGAGATCGGTGATGTACGGGAGATCGGTGATGTAAGGGGAGATCGGTGATGTACGGGGAGATCGGTGATGTACGGTGTGATCGGTGATGTACGGGAGATCGGTGATGTACGGTGAGATCGGTGATGTACGGGAGATCGGTGATGTAAGGGGAGATCGGTGATGTAAGGGGAGATCGGTGATGTACGGGGAGATCGGTGATGTATGGGGAGATCGGTGATCTACGGGGAGATCGGTGATGTACGGGGAGATCGGTGATGTACGGGGAGATCTGTGATGTACGGGGAGATCGGTGATGTACGGTGAGATCGGTGATGTACAGGGAGATCGGTGATGTACAGGAGATCGGTGATGTACGGGGAGATCAGTGATGTACTGGGAGATCGGTGATGAACGGTGAGATCGGTGATGTGCGCTGAGATCGGTGATGTACTGGGAGATCGGTGACGTAGGGGGAGATCGGTGATGTAGGGGGAGATCGGTGATGTACGGTGAGATCGGTGACGTAGGGGGAGATCGGTGATGTCGGGGGAGATCGGTGATGTACGGTGAGATCGGTGATGTACGGTGAGATCGGTGATGTACGGGAGATCGGTGGTGTACGGTGAGATCGGTGATGTACGGGGAGATCGGTGATGTAGGGTGAGATCGGTGATGTACGGTGAGATCGGTGACGTAGGGGGAGATCGGTGACGTAGGGGCAGATCGGTGATGTAGGGGGAGATCGGTGATGTACGGTGAGATCGGTGATGTACGGTGAGATCGGTGATGTAGGGGGAGATCGGTGATGTACGGGGAGATCGGTGATGTAGGGTGAGATCGGTGATGTACGGTGAGATCGGAGATGTAGGGGAGATCGGTGATGTACGGGGAGATCGGTGATGTACGGTGAGATCGGTGATGTACGGGGAGATCGGTGATGTACAGTGAGATCGGTGATGTACGGGAGATCGGTGATGTAAGGGGAGATCGGTGATGTACGGTGAGATCAGTGATGTACGGGAGATTGGTGATGTACGGGAGATCGGTGATGTACGGGGAGATCGGTGATGTAGGGGGAGATCGGTGATGTACGGGAGATCGGTGATGTACAGGGAGATCGGTGATGTACGGTGAGATCAGTGATGTACGGGGAGATCGTGATGTACGGTGAGATCGGTGATGTACGGGAGATCGGTGATGTACGGGAGATCGGTGATGTAAGGGGAGATCGGTGATGTACGGGGAGATCGGTGATGTACGGTGAGATCGGTGATGTACGGGAGATCGGTGATGTACGGTGAGATCGGTGATGTACAGGGAGATCGGTGATGTACAGGGAGATCGGTGATGTACGGGGAGATCAGTGATGTACTGGGAGATCGGTGATGAACGGTGAGATCGGTGATGTGCGCTGAGATCGGTGATGTACTGGGAGATCGGTGACGTAGGGGGAGATCGGTGATGTAGGGGGAGATCGGTGATGTACGGGAGATCGGTGATGTACAGGGAGATCGGTGATGTACGGTGAGATCAGTGATGTACGGGGAGATCCGTGATGTACGGTGAGATCGGTGATGTACGGGAGATCGGTGATGTACGGGAGATCGGTGATGTAAGGGGAGATCGGTGATGTACGGGGAGATCGGTGATGTACGGTGAGATCGGTGATGTACGGGAGATCGGTGATGTACGGTGAGATCGGTGATGTACAGGGAGATCGGTGATGTACAGGGAGATCAGTGATGTACGGGGAGATCAGTGATGTACTGGGAGATCGGTGATGAACGGTGAGATCGGTGATGTGCGCTGAGATCGGTGATGTACTGGAGATCGGTGACGTAGGGGGAGATCGGTGATGTAGGGGGAGATCGGTGATGTACGGTGAGATCGGTGACGTAGGGGGAGATCGGTGATGTCGGGGGAGATCGGTGATGTACGGTGAGATCGGTGATGTACGGTGAGATCGGTGATGTACGGGAGATCGGTGGTGTACGGTGAGATCGGTGATGTAGGGGGAGATCGGTGATGTAGGGGGAGATCGGTGATGTACGGGAAATCGGTGACGTAGGGGGAGATCGGTGACGTAGGGGGAGATCGGTGATGTCGGGGGAGATCGGTGATGTACGGTGAGATCGGTGATGTACGGTGAGATCGGTGATGTACGGGAGATCGGTGGTGTACGGTGAGATCGGTGATGTAGGGGGAGATCGGTGATGTAGGGGGAGATCGGTGATGTACGGGGAAATCGGTGACGTAGGGGGAGATCGGTGATGTAGGGGGAGATCGGTGATGTACGGTGAGATCGGTGATGTACGGTGAGATCAGTGATGTAGGGGGAGATCGGTGATGTACGGGGAGATCGGTGATGTAGGGTGAGATCGGTGATGTACGGTGAGATCGGAGATGTAGGGGGAGATCGGTGATGTACGGTGAGATCGGTGATGTACGGTGAGATCGGTGATGTACGGGAGATCGGTGGTGTAAGGGGAGATCGGTGATGTAAGGGGAGATCGGTGATGTACGGGGAGATCGGTGATGTACGGTGAGATCGGTGATGTACGGGGAGATCGGTGATGTACGGGGAGATCGGTGATGTACAGGAGATCGGTGATGTACGGGGAGATCGGTGATGTAGGGGGAGATCGGTGATGTACGGGGAGATCGGTGACGTAGGGGGAGATCGGTGATGTACGGTGAGATCGGTGATGTACGGTGAGATCGGTGATGTAGGGGGAGATCGGTGATGTACGGGGAGATCGGTGATGTAGGGTGAGATCGGTGATGTACGGTGAGATCGGTGATGTAGGGGGAGATCGGTGATGTACGGTGAGATCGGTGATGTAAGGGGAGATCGGTGATGTACGGGAGATCGGTGATGTACGGGGAGATCGGTGATGTACGGGAGATCGGTGATGTAAGGGGAGATCGGTGATGTACAGGAGATCGGTGATGTAAGGGGAGATCGGTGATGTACGGGAGATCGGTGATGTACGGGAGATCGGTGATGTAAGGGGAGATCGGTGATGTACGGGAGATCGGTGATGTACGGGAGATCGGTGATGTAAGGGGAGATCGGTGATGTAAGGGGAGATCGGTGATGTACGGTGAGATCGGTGATGTACGGGAGATCGGTGATGTACGGGAGATCGGTGATGTAAGGGGAGATCGGTGATGTACGGGAGATCGGTGATGTACGGGAGATCGGTGATCTACGGGGAGATCGGTGATGTACGGGAGATCGGTAATGTACGGGGAGATCGGTGATGTACGGTGAGATCGGTGATGTAGGGGGAGATCGGTGATGTACGGGGAGATCGGTGATGTACGGTGAGATCGGTGATGTAGGGGGAGATCGGCGATGTACGGGGAGATCGGTGACGTAAGGGGAGATCGGTGATGTACGGTGAGATCGGTGATGTACGGGAGATTGGTGATGTACGGTGAGATCAGTGATGTACGGGGAGATCGGTGATGTACGGTGAGATCGGTGATGTAAGGGGAGATCGGTGATGTACGGTGAGATCGGTGATGTACGGGATGATCGGTGATGTACGGGGAGATCGGTGATGTAGGGGGAGATCGGTGATGTACGGGGAGATCGGTGATGTACGGTGAGATCGGTGATGTACGGGAGATCGGTGATGTAAGGGGAGATCGGTGATGTACGGGGAGATCGGTGATGTACGGTGTGATCGGTGATGTACGGGAGATCGGTGATGTACGGTGAGATCGGTGATGTACGGGAGATCGGTGATGTAAGGGGAGATCGGTAATGTAAGGGGAGATCGGTGATGTACGGGGAGATCGGTGATGTATGGGGAGATCGGTGATCTACGGGGAGATCGGTGATGTACGGGGAGATCGGTGATGTACGGGGAGATCTGTGATGTACGGGGAGATCGGTGATGTACGGTGAGATCGGTGATGTACAGGGAGATCGGTGATGTACAGGAGATCGGTGATGTACGGGGAGATCAGTGATGTACTGGGAGATCGGTGATGAACGGTGAGATCGGTGATGTGCGCTGAGATCGGTGATGTACTGGGAGATCGGTGACGTAGGGGGAGATCGGTGATGTAGGGGGAGATCGGTGATGTACGGTGAGATCGGTGACGTAGGGGGAGATCGGTGATGTCGGGGGAGATCGGTGATGTACGGTGAGATCGGTGATGTACGGTGAGATCGGTGATGTACGGGAGATCGGTGGTGTACGGTGAGATCGGTGATGTACGGGGAGATCGGTGATGTAGGGTGAGATCGGTGATGTACGGTGAGATCGGTGACGTAGGGGGAGATCGGTGACGTAGGGGCAGATCGGTGATGTAGGGGGAGATCGGTGATGTACGGTGAGATCGGTGATGTACGGTGAGATCGGTGATGTAGGGGGAGATCGGTGATGTACGGGGAGATCGGTGATGTAGGGTGAGATCGGTGATGTACGGTGAGATCGGAGATGTAGGGGGAGATCGGTGATGTACGGGGAGATCGGTGATGTACGGTGAGATCGGTGATGTACGGGGAGATCGGTGATGTACAGTGAGATCGGTGATGTACGGGAGATCGGTGATGTAAGGGGAGATCGGTGATGTACGGTGAGATCAGTGATGTACGGGAGATTGGTGATGTACGGGAGATCGGTGATGTACGGGGAGATCGGTGATGTACGGTGAGATCGGTGATGTACGGGAGATCGGTGATGTACGGGGAGATCGGTGATGTACGGTGAGATCAGTGATGTACGGGGAGATCGGTGATGTACGGTGAGATCGGTGATGTACGGGAGATCGGTGATGTACGGGGAGATCGGTGATGTACGGGAGATCGGTGATGTAAGGGGAGATCGGTGATGTACGGGGAGATCGGTGATGTACGGTGTGATCGGTGATGTACGGGAGATCGGTGATGTACGGTGAGATCGGTGATGTACGGGAGATCGGTGATGTAAGGGGAGATCGGTGATGTAAGGGGAGATCGGTGATGTACGGGGAGATCGGTGATGTATGGGGAGATCGGTGATCTACGGGAGATCGGTGATGTACGGGGAGATCGGTGATGTACGGGGAGATCTGTGATGTACGGGGAGATCGGTGATGTACGGTGAGATCGGTGATGTACAGGGAGATCGGTGATGTACAGGAGATCGGTGATGTACGGGGAGATCAGTGATGTACTGGGAGATCGGTGATGAACGGTGAGATCGGTGATGTGCGCTGAGATCGGTGATGTACTGGGAGATCGGTGACGTAGGGGGAGATCGGTGATGTAGGGGGAGATCGGTGATGTACGGTGAGATCGGTGACGTAGGGGGAGATCGGTGATGTCGGGGGAGATCGGTGATGTACGGTGAGATCGGTGATGTACGGTGAGATCGGTGATGTACGGGAGATCGGTGGTGTACGGTGAGATCGGTGATGTACGGGGAGATCGGTGATGTAGGGTGAGATCGGTGATGTACGGTGAGATCGGTGACGTAGGGGGAGATCGGTGACGTAGGGGCAGATCGGTGATGTAGGGGGAGATCGGTGATGTACGGTGAGATCGGTGATGTACAGGGAGATCGGTGATGTACAGGAGATCGGTGATGTACGGGGAGATCAGTGATGTACTGGGAGATCGGTGATGAACGGTGAGATCGGTGATGTGCGCTGAGATCGGTGATGTACTGGGAGATCGGTGACGTAGGGGGAGATCGGTGATGTAGGGGGAGATCGGTGATGTACGGTGAGATCGGTGATGTACTGGGAGATCGGTGATGTAGGGGGAGATCGGTGATGTACGGGGAGATCGGTGATGTACGGGGAGATCGGTGATGTCGGGGGAGATCGGTGATGTACGGTGAGATCGGTGATGTACGGTGAGATCGGTGATGTACGGGAGATCGGTGGTGTACGGTGAGATCGGTGATGTACGGGGAGATCGGTGATGTAGGGGGAGATCGGTGATGTACGGGGAGATCGGTGATGTAGGGTGAGATCGGTGATGTACGGTGAGATCGGAGATGTAGGGGGAGATCGGTGATGTACGGGGAGATCGGTGATGTACGGTGAGATCGGTGATGTACGGGGAGATCGGTGATGTACAGTGAGATCGGTGATGTACGGGAGATCGGTGATGTAAGGGGAGATCGGTGATGTACGGTGAGATCAGTGATGTACGGGAGATTGGTGATGTACGGGAGATCGGTGATGTACGGGGAGATCGGTGATGTACGGTGAGATCGGTGATGTACGGGAGATCGGTGATGTACGGGGAGATCGGTGATGTACGGTGAGATCAGTGATGTACGGGGAGATCGGTGATGTACGGTGAGATCGGTGATGTACGGGAGATCGGTGATGTACGGGGAGATCGGTGATGTACGGGAGATCGGTGATGTAAGGGAGATCGGTGATGTACGGGGAGATCGGTGATGACGGTGTGATCGGTGATGTACGGGAGATCGGTGATGTACGGTGAGATCGGTGATGTACGGGAGATCGGTGATGTAAGGGGAGATCGGTGATGTAAGGGGAGATCGGTGATGTACGGGGAGATCGGTGATGTATGGGGAGATCGGTGATCTACGGGGAGATCGGTGATGTACGGGGAGATCGGTGATGTACGGGGAGATCTGTGATGTACGGGGAGATCGGTGATGTACGGTGAGATCGGTGATGTACAGGGAGATCGGTGATGTACAGGAGATCGGTGATGTACGGGGAGATCAGTGATGTACTGGGAGATCGGTGATGAACGGTGAGATCGGTGATGTGCGCTGAGATCGGTGATGTACTGGGAGATCGGTGACGTAGGGGGAGATCGGTGATGTAGGGGAGATCGGTGATGTACGGTGAGATCGGTGACGTAGGGGGAGATCGGTGATGTCGGGGGAGATCGGTGATGTACGGTGAGATCGGTGATGTACGGTGAGATCGGTGATGTACGGGAGATCGGTGGTGTACGGTGAGATCGGTGATGTACGGGGAGATCGGTGATGTAGGGTGAGATCGGTGATGTACGGTGAGATCGGTGACGTAGGGGGAGATCGGTGACGTAGGGGCAGATCGGTGATGTAGGGGGAGATCGGTGATGTACGGTGAGATCGGTGATGTACGGTGAGATCGGTGATGTAGGGGGAGATCGGTGATGTAAGGGGAGATCGGTGATGTACGGTGAGATCAGTGATGTACGGGAGATTGGTGATGTACGGGAGATCGGTGATGTACGGGGAGATCGGTGATGTAGGGGGAGATCGGTGATCTACGGGGAGATCGGTGATGTACGGTGAGATCGGTGATGTACGGGAGATCGGTGATGTACGGGGAGATCGGTGATGTACGGTGAGATCAGTGATGTACGGGGAGATCGGTGATGTACGGTGAGATCGGTGATGTACGGGAGATCGGTGATGTACGGGGAGATCGGTGATGTACGGGAGATCGGTGATGTAAGGGGAGATCGGTGATGTACGGGGAGATCGGTGATGTACGGTGAGATCGGTGATGTACGGGAGATCGGTGATGTACGGTGAGATCGGTGATGTACGGGAGATCGGTGATGTAAGGGGAGATCGGTGATGTAAGGGGAGATCGGTGATGTACGGGGAGATCGGTGATGTATGGGGAGATCGGTGATCTACGGGGAGATCGGTGATGTACGGGGAGATCGGTGATGTACGGGGAGATCTGTGATGTACGGGGAGATCGGTGATGTACGGTGAGATCGGTGATGTACAGGGAGATCGGTGATGTACAGGGAGATCGGTGATGTACGGGGAGATCAGTGATGTACTGGGAGATCGGTGATGAACGGTGAGATCGGTGATGTGCGCTGAGATCGGTGATGTACTGGGAGATCGGTGACGTAGGGGGAGATCGGTGATGTAGGGGGAGATCGGTGATGTACGGTGAGATCGGTGACGTAGGGGAGATCGGTGATGTCGGGGGAGATCGGTGATGTACGGTGAGATCGGTGATGTACGGTGAGATCGGTGATGTACGGGAGATCGGTGGTGTACGGTGAGATCGGTGATGTAGGGGGAGATCGGTGATGTAGGGGGAGATCGGTGATGTACGGGGAAATCGGTGACGTAGGGGGAGATCGGTGATGTAGGGGGAGATCGGTGATGTACGGTGAGATCGGTGATGTACGGTGAGATCAGTGATGTAGGGGGAGATCGGTGATGTACGGGGAGATCGGTGATGTAGGGTGAGATCGGTGATGTACGGTGAGATCGGAGATGTAGGGGGAGATCGGTGATGTACGGTGAGATCGGTGATGTACGGTGAGATCGGTGATGTACGGGAGATCGGTGGTGTAAGGGGAGATCGGTGATGTAAGGGGAGATCGGTGATGTACGGGGAGATCGGTGATGTACGGGGAGATCGGTGATGTACGGGGAGATCGGTGATGTACGGGGAGATCGGTGATGTACAGGAGATCGGTGATGTACGGGGAGATCGGTGATGTACTGGGAGATCGGTGATGTACGGTGAGATCGGTGATGTGCGCTGAGATCGGTGATGTAAGGGGAGATCGGTGATGTACGGGGAGATCGGTGACGTAGGGGGAGATCGGTGATGTAGGGGGAGATCGGTGATGTACGGTGAGATCGGTGATGTACGGGGAGATCGGTGATGTACGGTGAGATCGGTGATGTAGGGGAGATCGGTGATGTACGGGGAGATCGGTGATGTAGGCTGAAATCGGTGATGTACGGTGAGATCGGTGATGTAGGGGGAGATCGGTGATGTACGGTGAGATCGGTGATGTACGGTGAGATCGGTGATGTAAGGGGAGATCGGTGATGTACGGTGAGATCGGTGATGTACAGGAGATCGGTGATGTAAGGGGAGATCGGTGATGTACGGGAGATCGGTGATGTACGGGGAGATCGGTGATGTACGGTGAGATCGGTGATGTAAGGGGAGATCGGTGATGTACGGGGAGATCGGTGATGTACGGTGTGATCGGTGATGTACGGGAGATCGGTGATGTACGGTGAGATCGGTGATGTACGGGAGATCGGTGAT
Source organism: Squalus acanthias (assembly GCA_030390025.1). Classification (NCBI taxonomy): domain Eukaryota; kingdom Metazoa; phylum Chordata; class Chondrichthyes; order Squaliformes; family Squalidae; genus Squalus; species Squalus acanthias. The sequence continues at coordinate 148,880,603 of CM059425.1, forward strand.
GTAAGGGGAGATCGGTGATGTAAGGGGAGATCGGTGATGTACGGGAGATCGGTGATGTATGGGGAGATCGGTGATCTACGGGGAGATCGGTGATGTACGGGGAGATCGGTGATGTACGGGGAGATCTGTGATGTACGGGGAGATCGGTGATGTACGGTGAGATCGGTGATGTACAGGGAGATCGGTGATGTACAGGAGATCGGTGATGTACGGGGAGATCAGTGATGTACTGGGAGATCGGTGATGAACGGTGAGATCGGTGATGTGCGCTGAGATCGGTGATGTACTGGGAGATCGGTGACGTAGGGGAGATCGGTGATGTAGGGGGAGATCGGTGATGTACGGTGAGATCGGTGACGTAGGGGGAGATCGGTGATGTCGGGGAGATCGGTGATGTACGGTGAGATCGGTGATGTACGGTGAGATCGGTGATGTACGGGAGATCGGTGGTGTACGGTGAGATCGGTGATGTACGGGGAGATCGGTGATGTAGGGTGAGATCGGTGATGTACGGTGAGATCGGTGACGTAGGGGGAGATCGGTGACGTAGGGGCAGATCGGTGATGTAGGGGGAGATCGGTGATGTACGGTGAGATCGGTGATGTACGGTGAGATCGGTGATGTAGGGGGAGATCGGTGATGTACGGGGAGATCGGTGATGTAGGGTGAGATCGGTGATGTACGGTGAGATCGGAGATGTAGGGGGAGATCGGTGATGTACGGGGAGATCGGTGATGTACGGTGAGATCGGTGATGTACGGGGAGATCGGTGATGTACGGTGAGATCGGTGATGTACGGGAGATCGGTGATGTAAGGGGAGATCGGTGATGTACGGTGAGATCGGTGATGTACGGGAGATCGGTGATGTACGGGAGATCGGTGATGTACGGGAGATCGGTGATGTACGGTGAGATCGGTGATGTACGGGAGATCGGTGATGTACGGGGAGATCGGTGATGTACGGTGAGATCAGTGATGTACGGGGAGATCGGTGATGTACGGTGAGATCGGTGATGTACGGGAGATCGGTGATGTACGGGGAGATCGGTGATGTACGGGAGATCGGTGATGTAAGGGGAGATCGGTGATGTACGGGGAGATCGGTGATGTACGGTGAGATCGGTGATGTACGGGAGATCGGTGATGTACGGTGAGATCGGTGATGTACGGGAGATCGGTGATGTAAGGGGAGATCGGTGATGTAAGGGGAGATCGGTGATGTACGGGGAGATCGGTGATGTATGGGGAGATCGGTGATCTACGGGGAGATCGGTGATGTACGGGGAGATCGGTGATGTACGGGGAGATCTGTGATGTACGGGGAGATCGGTGATGTACGGTGAGATCGGTGATGTACAGGGAGATCGGTGATGTACAGGAGATCGGTGATGTACGGGGAGATCAGTGATGTACTGGGAGATCGGTGATGAACGGTGAGATCGGTGATGTGCGCTGAGATCGGTGATGTACTGGGAGATCGGTGACGTAGGGGGAGATCGGTGATGTAGGGGGAGATCGGTGATGTACGGTGAGATCGGTGACGTAGGGGGAGATCGGTGATGTCGGGGGAGATCGGTGATGTACGGTGAGATCGGTGATGTACGGTGAGATCGGTGATGTACGGGAGATCGGTGGTGTACGGTGAGATCGGTGATGTACGGGGAGATCGGTGATGTAGGGTGAGATCGGTGATGTAAGGGGAGATCGGTGATGTACGGTGAGATCAGTGATGTACGGGAGATTGGTGATGTACGGGAGATCGGTGATGTACGGGGAGATCGGTGACGTAGGGGCAGATCGGTGATGTAGGGGGAGATCGGTGATGTACGGTGAGATCGGTGATGTACGGTGAGATCGGTGATGTAGGGGAGATCGGTGATGTAAGGGAGATCGGTGATGTACGGTGAGATCAGTGATGTACGGGAGATTGGTGATGTACGGGAGATCGGTGATGTACGGGGAGATCGGTGATGTAGGGGAGATCGGTGATCTACGGGGAGATCGGTGATGTACGGTGAGATCGGTGATGTACGGGAGATCGGTGATGTACGGGGAGATCGGTGATGTACGGTGAGATCAGTGATGTACGGGGAGATCGGTGATGTACGGTGAGATCGGTGATGTACGGGAGATCGGTGATGTACGGGGAGATCGGTGATGTACGGGAGATCGGTGATGTAAGGGGAGATCGGTGATGTACGGGGAGATCGGTGATGTACGGTGAGATCGGTGATGTACGGGAGATCGGTGATGTACGGTGAGATCGGTGATGTACGGGAGATCGGTGATGTAAGGGGAGATCGGTGATGTAAGGGGAGATCGGTGATGTACGGGGAGATCGGTGATGTATGGGGAGATCGGTGATCTACGGGGAGATCGGTGATGTACGGGGAGATCGGTGATGTACGGGGAGATCTGTGATGTACGGGGAGATCGGTGATGTACGGTGAGATCGGTGATGTACAGGGAGATCGGTGATGTACAGGGAGATCGGTGATGTACGGGGAGATCAGTGATGTACTGGGAGATCGGTGATGAACGGTGAGATCGGTGATGTGCGCTGAGATCGGTGATGTACTGGGAGATCGGTGACGTAGGGGGAGATCGGTGATGTAGGGGGAGATCGGTGATGTACGGTGAGATCGGTGACGTAGGGGGAGATCGGTGATGTCGGGGGAGATCGGTGATGTACGGTGAGATCGGTGATGTACGGTGAGATCGGTGATGTACGGGAGATCGGTGGTGTACGGTGAGATCGGTGATGTAGGGGGAGATCGGTGATGTAGGGGGAGATCGGTGATGTACGGGGAAATCGGTGACGTAGGGGGAGATCGGTGATGTAGGGGGAGATCGGTGATGTACGGTGAGATCGGTGATGTACGGTGAGATCAGTGATGTAGGGGAGATCGGTGATGTACGGGGAGATCGGTGATGTAGGGTGAGATCGGTGATGTACGGTGAGATCGGAGATGTAGGGGGAGATCGGTGATGTACGGTGAGATCGGTGATGTACGGTGAGATCGGTGATGTACGGGAGATCGGTGGTGTAAGGGGAGATCGGTGATGTAAGGGGAGATCGGTGATGTACGGGGAGATCGGTGATGTACGGGAGATCGGTGATGTACGGGGAGATCGGTGATGTACGGGGAGATCGGTGATGTACAGGAGATCGGTGATGTACGGGGAGATCGGTGATGTACTGGGAGATCGGTGATGTACGGTGAGATCGGTGATGTACGCTGAGATCGGTGATGTAAGGGGAGATCGGTGATGTACGGGGAGATCGGTGACATAGGGGAGATCGGTGATGTAGGGGAGATCGGTGATGTACGGTGAGATCGGTGATGTACGGGAGATCGGTGGATGTACGGTGAGATCGGTGATGTACGGGGAGATCGGTGATGTACGGGGAGATCGGTGATGTAGGCTGAATCGGGTGATGTACGGTGAGATCGGTGATGTAGGGGAGATCGGTGATGTACGGTGAGATCGGTGATGTACGGTGAGATCGGTGATGTAAGGGGAGATCGGTGATGTACGGTGAGATCGGTGATGTACAGGAGATCGGTGATGTAAGGGGAGATCGGTGATGTACGGGGAGATCGGTGATGTACGGGGAGATCGGTGATGTACGGTGAGATCGGTGATGTACGGGGAGATCGGTGATGTACGGGAGATCGGTGATGTACGGGGAGATCAGTGATGCACGGTGAGATCGGTGATGTGCGGTGAGATCGGTGATGTATGGGGAGATCGGTGATGTACGGGAGATCGGTGATGTACGGGGAGATCGGTGATGTACGGGAGATCGGTGATGTACGGGAGATCGGTGGTGTACGGGGAGATCGGTGATGTGCGGTGAGATCGGTGATGTAGGGGAGATCGGTGATGTACGGGGAGATCGGTGATGTACGGGGAGATCGGTGATGTACGGTGAGATCGGTGATGTGTGGTGAGATCGGTGATGTACGGGGAGATCGGTGATGTACGGGAGATCGGTGATGTACGGGGAAATCGGTGATGTACGGGAGCTCGGTGATGTACGGTGAGATCGGTGATGTAAGGGGAGATCGGTGATGTAGGGGGAGATCGATGATGTACGGGAGATCGGTGATGTACGAGGAGATCGGTGATGTACGGGGAGATCGGTGACGTAGGGGGAGATCGGTGATGTACGGGGAGATCGGTGACATACTGGGAGATCGGTGAAGTACGGGGAGATCGGTGATGTACGGTGAGATCGGTGATGTACGAGGAGATCGGTGATGTACGGGGAGATCGGTGATGTACGGAGATCGGTGATGTACTGGGAGATCGGTGATGTACGGAAGATCGGTGATGTACGGGGAGATCGGTGATGTACGGGGAGATCGGTGACGTACTGGGAGCTCGGTGATGTACGGGGAGATCGGTGATGTATGGGGAGGTCGGTGATGTACGGGGAGATCGGTGATGTACGGGAGATCGGTGATGTACGGGGAGATCGGTGATGTACGGGAGATCGGTGATGTACGGTGAGATCGGTGATGTACGGGGAGATCGGTGATGTACGGGGAGATCGGTGATGTACTGGAGATCGGTGATGTACGGGGAGATCAGTGATGTACGGGGAGATCGGTGATGTACGGGGAGATCGGTGATGTCGGGGGAGATCGGTGATGTACGGTGAGATCGGTGATGTATGGTGAGATCGGTGATGTACGGGAGATCGGTGGTGTACGGTGAGATCGGTGATGTAGGGGAGATCGGTGATGTAGGGGGAGATCGGTGATGTACGGGGAAATCGGTGACGTAGGGGAGATCGGTGATGTAGGGGGAGATCGGTGATGTACGGTGAGATCGGTGATGTACGGTGAGATCGGTGATGTAGGGGGAGATCGGTGATGTACGGGGAGATCGGTGATGTAGGGTGAGATCGGTGATGTACGGTGAGATCGGAGATGTAGGGGGAGATCGGTGATGTACGGGGAGATCGGTGATGTACGGTGAGATCGGTGATGTACGGGGAGATCGGTGATGTACGGTGAGATCGGTGATGTACGGGAGATCGGTGATGTACAGTGAGATCGGTGATGTACGGGAGATCGGTGATGTAAGGGGAGATCGGTGATGTACGGTGAGATCAGTGATGTACGGGAGATTGGTGATGTACGGGAGATCGGTGATGTACGGGGAGATCGGTGATGTAGGGGGAGATCGGTGATCTACGGGGAGATCGGTGATGTACGGTGAGATCGGTGATGTACGGGAGATCGGTGATGTACGGGGAGATCGGTGATGTACGGTGAGATCAGTGATGTACGGGGAGATCGGTGATGTACGGTGAGATCGGTGATGTACGGGAGATCGGTGATGTACGGGGAGATCGGTGATGTACGGGAGATCGGTGATGTAAGGGGAGATCGGTGATGTACGGGGAGATCGGTGATGTACGGTGAGATCGGTGATGTACGGGAGATCGGTGATGTACGGTGAGATCGGTGATGTACGGGAGATCGGTGATGTAAGGGGAGATCGGTGATGTAAGGGGAGATCGGTGATGTACGGGGAGATCGGTGATGTATGGGGAGATCGGTGATCTACGGGGAGATCGGTGATGTACGGGGAGATCGGTGATGTACGGGGAGATCTGTGATGTACGGGGAGATCGGTGATGTACGGTGAGATCGGTGATGTACAGGGAGATCGGTGATGTACAGGAGATCGGTGATGTACGGGGAGATCAGTGATGTACTGGGAGATCGGTGATGAACGGTGAGATCGGTGATGTGCGCTGAGATCGGTGATGTACTGGGAGATCGGTGACGTAGGGGGAGATCGGTGATGTAGGGGGAGATCGGTGATGTACGGTGAGATCGGTGACGTAGGGGGAGATCGGTGATGTCGGGGGAGATCGGTGATGTACGGTGAGATCGGTGATGTACGGTGAGATCGGTGATGTACGGGAGATCGGTGGTGTACGGTGAGATCGGTGATGTAGGGGGAGATCGGTGATGTAGGGGGAGATCGGTGATGTACGGGGAAATCGGTGACGTAGGGGGAGATCGGTGATGTAGGGGGAGATCGGTGATGTACGGTGAGATCGGTGATGTACGGTGAGATCGGTGATGTAGGGGGAGATCGGTGATGTACGGGGAGATCGGTGATGTAGGGTGAGATCGGTGATGTACGGTGAGATCGGTGATGTACAGGAGATCGGTGATGTAAGGGGCGATTGGTGATGTAAGGGGAGATCGGTGATGTACGGGGAGATCGGTGATGTACGGTGAGATCGGTGATGTACGGGAGATCGGTGATGTACGGGAGATCGGTGGTGTAAGGGGAGATCGGTGATGTAAGGGGAGATCGGTGATGTACGGGGTGATCGGTGATGTACGGGGAGATCGGTGATGTACGGGGAGATCGGTGATGTACGGGGAGATCGGTGATGTACAGGAGATCGGTGATGTACGGGGAGATCGGTGATGTACTGGGAGATCGGTGATGTACGGTGAGATCGGTGATGTGCGCTGAGATCGGTGATGTAAGGGGAGATCGGTGATGTACGGGGAGATCGGTGACATAGGGGGAGATCGGTGATGTAGGGGGAGATCGGTGATGTACGGTGAGATCGGTGATGTACGGGAGATCGGTGGTGTACGGTGAGATCGGTGATGTAGGGGGAGATCGGTGATGTACGGGGAGATCGGTGATGTAGGCTGAAATGGGTGATGTACGGTGAGATCGGTGATGTAGGGGGAGATCGGTGATGTACGGTGAGATCGGTGATGTACGGTGAGATCGGTGATGTAAGGGGAGATCGGTGATGTACGGTGAGATCGGTGATGTACAGGAGATCGGTGATGTAAGGGGAGATCGGTGATGTACGGGGAGATCGGTGATGTACGGGGAGATCGGTGATGTACGGTGAGATCGGTGATGTACGGGGAGATCGGTGATGTACGGGAGATCGGTGATGTACGGGGAGATCAGTGATGCACGGTGAGATCGGTGATGTGCGGTGAGATCGGTGATGTATGGGGAGATCGGTGATGTACGGGAGATCGGTGATGTACGGGGAGATCGGTGATGTACGGGAGATCGGTGATGTACGGGAGATCGGTGGTGTACGGGGAGATCGGTGATGTGCGGTGAGATCGGTGATGTAGGGGGAGATCGGTGATGTACGGGAAGATCGGTGATGTACGGGGAGATCGGTGATGTACGGTGAGATCGGTGATGTGTGGTGAGATCGGTGATGTACGGGGAGATCGGTGATGTACGGGAGATCGGTGATGTACGGGGAAATCGGTGATGTACGGGAGCTCGGTGATGTACGGTGAGATCGGTGATGTAAGGGGAGATCGGTGATGTAGGGGGAGATCGATGATGTACGGGAGATCGGTGATGTACGAGGAGATCGGTGATGTACGGGGAGATCGGTGACGTAGGGGGAGATCGGTGATGTACGGGGAGATCGGTGACATACTGGGAGATCGGTGATGTATGGGGAGATCGGTGATGTACGGTGAGATCGGTGATGTACGAGGAGATCGGTGATGTACGGGGAGATCGGTGATGTACGGAAGATCGGTGATGTACTGGGAGATCGGTGATGTACGGAAGATCGGTGATGTACGGGGAGATCGGTGATGTACGGGGAGATCGGTGACGTACTGGGAGCTCGGTGATGTACGGGGAGATCGGTGATGTATGGGGAGGTCGGTGATGTACGGGGAGATCGGTGATGTACGGGAGATCGGTGATGTACGGGGAGATCGGTGATGTACGGTGAGATCGGTGATGTACGGGGAGATCGGTGATGTGCGGGGAGATCGGTGATGTACTGGAGATCGGTGATGTACGGGGAGATCAGTGACGTACGGGGAGATCGGTGATGTACGGGGAGATCGGTGATGTACGGGGAGATCGGTGATGTACGGGAGATCGGTGATGTACGGGAAGATCGGTGACGTAGTGGGAGATCGGTGATGTATGTTTGTTGCACATCATAGACAATTGGTATTATTTCAGATTCTTCTCTTCTGGACTAAGTTCCAGCAGGGCGGGAGCTTCTGCTGGTCCCTCTAAATCCACCTGAACCCCGACCCATTTTTATGAGTCAAAGCTCATCAGAGATGTACAGCAGACTCCTGGCAGGATTCCTGTCACCAAGGGGGATTCCAACAGTGCAAGGGTGCAAAATCCCACTGCTGTTGCAGCGGAGATGTTGCTGCAGCACCAGAGGAACAGAGAGGGACCGTAAAGGCCAGAGGGGCCCTGAAGTCGGCATCAAGACTCCCGAGACTGAGGCCTTCAACAGATAAGTGCTTGGCCCAAATTGGAGAGAGGAGGCCATTACAAGGCCCTCACTGAAACTCCAGGCACCATGGGTGTTGCTGTAGTGGCTGCCTGCGCCTGCAAGCCATTGGACACATCTGTAGACATTTGAGTGGGGCAGATGAGTGCTAACAATGTGGTGTCGTCCTCAAAGACCTCATCACTACCAACTCCTGTCATTTCCCCACTGCTGGGCACTCCCTCCACATGGCCAGACATCTGTGTAAGCGCAGCCCACTGGGTAGCAATGAGGTTGTTGAAGCTCTGTATCATGGCTTCCTCAATCCAATTCACCAACATGGCCCGAAGAGGATAGCCTGCTATAGATTGGAGCCCAGATCTCTGAAGCAGCAGTCAAATTATTCATGGTGTAATCTTTGCCAGAGCTTAGGACCAGCTTTTTGATATGGCTCGTGGAGTATGGAGATAATCATTGCAGTGTTAACATATGGGCTGAAGTGCTACTTTTAACTGGAAGTCCTGTCAATCAATGATTGTTGCACCAGTCTGTCTGTAAATCAGCTTCAGCCATTTCCCTTTCCTCAGCTTCCTTCTCTTCCTCTTCTTCCTCCCCCTCTTGCATTCCCACCTTTCTGGCCCTCCTACTGAATTCCCCTCTCCCATTGGCAAAATTTTGCAGCACAAAACAGATACAGATCGTCTTGGAGACTTTCTCAGAGCTATAGAGTAGGACCCCACCTGATCTGTCCAGACAACAGAAATGCTGCTTTAAGAGGCCAACTTTCCACCAGAATTTGGGTGGAGGTTTGTTTCCAACTTGGTGTAGGGTATCCTGACTGGTATTAATAGCAGGGGTCTAAGGAGTAGCCCTGGTTGCCCAACAACCATCCATACAGTCTGCCTACTCCGTCAGATAGTACTGATACTGTGGATTACTGCAAAATGAAGCATCATGGCTGCTCCTGGGGTATCTTCTAGTCATCTGCATTATTCCAGTCTTGTTTTTTAGTAGAGTGGTAGCTTTCCAATTCATATATGGAATGGGGTTGTTGTGAGGGGTTTTGATGGCTGCATGTGTGCCGTTAATGAAGCCGTGCACTTTAGGGCAACCAGCCATCTGGTAAAAACGCTGTGCTCTCTTTTGAACTCTGACCTCCTTTCCATGGAGAAAGTGAGAAAAGTATTGCCCCTGGCAAACAAAGTTTCAGTGATCTGCTTGATGCATCAGTGTTCTGACATCTGGCTGATGTGGCAAATGTCACCAGTGGCTTGAAAGGATCCTATGGTGTAAAAGTTAATTGCAATGATGACTTTTACCACACTTTTAACGACCTGGATCTTGTCTAAAGGTCACTCTGCTGTAGATGGCACACCTTGGTGATAGACTCTCTGCTGAAGCAGAGACGGCGAGATACGCCTCTTCAGACATGCCCAAGCAGCTATCTATGCAGGATAGCACAGTACTTGCGCCCACTGCGGGTGGGCCCCAGGCTGCTGGCGTTCCCTCTGCTGGAACTCTTCTTCCTCCACTAAATCTAGAATGGACATTGGCAGGTCCAATAGAATACCTAAGAGGGCGCTAATGGGGCGCAAAGCAACTAGCGCCCGAGCTCGTCGCTGCCAACGACTCCCGTGAAATTCGGCGGGAGGTTAGCGGCGGCGGTAACCGTTAGCGCCCCGCGGCGCTGCGTCGCCGGCGATGACGTCATTGCCGTGCGCAGCGCCCCGCTCACGCCCTGGCCGCGATCTTCGGTAGCGCCCCCTGACTTACCGCCGGACGCTATGTCTGACGGGGTCAGGAGGGCCTACCTGCGGCCAGGGCGGCACTATTTAAAGGCGAGGTGCCGGGCGGCCATTTTTGTTGCTGGCTGCCTGCCAGCACCTGCCTCCGCTGCCGTCCCTGGCCTCCCGACCCGCCCCCCCCCCCCCCCACCGCGGAGTGCCGGCTGCTCTCCATGAGCCCGGCACTTCTCTTGAGTGCCGGGCTTTTTTGCCGGCACTCCCGATCCCCGGTGGCCCAGCTGGGCCCCGGGTCACGCTGCGCAAAGCCCCTCCCCTTTAAGAAGGGGAGGAAGGCCTGAAATACTGCGGCGCGACGTGCTGCAGTGCGTGGCGCTGCGGCACGTAGCGCCATGACATTCCCTCGCAGCGCCCGAAGAGGGAGGCGGTGCGCTTCCAGTAGCGCCCTGCTTCCCTCTTGGGGTGCTACCACTCAATTTCGGCCGCGGGGGCACTAATTTTTTCCGGAGTAGCGCCCCGGCGAAGTTAGCGCCCCAAAGGGGGCGCAACTCAATTTTTCCCCCCAAGTGTACTTGGGCCTATCTGTTGGATTCTGCTCTGCTCACACGTGTTGGACATATTGCGCTCCCCATGAGCAACACCAGGAAACCAGTCCTTAAAAGAATTCTTCAGTTGTTCTCAATTGCGTCCTTTCAGCTGTTGTATCTATTGTCTTAGGTAGGCTAAGTTGTTAAGATAAATGTTTTTGCCCAACGACAACTATTGTCTGTCAACACTGAGGAGGGAGAAACTAATGAGAAGCATAATAGAATGTGTAGTGGCTTCATTGATAGAAAAGAGCCACTTAGACAGAATAGACAGATTATTGTCATGACATGCACCAGTCTCATTAGAAGCACTGTATGACCCTGCGATTCATTGTTCTACTCAATAAGGGCAATGGCACCCCTCGACAAACCCCAGGGAGGGTACCTTGTCCACATTAAGCAGATTAGTAATGTAATTAAATAATCCTGACACCTGCAGCATAATTTCTGTAATGTCTAATTAACATGGCAAATTTGACATTTGGTTCAATTTAGTTAGAGAACACTGGAAGAAAAATGCATTCAGCTCACAGAGTCATATCCTGAAACAGCGTAAGTCAAGGCCAGGTTGTAACGTATGTGATAATCATGTGTGCTAATGTTACTTTGAAAGGCCATCCATTCAGTGTGGAACAAAAAGGAGCCTTAAACTCTCCCAGATAAAATACTGTATATAGAATTATATTGATGCATAGATTGTAATGCTGCAACATTCTTTAAAGGCTTAAAAGATGCCATGAGCCATAAGAACAAAGTCTGGAACAAACAAACAGCCACCTTTTATTTTTGTAGCCTATATCTTATTAAAAATCTTGGGCCAGAAATTCAGCTCTTGTCGGGGGAGTACGCGCTGTGTACTCACCCGTAAGGCCACCTGAAGTGTCGGTTTCACGCATGCACTGCGCATGCGCGGGAAACCGGAACTTCCGTTCCCCTGAAGGAAGGGGTTCAGAAATCGAACACGTGCGCGGTAGAGGCAGCGCGCACACAGCGAACTTTGTTTTTTTTCAGGTTTCTCCGTGAGGGTAAGTATGGAAAAGTTGCACTTTTAAAAAGGAGGCGAAAGGCCTGTTTTTAACAAGGTAAGTGGTTAATTAATTACAATTTAAACATTCTTTCAACAGGTTTATCTTTTGTACATACTTTAAAGAAAGGTAAGTTTATTTTTAGCACCGTTAAAAAGTATAATAAATTTTTTCAAAAATTTAAATTTTTGTTTAAAGTAGTTAATTTATGTAACTTATAGTTATTTTAAAAATGTGATGTTTTTTTTAATTTATTTGAAGTTTAAGTGTGGTTTTGGGGCCGATCTCTATTCATAGATTTGACAGGTCTTCCTGTCAAATCTATGAATGAAAATGCCCTGCTCCGATTGGCTCTCCATGGCCCACATGATCCCAGGGGACGCTACAAACTAACTGCGCCCCTGGGATATGCAAGCACTGCGCGCCGGCAGCTGGAGGAGGCCCAGGAGCCGAAGTCCTCGTGGGCCCGAAGCACAACAGCAGGCGCAGTAGGTAAGTACGCGCGCGATGCTTGCACCCTCAGGAAGCCGGATAGCCGAATTTCTGGCCCCTTGTGTATTTGTGCATTTCCTGCCCACAAACCATGGGGGGAGTTTTGCCAGCCCTGGGGAGACGGGTATGGAGGCGGGACTGCCGGGAAAATGGCAGAAACTGGGAGCGGGTACCGAACCCGCTCCCAACCCACCTCCGTGCCATCTTTCCGGGAGGCGGGACCCAGACTCATGCAGGGACCTGTCTCCTCGAGGCGGGAAGGGGATTTCAGCCAATTAACTGCCTGTTAACAGGTAGTTAACAGGCAGTTAAGAGGCTTATCCCCATTTTACCCCTGCAAGTGCGGGCTTCCCAATGGCTGCGAACCTCGCCAGGGTCAACGAGGCGAGCAGTGGATCTGCGGGGGTGAAGGGGGTCAAAAAGTAGAGGTGAGTGATGGGTGCAAGTGTGGAGAGGTAAGTATGAGAGGTGAGTGTAAAGTGTTAGAAAAAGTTTACTTACCTTTGCTTCTTCCTGCAGGCTTCAACCCTTGGGGATCCGGAGGTGCCTCATCTCAACGGTGGAGTTGACAGAATGGCTGCTGCATTCTCAGATGCAGCAGCCATCTGCTTTCTGCTGAGGAAAGAGGTTTGGTGAGCCTTCAGTACAAGGGCTCACCTTAGAACAGAGATTGTCAGTGTTTGACAGCTTCTCAAAGCTGTCAAACGCTAACAATTCATCTGTCAAAAATTTTTGACAGATGGAATGTCATACACTGATGTTCTCTGTCACCGGCTTTCCCTTAATTGGCCAGCTAAGCCCGCAGGGCGGGCTTAACAAGCTCATTCAAGGGAAAATAGCGTGGGTTGGCTGGACGTCATTGGGGGCGGGACTGAAACCCAACAACCAGCAGTCCCGTCCCCAACGCGCCCCCATTGAGAAAATCCAGCCCCATACTTCTTGTGTCAACCTATAATGCCAAAATTTTAAATGGAAAAACCCAATAGGAACATCAACATTTTGGCATTAACATTTGCACTCAAAGTGCTTTTTGAAAAGAATATTACTTGCCATTTGTTTCTCACTAACTGAAATTTATAGGGGCTGAAATCCATCTTGGGCAGGAGCACAAAACGGGCGATGGGGAATTGGCAGCCTGTTTTACACTCCGCCTGATTTTCTTTACCAATGGAAAAGTGTAAAGCGGTCTGACGATTCATTATCACCCATTTTGCCCAAAGTGAATTTCTTCGGCTCACCAATCAAGGAGGGTGGAAAATCGTCCGGGTCCTGCACCGAGCTGGCCGGCAGCTCCGCGCTTTGACAGTGGGCCGCAGTTTGTTTTGTGGGCCCAGGAGGAGCAAGCTCTGCAAAAATTTCCATTCATTAATTTTAATTGAAGAAAAATGAGGTGGGGTGCGCTGAGCTCCATGTCAGGCCAAGAACTCTTACTGATTATTATAGTGAGGTAGGCGGAAGTTTTGAGAACAAATGAGCGTGCAGACAGCCGGCAGATGCAGAACCTGCAGCACATCATTCCTGCTGAATAAGTGCCCAGGTCACAAATTCTGCCCCAATCTTGTCAAGCCACAGATCATGTGTCCTCTCAATCTTTCATTTTTTGAAAACCAGCTCAGCTCTCTGAGTCTTAGAGGGCTAAATCCTGGAATCTTCATTTTTGCTTTTCTCTGAACCCTCCCAACACATCAAAATTTAAAAAAAACTACAAATTCTGGAAATTTGTAACATCCTGATGAAGGGTTACACATCAAAAGTAGCCAGCTGTCCTTTCTCTTTACAGTTGCTGACTGACCTGCACATCGATGTCACGGCTGTGCGCCTACAACTTCCCAGCATGCTCGGAGTGCAGGATCAGCCCTAATATTCCAATAGGCCCAACCGCCTTTCTGTGTGGCTCTGCCCATTTGGTGTTGAATTAGTGACGTTTTTATGTTATGGGCCTATCACAACTAAGAGCTGGCGTGAGAAGGCACCAGCACAGTTTACATATTACCATTCTAAAACTCTAAGAATGAGGACTCTTCCTCACGCCTGTTTCCATTCGCCCTTGCTTGAGACCCTATAGGGGAAAAACAGAATGAGTACAAGTGTCAGGCGTGTCTTTATTTTAATGGAAGGCTATTTATTACCTCATCACACATTGAAATAAATTAACCACACGTTAAAGCAATTTACATGAATTATAAAACAACAGCCATTTCTTCATTGATACCTTGTGGATTAAACGTGATTTGTTAAATTCGTGTTATTACCAGTTCATTACTGCACGATACGTAGGTGTAGTTGCACTTAAAATTAGATATAGCACTGATTTAAAAAGACAAATGCAAATTTTATGGCATACTGTCCAAGCAGAAAGAGAACAGTGTCATTGCATCATTCTGGGATGGATTAAAAATCCAGTACTCTAATACTACAGCTGATCCACAGTAGAATCACAAAAAACTTGTAATTTGGATGAGACGTTAAACCGAGGCCCCAACTGCTCTATCAAGTTGACGTAAAAAATTCAAAGGCATTATTCAAAGGAGAGCAGGAGGGTTCTCCCCGGTGTCCTGGCCAATATTTATCCCTCAGATCAACACGTTAAAATAAAACAGATTATCTGGTTATTTATTTCATTGCTGTTTGTGGGAGCTTGCTGTGCACAAATTGGCTGCCTCGTTCCCTACATTACAACAGTGACTGCACTTCAAAAGTACTTCATTGGCTGTAAAGTGCTTTTGGACGTCCTGAGATCGTGAAAGGCGCTATACAAATGCAAGTGTTTATTTTCTTTCTAACTGGAGAAAATAATGATTTCATAGTTTCGTTTCCTGCATTGATTTGAGCTGATTGTACATTGTATGACAGCGGAGCCTTGTAAACGCTTTAACAAGTTGCTTGAGATGCAAATTGGCATCTACAATAAATTGCAGTGATTGTCACATCCGAATCAGTGCTAAAAGGTTATACCATCTGAAAACTAATTACCAGATGTATTTTGCATTTTAACTTGATTGACAAGCAGTTGTAACTAAATTATTTAGTTCTCTGACTCATGCGTGAGAATTTGCGTTACATGCACAGTAATTTATGCCTATAAATCCCCACAGCATTTTTCCTGTCTCAGAATTCTTAATGGTAGATCAGAATAATTCTAAAACTTGCACTTTGATGGGCTGCAATGAAATTCATACCATTTTTTACAGTTTTGTTAACAATATTATGGGGGAAAAATTCAGTTGGTTGCGCCTCCCGTTAGCGCCTTAAGAGGGCACTAATGGGGCGCAAAGCAACTAGCGCCCGGGCGCGGCGATGTTTGCGCCGCTCGCGAAATTAACTAGCCATTTTGTGGCGGTGCTAAACACTACCTCCACGATCTCCTGCGCCGGCAGATCGTGACGTCAGTCGAGTGCGCAACTCCCCGGTAGCGCCCCGGAGTGGATATTGAGTGGCGCCCCCTGCCTTACCGCCTGTCGCTAGCAATGACAGGTTGAGGGGAGCGTTTTGCAGTCAGGAAGGGACTGGGGGAGCGCTATTTAAAGGCGACCGCTTCCTGCCTTTTTTTGTTGGTGACATTTTTGAACCACGCATTCTGAGAGAGAGAGAGAGACTTCTGGAGAGATTCAACGCTGTGTGAAGGAGTTTTGGGTACTGAGCAGCACTTTGCAGGTTCATTTTGATTTTCCCTTCCTTGTATCGATTTAGAAGAGACTGTGGGGGTTGCACTCTGAGCTCTTTCCCTGGGCCTCTCCATTGTTCTTTCCAGCAGATTTGATGTACAGGTCTCTCCAGGCCGAGATTCAAGGCTGCAATGAGCAGGATGTGGATGGAAAGCAAGATCAACCCTCCCCTTTAAGAACTGGCCGGCGCCATTGTGTCTGTGTTCCATTGCTGACTGACATCACATGAGCTTCACCAGCACTCTGAGTTAGCGCCTCGCTCCTCGGCCTTTGCGCCTTAAGACAGATGTGTAGCGCCTGATTTAGCGCTCCAATCACCTCCAGGGGCGATAAAAGTCAAGTTTGCAGTCGGAGGCGATAATTAGTGCCAGGCGCTAATCTTTGCGCCCGGCCGATAATTGCGCCCCAAATGGGGCGATACTGAATTTCTCCCCCTATATCCCTTTTGTGCAATGACTTACTGCAGCCTCTTATTGCAGGAGTCTTATTGTCACAGTTACACCTGTTCTTCATACATCAAACAAATACAGGCTTGAAAAAACACACATTTTTAGAATATTTGTAACAACTTTTAATGATTTCTTTCCTGAAAGCTTAATTCAGTGATGTAACACCGTGGCCTTGAAATTCGGCCATGCAGCACCCGTTTTTCAGGCGCTAAATAGCCTCCTAAGCCTACAATATGGTGGGCAGGAGCACATGCTCGTTACAAGCCAGCAAAGACCCGGAGAAATTGGGTCTCTTCTGTATTTCTTGGGCGTTCTGCTGCTCTCTCACTGGAGTTACAGTCGGAAACCAGCAGGACCCCTGCAGAATTTCACCACCAACATCAACAAGTTTTAAATAAAATTAGAAATAATGGGCTGGCTATTAACTCGGAGGTGGGGAGGGAGCAGAGGGGCTGATTTGAGTTCAGCAAAACGGAAGAACGGGGTTCCCTCGGGTCTTGCCAAATTTAACGGCAGGACCTGATTACCATTTTTTGTCTCCTTTTTCCAGCCAGAGCCAGCCAGATTGAGAGGCTTGCTAGCTATCGGGCGGGTAGGCCTTTGGCACCAGATCACAGCCCGGGAGCAGAGAGGAGGCCAGGTGAGATCGGAGGCCAGAGGCAAAATCGGAGGCCAGAGCAGGGAGGAGATCGGAAGGGTCGGGGTGGGGGGAGAGATCGGAAAGGTCAGAGGCGGTGATCGGAGGTTTCGTGGAGGAGATCAAAAGGGTCGAGAGGTTGGTTAAGCAGGTATACTGGATCCAACAAGTAAGTGGAAAGGCACTTACCTCCTGGATCCAGCTGTCCTTGCCTCCTTTTAGCTGACGGGTTTCCCGAGGCCCGGAAAACTCGGCCAGCCAGGGTTAAATTTTAAATTGTGGTTAAATATGAGGCACGCAGACTGATTATAATATTTAAATAGCCATCTTATCATGTGAATTATAATTTATGTAGATTTTGTGTGACTGGAAAATCCAATAAGGAATTCTGGAGAAACTCCTTTACCCAGAGAGTGGTGAGAATGCAGAATTTGCTACCAGAAGGAATAGTTGAGGCGAATAGAATAGATTAATTTATTTTAGCATAGACTAGTTGGGTCGAATGGTTTGTTTCTGTGCTGTAAATTCTATGTAATTCTATGTTCATCAGTTGACTGTGTAGAGATTAGTGGACACGCCAGCTACCACGAGGGAGTAATGAGTGCTTCAGGTGGGAGTTGATTATGCAGTCCCATCACATTGGGCCTCTATGTTCTGCACGCTCAGCATGTTGGCAGCTTAGTAACCTGACCTCAACTGAGTTCACAAGCTCAGATCACTCCAATTATTACAATACATTTCCTGCAGACATTGACCGAGGTGCAAGGAACGTGCTAATGGAGTGGAGGCAGAATACGTTGCGTGACCCAGCAGCCCTTAAAGTTAAAGGTGAGTGGCCGCATGTGCGTCAGAAATTTTTTCAGCCTTAGAATAGTTGAAAATAGTTTTAAAATATTTATCAGCCTTTCCAAAGACAGTGTGGGATGGAAGGGATAGAGAAGTGACTGACCAGAAGCAAGGGAAGGCAAACACAATGTAGAGGCACTAAATAGAGTCTATGGGCACGTGGCAAAGCAGCGCAACACCCAAATGATGGCTGCCAAAGTGGATGTATTGCTGCTTGAGGTGGGTGAGAGGAGGGTCCGCTCTGCTTGGCACTCTGCTACATCCTTCCCACGAGACAACAGTGCTCCATACCTGGCAAGAGGTGGCGGCCAGGCTCAGTGCTGTCGACAGTACCTGTAAGACTCAGGAACAGATGATAGAGAAGACAATTTAAGAAATTTGGTACGGTATTCAACAGTACCATGTACCACATAGTTGGCCCAGGATGGCATGGCATAAAATGTTGCCTGTTAACCTGTTCTACATTTAGATTTCACCCATGCCATCCTTACAGTTCTTCATTGCATTTCATGTGTATCCATACCGCAGCAGGGCAAACATTCAAGTTGCAATTTGCAATTGAAAAATGCCAAACTCAAATCTTCCAAATGTTTTACACATCAAACCATTGTAAGATAAACATGGTCAGTTATGACACCCAGGCAGGATTTTAGATTAGGCATATAGGAACCATCAGTAACCTCCACCACCCCTGCCGCCCACCACCACCTCCCCCCACCACCCCACCCCCACCCCCCGCCCCCCCCTAAACCCCCATTACTTTTGGAAGTGCATTAATGTATTTACATTGCACGGCCATGTTATGGGATTCAGTGAGAATGTAAGTAAAAGTACTGGCCGTTCTAACCATTAGTAATCTGTTTGATACACGTGTGAGCAGCAAGTTAACTAATTTTGCAGTACAAGCCTGGAATGATCCACAAGCATAACAGTTGTGGGCAGTGGTAACCATGTGTAATTTGGTAGTGCCATGTCTATTTTGCAAGTGGCTGCAGGTGTCCTCAGCACCTGGCTCCCTACTGACCCTGAACAAGTTGAGCAAGTTGAAGCAGTTGTTCTTAATCATTTGCAGGTAGGCTTGCCAAGGCCTACAAATATAGCCTGGTGCTTGTTTATCTTCTGTCATAACTTCTTTTATCTCAACTATTAAAAACAGGTCCCCAAATTTTGCTCTAAAAAAATAATGAAAAATTCTGAAATATGGAAATAGTAAATAGTAAAAATAACACCGTACTAAAAAGGTACTGTAAATACTGCAACACAAATACAAGCCTGTTCCCTTATAAGCACGCAATTACCCATGGAACTTCCCTTGCTGTGGTTCCAAATGAGAGATGAAGGAAAAAAAGAGCACATCCTGAGAAAATCCTGCAGAATTGTGCTAGGTGTACATTGAAATATTTTATGTCAAATCTTGGGTCTTAATGAAGCTAAGACATGCAATGGGCACAAGCAACCTAGTGTATAAAATGAAGAGTAATACCACACCATTTAAAATCACTTCCTTTCCTCTATTTTAATAAGGTCTGACCAATCAGAAATGACATCTAAGAAAGTTCAGATTATATAACTTGTACTATCAACTGCAATATATTCTGCTACCCGCTAATCACTGAAACTGACCTTCTCAGATTGCTCCTGGCTCTATACTTTCATGAGGGGTGAAATAGGGATTTTTGTGTTTTATAATTCTGATAATAAATTTTCTTTACATTTCTTTTGCTGTCTATGGGTTGTTTTACTAATAAAAATAAAATAAAAGTGATTTATAAAAAAGATTATATAATTTGTAGGTGTTTAACATGAATTTCTCTCTTCGTTCCCACAAAGATTTATAAGATGCTAGATACTTCTCGAGACAAGTGAGAGACAGCTGGCATCTCCTAGTGCTGACTCATGCTCATGATAGTCCTCATTCTAGGTTGATTAAAAAAATTACCTGTCTCCTTCGAAAGAAAAGAAACTGATATAAACAGCAGAGTCGTGAGAAGAATCTGACAGCTCATGAGTGATGAAGTTATGAGTTCAATAGATCTCCTTTACTCGTGAATATTATGTATTTCACAGACAGTGTCTTCTATCTTTTTGTCAGTGTTCTGTGTATTTCTTGAGAAGTCACAAAAGAAATTGAAGTAAAAATTCCCCCTATTTTTGGATTATCAGGCATTAAAGGTGCTTTAGATGGATTCAGGACCCTTATCCTTCATTTTAAATCCATCCACCTTCTGAGCAATTTTCTCCAGCCATTTGTCCCACGCACACTCTCCGTCCTCTGACACCAGAGGCTGAATTCTCTTCCCATTGGCAGGTTAGCAAAATACCATCTGCCAACATGATTCCACTGCTAACCCGCAGCTATTTCCTCCCAGGGCACTAATTTGTTATCCAGGGAGGTCTTGGTGTAGTAATACTGCTCCTGATAGGTTTACGCCACTGGGAGGAAGTACTAGTGCAGCCTTTGAAAGGCTGCAGCTAGTTAAGAGCAACAACTGGCTGAAGTGGGGGACAATAGAGGCAGCCTGCTGGGCACTGAGGGCAGGAAGCCTCATAAGAGGGATGGTGTAAGCTGTCTGGAGAGATATGGCAGAGGCAGTCAGTGCTACCTCCACCACTCCAAGAACAGCTGAGCCTGTGCCCAGCAGCAATGGGCTGCATGGAATGGGCACAGATGACACAGTCTCTCCAGAGAATAGTATTGAGCCTGCTGTCTAAAAGCCTACACATGAGGGAGCTTCAGACATGGGCTTGACATCGCTGCAAAAGAGCTTCTGCAGGAAGCTGAGAAAATACTAACAGGAGTGAGCCATTCAGCCCCTCAAGCCTGTTCTGCCATTCAATGAAATCATGACTGATGTGTACCTCAACTATATTTACCCATCTTTGTTCCATTGCAAAGTGAACAGCCACTTCCCTGAGACGAGGATCATTTCAGGCTTCTAAGGTTCTTAGCCCACCATTCAACCTCATCTCACTCAGGAAACACCCCATAGAAGTAGTAGATTAAGAGCATGAGCAAAGTTAGCTGACACAAAGAGTAGTTTTAGATAGGATGATTGGAATTTTTGCCATTCTTTGGTGAATATTGTTCTGTAATGTAAGAACAGCTTGTTCTGAGTCCATTTCTGCATCTGCTTTCACTTTTTGGGAGTTTGGATGATGGTAGGAGAAATTTATACTTCTGTCTTATGAAGGAACTTGGCAGAAGTCTTTGAGAGTGAAAGACTTTGTGAGAGTATGGGGAGAGAACAAGCAGGTGTAAAATCATCCTTTATTTATTGAAAGAGCAGGTCTCTCCATTGCACTCTCCTGTCACTGGCCAGTGTCTGTCTTGTTTGATGTCCTCTGCTTCCTATGCACTCTCCTCATGCTGTGGAGAGAGAGGTCCTTCCACCTCCCTCTTCATCGTCATCCCATTCAGCTTCCGGATGGAGCAAGTCTTTCTTCATTGCGATATTATGCAGAAATCAGCAAACTGCAATGATTCTTGAGACTTATGCTGGGTTGTATTGCAGGGCTCCACCAGATTTAAACAGCGACCTAATATGGGATTTGAGAATTTCTATGATCTGCTCTATGACACTTCCTATACTGGCATGGGCCTCATTATTTCTTTTATTCCCTCTCTGTCTGCAGAAGCTTTATTGAAGTCATCAGCCATGACTGCAAGGGATAGCCGTATCACCAATTAACCATCTGGATACATCATTCTGAGTCATGAGGACTGGAAAGGAGAATTGTTGCATGATTGAATCATCAGGATATCTGGCACTGATGCACAAGAGAAGGTGATTGGTATCACACACCAGCTGTACATTAATAGAATGAAAGCCGTTCCTATTTGCAGAATTGTGGGAGTTACCATATGGGGCTCTGAGTGGCACATGTGTTCTGTCAATTGCTCCTTGCACCTGTGGAAATTCTGCCAATCTGTAGAACTAGAGAGCTCTCTCTCTCTCTCTCTTATTGCTTGCTTGCTTCCAATGGGAAGGCTATAAATTGCGCACCAGTGATGTTCTTGATGCAATGGTGAGCAACTGCCCAACTAGTGTGGCAAAGGTCACCAGATGATGCCTGGAAGGATCCAGTCACAATAAAAGGTGTGATAAAGGGCAATTAGAAAGATTAACTGTAGTCGTCTGGCATTGTTCTCTGACTATTTATGCTGTGCCCATTTGTATTTCTTCACTTCACCTGACGAAGGAGCAGCCGCTCCGAAAGCTTGTGATTTCAAATAAAGCTGTTGGACTATAACCTGGTGTTGTGCGACTTCTCAATAAAATTTAAGACAGTGGTGACCTTGACTAGTACAGATAATACTGTTCTCCTATTGGAAGTGGGCTGCATATCTTCAGCCAGCAACTGACATATTTCCTCAAGAACCTTTTGGGGAAGCGGAGCCTTCTGCAGCACTATTTGGAGTAAAACTTCCTTGGTCTGTAGATCCTGGTGAGTGTGTAGGGAAAAGGCACATTCTGTGATGCCTCACTCTAAGAACCCCCAATCTAGCCTTTTTCATTTTGTCACTCTCTCAGGAAAATGATATTGTGTTAGTGAGGATATGGCACTAGGTGGTACATGGAGCATGAAGGAGCACAGGAACTGGGAATGTGTGAGGAAGTGCCATCTTTCCAGCAGAGGCCGATGGAAAGGCTGCCCTGACTTTGGAGTCAAGGGACCCAGAACTCCTTGGTACTCACCTGAAAAGGATGCTCAAGGAACATCATACCTATATGAAGGTGCTGAGTTCAGTTTCCAAGCAGAAACTGACAGGTGTGACTCTTGAGCCAATAGCTCTCACTTGTAGCAACATCAGGGAAGCTTTTTATTCACTGCAGCAATCAATGGAATATGTGGCAGCTTCATTGGACTCTGCGGCAGACTCCCACCTAAGAAACAGCCAAGGAACATCTTGTCGGCTCCACAGAAGCACAGACTGGAGCTTCGATGACATTAGGGGTAGGAACAGACAAGAGCCTGTGTACCCATTCCAGACCTTGGCGACCACAATGCATGCTGCTGTCTCTCGGGGCTTTCAGGATTTGATGGCTACCAGTAGACCAGCCAATTCACTAAACAGTGGGGAGACAGATCCAGGATAACAGCACTTGCCAGGCCTCCAGCTTTCTCCCTCAGAGCACCAGCTTCAGAGATGCAGCCAGTAGTGGCTCCCTGTCAGGAGCAAGCTGCCATGAGAGAACCGCTACCTGAATCCCATGACCCTTTTGTGAAACACGAGCAGCCAACCATCTGTTGTGATACTGGCCTTCAGGTTGCACCTAGGAGAAGCATTAAAATAGGTGAAAGAAAGGCATGCGTAGGCAGCCAGGGGAAACACGGTGTTAGGAAAGAGTAGAAAGAGTTTTTGTTCCCTTTGTAATAAAATAGAATTACATAGAATTTACAGCACAGAAACAGGCCATCCCACCCAACTGGTCTGTGCCGGTGTTTATGCCCCACATAAGCCTCTTCCCACCTTACTTCATCTCACCCTATCAACATATACTTCTATTCCTTTCTCCCTCATGTACTTATCTAGCTTCCCCTTAAAAGAAGCTATGCTATATTTATGGCCCCTAGTTTTGGTCTCTCCCACAAGTGGAAACATCTTCTCTACGTCTACCCTATCAAACCCTTCATAATTTTAAAGACCTCTATCAGGTCACCTCTCACTTCTCTCTTGAGAAAAGAGCTCCAGCTTGTACAATCTTTCTGTTCAAACTAACGTAATACCTATATTTAAAAAGGGAGATAGAACATGTCCAGGGAACTATAGACCAGTCAGCTTAACATCGCTGGTAGCAAAAATAATGAAATCCCTACTAAAGGAGAAAATAGAAGAACATCTAGAAACCAAAAATATAATAATGAATAGTCAGCATGGATTTCAAAAGGGAACGTTTTGCTTGACCAACCTCATTGAATTTTTTGAAGAGGTAACAGAGAGAGTAGACAAGGGTAATGCAATAGATGAAATTTATCTAGATATTCAAAAGGCCTTCGATAAGGTACCTCATAATAGACTAATGAATAAGGTCAGAGAAAGCAGAGTCAGGGGACAAGTAGCAGAATGGCTAGTTAGCTGGCTTCAAGACAGAAAGCAGAGAGTAGGGGTAGAGGGTGCTATTCACAGTGGCAGAAGGTGGGTAGTGGTGTTGCACAAGGATCAGTGCTGGGACCACTGTTGTTCACAATTTATATTAACAATTTAGACTTTGGAATCAAAAGCACAATTTCTAAATTTGCGGATGACACCAAACTGGGGGGGTGGGGGGATAGTTAATACTGAGGAGGACTGCAACCAATTACAGGAAGACATTAATAAACTTGCAGAATGGGCATATAATTGGCAAATGAAATGCAACACAAATAAATGTGAGGTTTTACATTTTGGTAGGAAGAATTTGGAGGCCACTTATTACTTGGAGGGTGCGAGTCTGGGTAGGGTAGAGGAGCAAAGGGATCTCTGAGTACAAATACACAAATCACTAAAAGTAGCAACACAGGTTAACAAGCCCATAAAAAAGCAAACCAGGCACTAGGGTTTATTTCTAGAGGGATAGAATTGAAAAGTAGGGAAGTTGTGCTAAACTTGTATCGAACCTTGGTTAGACCACACTTGGAGTACTGCGTACAGTTCTGGTCGCCATATTATAAAAAGGATATAGAGGCACTGGAGAGGGTGCGCAGAAGACTTACAAGGATGATACCAGAAATGCGAGGGTATACCTATCAGGAAAGGATGAAAAGGTTGGGTCTCTTTTCGCTTGAAAAAAGAAGGCTTAGGGGTGACCTAATTGAGGTCTTTAAAATTATGAAAGATTTTGATAGAGTGGATACAGAGAGAATGTTTCCACTTGTGGGGAAGACCATAACTAGAGGCCATCAATATAAGATAGTCACCAAGAAATCAAATTGGAAATTCAGAAGAAACTTCTTTACCCAGAGAGTGGTGAGAATGTGGAACTCGCTACCACAGGGAGTGGTTGAAGCGAAAAGTATAGATGCATTTAAGGGGAGGCTAGACAAGCATATGAGGGAGAAGGGAATAGAGGGTTATGCTGATAGAGTTAGATGAGGAAAGACTGGAGGAGGCTCGAGTGGAGCATAAACGCCGGTATGGACTGGTTGGGCCAAATGGCCTGTTTCTGTGCCGTATATCCTATGTAATCCTATATAATTCTTAATAGTTGTACCCTCTTGGTTCTGGTGTCATCCTTGTAAATCATTTTTGCACTTTCTCCAGTCCTTCAATATCCTTTTGTAATATGGAGACTGTGGGAACGAGGGTTCACATTACCTGAGTACCTCGCTATTCTTTCTGGGCTGCCTGTGAAACCAGCACACGATGTGTTAAAACAGCTTTCTGCTGAGCATGTGTTGTAAGTTGTGTAAACAGCAAGGATATCTTCACAGGAAAGTAAAACAGTAGAATGTGTAAGAGACATTCAGTAATGGATTGTAATGGGTGAGAATATGTCAGCTTGGTCCCTTGTGTTTAGGGGAATGGGAGAGTTTATGATGGCAATTAGGTCACTTATGTTTATGGACATATATGTTTGTTTAGTTCATGCTGTTATTCTGTTGTCATTTGTATGTATCTTTAATGGTTTATTGGTAGTTTGCATGGAATGTAGTGATCAAAGATAAAGAATGGTATAAGATTGCAAGTGAGTCTGTGTTTTAGCAGCTCGCTCTCATACTGGAATGGTGTAGTATGGAAAGACTTGAGCTCTCACACTGGAATGGTGTAGTGTGGAAAGACCTGAGCTCTCAGACTGGAATGGTGTAGTATGGAAAGACCTGAGCTGTCATACTGGAATGGTGTAGTATGGAAAGACTTGAGCTCTCACACTGGAATGGTGTAGTATGGAAAGACCTGAGCTCTCATACTGGTTTTGTGAAGTATAAAAAGATCTGTGACATCACACTGGAATCGTGAAGTGTGGTGTCACAACAGCAGCTCATACTGGTTGTGGATGGTATGAGGTTTCAATAAAGACTGATCCTGCCTTGCTTTTTTTTTTAATTCATTCATGGGATGTGGGTGTCGCTGGCAAGGCCAGCATTTATTGCCCATCCTTAATTGCTGTTGAGAAGGTGGCGGTGAGCCGCCTTCTTGAACCGCTGCAGTCCGTGTGGTGAAGGTACTCCCACAGTGCTGTTAGGGAGGGAGTTCCAGGATTTTGACCCAGTGATGATGAAAGAACGGCGATATATTTCCAAGTCAGGATGGTGTGTGACTTGGAGAGGAACTTGGAGGTGATAGTGTTCCCATGCGGCTGCTGCCCTTGTCCTTTGAGCTGGTAGAGGTCGCGAGTTTGGGAGGTGCTGTCGAAGAAGCCTTGGCGAGTTGCTACAGTGCATCTTGTAGATGGTACACACTGCAGCCACGGTACGCCGGTGGTGGAGGGAGTGAATGTTTAAGGTGGTGGATGGGGTGCCAATCAAGTGGGCTGCTTTGTCTTGGATGGTGTCGAGCTTCTTGAGTGTTATTGGAGCTGCACTCATCCAGGCAAGTGGAGAGTATTCTATCACATTCCTGACTTGTGCCTTGTAGATGGTGGAAAGGCTTTGGGGAGTCAGGAGGTGAGACACTTGCCGCAGGATACCTAGCCTCTGACCTGCTCTTGGTGCCACATTATTTTTCTGGCTGGTCCAGTTAAGTTTCTGGTCAATGGTGATGCCCAGGATGTTGATGGTGGGGGATTCGGCGATGTTAATGCCATTGAATGTCAAAGTCTGGTGGTTAGACTCTCGCTTGTTGGAGATAGTCATTGCCTGACACCTGTGTGCTGTGAATGTTACCTGCCACTTCTCAGCCCAAGCCTGAATGTTGTCCAGGTCTTGCTGCATGCGGGCACGGACTGCTTCATTATCTGAAGTGTTTCGAATGGAACTGAAAACTGTGCAATCATCAGCGAACATCCCCACTTCTGACCTTATGATAGAGGGAAGGTCATTGATGAAGCAGCTGAAGATGGTTGGGCCTAGGACACTGCCCTGAGGAACTCCTGCAGCGATGTCCTGGAGCTGTGATGATTGACCTCCACCATCACAACCATCTTCCTTTGTGCTAGGTATGACTCCAGCCAGTGGAGAGTTTTCCCCCTGATTCCCATTGACTTCAGTTTTACTGGGGCTCCTTGATGCCACACTCGGTCAAATGCTGCCTTGATGTCAGGGGCACTCACTCTCACCTCACCTCTGGAATTCAGCTCTTTTGTCCATGTTTGAACCAAGGCTGTAATGAGGTCTGGAGCCGAGTGGGCCCTGGCGGAACCCAAACTGAGCATCGGTAAGCAGGTTATTGGTGTGTAAGTGTCGCTTGATAGCACTGTTGACGACACTTTCCATCACTTTGCTGATGATTGAGAGTAGACTGATGGGGCGGTAATTGGCCGGCTAGGATTTGTTCTGCTTTTTGTGGACAGGACATAACTGGGCAGTTTTCCACATTGTCGGATAGATGCCAGTGTTGTTCCTGTACTGGAACAGCTTGGCTAGAGGCACAGCTAGTTGTGGAGCACAATTCTTTAGCACTACAGTCAGGATGTCGGAGCCCATAGTCTTTGCTGTACCCAGTGCGCTCAGCCGTTTCTTGATATCACGTGGAGTGAATCAAATTGGCTGAAGACTGCCTTCTGTGATGGTGGGGACCTCAGGAGTAGGCCGATATGGATCATCCACTCGGCACTTCTGGCTGAAGATGTTTTCAAATGCTTCAACCTTATCTTTTGCACTCATGTGCTGGGCTCCGCCATCATTGAGTTTGGGGATGTTCATGGAGCCTCCTCCTCCCGTTAGTTGTTTAATGGTCCACCACCATTCACAACTGGAATGTGCAGTTAAACGTGGAAATCCGAAGTTGCTGTCAGTGATTCCCTGCTCCTCCACAGGGAGCGCTGTTGAAGACCCTGCAGACAGCAATCAGCACAGAAGCAGCGATTTGATGTGAACTTCCCCTTTTACTCTGTAATTTTTTTAATTCATTCATGGGATGTGGGCATCGCTGGCAAGGCCAGCATTTATTGCCCATCCCTAATTGCCCTTGAGAAAGTGGTGGTGAGCCACCTTCTTGACAATTGAGTGGCTGCTAGACCATTTCAAAGTCATCCACATTGCTGTGGGTCTGGAGTCACATGTAGGCTAGACCAGGTAAGGATGGAAGATTTCCTTCCCTAAAGGACATTAGTGAACCAGATGGGTTTTTACGACAATCTGGTAGTTTCATAGTCACCATTGCTGATACTAGCTTTTTATTCCAGATATATTTAATTAACTGAATTTAAATTCCCCAGCTGCCATGGTGGGATTTGAACTCATGGGCTGAATTTTGCCAACGCTCAGAGGGCAGGTTCGGATGCGGGTCCACTGTCAAAATAGAAAAGATTGACAGTGGGTAGGGAACCTGCTGTCAACCCGCCTCCATGCTAGTCTCCCAGGTGTTGGGTCTGTCAGCGCTGAGCAGACCCGACACCAAGCGGCGGGGAGGCAATTCACATCATTAAATGGATTGTTAACATCCAATTAACTGTTATTTTATGCCTACATTTCAATTTTACGTGCTCCCCCATGGGTTACCCGCTGCTCGGGGAACACGTCAGCTCAGCATGTCGTGAGTTGATTCAGCATTGATTTATCTCATGACCTGACAGCTGTCAAAGTTGTATAAAAGATCCCATGTTACAGCTGTTCACTTTCAAAGCTCAGAAACAGTTGGTTACTGCATTTGGAAGACATATTGAGTTTTCTGCAGCTTGCAAGTGTTTGGAGCCAACTCTCTATCCAGTGCCACCTTATTGGAACAACCTCTCGCACCATTGACAGATCGCTTCTGTCATCTCAACCTTCAGCATCAGTGCCCTTGAAAATATCTCCCCTTGATCCTCAGAATCTCACCAAGATCAGCCCCAACACCAGCATCACTGGGCACACCAGCAGCAACAACAACAATACCACCAGCCTTCTCCGCAATCACCTGATGCAGCACAGGACATAGGGCATCAGCACCCGACGACATTGCTGCCCGGGATAACAGGGATGGTGTCACCATAGCCAGATTTACTTCACTTGATGCTGTACACCCTGGCTGCCACATGATGCGCCAGGTTGGCACCACCTCACACCAGCACCATAAAACATCCCTACAATGCCCAAGCCATATTTTTCACACTCAGCACCATTGCAGGGTGGGTGGGTGGGGGGAATACCCTTATGTCTCACCATTCACTACAACTCACTAAGCCACTTCCAAAGGTGCACACAAATCTGTCCAAGAACGCAAAGTGCTGAAAATAAAGGTTTCAATGTTTGCCAGCACATTACCAGAAACTTCACATGAACATTGGCTAAACCACCCAAGTGCCTACCCTTGTGTGTTGTTAGTTGATATGATTGCACTAGGATAAGGGTGAGTGTGAGGGGTGGCTCGTGAGATGGGGAAGTGATAATGTAGATAGAGAGGGATGGGTGGAGGTGTAAGGTAAGTTGAAGTGAGTAAAGATGTGCAGGAGTAGGGTAGGGAAGGCAGAGTGATGTGGATGTGATGAGTGGCACAGCAGGATAAAGTTGAGTGTGGCTTGGCAGTAACATTTCGTGATCTATTGAGATCATTGAAAGGCTTGCGCCACTGCAGCCTGGTCCTCCTGACGACATCCCTGCTCGTGCCCTCCTGTGCAATATGCAACCAGGCTGCGTCAATCTCCTGGGAAGGTCTCTTCCGCCCATGGGAAGGGAAGAGAACCTCCCTGCGTGCTGTGACTCCCTCCATAAGCATATGGAGGGAGCCATGGGAGGGAGCATGGTGCAGCCATGCACTTTTGTGCAGTGCTCGTCAGTGTTTGCAACACCTCAATGCTGCAGAACACTGACGGCACAACTGTCAAAATCAATTTGGACATGGCCCCTTTAAGGAAATCGGCTGATGACGCGTCATCAAATGACGTCATCAGACCAGTTTCCTTTTAATTGGCCTGGAACCTCACAGGGCGGGCTTAACAAGCCCTATTAACGTAAAATCACTTGGAGAGTGCGGGCTGCAGTAGGCAGCGGGCTGGGACCACGACACCGACCCCGGCCACCCCAGACCCGCCTTGGTTGGCGAAATCACAGCCCATGTCTCTGGATCACTAGTCCAGTAACATAACCACTATACTAGCCCCCAAAAAGTTACATCTTGTTCAATGAGGTGTAACTTTTTTTAACAGCAAATTAAGTCATAATTACTGCTGAACAACCTCTCTGGTCCTGAAAAACATAATTTTATATTTGTGGAATGTCAAATTTTTCCATTATGATAAAAAAATCCATATATTTTTAATATAATAATAAAAAAAGTTTGTTTATGATATTTCAGCTTCTACCGTAATCCCATATGTATATCCCAATCTTCATTTCCCTCTCTGTAAAATGATTAAAAAGTGAAGGATAATCAGTACTTTTTACTTCCTGGTTTACTGTCTGTGAGAATTCTTCAATGTGATTAGCTGCTTAGCCTGCTTGATGACATCACTGTTGCTGGACGTTGGAGATCCCCTAGACTTGGCGCCAGAATTAAATAAACATCAGGAAAGGTAAAATCAACGCTACAAAGATCACTAAGTCTTTGTGGGCAGCTTTCTTTGAGGTCAGCGGCGAGCGCTGTCACTCCACCCTCTCTGCTTTATTGAAAAGAGCCCCAATTTCTCTAGTCTCTCCTTATAATTAAATCCTCATTCCTGGTATTAACTTAGTGAACTTTTTCTTCAGCCTCTCCAAGCCTTTGACATCTTTCTTAAAGTAAGTCCCTCAAAACACAATGGAGTAATCTTACTGCAGCCTAACCATTGTGGAGGTTTAGATGACAAAACACTCAGCAAGTTGTTTCCTGAAACTGTAAGCATTCACCAAAGCAGACTGAATTTATTCCTGTTGGCTGTAATCATAGATGCTTTGGGTGAGTGTGCTCTCTGCTACAATGGATAAACAAAATCCCAGATATTGCACACTGAAATCTTTCATAATTAAGGAAAGCTGAATTAGAAAATACTTGTCCACCCTTCCTACATTAACACCAAAAATAGGCTAAAATCATACTCCTACTTAAAATAGCAAAGGGGGGTGACTGATACTGGACTGTCACCGGTATTAGTTTCCCCATTTCCAGCTCTCTCTGATGAAAACGGCTTCTTCGCAACAAGATAGTTTTTTTTCCTACTGCTTGTTTCTTTCTTTCCTTCTTAATGCTATTTGTATTTAATTCTTAATTTTCTTATTAAATATTGTTTTATTGTGTAAATTACGGAAGGAGATTAAACTATCTAAAATATTAAGTCACAATAGTATACAACACAGGTTCGGGTGCCTGACCCTATTAATTAGGGCCTGGAGGATGGATTATATGTCTATATGCCTCGGTATAACTATCTAATGGCTACTTAGCCTAGTGTGACTATTCATGAAATGCATACATTAACCATAAATTGTAACTTGTCCTTCTATCTAACTAAATAATAATGGGCCCTATATGTGTGTACCAGGAAATCGATGCTATGTATATATATCTGCCCACTATCTTAAGTCATTATTAATATTCAATTATCATATAATTTAATGCTGAGCTTTTCTGTTACTTTGCAGCTGTCAAAAATTGTTACTCAGATTTAGACAGTAGCTGATACTTTCCATTGCATTTTACCCATTAGGTTAACATCTCATCATATCTTAAAGCACCTTAGGGTAAACTCATATGGAAGTAACGTTCTTCAATTGAATTTGAATGTATAATGTTCAGACAATCAGCACACTATTTGCAAAACAAAACCCAATAAAATCAGATTATCTAAAGCTGCAATGCCTAAAATTTCTTTCTAATTACATTGTCCCATGAAGGATAGAAGCTAAGTGAGCATAGGTTGCTAAAGGTTATGAAAATATTTAGCTCTCTGTAGCAGAGATAAATGTGCAGTTTGAGTATTTGCAGAGCTGATTCCTGCTCTCTGTCCTAGGTTCCTATCAACGAGTTAACATACAGTTATAATGTACATCTTTTTCTCAGGATTATGCAAATTCCACATTACTGATAAATATCCACTACTAAAAATGTAATATATTCACAGTGGATGGCACCAGAAACAACATTTTACACAGGTGAGCTTCTTTAGCTTCTGCCTATTCATTGGAGAATTAACTAACTTCAAGACAACTTTAAAAGCGATTTTTGGGCAGTTGCAACTGGAAGTCTTCTTAAAAGGGACAAGCTGTAATGTTTATTCATTGCCACTGGATATTAAATTCAATTCAAATATGAACCAATACATTGTTCAATACAGCAACAAAGATGTATTGCAACAAAAACCGTAAATGCTGGAAATACACAGCAGGTCAGACAGCATCAAAAAGCAAGTTAATATTTTGTCAGAGCAAAGATGTGCTGTTTATCTTTCCTGGTGTTTCCTTGTGGCATAATATCAAAACGTCTCATTTTTCATTTAATATATTTTTATTTTATCAGTATGGTTTATGAAAAATGCTTCAGAAAAGTACAAATCAAAATGTTGATATAAAAATGTGTACATTTAATGATCTGTCGGTTGGGGTTGAATACAAACTAAGGTTGTTGCTGATTTCTAGTTAATAAGTATTTGTAAATGGAATTTTAATTTTTTAATGAAAGTCGTCTTTATCTTAGCTATGTACATATCACATATGTTATTAAAACTCTAAAAGAGATATAAACCTGATATGAAAATGTGTGATTATTCTTTGCCTGTGTGGGTAGTTTTACATTAAAAGATTGAAATAAAGAAACTTATTGACAGAGCAAAGGATGCCTAGAACTGATTTTATTAGTAGGTTTAATGCATTCTAAATACAAAAATACAGTTTTATAAATACAAGTCACAACTTTCTGTGACTGGAGTTAAACACTTAGTATATCGTGAAATATCTGTAACTCATTAACTGGTACAGGCAGAAACAACTTTTCACCATAAGAAAAAAGACGCAATTGTACACAACAATGTCATAGCAATGCTGGAAACATATTTTACTATTTCCCACACTAAATCTACAAGACTGTAGAATTGCAAGTCCATGCATTTTCACCATCCTTTTTTGGTAAATAGAACATGTTTGATTGGCCAGATTAATTTCAAGTATCTAAATGCTTTTGAAACACAATATTTTATTATGAGTGCCCAGATTTGGTCATTGTTCTCTACAAACACTTCAAGAGGAATGAGTTGCAGAAGGTTCCTCTGGGACAGTCACAGAGTTTTCCAATTCTGGCACCTTTCCTTACAGCACATTGTTCCCCAGCATCACACTAGTAAAGGAGGAAAAACAAACAGTTACTCTTTCATTCTACTGCAATATTAAAGATGATAACAAGTGGAGTTGAAAACTGAATCAAATAAATTAAATTTAATTGATCTGAATTAATTAATTTTCCTAACAAGCAATATTACTGCTGTGTGCAAGCAACTACGACATATATCTTGTAAATCAGTACAGATAGTAATTTATTTGATGTCAGAAAATATTCTAAGGTTCAAAGGGAAGAAGAATTATATTTTTTCTAATTTTCTTCCTTTCACTCTTGAAGTGAGTGGCTCATTCTAGGGTACAATTTTATTGGTGCCAGCAGCCTTCTGGTATCTTGCCCAGCAGGCTATTCTTCCCATGTTAACCTATTGAACCATGCAAGCTATTGAACCATAGAGTGCATAACACCTGAAACTAATCCTGTCCTCATCCACATACCAGCACTTTCTCGAAGTGGTCACTGTATAGTAATCATGAGCAGGAATCTTGACTGTTTCTGTTACCTCCCGAATCCAGAGACACTTTGGACAAGTGCCGTCCTCTAAACACCACTCTGGCCAAGATCAACTAATGCAGCACACGCAAAGGATTGAACCGGGGACCTTCCTCATCTGAAGAGCTCAGTTTTATACTAGGCCAGTGTGTTTACCCTACTAAGTCATTGAGGGAGTGAAAGAATTGTGAAATATATTTTGAATTTAGAATGGCGCAACATCTCCTTCCCCTTGTTCCCAGGCTATGGGCTAATACAAACACTTAATTGCTGTCACTAATCTTAACTTTGACATCATTCTATGAATATTAGTATAATCAGTGTTATTCTGCTATTGATTATTAGTAAGTTTAGATGTTCCAAATTGTCCCACCGTATACACAAGCTTTCCAAGTTACATAACTTAAATTGAATGTTTTCAGATGAAAATGAAATTATTTATCCATTTGCTTCAAAATTATTCAATGTAAGTTTATTTCATACTTGAAAGTCTTAAATTTATTCTCCCCAATTCATGAGATTTAACTCGGCATTTGGCGGGAAGAGAGATGTCATCATACAGTACACAATAATTGCACACCCGGTTATCTTGTCATTGATATTGTCAATTTAGTGTTCATAATCAGACTAAAATGAAACTGTTATACTTCTTGTTTTATGCACCTGATGTACCAAAACCAAACAGAAACACAAGACTGTCGGAGATATGCAGAGTGTGTGTGTGAGGGGCAGAGGATGTGAAGAAAGCATTAAGATACAAAGAACGAACTTTGTATGATTTTATTCTACATTATTTGCAATTCTTACCATCGGGACCATTCCAAACTTCTTCTCGTAGGTTGGCATCCTCTTGCTTTTCAGTTTTTCCAGAACTTCCTGCAAAGCTTCAATCTGTGTGAAAGCAAACACAAATATTTTGTAATAAGTCAAACGGGGGAGAAAAGAAAACTCGGCGGAATAACCAAGTTCCGTTCAAGCAGAATGAACTGAAGCTGCTTTGCCGGCGACAGAGTAGAATGTCCTTAAAATTTCGCACATAGATGGTTATATCTGCAAATCATGTGTAGAATCCTAGCCTTTTCATCTCCCCTTTCTCCTCACACTTATCTAATTCAACACTGATAGAGTCTTTGAACAATATAGGGTCTCAATTCAAAGGGAAACATTTCTTACAAGGCACCCAAGTAACTTGGCGTCCGAAGATTAAAGTACTAAACACTGTTGAGTGCATGATATGAAATGGCCTCTGCAGTTAAATTAAGGAACTGTAGCTAGCTTTACATAAACGAATGGTGTTTTTTTTAAGTAAAATGAGATAAACAAGAGCTCGTGATGACATACCAGTTCCTTTTCCTGAGAGGAGTCCTCTTTGATTGAGTAATGGTCTACCGATCGGGCTTGTAGGTCTGATTCCTGGCAGTTGGAGTGGAGGAGCAGAGCGGCGCTCAGCAGAGTGAGGAGGCAGAGCCGAGTACTCTCCATGGTGCTGAAACTCACACACTGACCACCACACAGCAGATCTAAACTCGGACTCTGACAGCCCTTTTTATAGCAAACAGCACTTTTGAGTTAAGTAAACAACCACCCAAAAATCAATCAGAACCTGGGAACATTGACGTCAGAATGAACGCAACTCTCAGCGTTGAAGAAGTGCGGAAGAAAGCGATCCTTATGAAAAATCCTTCAATTCATTCTTCACTGAAAGGAGCAAATCTCGAGGGAAGCAGGGAAAGGGGCTCTCGAGTTACTGCTGTTCAATATCAATATAATATATTGCACACGTATGTCAGAACCGATAAAAGTGTCGCAGGCAGTGAGTGTGAGAGTAATGAGCTTGTGTGTAGGGACCAGTGATCGTGAAATGTGACGCCTAATAAAATCCTTGTTTTCGCATTAGGTGTCACAAGGTATGTAGTATACTGGTAAAAGCAAGGTCCTTGTATAAAGAGGGGGAAATAAAAAGGATCTGCTTATTGTACTCACGCGTTCGTGGAAAGATAAATCTCCCTGATCTTGTTGTATAAATTCCCATCACTTCCCTCCGGTATTTTAAAGGAAGACGATGGATATTATGCGCATGAAATCATCTAACCCGCTAATTATTAAATGCAATAGCCTATTTCGTTATGCAACTGTTAAAAATAAAAGGCCGCCTGAGAATAATGTTTATGCCATCGCCTGCCGTGGTATTGTTAAGAGTGTAAGAATGAAAGAATTAAATTCCATTCCAAAGATTATTTTCTAAAACTGTTAATGGAATAGAATGTAGATTACTATAATGAATAGTGCATTCTTCATCTCAAACTGTAAATCGTATTGCTCCCGAGTGTAATGCATGTATTATATAAATACGAATGGCAAATGTTCCTTTATTGTTAGAGTTTATGAGTGCACAAAATTGAAAAGTAGACTACAGGGCACAGTATAGACACGATTGACTTCTGGTAATTATGAAGCCCGGCAGAGTTGTCTCATCTTTACTGACCCTCCAGTCTGTCCCCGCTAGTATTGCCAATGAAGCCGCCTTTTGAAAGGATAGAACGAGATCTTTGACTCTGCTTCTAGCGTACCCTCATTGAGGTCTCTCGGGAACTTGGCCAGACATTACAAGCTTTATATTCAGCCAAATGCACACATTTTACTTTTAATAAAATTAATATTATGAAAGGGTTTAAACAAACAGTCTACATAACAATGAGGTCCCGGATAGAATCTATCCCTTCATAATATGAACTCTGAGACGTTTCTCGTCAGCTGGTTTTACCGTCAAGGGCATAAAGACGATAATGGCAAAACCATCCGATCTGTAGTTCACTGCAGCCGGGCGAAGCAATAGTTCGTGAATTACAACTTACAGAGCAATGGATTCTTACAGACTCCAAGGGCAGGGCTTCAGAGGTTATATTGGATTAAACTTTTCCATTACACTGATTGTAGTATTAATTATGCTAGGTAGTTGATAATGAATTTATGATATGACATAGTTTTATGAGTTCAAATGACATTGTAGAGACACGTGGTAACCATACAGTTGTGTATCATTTCCCCCTCGGTGCATTGGTGAAGTGGATATATTGTATCCAGTTTGATTTAAATACTTTGGTGCATTTTGGTATAGACTTTTATACATATTTATATTGAAATATTTTATGATGTGTATACCACAAACCAGCGAATATACCGCACCAAACTGGACGGAAAGCAACTATAACGGTGAATAATGTGCATTGCGGTTATCTATGATAACTGGGTAGCCACATAAGATACTTGCCTCTTGCTTCTTACTTCAAGGTGTTTCTTGTTATACCAATAAACTTAATTGAATCTAGAAATTTCTGTCGGCTATATTAGCAGAAATGTGTTTGTATATTAGTCCTTCCTCTGTTATTTGAACACAGACATTGACCTGATTAAAAGTGGATCAATATAGTTTCATCTGATAAAATCTTAAGTGAGCACCTTGCTTTTTCAAGGAAGGCTGATCTGGTCAAAGTTGAGATGTATCGAAATCATTAATCAGATATGAGGTTTGGATAATAAATGAGGATAAAACAATTTATAGACCACAAACCGTTCACAGTTATTTACTGCATCAAGAGTGAGGGATAACTCAACAGCCCGCATTAATAATGCGTTTATGGGGAAAAGATTATGTCATAAAATAAGTGAATTTAAATTATGCATAGTATGTAAAGGCAATGATGAATGCGGCTTACACATGGTGTAAAATGATATTGGGGATCATTTATGAATAAGGATTATAATCTGTAAGAATATAGATTTGTGTCTGGCTGGGTGTCCAAGGGTGGGCCCAAGACATTCCAATCAAATACAAGCATTGCGTATGTCTTATTTGCATATATGCTTGGTGGACAACTCTTTTTAAGAGACACATATTTAAATGTAATTTGTTCTGGGCATGTATTGAAAAATATTTCTCAGCCTTTCAAGTTCAAATTGAGCACTCTGTCTGAAGCCATGAGAGAGAGAAAGAGAGAGCTAAGTCAGAGAGACTCCATGGATGGTCAGCAATCTTATGTCCAGTTCAATTTGCATTGCAGTTTAGAACAGAAGATGCAACTGGTTACTATTTTCTGTCTTCCAAGGAGGGATAGTTAAGTCTGCCAAATACTGTAAATCTAGTGTAAATGTTCTGTTCACTTATCCATTTACTGGTTAAAAAGTTCTGTTTGGCAGTTTATAGCCTGAGCCACAATTTAGTGAATTCTTTATTCTACCACTTTCTGAAGTTGATGAAGATTACGCAGCAGAATATAGTATAACCAGTAGCTGAAATATAGTGACAAGGGTTTTCTGTTTAATCCCTATGTTCAATACAAATTATGAGAAGTCGCACAACACCAGGTTATAGTCCAACAGATTTATTTAATTTTACAAGCTTTCGGAGCAGTTCGCTCCTTCGTCAGGTAAGTTAGCAGTGAGAGAATCTCCCAGAATTCACAATTTAAACACAGACAAAATATATTCAAATCTTTCCCTACATCAAAGAGCACAGCCAAGACAATGAGATGTGTCCCAGGGGGTCCAACGTGTCAAACCACCTGCTGGCTGCATATCCTGTCAATCTGTGTAGGTTCTTGTGTTAGTCTGTTTAAATTGTGAATTCTGGGAGATTCTCTCACTGCTAACTTACCTGACGAAAGAGCGAACT
This sequence comes from Squalus acanthias, assembly GCA_030390025.1. Lineage (NCBI taxonomy): Eukaryota > Metazoa > Chordata > Chondrichthyes > Squaliformes > Squalidae > Squalus > Squalus acanthias. The sequence goes on from CM059425.1 coordinate 148,918,793, forward strand.
GCTCCGAAAGCTTGTAAAATTAAATAAATCTGTTGGACTATAACCTGGTGTTGTGCGACTTCTCATTTTTGTCCACCCCAGTCCAACGCCAGCAGCTCCACATCAATACAAATTACCAAGTGATTGAGCAGGTACAGGGACTCCAGGACATAGGGGGTGAGGCGGCTGCTACCTGAGTGTTCGGAGACACTAAACCTCAGAAAAATGTCTAGAGTAAAAACACAAAAGTATAATATTGCTGCACGTAACAACAAGTTAAACAATTCTTGCATATAGGGTACAGTTTGAGATTTATCAGTTATGGTGCTTTAGCTATCAATTTCAACTAAAGGAATCTAAGCCAAAGGATGTTGCATTAAATTGGGCCAGTAATTATATCAAAAGAGTTAAATAAATGTGTTTAAGAATGTTATTGAAGTTTTTACAGATATGGACCTTAGATGGATGTGATATCAATGGAATAAAACAGATCAGAGTTTATAAGGAGGGAGGTTGTACAGTTGGATTAATTTACTGGTTAGAATGTTTTTAATATTTTGGAAATAACAATTTTCAAATGTTCTTGTCCTTGAGAATAATGGTTGTGAATTGCAATGAGGTCCAGTTGGAACAGAACTTGGAGATACATTATCTTTTGACCATAATATTTTGTAATTAAGCCTTCTTATTTTCAGGAGGAGGTGAATTTGGGGCAAAAAATCAGATGGAATCTGTTGAAAGCAAATGTTCTTTATGAGAGTTACAAGATGGATTTAAACTAGGAATAAATATCACTGTCAGGAGAAGGCTCTTAGTTTTATCCAACTTTTCTCCGCTACCAACCATCTCTTCAAACTCTTCTCCCCTGCTCCCTCCACCCTCATTTTCAACATGTGTGAGGAGCTCATGGACTTTTTTCACTAAGATTGAGATCATCCATTCAGTTGCCTTTCTATCACCCCCCCCCCCCCCCCCCCCCCCACCCTCCCTTTGCCCAACAAGCCAAACCTCCCCCCAGGCTCCCCTCTGCCCTAACTCTGAATGCACATCCTTCTCGAATTTCTCTCCTATCTCCACCCACGCCCTCTCCAAGCTCATCTTGCCCATGAGACCCACCTCCTGCTCTCTTCCCCTTATACACACAAAACTGCTGATCACCCAACTTACTTTCTCAGTCAGGCAGCATCTGTGGAGAGAGAAACAGAGTTAATGTTTCAGATCGATGACCCTTCATCATTACTGCCAGTTCTGACGAAGGGTCATCGACCTGAAACGTTAACTCTGTTTCTCTCTCCACAGATGCTGCCTGACCTGCTGAGTATTTCCAGCATTTTCTGTTTTTATTTCAGATTTCCAGCATCCACAGTATTTTGCTTTTGTATTACTTTCTCAGTCCATGTGTTAGCTGACATTATAAATGTTGCCCCCTCCTCAGGTACTGTCCCCCTCCATTTCAAAACTACGGATAACACCTCCCTCCTCAGATAAACCACGCTCAAGCCCTCTGTCCTTGCAAAATTACCACACCATTTACAAAATTCCTTTCCTCTCCAAAACCTTTGAACGTGTTGTTGCCTCCCAAATCTATATCCCACAACTGAATGTTTGAATCTGTCCAATCATGTTTCCATTCATGCCACTGTATTAAAATGTTCCTAATCAAAGTCACAAATCACATCCTCTGTGACTGTGACTATGTTACACTATCCCTCCATATCCTTCTCTACCTCTCCGCAGTCTCTTGACAAGGTTGACCACATCATCCTCTGCCGCCTCTCCTCCATTGTTTAGTTCAGTGGGACTGCCCTTGCTTGATTACACTCTTACCTATCCAATCGCAGACAGAGCATCGACAGTAATGGATTCTCCTCCTGCCTCCACACTGTTATCACTAGCATCTCACAAGAATCTATCCTTGGTTGGCTCCTGTTCCTCAAATACAAGCATTCCCCTTGGCGACTGCATATGAAGACATGGCATCAGGTTCCACATGTACGCACCAAGCTCTATCTCTCCACCATCTCTCTCGACTCCTTCACTGCCTCTGTTCACAACTTTGGCATTCTATTTGATCTTGAGCTGAACTTCTGACCCTGTGAAGGAATAGCCAGGATTCAGAAAAATACACGATACTAAGAACAGATTTCTGAAATTATTAATAAATGACATATTGGGTTTAAAAGACATAAGCCTTAGCAGACACAGGCGGCAGGCACAATACAGGTTTCTGAGATAAAGATCAGTTGTTAAACAAAGTTGTAAAACACCACAAGCTTTGAAATGGGAATGGGATATTGACCAAGAAACAAGCCCCTATTGAAGCAAACCATTGGCGGTTCCTCTATGTCTGAACATTGGAACCAAAACAATGGAATCACCCAGTTTAAAGTGTCAAAAGCTAACACTGATGCAAACAGAAACTTAGAATATTAAACAACCATAAGCCTTCATAATATAACATCAAATAAGACAGGAAACACGATTAAATATGCAACCAATTGAGATAGCTAGAAAACAAGTAAACACTGAGTTAAAGTGTTTTCAATTTACATATTGTAAATATGATACCTACAGAAGGCTTTGAAGAAATGACATCAAGTAAAAGAAACACCTGCTGAACAAATAGTTTTAATGTTAAGCTTGAAATATGGAGTCCCAAGGTCTGATAAAAACCAATTGAAGTAAATAGAAATGCATGAAGATACTAGTTAAAGTGGTTTTAATTTACAAGTTGTAAAAGGTACACAAACAAGACGACTTTGAAAATATTACTTCAATGGATGCATCAAGCAATCACATTGTTCTTGTATTGAACTTGGAATACCACGGAGTCACAACGTCTGATAATAACCAGTTAAAGTAGTATTAAGGAAGCAATACGGTGGAGGAGGATTTCCTGGAGTGTTTAAGGGATGGTTTCCTAAACCAATATGTTGAGGAACCAACTCGAGGGGAGGCCATCCTGGACTGGGTGTTGTGTAATGAGGAAGGACTAATCAGCAATCTTGTGGTACGAGGCCCCCTGGGGAAGAGTGACCATAGTATGGTGGAGTTCTACATTAGGATGGAGAAGGAAACAGTTAAGTCAGAGACCATGGTCCAGAACTTAAATAAGGGCAACTTTGAGGGTATGAGGCGTGAATTGGCGAGGTTAAATTGGCAAGCGATATTTAAGGGGCTATCAGTGGAAGGGCAATGGCAGACATTTAGAGATCGCATGGATGAACTACAACAATTGTACATCCCGGTCTGGCGTAAAAATAAAAAAGGGAAGGTGGCTCAACCATGGCTAACAAGGGAAATCAGGGATAGTATTAAAACCAAGGAAGTTGCATACAAATTGGCCAGAAGTAGCAGCAAACCCGGGGACTGGGAGAACTTCAAAACTCAGCAGAGGAGGACGAAGGGTTTGATTAGGGCAGGGAAAATAAAATATGAAAGGAAGCTTGCAGAGAACATTAAAATGGATTGCAAAAGCTTCTATAAATATGTAAAAAGAAAGAGGTTAGTAAAAACAAACGTAGGTCCCCTGCAGTCGGAAACAGGGGAAGTCGTAATGGGGAACAAGGAAATGGCAGATCAATTGAACAAGTACTTTGGTTCGGTGTTTACTGTGGAGGACACACACAACCTGCCGGAAATAAAAGGGGTCAGAGGATCTGGTAAGAGGGAGGAGCTGAGGGAAATCCTTATTAGTTGGGAAAAGGTATTGGGGAAATTGATGGGACTGAAGGCTGAAAAATCCCCGGGGCCTGATGGTCTGCATCCCAGAGTACTTAAGGAGGTGGCCTTGGAAATAGTGGATGCATTGACGATCATTTTAGACTGATTTGAGGAGGAACCTCTTCACCCAGAGAGTGGTGAATCTATGGAATTCTCTTCCACAGAAGGTTGTTGAGGCCAGTTCGCTAAATATATTCAAAAGGGAGTTAGATATAACACTCACAACTAGGGGGATCAAGGGGTATGGCGAGAAAGCAGGAATGGGGTACTGAGGTAGCATGTTCAGCCATGAATGCATTGAATGGCGGTGCAGGCTCGAAGGACCGAATGGTCTACTCCTGTACCTATTTTCTATGTTTCTATGTTTCTATATTAGAAATTCAATAGAAAGACTTCCTAAGAATCACATCAAATAAATACTATTGTCATCTTGTTTTTTATGATGGTTTTGGAAACACCTAAATAGGACACAAGTCTAAAAGCTGACAGCTGAAATCACAGTAAAGAATAGAACAAAGTCAGCAAAGAATGACTTGAAATAATTAGCTTACATCATCAGGAAAACTTCAAAAGATAAACCACCCAAAAAAGATATAAAACATAGACCTTTTCAAACAGAAAAGTCAGAAGTCGCTGGGAAGACAAGCATTTCTCAACTTCACAGACATGATCTGTAAGTTTTCAATTCTGAGTCTCGGGTAATCAAGGTATTTGATTTTGGTGGATATTCTAGATTAAGAAATAAGTAGAAGTGTGGAAATGTAACGAAGTTAAGATTTGAGAATAAGGATCTCTGAGAATAAGAAAATGTAAGCTATTTGTATTTTGAACTATTAAAGTCACGATTGACTTAGGATATTCTGGATTAAGAAATAAGTAGAAGTGTGGAAATGTAACGAAGTTAAGATTTGAGAATAAGGATCTCTGATAAGAAATGTAAGCTATTTGTATTTTGAACGGTTAAAGTTGCGATTGCCATAGCAGCTGTTTACTAAATGTCGGTTCTTTAATAAATCTATATATTTTTAGAATAATCTCACAGAGTATTTTGTATCAATCTCGCGAACTCAATTTCTGTACACTCATAGAAAACATAGAAAACATAGAAAATAGGTACAGGAGTAGACCATTCGGTCCTTCGAGCCTGCACCGCCATTCAATGCGTTCATGGCTGAACATGCTACCTCAGTACCCCATTCCTGCTTTCTCGCCATACCCCTTGATCCCCCTAGTTGTGAGTGTTATATCTAACTCCCTTTTGAATATATTTAGCGAACTGGCCTCAACAACCTTCTGTGGAAGAGAATTCCATAGATTCACCACTCTCTGGGTGAAGAAGTTCCTCCTCAGCTCAGTCCTAAATGGCTTCCCCTTAATCCTTAGACTGTGACCCCTGGTTCTAGTTTTCCCTACCATTGGGAACATTCTGCCCGCATCTAATTTGTCTAAACCAGTCAGGATTTTAAATGTCTCTATAAGATCCCCCCTCATTCTTCTGAACTCCAGAGGATACAAGTTCAGTTGACCCAATCTTTCTTGATATGTCAGTCCGGCCATCCCAGGAATCAATCTAGTGAACCTTCGCTGCACTCCCTCAATAGCAAGAATGTCCTTCCTTAAGTTAGGAGACCAAAACTGCGCACAATACTCCAGGTGTGGCCTCACCAAGGCCCTGTACAACTGCAGCATCACCTCCCTACTCCTGTACTCAAATCCCCTTACTATGAAGGCCATCATTCCGTTTGCTTTCTTGACTGCCTGCTGCACTTGCATTCCCACCTTCAATGACTGATGTACCATGATGCCCAGGTCTCGTTGCACCTCCCCTTTCCCTAATCTGCCACCATTCAGGTAATAGTCCGCCTCTCTATTTTTACCACCAAAGTGGATAACCTCACATTTATCCACATTGTACTTCATCTGCCATACATTTGCCCATTCACCCAACCTGTCCAAGTCACTCTGTAGCCTCCTAGCATCCTCCTCATTGATCACACTGCCTCCCAATTTAGTGTCATCCGCAAATTTGGAGATATTACATTTAATCCCTTCGTCCAAATCATTAATATATAATGTAAACAGCTGGGGTCCCAGCACCGAACCCTGCGGTACCCCGCTGGTCACTGCCTGCCATTCTGAAAAGTACCCATTTACTCCTACTCTTTGTTTCCTGTGTGCCAACCAGTTCTCAATCCACGTCAACACATTACCCCCAATCCCATGTGCTTTAACTTTGCTCACCAATCTCTTGTGTGGGACCTTGTCGAAGGCCTTCTGAAAGTCCAAATACACCACATCTACTGGTTCCCCCCTGTCCACCCTATTGGAAACATCCTCAAAAAATTCCAGAAGATTTGTCAAGCATGATTTCCCTTTCACAAATCCATGCTGACTTGGACCTATCATGTCGCCACTTTCCAAATGGTCTGTTATGACATCTTTAATAATTGCTTCCATCATTTTACCCACGACCGATGTCAGGCTGACCCATCTATAATTCCCTGCTTTCTCCCTCCCTCCTTTTTTAAAAAGAGGGGTTACATTGGCCACCCTCCACTCCATCGGAACTGATCCAGAGTCTAAGGAATGTTGGAAAATGATCGTCAATGCATCCACTATTTCCAAGGCCACCTCCTTAAGTACTCTGGGATGCAGACCATCAGGCCCCGGGGATTTTTCAGCCTTCAGTCCCATCAATTTCCCCAATACCTTTTCCCGACTAATAAGGATTTCCCTCAGCTCCTCCCTCTTACCAGATCCTCTGACCCCTTTTATTTCCGGCAGGTTGTGTGTGTCCTCCACAGTAAACACCGAACCAAAGTACTTGTTCAATTGATCTGCCATTTCCTTGTTCCCCATTACGACTTCCCCTGTTTCCGACTGCAGGGGACCTACGTTTGTTTTTACTAACCTCTTTCTTTTTACATATTTATAGAAGCTTTTGCAGTCCATTTTAATGTTCTCTGCAAGCTTCCTTTCATATTTTATTTTCCCTGCCCTAATCAATCCCTTCGTCCTCCTCTGCTGAGTTTTGAAGTTCTCCCAGTCCCCGGGTTTGCTGCTACTTCTGGCCAATTTGTATGCAACTTCCTTGGTTTTAATACTATCCCTGATTTCCCTTGTTAGCCATGGTTGAGCCACCTTCCCTTTTTTATTTTTACGCCAGACCGGGATGTACAATTGTTGTAGTTCATCCATGCGATCTCTAAATGTCTGCCATTGCCCTTCCACTGATAGCCCCTTAAATATCGCTTGCCAATTTAACCTCGCCAATTCACGCCTCATACCCTCAAAGTTGCCCTTATTTAAGTTCTGGACCATGGTCTCTGACTTAACTGTTTCCTTCTCCATCCTAATGTAGAACTCCACCATACTATGGTCACTCTTCCCCAGGGGGCCTCGTACCACAAGATTGCTGATTAGTCCTTCCTCATTACACAACACCCAGTCCAGGATGGCCTCCCCTCGAGTTGGTTCCTCAACATATTGGTTTAGGAAACCATCCCTTAAACACTCCAGGAAATCCTCCTCCACCGTATTGCTTCCAGTTTGAGTAGCCCAATCTATATGCATATTAAAGTCACCCATGATAACTGCCGTGCCTTTTTTGCACGCACCTCTGATTTCCTGTTTCATACCCTCCCCCACCTCACTACTGCTGTTTGGAGGTCTGTACACAACTCCCACTAACGTTTTCTGCCCTTTGGTGTTCTGCAGCTCAACCCATATTGATTCCACATCCTCCAAGCTGATGTCCTTCCTAGCTATTGCATTAATCTCCTCTTTAACCAGCAATGCTACCCCACCCCCTTTTCCTTTTATTCTATCCTTTCTGAATGTTGAATACCCCTGGATGTTCAGTTCCCAGCCTTGATTGTTCTGGAGCCACGTCTCTGTAATCCCAATCACATCGTATCCGTTAACATCTATTTGCACAGTCAATTCATCCACCTTATTACGGATACTCCTTGCATTAAGACACAGAGCCTTTAGGCTTGTTTTATTAACATCCTTTGTCCTTTTAGACTTATGATTTAGTATGGCCCTTTGTGTTTCTTGCCTTTGTTTACTCGGCCTTCCCCTATTGTTTCTCACCCTTCTAACATTTGTTTCTGACTGCATATTACTTCCCCCTGTTTCGCTACATAGGTTCCCAGTCCCCTGCCATATTAGTTTAAATCCTCCCGAACTGCTTTAGCAAATATTACCCCGAGGACATCGGTTCCAGTCCTGCCCAAAGGAGTTGCAGAATTCTGGAGGGTATTCCGGACCCTCATAATATCCGAAAGGTTACAGTCTAGTTAAATTTATTAAAAGTACTATCCGGAGGACGGTAACATCTTTAGACCATTTCTTTCCTTTAGGGAGAGGTAGTCTGACCTTTAGACCCAATTAAGCATCTTATAGGATCCGGCTACCGCTAACTTTAGTTGAAGGTAAATGTCTGGGGAATACGCCTGATCTGGGGTAGTCCGAAAGGGCTAGGACTTGTAATTATCCCTTCAACCCCATATACTCTCTATCACAAAGATTGTCTACTTCCACCTCCGTAACATCGCCCATATCTGCCCCTGTCTCCGCCCATCTACTGCTGAAACTCTCATCTATATTGTTGAGTACTCTCCTAATATTATCCCTGACATATACGCCTCTCAGGAACACAACCAGATCACTGTGGATTAAAGTGAGGAACACTGTGATCAATAGCAAAGTTTGCAGTGAGGGTCAAGTGTTGTATATAATGAGATTGTAGAAATAGCATTACATTTTATGGATGAATAATGACCAACTAGTAACTATCCTCCTTGAGTGATGAAAAAAGTGGTAAACACAGGCACTTTGGGATCAAGGTGGCTCCAAGATGACACATCTGGCAATAATGTTTGGAACCAAGTCAACCCTCTGTGACAGACTCTAATACCTGAACCAGGCACGTCCATAATACTCCAGGGCATTGCTAATTAAATAGCCAGACTGTCTCACTAATAGAATCTAGACATGATGTGTCATTCTGTAACCAGCTGTTAGCAAGAACCTGACAGCAGCATAAGTTAATCATCTCTTCCTTTTGCATGAAATTACCATGCTGTCTCCAAATGGCTTGGTTGAGATTTGGAACTGATCAAATGTGGAATCATAATACAGCCTCCAATTGAAAGCACAATTACACAACACAAGATCAGCCAAATATGTACTTTTTGTAAATACATTTTATATATCTGGTACTTCATGACACACACTTGATAGGACTATTGCATCCATAATATTGAGCATGCAATTTGTCAGCCATGGCTCAGCAGTAGCACTCTCGCCTCTGAATTAGTAGATCGTGGGTTCAAGCCCCTCTCTGGAGACTTGAGCACATAATCTAGGCTGATACTTCAGTGTAGTACTGGGGAAGTGCTGCACTGTGGGAGATGCCATCTTTCAGATGAGACATTAAACCAAAGCCCCGTCTGCCCTCTCAGGTGGATGTAAAATATCCCATGGCACTATTTGAAGAACAAGGGGGGCGGGGGCATCTTCCAGTTTCCTGTCCAACATTTATCCCACAACCAGCATCACAAAAAAATTGATCTGGTCATTATCACATTGTTGTTTGTGGGAGCTTGCTGTGTGCAAATTGGCTGCCGTTTTTCCTACATTACAACAGTGACTTCAAAAGTACATCATTGGCTGTAAAGCGCTTTGCAATGTCCTGAGGTCGTGGAAGGCGTTATATAAATGCAAGTCAATTTTTATTTCTAATAAATTAAACTTAACTACTATATTATATACCCCATTGTTTACTAGTGACCTTCATCCCACCACCAAGATGTTATAACTTATAACTACTTGTTCTTTGTTCCAATTAAGCTTTCAAATATATGTTCTAGATTTATCTTAAAACAAATGTCCTTTGACAATAAATATATCAAAATACAACTATTCTAAACAGCTGGCAAAGAATCTCCAGAAAACAACCAGTAGCTTCAACAAAATGAAAGACTGAACATATCCATTGTATTAGGAATTTAATAGGCAGGATAAATAAGAGTTTTCACACTAATCATTACAATACAGTAAATGTAATAAACATAATAGACGTATTTATTCACACAAAATTTTCACATAACAGCTCATTAGAACAATATACATAATATCTGGAATTGAAAATGATACTTTCAGGACTCTGTACCATCTGCCATAAATGGGTGGAGAAATGCAGTGCTGAGAACAAAAGCACCTTTTCAGAAGTTAATGAATGCACCGCTTGCACGGACACCTCGCCATCAAGGAACCGGTATTCTTGCCACATTTCCAGTCACTAAATAGACTGCTCAGAAAGTCAGCAACTTTAATATTGAGGCAGCAGTTAACTGTTGTCAGTATGTCATGCAGAGCAAAAAGAATATGGTCCTGGTTCATCACACACCTTACTAGACACATGGTTGATGTTGTCATTGTTATTCTAAACAATCCAAGTGTAATTCATAAAAATTAGAAAGCAAACAATTCATTCAAGTAAGGTAGGCACACATTGAAGTGGTAAGAACATCACTTCCTAGGATCTGTATAATACTCATTTTCACAGGACAAATTACCCTGCAATAACTCATGGAATCACAACTCAAATTTAAAGATGCAGTTGCAAACACTGGAAGATTTCTAGATTGAAAAGTGAATTAAAAGTCAAAAAATCAACTAAAGTTAAGGATTGTTAAAGATGCTTTTTTTTGCTGACTTAAAACATTGGGTATTTTGCGTGTTTTTTCAAGTTCAATTTTTAGCATTGAAAAGAGGAGAAAAATCAGAGGTAAACATTACCTGAAAATGGGTAAATTTAGAGAAAATCGGTAAAATATCATCTTCTATTTCTCATTTTGTCGATTTTGTTCCCAGAAAAATATGCTGTGGAAAAAAGTTCCATTTTCTTTTGTACTTTGTCAGAAATGTAAGCTTCTGAGAAGTAAACTTCTATGAGCTATCACTTTTGTTACTGGTCACGTGTCTTCTTTTACACTCATAAGTACAAGCCTGTTAAACTATTGTGAGAAGTCGCACAACACCAGGTTATAGTTCAACAGCTTTATTTGAAATCACAAGCTTTCAGAGCGCTGCTCCTTCATCAGGTGAAGTGAAGAGATGCTTATAGGCACAGCATATATAGTCAGAGAACACTGCCAGATGATTACAGTTAATCTTTCTAACTGCCCTTTATCACACCTCGGCAGAGAGATAATCACGGCAATCACAGGTGTGGATGGTGTCCAAACAGGTCAGTCAGGAAAACATTACATCAAAGACAATGAGGTGGGGTCACAAGGGGTCAAATGAGGCAGATGCTGGGGTCTGTATGGAAAACAAAAAACTTTTTTTGCTGGAAATCACAGCAGGTCCGGCTGCATCTGTGTAGAGAGAACAAGCCAACGACGACTCGATTCTGGATGACTCTACGTCAGGTGGGGTTACATGTAGCGTGGCATGAACCCAAAATCCCGGTTGAGGCCGTCCTCATGGGTGCGGAACTTGGCTGTCAGTTTCTGCTCGACGATTTTGCATTGTTGTGTGTCTCGAAGGCCGCCTTGGAGAACGCTTACCCGAAGATCGGAGGCTGAATGTCCTTGACTGCTGAAGTGTTCCCCGACTGGGAGGGAACACTCCTGCCTGGCGATTGTTGTGCGGTGTCCGTTCATACGTTGTCGCGGTGTCTGCATGGTCTCGCCGATGTACCATGCTCCGGGGCATCCTTTCCTGCAACGTATGAGGTAGACAACATTGGCCGAGTCACATGAGTATGTACCATATACCTGGTGGGTGGTGTCCTCACGTGTGATGATGGTATCTGTGTTGATGATCTGGCATGTCTTGCAGAGGTTGCCGTGGCAGGGTTGTGTGGTGTCGTGGTCGCTGTTCTCCTGAAAGCTGGGTAATTTGCTGCGAACGATGGTCTGAGGTTAGGCGGCTGTTTGAAGGCGAGTAGTGGAGGCGTGGGGATGGCCTTAGCGTGGTGTTCGTCGTCATCGATGACATGTTGAAGGCTGCGAAGAACATGGCGTAGTTTCTCCGCTCCGGGTAAGTACTGGACGACGTAGGGTACTCTGTTGGTTGTGTCCCGTGTTTGTCTTCTGAGGAGGTCTATGCGATTTTTCGCTGTGGCCTGTCGGAACTGTCGATCGACGAGTCGAGCGTCATATCCCGTTCTTACGAGGGCGTCTTTCAGTGTCTGTAGGTGTCCATCGCGTTCCTCCTCGTCTGAGCAAATCCTGTGTATTCGCAGGGCTTGTCCATAGGGGATGGCTTCTTTAACGTGGTTAGGGTGGAAGCTGGAGAAGTGGAGCATCGTGAGGTTGTCCGTGGGCTTGCGGTAGAGTGAAGTGCTGAGGTGTCCGTCTTTGATGGAGATTCGTGTGTCCAAGAATGAAACCGATTCTGAGGAGTAGTCCATGGTGGGATGGAACTTGTTGATGTTATTGTGTAGTCTTTTCAGTGATTCTTCACCGTGGGTCCATAGGAAGAAAATGTCGTCGATGTATCTGGTGTATAGCGTTGGTTGGAGGTCCTGTGCAGCGAAGAAGTCTTGCTCGAACTTGTGCATGAAGATGTTGGCGTATTGGGGTGCGAATTTGGTCCCCATGGCTGTTCCATGTGTTTGGGAACCCACTCAAGTCGACATACCACACAGACTACGCTGAGAGACTCTGCCGTCGTACCTCTCGCACACTCCTCAACCATCTCGTACACCAGCTCTACAGCAGACACCGCAACCTCGAAACCAAGATAGAGTCCATGCTCTCAGCCTGTGCTCAGGACACAGCAGACCAGCTACGAGACACCGCCAAACAGACAAGGCAACGGAACTACGCTGCCTACATGCACACCAAGAACAGGAAGCTTGAGAAACTCGGCATCACCACCAGCAGCAACCAAGCCTCCCCCGGTACCATGGTTGCAACCACAGGGAAGTCCATCGTCAACTTGTCTGACCACACCCTTCAACCAGACGAAATCGAAGTTCTCAGCCGAGGGCTCAATTTCTGCCACACCACCAAAATGGACCCCATCGGTCTCGTGGCAGACACAGAGGAATTCATCAGGAGAATGAGGCTCCGGGAATTCTTCCACGAATCCCAAGATGTCAGCAGCAAACCCAATGAGACAATCAATGATCCGGAACAGCAGACAGAGGGACCCGCAGTGCAGCAACCGAAGAAGAAAGAGTCAAATTGGACCCCTCCGGAGGGTCGCTGCCCTAAGCTTGACATATATGCTCAAGCTGTCAGGAGATGCATCAACACCAGATTCATCAGCCGCACTCACAAGACAGTCCAGAATGTCACCCGAGCACAACGCAACGCCATCCACGCTTTCAAGACCAACCGCAACATCGTCATCAAACAAGCGGACAAAGGAGGAGCCATCGTCATACAGAACAGAATGGACTATTGCAAAGAAGCATACCGACAACTGGACAACCAGGAACACTACAGACAGTTACCCGCAGATCCGATCAAAGAACACACCCGCCAACTCAATAGACTGATCAAGACCTTCGATCCAGACCTTCAAAGCATCCTACGCGCTCTCATCCCACGTACTCCCCGCGTGGGAGACTTCTACTGCCTCCCAAAGATACACAAAGCCAACACACCCGGACGTCCTATCGTATCAGGCAATGGAACCCTGTGTGAGAACCTCTCTGGATACGTCGAGGGCATCCTGAAACCCATCGTACAGGGAACCCCCAGCTTCTGTCGCGACACTACAGACTTCTTACAGAAACTCAGCACCCACGGACCAGTTGAACCAGGAACAGTCCTCGCCATTACTTAAGGAAAGACATCCTTGCTCTCGAGGCAGTGCAAAAAAGGTTCACTCGGTTAATCCCGGGGATGAGGGGGTGGTCATATGAGGAGAGGTTGGGTAGATTGGGACTCTACTCATTGGAGTTCAGAAGAATGAGAGGCGATCTTATTGAAACATATAAGATTGTGAAGGGGTTGGATCGGGTGGATGCGGGGAGGATGTTCCCGATGACGGGTGAGACGAGAACTAGGGGACATAGTCTTAGAATAAGGGGCTGCTCTTTCAAAACTGAGATGAGGAGGAACTACTTCACTCAGAGGGTGGTAGGTCCATGGAATATGCTGCCACAAAAAGCTGTAGAAGCTACAACATTAATTAAATTTAAAACAGAAATAGACAGTTTCCTAGAAGTAAAGGGCATTAAGGGTTACGGGGAGCGGGCAGGAATTTGGACATGAGTCTAGGTTCGGATCGGTCATGGCCCTGTGGGTAGTGGAGCGGGCCCAGGGACTGTGTAGCCTGATTCTGCTCCTATTTCGTGTGTGCAATTCTGTTAGATGCAGGAGATGGTTCTGTGATAGATAGTAGATTGGCGGTTAGGATCAGATCAGCCATGATCTTATTGAATGGCGGAGCAGGCTCGAGGGGCCGATTGGCCTACTCCTGCTCCTATTTCTTATGTTCTTATGTTCTTATGATGGACGTCTCGGCACTCTACACCAGTATCCCCCACGATGACGGCATTGCTGCGACAGCCTCAGTACTCAACACCAACAACAACCAATCTCCAGACGCCATCCTACAACTCATCCGCTTCATCCTTGACCACAATGTCTTCACCTTCGACAACCAGTTTTTTACCCAAACACACAGAACAGCCATGGGGAGAACAGCGACCACGACACCACACAACCCTGCCACGGCAACCTCTGCAAGACATGCCAGATCATCAACACAGATACCATCATCACACATGAGGACACCATCCACCAGGTACATGGTACATACTCATGTGACTCGGCCAACGTTGTCTACCTCATACGTTGCAGGAAAGGATGCCCCGGAGCATGGTACATCGGCGAGACCATGCAGACACCGCGACAACGTATGAACGGACACCGCACAACAATCGCCAGGCAGGAGTGTTCCCTCCCAGTCGGGGAACACTTCAGCAGTCAAGGACATTCAGCCTCCGATCTTCGGGTAAGCGTTCTCCAAGGCGGCCTTCGAGACACACAACGTAAAATCGTCGAGCAGAAACTGATAGCCAAGTTCCGCACCCATGAGGACAGCCTCAACCGGGATCTTGGGTTCATGCCACGCTACATGTAACCCCACCTGACGTAGAGTCATCCAGAATCGAGTCGTCGTTGGCTTGTTCTCTCTACACAGATGCGGCCGGACCTGCTGTGATTTCCAGCAAAAAAAGTTTTTTGTTTTCCATACAGACCCCAGCATCTGCCACATTTGACCCCTTGTGACCCCACCTCATTGTCTTTGATGTAATGTTTTCCTGACTGACCTGTTTGGACACCATCCACACCTTTGATTGCCGTGATTATCTCTCTGCCGAGGTGTGATAAAGGGCAGTTAGAAAGATTAACTGTAATCATCTGACTATATATGCTGTGCCTATAAGCATCTCTTCACTTCACCTGACGAAGGAGCAGCGCTCCGAAAGCTTGTGATTTCAAATAAAGCTGTTGGACTATAACCTGGTGTTGTGCGACTTCTCACATTTGTCCACCCCAGTCCAACACCGGCATCTCCACATCATGGCTGTTAAACTATGTTTGTCTATATGATGTGGTGCTTTTGATGGAAACACAAATGTTAAAGAAAATAAGCATAGGGCTAAAAGAAAAAGGCACAAAGCTAAGTGACAACCCGCTATGTTTATAACAAAGGATATAAGATTACGTTATCTGGAGTGTGGTATGATCCTGATTCAACATTTTTGGTGACAAGTACTTCTAATATTAGGATGTGCATTCTTTGATTCACTTATCAAAAACTGAGATGCAAGTAAACATCCACTGGGATTTTCTTTATATGCAGTTGTTCATGTTTGAATACATATTAAGCTGTTGGTTATGTATGTGGAGCTCACAATACACTTGAATTACCCGTAGCTTCATCGAAGAGAGCATTTTCAGGAAACCATCTTTCTTAAGGAAAGTTGCTACACAAATAAGATCTCAGCTCATTTATTAGAGTTTGTTTCTCATTAATTTTCAACCCAAGGTAGTCCAATCTGCGTCATTAGGATGGGTTACATGTGTTTGTAACCCATCATTACAACGATTTAAGTGATCAATACCATACTATTTGCGTTCCATATTGGAAACCAGATACTGACAAGAATTTCAGCATAAGTACAGGTCAGAAAATTGATTCCAGAGATGTGCACAGCACCAAATCTGCGTTCTAACACCATGCGCATTTCTGAACCCAGCTTTTGATGAGGAAACAAGGGAAAATTTTGTTTTTCAAACAAATTTAGGAGATTGGATTTCACTGATTCACCACCGGGAAAAAATCTGGGAATTCATGGTGAAAAAGAAATCGCTAAAACAATCTTAATGGTCCTTAAATATCGTATCATTTTTTTCAGTGTTTTACTGGCAAATATACCTAATACTTCACTCTCATGCCCAGTAATGCCAGAAAATATCAATTCATCAAATTCTTATTTTTATATTCTATAAAATGGCAGTTTGTAGAATTAGTAGCTTTTATAAATGCATCTTAAAATGTGATAACCCTGAACACTTCTCGACTGGTACTAATGATTACTTCAAGGAGTGTGGGAGTATGCTGTAGAAGTAATAATACTGTTAGCCAATGCACTGCACCCAAGATGTACATATCAACGTTTATCTCCACTCAAGTATTACCTAGCCCTGTAAAATATTTCAAAAAGGGAAAGGACTATTGCCCAGCCCCTCTCCCCACCTCAATCTTTTTAAAAGTTTTTTCTGAATTGTACCTTATTTAGGACCTACTTATAAAAAGACACAAGAAACTATGCAGAGCGTGAGAGGGAGGCAGGGAATACCATCATCATAGAAACCCCAGGGAACAAATCATTTTAAGTGACCAGGAGAGGACAGAAGAGAATAATGGGATAAGTGGATGGTTCTACAAAGCAGGTAGCCCAATAAAGAGTCCATATGGCTCCATTTTTGGTTAGGCTTAGCTGTAAAGAATGCATGATCTCAGAGTACAATCAACATGGTAAAACTTTCAAAAAGTCCAGCTCGCTGCAGTTAAGCAGGATGCACCTTTGGTCTGCAAAGAAGAGTGCAGTGCAGGAATCCACCTAGAATCTCAACAATAACAACTTTGAAACTGTTTCTCCTTATTTATTCTATCAAAACCCCTCATAATTTTGAACACCTCTATTAAATCTCCCCTTAATCTTCTCTGCTCTAAGAACAATCCCAGCTTTTCTAGTCTCTCCACATTAACTGAAGTCCCTCATCCCTGGGACCATTCTAGTAAATCTCCTCTATACCCTCTCCACAGCCTTGACATCCTTTATGTGTGGTCCCCAGAATTGGACACAATATTCCAGCTAAGGCCTAACCAGTGATTTATAAAGGTTTAGCATCACTTCCTTACTTTTGTACTCTCTGCCTCCATTTATGAAGCCAAGGATCCAGTATGCTTTTTAACAGCCTTATCAACCTGTCCTGTCACCTTTAAAGACTTGAGTACATACACCCCCAGGTCTCTCTGTTCCTGCACCCCCTTTAAAATTGTATCATTTAGTTTATATTGTCTCTCATCATTCTTCCTACCAAAATGTATCACTTCACATTTATCTGTGCTAAATTCCATCTGCCATGTGTCTGCCCATTTCACCAGTTTATGTACAAAATAAGCAACAGTTCAGAGTAAAATGTTATTGTTTTATTAGAAAAGGTGGCTAGTTTTATTTAAAAGATATTGCAATATTAACAATACAGCGTAAAAAACATTCATCAGATTCATTCCAGGTTCTACCTATTAACAGCAGCAGTGTTCAGGAGGTGGTTTGTTTGCAGGGGAGCAGTCTGTAATTTAATCTAGCAGACCAATAATCACCAGCTCGTATTAATGGGATGCTACCTCTACTGACCTTTTTTTTAATGTGAGTATGACAAAGTCATTATAAAATCCTCTTTTAATCAAATTGCTGCTACACTATAAGACCAGCAAAGACCAAAATCACACAAGTTGACAGCACAAAGGTTACAGGGGTGGGGTGGGGGTGGGAGACGTGGTTTAACAAATTTCACTTTAACCACTGGTCATGTCTATCTCACAAATCATGAAGACAGATAAATTGAACAGTTAAGAACTCATACGTGCTTTCTTTCCCACTGTTCGAGTCAGGCTATTGACAGGAGAAGTAGTAAGAAGTCAAAAAGCATTCAGAAGGAGAAAACATAAAGGCTCTAAGTATAAACTATTGTAAGCGGCACATAAACCACAACCGTCTCCATCCAGACTGAGACAGATGAGTCCAAGTCTGCCACTGACGGCTGCACTCATATTCCGATCTGCACTATCACGGTTTGTCACAGCTATTGACCCGAGTTACACATCACATTTTGCAGCTATTAAAGAATTTTATTATTTAAAAAAGCTAAACAAACGGTATTGGAAATTTAAATTTTATTTCACAAAGTTTTACAGCATTTTATTTGTCAGTTCTTCTGTCACAGCTGAAAGTCAGGAAATATTGTGTCTGATAAATAAATGCCTAGGTCACATCCTGAAGATTCCAAAGTTTGTCTTCTTTGTGGGTGCATTGAGTGCAGCACTGAGACTTAGGCCTAACACCAGCCTTGTGTCAGCAGGGTCAATGATGCCATCATCCCACAGTCTGCAATGACAAGAAAAAAATTACAAATAGTAAGAAGTAATAAATGGCAATTAAATACTGATGAGGTTTAATCCCCGGAAATGTCAGAAAACCATCTCAAAAACCCTTCTGAGGACCTCAACAATCTACACAATAATCAGATTAGATGCTACTAAACATATTGACATACATTATCAGAAAATAATGTGCTTAAAAGTTACAACAGATAACAAGGAAAGCAGATCAGACAATAAAGACTGTTACACATTTTATTTTTGCAATACTGGCAGAGGGACACAAATGTTCACTGCGTGTAAATTTTCTTGCAAATATAAATCCTGCCCACTCACTGTCAATAATACAGTGCTTCAAGTCAGACAATACTGTACAATATCAATTAATTTGATAGAGGCAGTAGTCCATATGGATAAGAAGAAAAATGGTACAAATCTCAGTGTGTAACATGCCATCAAACAGTGGGGAGTCTGAGGAGGGGGCTGTCTGGGGGTCGAGCAAACTGGGGAAAGGCTTTGTAGCAATGGAGGAGGGGGCAGAATCTGGCAGCATTTAGGGTTGCTGAGATCTGACAGTATTGGGAGAAGTGGGGTCTAGCCCTTGGCCTCTTTCAGACCATGTGGCCCACCCCCAGTGCATTCCTGTTCATCAGCATCCTTTCCCAACCTGTCTGCAGTCCCTTTTCTACTCTCCGGTACACCCCCCACCCCCACCACTTTCCCTGTAGTCAGCCGTACCTGTCTTCCTGACACATTCCTGCCATAAAGCATTTAATGGATACATTTTCCTTCTCCTGCACTCCTCGGAGCATATATTAGGAAACTGAGTACCCCCAGTCCATGCTGTGCATGGGCTGAGACTGTGAAACATCCCAGTATGCAAACAATCTTTATTGCTTTCTGATCGTCAATAAAAAAAAACACAATCAAACATGCTGCCGACACAGGTTCTGCCCATCTGTGAACAGTTCGGAACAGAAAAGCTGCAAATGTTAGTAAACGTTACTTTCCTGAAACAGAAGTTTTGAGAATTCAATCTTCAGTTTGTTTGAAAGTCTTTTGGGAAAAAAAACCAAAGTAATTCTCAAATACACAGAGCCTGAGAGGACAGACCCTCATCAATGGAGGGTGCTGCACAGATTGCTTACAGGGAAATTCTGCAAAGTGCACATGCTCAGAATGCACACTTACGATTTGAAGCTCTCTCTAACTATTCTAAAGTAAAAATATTCAGTTAAATTCTGGGCTCTTGACACAGGCTGAGGCCTTGCAGTAAAAACTTTTAAGAAAGGTATTAAAAGACACAAGATAATTCAATGGGTAGTAGTTATGTTACTATGAAATATGCATTTTTATAATTTTCTTTAAAACCTTTTATTTTAGAAATGAGAAATTTCAGTTACTGAGGAAAAAAGGACACAAACTTTTCCAAAATGTATTTTCAGTGATTCGACTGGTTCATTAACTAACCGTGACAGGGCAAATTCTTGCAAACACAAATACCATTATAAAATATTTACATCGGCAGTTTCAGTGTTGACATAAAAGCCTCACCAAAATTTGCAAATGGCACCAAATTGGAGGGGATAGTCAATACTGAGGAGGACTGCAAAAAATTACAGGAGGACATTAATAAACTTGCAGAATGGACATATAATTGGCAAATGAAGTTCTACACAGATAAATGTGAGGTATTACATTTTGGTAGGAAGAATAGGGAGGTCACTTATCACTTGGAGGGTGCGAGTCTAGGTGGGGTAGAGGAACAAAGGGATCCCGGAGTACAAATACACAAATCACTAAAAGTTGTGACACAGGTTAGCAAGGCCATAAAAAAAGTAAACCAAGCACTAGGGTTTATTTCTAGAGGTATAGAATTGAAAAATAGGGAAGTTATGCTAAACCTGTATCAAACCTTGGTTAGACCACACTTATACTGCGTACAGTTCTGGTCACCATATTATAAAAAGGATATAGAGGCACTGGAGAGGGTGCAGAGAAGATTTCCTGATATGCATACACAGAAATGCGAGGGTATACATATCAGGAAAGGATGAACAGGCTGGGTCTCTTTTCTCTTGAAAAAAGGCTGAGGGGTGACCTAATAGAGGTCTTTAAAATTATGAAAGGTTTTGATAGAGTGGATACAGAGAGAATGTTTCCACTTGTGGGGAAGAGCATAACTAGAGGCCATCAATATAAGTTAGTCACCAAGAAATCCAAAAGGGAATTCAGAAGAAACTTCTTTACCCAAAGAGTGGTGAGAATGTAGAACTCACTACCACAGGGAGTGGTTGAAGCGAAAAGTATAGATGCATTTAAGGGGAGGCTAGACATACATATTAGGGAGAAGGGAATAGAGGGTTATGCTGATAGATTTAGATGAGGAAAGATGGGAGGAGGCTCGAGTGGAGCATAAACGCCAGCATGGACTGGTTGGGCTGAATGGTCCGTTTCTGTGCCGTATATTTCTGTGCCGTATATCCTATGTAATCCTATGTAAACTGAAAAAGATTCAGGAAGATAGATAGGTTAGCAGATGCAAAAAAAAAGGGCCAACAGCATTTTGAGTGTGAGAAACAGAGGCATAGGGCTTGATTTTAATAACGGATGTGGGTTGAGGGCGGGCCTGCTGCTCGGCAGCTTTCAGAGCAGCACCCGGCTTCCGCCTCTCAGCACTTCCGATTTTTGCTTCATTGGCCTGGTTACGGCCGACGTGCGGGTCCCTCCAGGCAATTGCTTGGAGGATGTCAGTTTCTCGCGTCTGATGACGCGTTGTTTGTTTGAAAATTTAAAGGGGTCATGTCCCCTTTGCAAAAAATGTCATTGGGATGGTTTGGTGCTTTATTACCTAGAAAGGAGAGTTGACAGCGTCTATTCTGAGCAAAATTTAATAAATGATATTGCTGGTCATATTATTCCAGAAAGAGATTCATGATTTTTTGATATATGACTTGATTATCTGATTATGAAATGAAAAAGATGCCAGATGTGTTCCAATCATTTGCTGAGTAATATTAATGCTTTTTTCTCTTAAAGGTGCTGGGAGCTGCAGGAATGGCAGCCCCAAAAACTAAGGCTGCACCCAGGTTCAATGAGGGCTCCCTCCATGCTCAACTGGCCTGAAATTATTCCCAATCAGTTCAAACAGCAGATGTGTGTCAGTAGATTTGCAAAATCTTATCCCAAACCTCCAACAACAAAGTTGTTGCATTTAAATGCCAGCCATGTTACAGGAGCGCTTTTAAAGTTCTGCACCAATAATGACGACAGATCATGTCCTCCACCAACTTGTCTCCTTGCAGTAGGACTGTTTCTGACAAGACGGGAAACAGGAGCCAGAGACACACAAATGGAAAACCTCTATCAAAATAGGATTATCAAGGCAGTTAACATGCTCTTAACTGTCATAACTACCTGTCCCACCGGTTGGAGTCGGGTCAGTTTGGGAGCAGCTGAACAGACACTCACGGGAATCGCGTGGAGGCGGGTTGGAGGCGGGATGGAGGCGGGTTGGAGGCGGGTTGGAGGCGGGTTGGAGGCGGGATGGAGGCGGGATGGAGGCGGGTTGGAGGCGGGTTGGATGTCTGAAGCCATTCTTTCCAATTTTAGCAGCTGATCCGCCTCCTCAGGGCTGTTAAAATCGAGCCCATAGAATACAAGACAAAAGAAGCCATGATAAATTTGTATACGGCAATGGTTGGACCACAGTTAATGTTTTGTAGTCTTGGATGCCCCATGTTTGGAAGGACATTAAACCTATAGAAAAGAAGTGCAGTGCAGATTCTTCAGAAAGTACCAGGATTGAGAAAATACAAATATGAGGAAAAACTTAAGACATTGGATCCATTTTTATTGGCACAGAGAAGGCTAAGAGGAATTTAATTAGTTTTTTTTTAATTCTGAAGGGTTTTGATACAGTGAATAGGGGAAAACTATTTCCTCTGTTTGGGGAGTCAGTGATGAGGGGTTATAAATGTATAATTCGGAATGAGAGAGGAGAGAGATTAGGAGAAACTTCTGTATGCAGCGAACGTGTAATAAGGAATGTTTTGCCACAGGAAGTAGCTGAAATAGAGAACACAGCATTGTTTAAGGAAAGAACAGAGAAACATTTAAAGCAGAGGATGATATAGGGCTAGCAGGAGAGAGCACGGCGGTGGAATTAGTTTTGGATTACTCTAGCAAAGAGCCTTCATGTCTTCTCTGAGCTTATCTTGTTGTAGCTGTTCCAGTACAGCCACGCCTCTAGCCAAGCTGTTCCCGTACAGCTACAACACTGGCATCTATGCGACAATGTGGAAAACTGCCCAGGTATGTCCTGTCCACAAAAAGCAGGACAAATCCAATCCGGCCAATTACCGCCCCATCAGTCTACTCTCAATTATCAGCAAAGTGATGGAAGGTGTCATCGACAGTGCTATCAAGCGGCACTTACTCACCAATAACCTGCTCACTGATGCCCAGTTTGGGTTCCTCCAAGACCACTCGGCTGCCGACCTCATTACAGCCTTGGTCCAAACATGCACAATGAGCTGAATTCCAGAGGAGAAGTGAGAGTGACTGCCCTTGACATCAAGGCAGCATTTGACCGAGTGTGGCATGAAGGAGCCCTAGTAAAACTGAAGTCAATGGGAATCGGGGGGAAAACGCTCCACTGGTTGGAGTCATACCTAGCACAAAGGAAGATGGTTGTGGTGATTGAAGGTCAATCATGACAGCCCAGGACATCGCTGCAGGAGTTCCTCAGGGCAGTGTCCCAGGCCCAACCATCTTCAGCTGCTTCATCAATGACCTTCCCTCCAACATAAGGTCAGAAATGGGGATGTTAGCTGATGACTGCACAGTGTTCAGTGCCATTCACAACTCCTCAGATAATGAAGCAGTCCATGCCCGCATGCAACAAGACCTGGACGATGTTCAGGCTTGGGCTGATAAGTGGCAAGTAACATTCGCACCACAGAAGTGCCAGGCAATGACTATCTCCAACAAGCGGGAGTCTAACCACCACCCCTTAACATTCAATGGCATTACCATCACCGAATCCCCCATCATCAACATCCTGGGGGTTACCATTGACTAGAAACTTAACTGGACCAGCCACATAAATACTGTGGCAACAAGAGCAGGTCAGAGGCTAGGTATTCTGCAGCAAGTGTCTCACCTCCTGACTTCCCAAAGCCTTTCTACCATCTACAAGGCACAAGTAAGGAGTGTGATGGAATACTCTCCACTTGCCTGGATGAGTGCAGCTCCAAGAACACTCAAGAAGCTTGACACCAACCAGGACAAAGCAGCCCGCTTGATTGGCACCCCATCCACCACCTTAAACATTCACTCCCTCCACCGTGGCTGCAGTGTGTACCATCTACAAGATACACTGCAGCAACTCGCCAAGGCTTCTTCGGCAGCACCTCCCAAACCCACGACCTCTTCCACCTATAAGGACAAGGGCAGCAGACGCATGGGAACACCACCACCTCCAAGCTCCTCTCCAAGTCACACACCATCCTGACTTAGAAGTATATCGCCGATCCTTCATCGTCGCTGGGTCAAAATCCTGGAACTCACTACCTAACAACACTGTGGGAGTACCTTCACCACAAGGATTGCAGCGGTTCAAGAAGGTGGCTCACCACCACCTTCTCAAGGGCAATTAGGGATGGGCAATAAATGCTGGCCTTGCCAGCGTCGCCCACATCCCATAAACGAATTGAAAAAAAAAATTCTTGGCCATGAGACCCATCTCCTGTTCCATTAACCGCTCTTTCCTTGCAGACTAACGCCCAATCGTCAACCTCCCTTTCCTCTCCAAAGTCCTTGAATGTGTTGTTGGCTCCCAAATCTGTGCCCATCTTTCCCGTAACTCTATGTTTAAACATCTCCTATCAGGTTTCCGTCCCTGCCACAGCACTAAAATGGCCTTAATCAAAGTCACAAAGACATCCTCTGTGACTGTGATCATTGTGCTCTATCATTCTTTGTCCTTCTCGCAGCCTTTGACATGATCGACCACACCAGCCATGCTACTCCCAACGTCTCTCCTATTTTAAATAAAAACAGAAAATGCTGGAAATACTCAGCAGGTCAGGCAGCATCTGTGGAGAGAGAAATAGAGTTAACATTTCAGGTCGCTGACCCTTTCGTCAGAACTTGAAAAAGTTAGAGATGTAACAGATTTTAAGCAAGTGTAGGGGCAGGGAAAGGGGGGATGGGAGGAAAGAACAAAAGGGAAGGTCTGTGATAGGGTGGAAGGCAGGAGTGATGAAGAGACAAAAGGAATGACAGTAAAAGGTGATGGTAATGGAACAAGTAAAGAAACAAAAGATGGGTCTAGAAGAGGTGTAAATGGGAATGGCAGAATCATCAACAACTCCCATGTGAAAAAATAGGGGCAGAGATTATGGTCTGAAATTGTTGAACTCGATGTTGAATCCAGAAGGCTGTAAAGTGCCTAATCGAAAGATGAGGTGCTGTTCCTCGAGCTTACGTTGAGCTATGTTTGACAAATTTATTAGAGTTCTTTGAGGAGGTAACGAGCAGGGTGGATAAAGGGGAACCTGTAGATGTAGTGTACTTGGATTTCCAAAAGGCATTCGATTAGGTGCCGCATAAAAGGTTACTGCACAAGATAAGAGCTCATGGTGTTGGGGGTAATATATTAGCATGGATAGAGGATTGGCTAACTAACAGAAAACAGAGAGTCGGGATAAATGGGTCATTTTCAGGTTGGCAAACTGTAACTCGTGGGGTGCCACAGGGATCAGTGCTGGGGCCTCAACTATTTACAATCTATATTAATGACTTGGATGAAGGGACCGAGTGTACTGTAGCCAAATTTGCTGACGATACAAAGATAGGTGGGAAAGCAAGTTGTGAGGAGGACACAAAGAGTCTGCAAAGGGATATAGATATGTTAAGTGAGTGGGCAAAAATTTGGCAGATGGAGTATAATGTGGGAAAATGTGACGTTATCTACTTTGGTAGGAAGAATAGAAAAGCAAAATATTATTTAAATAGAGAGAGACTATAGAATGCTGCGCTACAGAGGGATCTGGGTGTCCTCGTACATGAAACACAAAAAGTTAGCATGCAGGTACAGCAAGTAATTAGGAAGGCAAATGGAATGTTGGCCTTTATTGCAAGGGGGATGGAGTATAAAAGTAGGGAACATAAGAAATAGGAGCAGGAGTAGGCCATTCGAGCCTGCTCCGTCAATCAATAAATCATAGCTGATCTTCGGTTAAGAACATAAGAAATAAGAGCAGGAGTAGGCCATACGGCCCCTCGAGCCTGCTCCGCCATTCAATAAGATCATGGCTGATCATCGACCTCAATTCCACTTTCCCGCCCGATCTCCATATCCCTTGATTCCCCGAGAGTCCAAAAATCTATCTATCTCAGCCTTGAATATACTCAAAGGGGGAGAAATTCAGTATCGCCCCATTTGGGGCGCAATTATCGGCCGGGCACAAAGATTAGCGCCTGGCGCTAATTATCGCCACCGACTGCAAACTTGACTTTTATCGCCCCTGGAGGTGATTGGAGCGCTAAATCAGGCGCTTCACACCTGTCTTAAGGCGCAAAGGCCGAGGAGCGAGGCGCTACCTCAGAGCACTGGCGAAGCTCATATGATGTCAGTCAGCAATGGAACACACACACACGCGGGCCAGTTCTTAAAGGGGAGGGTTGATCTTGCTTTCCATCCACATCCTGCTCATTGCAGCCTTGAATCTCGGCCTGGAGAGACCTGCACATCAAATCTGCTGGAAAGAACAATGGAGAATACCAGGGAAAGAGCTCAGAGTGCAGCCCCCACAGTCTCTTCTAAATCGATACAAGGAAGGGCAAATCAAAATGAACCTGCAAAGTGCTGCTCAGTATCCAAAACTCCTTCACACAGCGTTGAATCTCTCCAGAAGTCTTTCTCTCTCTCTCTCTCAGAATGCGTGGTTCAAAAACGTCACCAACAATAAAAGGCAGGAAGCGGACGCCTTTAAATAGCGCTCCCCCAGTCCCTTCCTGGCTGCAAAACGCTCCCCTCAACCTGTTGTTGCTAGCGGCAGGCGGTAAGGCAGGGGGCGCCACTCAATATCCGCTCCGGGGCGATACCGGGGCGTTGCGCACTCGACTGACATCACGATCTGCCGGTGCAGGAGATCGTGGCGGTAGTGTTTAGCGCCGCCGCAAAATGTCTAGTTAATTTCGCTAGCGGCGCAAACATCGCCGCGCCCGGGCGCTAGATGCTTTGCGCCCCATTAGCGCCCTCTTAAGGCGCTAACGGGAGGCGCAACCAACTGAATTTTCCCCCCAAAGAGTCAGCATACACAGCCCTTTGGGGCAGAGAATTCCAAAGATTCACAACCTTCTGAGTGAAGAAATTCCTCCTCATCTCAGTCTTAAATGGCCTACCCCTTATCCTGAGACTATGCCCCCTAGTTCTAGACACTCTAGCCAGGGGAAACAACCTCTCAGCATCTACCCTGTCAATCCCCTTCAGAATCTTGTATGTTTCAATGAGATCACCTCTCATTCCTCTAAACTCCAGAGAGTATAGGTCCATTCTACACAATCTCTCATCATAGGACAGTCCTCTCATCCCAGGAATCAATCTAGTGAACCTTCGTTGCACCGCCTCCAAGGCAAGTATATCCTTCCTTAGATAAGGAGACCAAAACTGTGCACAGTACTCCAGGTGTGGTCTCACCAAAGCCCTGTACAATTGTAGCAAGACTTCCTTACTCTTATACTCCAACATCCTTGCAATAAAGGCCAACATGCCATTTGCCTTCCTTATTGCTTGCTGTACCTGCATGCTAGCTTTCTGTGTTTCTTGCACGAGGACACCCAAAACTCTCTGAACACCATTTAAAAAATATTCTGTTTTTCTATTCTTCCTACCAAAGTGAATAACCTCACATTTTCCTGCATTATACCCCATCTGCCACCTTACTGCCCACTCACTTAGTCTATCTATATCCCTTTGCACTCTTTGTGTTCTCCTCACAGCTTACTGTCCCACCTAGTTTTGTATCAGCAGCAAACTTGGATACATTACACTCGGTCCCTTCATCTGGGTCATTAATATAGACTGTAAATAACTGAGGCCCCAACACTGATCCTTGCGGCACCCTACTAGTTACAGCCTGCTAACCTGAAAAAGATCCGTTTATCCCTACTCTCGGTTTTCTGTCCGTTAACCAATCCTCTATCCATGCTCCTATATTACCCCCAACCCCATGAGTCCTAATCATGTGTAATAACCTTTTATGTGGCACCTTATCGAATGCCTTTTGGAAATCCAAATATACTACATCCACTGGTTCCCCTTTATCTACCCTGCTAGTTACATCCTCAAAAAACTCCAATAAATTTGTCAAACACGATTTCCCTTTCACAAAACCATGTTGACTCTGCCTAATCATGTTATGATTTGTTAAGTGCCCTGATACCGCTTCCTTAACAATGGATTCCAGCATTTTCCCGATGACTGATGTCAGGCTAACTGGCCTATAGTTCCCTGTTTTTTCTCTCCCTCCTTTCTTGAATAGCAGTGTTACATTTGCGACCTTCCAATCCACCGGGACCATTCTAGAATCTAGGGAATTTTGGAAGATCAAAACCAATGCATCCACTATCTCTTCAGCCACCTCTTTTAGAACCTTTGGATGTAGGCCGTCAGGTCATGGGGATTTGTCGGCTTTTAGTTCCATTAGTTTCTCTAGTACTTTTTCTCTACTTATATTAATTATGTTAAGATCCTCACCCTCATTAGACCCTTGCTTCCCCGCCATTTTTGGTATGCTTTTTGTGTCTTCTACTGTGAAGACAGATACAAAATATTTGTTTAACGTTTCTACCATTTCCTTATTCCCCATAATAATTATTCCTGTCTCAGCCTCTAAGGGGCCAACGTTTACTTTTGCTACTCTCGTCATAGAATCATAGAAAGTTACAGCACGGAAGGAGGCCATTTCAACCCATCGTGTCCACACCGGCCAACAAAGAGCTATCCAGCCTAATCCCACTTCCCAGCTCTTGGTCCGTAGCCCTGCAGGTTAGAGCATCCCAAGTGCACATCCAAGTACTTTTTAAATGTGGTTAGGGTTCCTGCCTCTACCATCCTTTCAGGCAGAGTTCCAGACCCCCACAACCCTCTGGGTAAAGAAATTTCCCCTCAAATCCCCTCTAAACCTTCCCCCAATTACTTTAAATCTGTGCCCCCTGGTTTTTGACCCCTCTGCTAAGGGAAATAGGTCTTTTCTATCCACTTTATCTATGCCCCTCATAATTTTATACACCTCAATAAGGTCTCCCCTCAGCCTCCTCTGTTCCAAGGAAAACAGACCCAGCCTATCCAGTCTTTCCTCATAGCTAAGATTCTCTACTCCCGGCAACATCCTTGTAAATCTCCTCTGTACCCTCTCTCGTGCAATTACATCTTTCCTGTAATGTGGTGACCAGAACTGCACGCAGTACTCTAGCTGAGGCCTAACTAGTGTTTTATACAGTTGAAGCATAACCCCCCTGCTCTTGTATTCTATGCCACGGCTAATAATGGCAAGCATTCCGTATGCCTTCTTAACCACCTTATCTACTTGGCCTGCTACCTTCAGGGATCTGTGGACATGCACTCCAAGGTCCCTTTGTTCCTCTACACTACTCGGTGTCCTACCATTTAATGTGTATTCCCTTTCCTTGTTAGCCCTCCCCAAATGTATTACCTCACACTTCTCCGGATTGAATTCCATTTGCCACTGTTCTGCCCACCTGACCAATTTATTGATATCTTCCTGCAGTCTACAGCTTCCTTCTTCAGTATCAACCACACAGCCGATTTTAGTATCATCTGCAAACTTCTTAATCATACCCCCTATATTCAAGTCAAGATCATTGATATATACCACAAAAAGCAAGGGACCTAGTACTGAGCCCTGCGGAACCCCACTGGAAACAGCCTTCCAGTCACAAAAACACCCATCAACTATTACCCTCTGCTTCCTGTCTCCGAGCTAGTTTTGAATCCAACTTGACACATTGCCCTGGATCTCATGGGCTTTTAACCTCGTGACCAGTCTGCCATGTGGAACCTTATCAAAAGCCTTGCTAAAGTCCATATACACTACATCAAACGCACTACCCTCATCTACCCTCCTTGTTACCTTCTCAAAAAATTCAATCAAGTTTGTCAGACACGACCTTCCCTTAACAAATCCGTGCCTTTCTAAATGAAGATTTATCCTGTCCTTCAGAATTCTTTCCAATAATTTTCCCACCACCGAGGTTAGGCTGACTGGCCTGTAATTACTTGGTCTATCCTTTTCTCCCTTTTTAAACAAGGGTACCACATTAGCAGTCCTCCAGTCCTCTGGCACCACACCTGAAGCTAGAGAAGATTGAAAAATGATGGTCATGGCCTCTGCTATTTCCTCTATCTTCCTTTTTACATACTTGTAGAAGCTCTTACAATCTGCTTTTATATTTCTTGCTACAACTGTACAGGGCGTTGGTGAGACCACACCTAGAGTACTGCATACAGTTTTGGTCTCCTCATTTAAGGAGGGGATATACTTGCATTGGAGGCAGTTCAGAGAAGGTTCACTAGGTTGATTTCTGGGATGAAGGGGTTGTCTTATGAGGAAAGGTTGAGCCTATACTCATTGGAGTTTAGAAGAATGAGAGGTGATCTTATTGAAACATATAAGATTCTGAGGGGGCTTGACAGGTTGGATGCTGAGAGGATGTTTCCCCTCGTGGGGGAATCTAGAACTAGAGGGCATAGTTTCAGAATAAGGGGTCGCCCATTTAAGATGGAGATGAGGAGGAATTTCTTCTCTAAGAGGGTTGTGAATCTTTGGAATTCTCTACCCCAGAGAGCTGTGGAGGCTGAGTCAGTGAATATATTCAAGGCTGAGATAGACAGATTTTTGAACTACAGGGGAGTCAAGGGTTATGGGGAACAGGCAGAAAAATGGAGTTGAGGCCAAGATCAGATCACCATGATCTTATTGAATGGCGGAGCAGGCTCGAGTGGCCTACTCCTGCTCCTATTTCTTATGTTCGTTGGAACTGTGTAAGAGGTCGAGGACGGAGAGGTCAGAGTGGGAGTGGAGCGGAGAATTAAAGTGCCAGGTGACCAGAAGCTCGGGGTCCTGCTTACGGACTGAACAAAGGTGTTCCACAAAGCGGTCACCCAATCTGCATTTGGTCTCCCCAATGTAGAGGAGACTGCATTGTGAGCAGTGAATACAGTATACTAAATTGCACAAAGTACAAGTAAATCGCAGTTTCACCTGGAAGGAGAGTTTGGGGCCCTGGACAGTGGGAAGGGAGGAGGTAAAAGGGCAGGTGTTACATCTCCTGCGCTTGCACGGGAAGGTGCCGTGGGATGGGGAGGAGGTGTTGGGGGTGATTGGGGAGTGGCCTAGGGTGTCGCGGAGGAAGCGGTCCCTTCGGAATGCTGAAAGGAGAGGGGAGGGGAAGATGTGTTTGGTGGTGGGATCACGCTGGAGGTGGTGGAAATGGCAGAGGATGATCTGTTGAATGTGGAGGCTGGTGGGGTAAAAGGTGAGGACAAAGGGAACCCTATCATGGTTCTGGGAGGGAGTGGAAGGGGTGAGAGCAGAAGTACTGGAAATGGAACGGACACGGTCGAGGGCCATGTCAACCACGGTAGAGAGGAATCCTTGGTTGAGGAAAAGGGAAGAAATATCGGAAGCACTAGGAAGGACTAGGGGACACAGATTTAAGGTTTTGGGCAAGAGATACAGGGGGGATGTGAGGAAAAACATTTTTACGCAGCGAGTGGTGAGGACCTGGAACTCGCTGCCGACAGAAGTGGTGGAAGCGGAGACAATCAATGTTTTCAAGGGGAAACTGGATAGGCACTTGAGGGAAATAAACTTGCAGGGCTACAGGGATAGAGCGGGAGAGTGGGACTGACTGGATTGCTCTGCAGTGAGCCGGCACGGACTCGATGGGCCGAATGGCCTCCTTCTGTGCCATTATGACTCTATGACACTAGTATGGAAGGTGGCATCGTCAGAGCAGATGCGACGGAGACGGAGAAACTGGGAGAATGGGATAGAGTCCTTACAGGAAGCGGGGTGGGAGGAAGTGTAGTCCAGGGAGCTGTGGGAGTCAGTGGGCTTATAGTGAATGTTTGTCGATAGTCTATCTCCAGAAATGGAGACAGAGAAGTCGAGGAAGGAAGGGAAGAGTCGGAGATGGACCACGTGAAGGTGAGGGAAGGGTGGAAATTAGAAGCAAAGTGAATGAAATTTTCTAGTTCAGGGTAAGAGCAGGAAATGGCACCGATACAATCATCAATGTACCAGAAAAAGAGGTGAGGGAGGGGACCTGAGTAGGACTGGAACAAAGAATGTTCCACATATCCCATGAAAAGGCAGGCATAGCTAGGACCCATGCAGGTTCCCACAGCAACACCTTTAATTTGGAGGAAGTGAGTGGAGTCAAAGGAGAAGTTGTTCAATGTGAGAACAAGTTCAGCCAGGCAGAGGAGGCGGTGGTGGATGGGACTGGTTGGGCCTCTGTTCAAGGAAGAAGCGGAGCGCCCTCAGGCCGTCCTGGTGGGGGATGGAGGTATAGAGGGATTGGACGTCCATAGTGAAAAGGAGACAGTTGGGGCCAGGAAACTGTAAACTGTTAAAGTGGTGAAGGGCGTCGGAAGAGTCGCTGATGTAGGTGGGAAGAGACTGGACAAGGGGAGAAAAAATGAGTTGAGATAGGGAGAAATCAGTTCCATGGGGCAAGAACAGGCTGAAACAATGGGTCTACCAGGGCAGCCCTGTTTGTGGATCTTGGGAAGGAGGTAGAAGCAGCCTCTCCTATCTTGTCCAGCTCAGTGGAACTGCCATCGCTTGGTTCATCTCTTACCTATCCAATCATAGTCAGAGCATCTCCAACAAGGTGTCTTTTTCTGCCCCCACACCGTTATCTCTGGTGTTTCCCCAAGGATCTATCCTTGGCCCCCTCCTCCACCTCATCTACATGCTTCTTGGTGACATCATCTAAAGTCTGGTTCTATGTATACAGTGATGACACCCAGCTCTACCTTTCCACCACCTCTCTTCACCCTTCCACTGCCTGTGTTGTCAGACTGTTTGTCTGTTATCCAATTGTGGATGAGCAGTAATTTCTACTAGTTAAACAGTGGGAAGACCAAAGCCATCATCTTTGGCCCCTGCCACAAAATCTGTAACCTTGCTACCGATTCCATCCCCCTCCTCGACCACTGTCTCAGGTTCAACCAGACTGTTTGCAACCTCTGCATCCTACTTGGCCCTGAGTTGAGCTACTGACTCCATATGCTGTCCATCACAAAGACTGCCAACTTCCACCTCTGCAACATCACCCATCTCCCACCCTGCCTCAGCCGATCTGTTGCTGAAACTCTCATCCATGCCTTTGTCACCTCCAGACTTGACTATTCAAATGCTCTCCTGGCCAGGCTGCCATCCTCTACCTTCCATAAACTACAGCTCATCCAAAACTCTGCTGCCCATGTCCTATCCCGCTCCAAGTTCCACTCACGCATCATCCTTGGCTCACTGACCTACGTTGGATACTGGTCGCCAACGACTCAAATTTAAAATTCTCATCCTCTTGATTGCATCCCTTTATGACCTCACCCCTCCCTATCTCTGTAACCTCCTGCAGCCCTACATCCCTCCAAGAACTCTGTGTTTCTCCAACTTTGGCCTCTGCTATATCCCCCACTCACTTTGTCCCACTATTGTCGCTGTCCTTCAGCAGTCTAGGTCCTACATTCTGGAATTCCCTCCTTAAATCTCTTCATCTCCTCATAAAGATTCTAACTAAAGCCCACCTCTTTGACCAAGCTTTTACTCACACCACCTACTATCTCCTTCTTTAGCTCAGCATTGATTTTTTTTCTGAAGTGCCTTGGGACAATAAAGGCACTATATAAATGCAAGTTGCTGTTGTACAGACACAATGGGCCAAATGGCCTCCTTCTGTGCAGTAAACTTCTATAGTTCTAAGTTGGCATGTTAACACCACACATACCTAAACTCTAATGTTATTTAGTGAGAAGTAAATACTATTCTGGGACAAAAGAGTACAATAAAATCAATTATCCAGATTAGAGAGAAAGAAGTATGTGCTGTGAAATCATGCTATCACAGGGTTTTGTTTCATTTATAGACCTGGCATTGAGCATGAACTAGTCTGCCCCATTACTTTTTCAGATGCATTGTGCATATATTCCATTAAATACTCCATACAGCCTTTACAGCTATATGAATATCAAAGATCGTTCACAACATATAAACAGCCCATCATGAAAAGAGCTAACACCACTATTACTCAGATACTGCCTCACATCAATGTCAAGAAAATCTATTCCCAATGGTAACTAACCAGATGGATTACTGAATGCAGTAGGAGGAACTAAATTAGTCTGGCATTTCATAATGAATGAAAAGGGAATAATTACTCAACATATACAAAGTAATATTTATAAAGGGTTAAAAGAGTGGTTCAAAATACATAATATACTATGAAAGCAAAGCAAAAGACCGAGATCCTGAAACTGTGCTTGAGCTTTCGCCTCCCTCTTCAAGTACTGTTTTTATACAATTATATAAAATTTGTCATAAAACTGTAGAAATTTACTGTCACTCCATCAGTTTATTCCTTCCCAGGCATATTGTGTGACATCAATAAAAGATTACTACTCTTTGTGTAATAAATAAATGCTGGGCACTGCATTATCATTCATTGATCAGTGCATTTTGAGAGATTTCTGAAGCTCATTATCAGGTCATAACATAAATTGGACATAGAATTTCTCAACTCAGATGGAGTTTTTTCTTCAATAAACCTCTAGCAATGAATATCAATTGCATGTAGTGGATGCACTGACTATATATGCACATACAAAGCCTAGCCTTAAAAATGCATTACATTTGAATGAAATGTTTTGCCTCTTAGATAAAAAGGCTTAAAGCTCTATTTTCCAGCACCTTTTCACCCAGACATAGTATCTATTTTATACTTTCCCTATTTCTCAGAAAAGCATGAGAAAACCGAGCTACCGTAATGGCACCGCTTAGGGAAAACAGTCTGCAAACTCTATGTACAAAACACCGCTTAGGGAAAACAGTCTGCAAACTCTATGTACAAAACTCAAACAGGAGCATAGCCACCGACTTACTTCCCTTAGTTTAATATAGGGAAGTGGCTGCACAACAAACACCAAGGGCCACAACGTCAAACCGGCCTGAGAGATGCTCTGGAGGTGCCCCAGGGTTTGTCACGCTACCAGCTGGTAAACTACATCTTTTAGTACCGTTTACTGCAGTTGGGCAGTTCTAGAGACTCTTTGAGACCAGTTTGAAGTCACTTCCCTATAGAGAGAAAGAAGAAGCACTACCTCTAGACTTTGCTTTCCCTTTAAGCCGATGTCAGCACAAATGGAAGTGTATAAAATTCTGACAGGTCTAGACAGACTAGATGCAGAAGGAATGTTTCCCTTGGCGGGTGAGAATAGAACTAGAGGGCATAATTTAAGGATAAGGGCTAAACCATTTAGGACAGAAATGAGGGGGAATTTCTTCACTCAGAGGGTGGTGAACCTGTGGAACTCATTGCCACAGAGGGCAGTGTACGCCAGCTCATTAAATATATTTAAGAGGGAATTAGATATATTTCTACAGGCAAAAGGGGTTAAGGGTTACGGAGAGAAGGCGGGGACGGGATACTGAATTGGAGGATCAGCCATGATCTCATTAAATGGCGGAGCAGGCTCGAAGGGCCGGATGGCCTACTCCTGCTCCTATCTTCTATGTATTTCTATGTATAATTTTCCTTTTCTGAACTGTTGGATCAAATTATTTCTAAGAGTATAGAAAAACAGAACACAGCATGCTTCCCAGTTGTGAGGTACACAACAATGTTGTGTTTAGCAGAGCAGATGTGCATGATCTGGTCAGATTTATCACAAATGTGCCTAATTTTATGTGTCTCCCACAAGGGGTTTACACAACCCGTCTACAGACCTTGAACTCCAATCCTTTTGGATGACCTAAGTTTTGTCATACACACTGCGAACCACTACCACAAACTCTCTAGCATCCATTTAAAAACTCAGGTTGAAGTTGAGGCCTTATTGATCTTTTAGATAAAGAGGCTGTCCTATGACACACCAATTATGTTTTGATTAATCCACTAACACATCCTTTAGACATTACTTTCTGTGCACCATTAAAATGTTAAAAGAAATTGTTTTCAAATTACTTCTCATAACCACTGAGGTTTAAGTTTAGTTTGAAAGATTATTACTTATTATAAGGTTAGAATAGTACTGAATTTATTTTAGGCTGATAACATCCTTCATATTCCTTAAAATTGCATTAATTCTTGAATGTATTAAACAGCTTCTGAGTAAAATTAATCACATCTTTACTCATTGATTATGCATTGCAGGAGTTTTGACCAGGGGAAATAAAATGGGTGAAATGACCTAAATTAACACCATTGTTTCGATTGATTTTGACTTGGAAGTTTTATTTTTCTTGTTTTAAAGTAGTTGGTAATTAATCTGCACCAGTCACCTACAGGCCTCCCAACTTACGTAACTGTTTATTGCACATGTGATTTTCTGCACATCATAGTTAATTAAAACCTACTGAAGACTGTACTTTGCACAATTTGCTCTAGGAGCGATTAAGAAGCATACATGGGCTCTTGCATTTTTGTTGGTAGAAATTTGGTAATTATGGATAGTCATTAATCAATTTTAAAAATGTGGGTGTAAATCCTTCCGTACGACTATATACAAATTAAAACCTATAAAGAAATACACTGAAATATACAATGGTCTCAA
This sequence comes from Squalus acanthias, assembly GCA_030390025.1. Lineage (NCBI taxonomy): Eukaryota > Metazoa > Chordata > Chondrichthyes > Squaliformes > Squalidae > Squalus > Squalus acanthias. Next base: position 148,955,016 of record CM059425.1, read on the forward strand.
CAGTCTGAAGTCCAGTAACAGCTGTGGGTTTCTATCAAAAGACATCCAGTAACAGGGGAAGCTCCATTATGAAATTGCTGTTACTTTCAACCAAGTGTACATCCATAGTTTTCAAAAGATCAACAATAATCAAGGGATTTACTTTCTCACAAAGCTACATTTGTTTTAATATTCCAGACAATCCTTTGTGCGCAAGATGCAAGATACTAGCACTGAAAAATGGAATACATTTCCATTTTGTGCAGCCGTGACAGCATTAAACATCCCCATATTTAGTACACCACGGTGAGCTGTAAAGTATTCTCCACTCTACCCCAACAACATGCCTTAACCACAATGGAACACCCTTTACTGCACCAGTGTATTATTTGCATTCCCCATATTGGCCAGCCCCATGGCCTTCCTGAGTGAGATTGCCAATTTAGTACGAATCAATTCCAAATTAACAGCAGCTTTTGTGCTGTGAGCCCCACACCTATCAAGAACTAGGTTGAATGTCAAATTAATTTTACATAGGATGCCCACAGCCAACAAATAGACCCATCATTCTGGACATGATTCAAGCCCAGAGGTGAAAGAACAGCTAACCCACTGCACCATCTAGTCTCCTCCAATCTACCAGTCCCCATTTTCTATTGTAATCCCTAAACCACAAATATTTAAAATAAAACAATTTCAGGTATTTTCTTTATAATATAGAATGTGCAACATTTAAAAACATTATCAAAATGTTTAACTTTCACAGACTACAAACTGAAGAAAATATAGATGTTTTAAAAAAAACCTTAATGTTACCAAGAAAAAGGAGTTATTTAAGTTCACAACAGGAGAGTTAGAAAAGTAAATATTTAAAAGGCAAGCTGGTTCCAGTGTAATAGGATATTAATCAGAAAGTGTTTTCAATCTGACTCAGTGCCTTCATAGAAATTTTCAGGATAAACATTGGAGGTCAATAGTTGGTTGAAAGAAGGAAATGCAGCAGTGACCCTTGATCACCCAGTTCCTGAAGAATCAGTGCCACTAATAATTAATTCAAAGAAAAATTAGCCACAAAATGGAAGGATGGGTAGCAGAAGGTAATGTTTTTTGTTTGAGAAACCAAGGTGAAGGGGCAAAATCCATTACACAGGACAGCAGCAAAATGGGTTCATTATGTAATGGCGTTAGGTGATGCCAACTTTGGGTTTTAAACGCCTGAACATTGTAGGAGGAAGGGAAGAATGATGGAGGTAAGGCATTGCACAGTTGTGAGGTCTTGGGAAAGTACGAGTTAGAATAGGATTAATTCAATCACTGGGTGGGATTTTGATAGTGTCAACCAGTATAATTTGTAACTCTCTAACTGAAAATATTATCCAATTGGGACTGCATTTTTAAAAAGCATCTTCCATCATTTTTCCTGCTCTCCCTGTGACACGTGCCATCTGTATCTTACTGGCTTCCATCAATATCTCTGCGAAATCAGTCAACAAAAACACAATAAAACCACTTGTATGAATCCCACCTACGTACTACAAAACTTAACAGGTACAAACTACAATTTCATCTTGGTGTTCAGTGGACCGTTTTAAACCACTTCAACTTCAGCCTTGCAGTTTATGACATTTGCATCTCTCAATTAGATTTCCAACTTGTAATCACTGCATGCACCCATTACTCTACAAATTTAGAATTATATTTAACAGGAGGTTTAATAGACAAATCAACTTCAAGCTGGACTGCATAGGCCTGGATACATAGATTTGACTATCTAAATTCTGTTCTACAAAGGACTGATGACACTGCTGTGACTAGACACTAAAGTCCATTAGGGATCTTAATTTTATTAGCTGGAGAGTTCAAAAAGTTACATGCATGAGCTTATGCTGATTTAGAAAACAAATTATTCTAGTGAAAATGTAAAACCGAAATGTAATGCAGCCAAACCAAACTGAAAAATGTTAATTTCTCTAGACTTTATCTAGTAATCCTAAATGGTACTCCAGCTAGGAAATGAAAGGAGTGTAAGCTACCTACTAGCAAATCAAACTTGACAGACATTAAGTCTGTCCTTGTTATCTGTATGTCTACATACACAATTAGGTAGGGGGAGGTGAAGAAATGTAATTAGTCAGTCCATCTGTGTTCCAAGTACAAATGAGCAAACAGCCAAGTAATAATAACAAATGAAATTTTCAAGATTTAGCAGAAAGGACCTTGTTCTGTAATTTTGGGATAATCACTCTTTCATTACAGTCTACAAAGGAATTGGTGAAGGGAATAATGAATGGTCTGTGAGGCAGATTTCAGTTTTGTTTTCAAGCTGATCCATCCTATAGCAAAACTCATAAAATGCAATGTTAAGTGCACTGAGTTAAGAACTCAGGATCAACTATTCACAGACGACAGGTATCCAATATACTGCTTAAAATTAAATGCCACTTTCTCCTGAAACAACAAACCTTTAGCTATAACTTTTGACAGGATGCACTAGCCAATCTAAATCAACCAAATACCTTTGTTTGTAACAAATGACTTCCATTCTAGGTGCTGACAGAAGCTGATAATGCATCTTTGCTTGCTCTGTATTCAGCTATATGGAGCCATCATTGAGAGGAGAACCACACCTATTAGTGAAGTCCTGAGCTCATTAGTGGAGTAACTATAAAATTGATTCATCTATTACACAGGGTAACTGCTATCTTGTCAGGCAGGTCAAAGCAAGCTGAAACTTCACACTTGTCTAAAGGCTTCACTATTTTATTGGTATGTTTTTCTAATGAGCATGAGACTTTCAAGTTTAATTAATTATTTTCCTCTGATAAAGCAACACACCAGGCACAATTAAAGTGAAATTACAATAAAGAATTACGGTTGTATAATCAATCAGTTTTATACAGAACGCTCATAAGTACTGTATCAGTGATGATTCTAAAGTATGGTAATCATCAGTTATAACCAAAGATATTGTAAATTTAAATAAGCAACTGAATCATACTATCAATAAAAGAATCGTTGGTGGAGAAATCCTATTTTATCTGGTACATTTAAAGCACACAGTACTGGTACTAGATATTTTTGTACCTGGCACTAGAGTAGTAAGGGCTGCCTTCTTCTTCAAACCTCCTGATGATTGGATCCTTAAGAGCTGCTTCATCTTCTGCAGAGAACTACAGAAAAAATACAGAAACACTGAAACAAACTGCATATTATGGGGTGATGTTTACTGCAGCAGAGTGAAATATTAATGGCAGTTGTGGTTGTCTGATTTCTTATTTCCTTTAATTACATAATGTCACAGTTAAATCCAAGTAAACAGCAATTCCTGACTTCAAGTTTACATGTGACTAAGTACTCGAAAATCAACAACAACAACTTGTATTTATATAGCGCCTTTAACATAGTAAAACATCCCAAGGCGCTTCACAGGAGAGTTATAAAACAAAATCTGACACCGAGCCACAGGCAGATGACCAAAAGCTTGGCCAAAGAAGTAGGTTTTAAGGAGAGTTTTAAAGGAGGAAAGAGAGGTAGAGATGCAGAGAGGTTTAGACAGGGAATTCCAGAGCTTAGGGCCTTGGCAGTTGAAGGCACGGCCACCAATGGTTGAGCGATTAAAATCGGGGATGCTCAAGAGGCCAGAATTAGAGGAGTGCAGATACCTCGGAGGGTTGTGGGGCTGGAAGAGATTACAAAGATAGAGAGCGGCGAAGCCATGGAGGGATTTGAAAACAAGGATGAGAATTTTAAAATTGAGGCGTTGCTTAAGTGGGAGCAAATGTAGGTCAGTGAGCACAGGGGTGATAGGTGAATGGGACATGATGCGAATTAGGACATGGGCAGCAGAGTTTTGGATGACCAAGTTTATGTAGGGTAGAACGTGGGAGGCCAGCCAGGAGTGCGTTGGAATAGTCAAGGCTAAAGGTAACAAAGGCATGGATGAGGGTTTCAGCAGCAGATGAGCTGAGGCGGGGCGGAGTCGGGCGATATTACGGAGGTGGAAATAGGCGGTCTTAGTGATGGCGCGCATGTGTGATCAGAAGCTCATTTCAGGGTCAAAAATGACACCGAGGTTGCGAACCATCTGGTTCAGCCTCAGACAAGCTAGAGAGAGGGATGGAGTCGGTGGCTAGGGAATGGAGTTTGTGACGGGGACCAAAGACAATGGCTTCGGTCTTCCCAATATTTAGTTGGAGGAAATTTCTGCTCATCCAATACTGGATGTCGGACAAGCAGTCTGACAATTTAGAGACAGTGGAGAGGTCGAGAGAAGTGGTGGTGAGGTAGAGCTGGGTGTTGTCAGCGTACATGTGGAAACTGACGCTGTGTTTTCGGATGATGTCGCCAAGGGGCAACATGTAGATGAGAAATAGGAGGCGGCCAAAGATAGATCCTTGGGCAACACAGAGGTAACGATGCGGGAGCAGGAAGAGAAGCCATTGCAGGTGATTCCCTGGCTACGATTAGATAGATAAGAATGGAACCAGGCGAGTGCAGTCCCACCCAGCTGGACGACAGTGGAGAGACGTTGGAGGAGGATGGTGTGGTCAACCCTGTCAAAGGCTGCAGGGATAGGTCGAGGAGGGATAGTTTACCTTTGTCACAGTCACATAGGATGACATTTGTGACTTTGCTAAGAGCTGTTTCAGTATTGTGGCAGGGGCAGAAACCTGAATGGAGTGATTCAAACATGGAGTTCCATGAAAGGTGGGCACAGATTTGGGAGGCGGCAACACGTTCAAGGACTTTGGAGAGGAAAGGGAGATTGCAGATGGGGCGGTAGTTTGCAAGGACGGAGGGGTCAAGGGTTTTTTTTGAGGAGAAGGGTGATGACGGCAGATTTGAAGGAGAGGGGGATAGTGCCTGAGGAGAGAGTACAATTAACAATATCAGCTAACATGGGTGCCAGAAAAGGAAGTTGGGTGATCAGCAGTTTAGTGGGAATAAGGTTGAGAGAGCAGGAAGTGGGTCTCATGGACAAGATGAGCTCGGAAAGGGCATGAGGGGAGATCAGAGAGAAACTGGAGAAAGATGTGAGTTCAGGGCTAGGGCAGGGGGGAATCTTAGAGAAAGTTTGGCCCAGTGGCCTAGGGGAAGGGAGGAAAGTGGCAAAGGCAGCTGAATAGATGGTCTCGATCTTAGAGACAAAGAAGTCCATGAACACCTCGCACTTGTTGTTGGAGGTGAGGGTGGAGGAGACAGGGGAGAGTGGTTTAAGAAGACGGTTTGCAGTAGAGAAAAGAAGCTGGGGTTATCTTTGCATTCCAGAATGATCCTGGAACAGTGAGCAGTTTTGGAAGATGAGAGCAGGACCCGATAGTGCTTTATGTAGATCTGGCGGTGAATGGCTAAACCAATTATCCGCCATATCCATTCAAGTCTGCATTACTTGGACTTAAGGGAGCAGAGATGAGGGCTATACCAGGGGAAACAGCCAGGGTGAGAGAGTGATGGTTTTAATAAGGACTAGGACATCAAAGGTGGTGGGGAGGGTGTGGATGAGCAGATTGGTAGCTGCAGGAATTTTGTGGTGAATGGAGGGCCAAAGGCTAGACAGTTGGGATTTTGAAAGTGCAGTTGTAAATGAGTTGGGAGTTTTTCCAGGAGTGGACACAGAAGGAAGTAGGGTTGGGACGGGGAAGGGGGATGTGGGTGGAGCGCGATACAAGGAAGTGATCAGAGATGGCCTTATCTGTGATTGACACGATGGGAGTAGCAAGGCCACGTGAGATGGCAAGATCAAGGGGGTGGCCGTAAATATAGGTTGGGGAGTTTACATGGAGGGAGAGATTAAGGGAGGATAGGAGGCTAGTGAACTCAGAGGAGAGAGAGCATGATAAATTGAGATGGAGGTTGAAATCACCGAGGATGAGAAGTTTCCTGGTGCAGAGGCTGAGGGAGGAGAAGCAGTGATGATATCTCGGTGAGAAAATTTTAATGGTACTTGGGTGGGCGGGAGAGAACGAGGATTTTAAATATGAGAGGTGAGAGGGTTGGAACAAAAAAATCACTATCCAGTCCACAAGCGTCTAAGCTAATCTCCATCACAACCTTTCTTGTCCTGCTCTAATGTATTGATACTGTACTGAAGTTTCCTTTCTTGTTTCTCCTAAGTTGCAAATATATAATTCTTCATGTTCTTCCTCTCCCTCTCTGCATCTTCCTCTTATTAAAATGAAATGACATGAAGTGAAATCAAAACTCATCACACCATCACTCATCAGAAATCATTCAAAACTGTGAGACCCCCTCAGCCTTGAAAGGAGTGAGAGAAGTTACATGACCCCATGTTTACCTTTTAAAGGCTTATAGATAAAATGCTGAAGGCAAGGCCATGAAAGTTATGGAGTTTCGCATTTTTGAGGTCTGGATGAGCTACAGTAAGAGACTGTTCAATGAATCTTGATTTCACTTCATCGGGATGGAAAGACACATACAACACAAAGTATGTTTTTGCACCTGTTCCATAAATGTCATCAGTATTTTGACGACCGTCAGCTTGGCTCAGCTGGTAGTACTCCAACCTCTGAGTCAGAGGTTTGTGGGTTTAAGCTGCAGGCTAACTTACACTAGACTGACCCTCAGTGCTGCATTGTCAGAGGTGCTGTCTTTTGGATGAGGTTTTAAACTGAGACCCCACCTGCCTCTCCAGGTGGATATAAATATTGCATTGCACTTATTCAAAGAAGAGCAAAGAGCTAACCTGGTGTCCGGGCCAACACGCACCCCTCATGCAACACCGTCAAAAAATAGATTGTCTGGTCATTCATCTTATTGTTGCTTCGGAGGTCTTGTACGTAAATTGGCTACCATATTTGTCTTCAAATAAGTGACTTCAAAAGTAATTTAATGACTGAGAATGTGAGAGGTGCTATATAAATTTTATATCTATTTTAACTATTATATTGCTTCTTGTGATTGTGAATTGAATTGACTGGTTAATCACTCTAATTTCAAAACGAATGTGCATTTTCATTCAGTTTTAATGAGGATCAATGGAAGCGATGAAGTTACTTTTAAACTTCCTAACAATTCTTTTTTGCCAAGAGAGTTTTTGTCTCTCTCAAGCAGTGCCTGGACACTATTTAATGGCCCCAACCCAAGCACGTGGAAAGTGTGTTTCATTTGTTTCTCGGTTAAAGACAACTGGTATATGCACGAGATACACTTTTCAAAACAGTTTGGAGTACACATATTCACACAAATCTATTAACACCAGTTCAGAAATCTCACTCAAGCAAGAATATAGGGCAGGAGATGAGAAGACAAATACTGTGACAGTACCAGGTGCATTTCCCATAATAGGGCTGTCAGGACAGAGGAGATTGGTTATGAACTATATTAAAAACAGATAGTAAATTATTGATTCTCAGTTTGTGCAAAGTACACACAGAAAATTAGGGCAGTTACACTTGCAGTTATACTTGTGAAACCAGTGCATAGATCTAGAAAACAAAATGTTTCTACATGTATTAAGTTTATTTTCATGCTTCTCCCAAGCTCAGTAGGCTTTTTAGGGGGGTGAATTCACCATGTGTAAAACTGATCTCCATTACTTAAACCTCAACCTCAGCTGTCCCAGCTCTATTATACTAAATGATACTACCTGAAGGGGCCCCACATTACATTTATACCCACCTCTTTTCCATCCCTTGCCCTTTGGTCCTTTGTAATTGTAGCTAAAACAGTAGCAGCTTGTTCACCCCCCATCACAGAGATGCGTGCATTGGGCCACATGTAGAGGAACCTTGGGCTGATAGAAAAAACAGAAAATCAAGTTTAATAACATTCATTAATAAATGCAGCAAAGAAATAATCCCCCCTCCCAAAAAAGCAATCTTAGATTTCAAAAGGTAAAATTTTGAAATTCCGAGGGAAACTCGTCAGATAAAGAAACAGTCTATGCCCGCATGCAGCAAGACCTGGACAACATTCAGGCTTGAGTTGATAAGTGGCAAGTAACATTCGCACCACACAAGTGCCAGGCAATAACTAGCTCCAACAAGAGAGAGTCTAACCACCACCCCTTGACATTCAACAGCGTTACCATCGCCGAATCCCCCACCATCAACATCTTGGGGTCACCATTGTCCAGAATAAACCACTTAAGATGCATCGCAAGTATGATCTTCAGCCAGCAGGTCAGTTATTCTGCAAGCTGCACTCTCTTTAGTGAGAGCCCATTTGTTTTTGTCAATGTATATCAGAAATTGCCATTGTCCAGAAACTCAATTGGACCAGCCACATAAATAAAGTTGCTACAAGAGCAGGTCACAGGTTGGGTATTCTGCGGTGAATGTCTCACCTCCTGACTCCTTTCCACCATCTATAAGGCACAAATCAGGAGTGTGATGGAATACTCTCCACTTGCCTAATCGGATAGAGCAATGCAGTGCTACTGTATTCTGCATGAATGCAGTTTGCTACTGTATTACAGTAACCTCACATTTCAGTTACAACTTAACAATGCTTTTGTAATTATCTTAATTGGCATGGCACTGCAGAGCCTTGTAAACATGTTTCCAGCAGCTGCTTTGGTGCAGATGCAACTAAAGGGCTTGATTTTAATAGCCCTGACGAGGCGGGTCTGTTGGGAAAATCAGAAAAAATGGCTTCAGACACCCAACCCGCCTCCATCCAATTTTCGTGAGTGTCTGTTTAGCTGCTCCCAAACTGACCCGTCTGGAACCGGTGGGACAGGTAGTTAAGGCAGTTAACAGCCTGTTAACTGCCTTGCTAAACCCATTTTCCTGCTTCTGGCTCCTGTTTCCCGACTTGTCAGAAACAGGCCAGGTTCAAGGAGACGAGTTGCTGGAGGACATGATTTGTATGCATTGGTGGAGCGCTTTAAAAGTGCCCCTGAAACATGGCTGACATTCAAATGCAACAACTTTGCTGTTGTAGGTATGGGATAAGATTTTGCACATCTACTGACCTTCTGACTGTTCAAGCTGACACCCATCTGCAGTGTGACATGAATGGAATAATTTCAGGCACTTCGACTGTGCGCTTGCAAGATTGATGCCTCAAATGATACCTATAGCAAGGGGTTAGGAAACATTTATGCCCTCTCATCCTGGTCCTCATAACTGGGGGAGTAGCAGCCGCATGGCTCTGCGCAGATCTTCCTGGGAAGAGGAGTAGGAGGACGAGGAGGGGCGCCTTGCATGCCCTGTTGTGACCAATGCAGCATCCCTCCAGTTCACTGCTGCCCGTCAACCAGGGTATGCACACTGCCATGCCACATTAGCATAAGCTTACTCTTCAACCATAGGTGCCTACCATACGGCTTTGTAATTGCAGGCGACACTTGTCCAACGTCATACATCATCTCTGCTATACCCTGTTATTTCCTATCACTTTTACCATCAGCATTACAAAAGCAAGTCGCCCTGAGCCCTCAATGCGCTTTTGCCATTTCCCATAACACATAGGCCACACGATCAACTGTTTGACATAATTATCTTTAACACATGACAAAAACGATAATAAACCAGCAAGAGTCAGAAAAAAAACGAAACATCACCCAGTGACTCCCCTTGTGATTATAGATGCTTAATCTTTCTCTTACGCATGCTTCTACATGGTGCTTCCCCTGTGGCTTCAGCAGATGTAGAGGCACCTTGTTGACTAGGATGCTGTGCCTGCTTAGATGCCTTTGGCGGGCATCCTCTGGGTTTGGGAGCCTGGGAGGGCTCTTCAACAGTCTGTTCTTCCTGCGGCTGTGCAGGGGCTGAAACGGCCATCTCAGTTGTCTCTGCAAAGTGGGTCTCTGACCGAGGGCTCCGCAGTGGCATGGTCATGTGAGCGCTTTGAGAGGAGCCCACACTTCCTTCTGTCCTGCCAACAACATCCCTCTCATGGGTCAGCCGCACCTCAGTGCTGGCAAGTGGCTGGAGAGCACCTTGCTGCACTTCAGGGGGACCATGAGGTCCCGTATCTGCACTGGCAGTCCTCCTCAAAAGGAGGACTGGTCTCTCTGCTCAATAGCTGCCCATCGCTCCTCCAGAGATGACAATCTGACTCTGGCAACTTATTTCCTCCATGGCCGTAGCCATCCTATCTACTGAGGTAGCCAGCCTTTCCACAGAGGTTGCCATCCTATCCATGGTGGTGCGTTCATGCGCCATTGCCTCCACCACAGCAGTGCTGATTTTAGAGATGGACTCCGCCATTCTCTCCACACTCACACTAACCCTGGAGGCAAACTCTTCCAGAGACACCTGCACTTGTTCCTGTATTTCATGAACCGCTCTTTTTCTGGATGGCCCCAGAGGCACAGCATCTGCATGCAGCTCAGCAGAGCTAGGAGAGTCCTGCGAGCTCCACCAAGGACTCTCCACTGCTGTCGCTGTCTCCACCATCTGCTGATGCTCACTTGTGCGCTGTGATAGACCAGGTGGCAACACTACTCTAACTCACGATGGCCCCACCGAGGTGTGCATTGCTGTGCTGGTGCTGGATGCGCTGAGTCCTGGTGACGCTGGTCCCTCAGAGGCTTCAGGTTCCTCTGAGGATTTGTCCTGGATCGTGGGGAGAGGGGCGCTCGCTGGTCCTGTGAGAGAGTAAAGGCATGATTTAGATATTTGATGTAGCAGACACATCCTTTTGAGCAGATGATACAACGCGATTCTCCATGAACATCATATGCCATCGCAGTCAATTAAATGTCAATGAGAGGGATGAAACTCTATTATGTCACCAGCTTCCTCTAATGTGCCCATCTCTCTATTGCCCACTTCCAGATCCTCGCCACCTCCAACAATCTCGTTTGCTGCTTCCTCCGCACTGGTCAATGTTGCTAGGGTAGGTGTTCCTCCTCCAGTCATTGCTCTCTCCCTCTTATTGTGGGCTATCTTTTCCTGCAAGGAGGGACACAAGCGGAGTTTCAGCCACAGTGATGGAGTGAGGGTCAATAATCCCTACCATAGAAGTTTTGAGGGAGACGAAGATGGGGTAAGGTGCCAAGTGGAAGCTAGCTCCCTGTGCGTTGTTAGTTGTTGTCACTGCATGACAGTGAGAGCGAGTCTAAGGGGTGCATAGGCAGGATGCTGAAGTGATTCAGTGCAGAGACAGAGATGGATAGGAAAGGGTGCAAGGGAAGTAAGAGTAAGGTGGGATGTGAAGGAGGAGGCTTACACCGCAGAGTGCTGTTGATGAGAAGAGAAGGGAAGCAGAGTGAAGGCAAGTGAGATGTTCGCACAAGATCATTAAACCTTTTTTGGCACTGGATCCATGAGCGTGCATAAATGGACCTTGCGCTCACCTCCTGAGCAATGTGCAGCCAGGCTGCCTTGGTCTGCTGAGGAGGCTTCCTCCGGCCATCAGGAGGGAAGAGAATCTCCCTGCACCCTCTGACAGCATCCACAAGAACTTGGAGGGACTCATCATTAAAACGAGGAGCTGCCTTGCCTCTGGAAGAAGTCATAGCGTTTAAATCAAGTCAAAGAAAGCACAATAGAAAGGCTTAGGTTGGATGGCAGCTTTAATGAGGCAGCTATTACGACGTCATCAGAGATGGCCAGACGACCCAATCCCACTCATTGGACCGGCCAGCGCGCCTCATTCAAATTAACAAGCTCGTTGAATAAATATCGGACATCTGCAGCTGATCCCGCCAGAAGTGGCTCCTGAACCCGCCCACCACGCAACCCGACTCCAACCCGCCTCAGAAATTAAAATCGAGCCCAAATGTCTGTTCCATAAAATAAAAATCTCTCTTTGGTGGTCTTATATCAGTTTTGTTTTCCCCTTTCAGTGTCTATTGAATGTTAACCAATACTAATTGGAGGTTGGACCAATTTAGTTATTTGTTAAAATCAAATAAATTAGATTGACTGCAGTTGTGGAGTTTTAGTTGTATTTTTCTCTCTCATCTTTTTGGATCTTCCATTGATGAAATGTTATAGCTACATCAATTAATACAATCATTCACATCCACGACTTCAATCTTCATTATAATTAATTATAATGGTTACATGATTCTGTACCAAATTAATGATATTACCATGAAGTCCCTGATGACTAATGATTTAAACACATACTGCTCCTCTCTGAAATAGACACCCTGTGAACAGCATCACAGCCTCTATAACATGCATGATCTTATCTATAAGGGTTCATCTGACTGTTATCCACTCACTGCTGCCTGCTTTCCCTCACTTGTTCTCTGTCTCTATCACTTGATTTGTTTAGTCACCCTCAGTTTTCTTTCGTGATCTCCCTCTCTGACATACCCAATCTTTTTTCACAGCTCTTGTCTTCCCTCTTCTTCACTCTAGCAGTCACTTTGCACACATTTATTTTTTGCAATTAAGTTAATTGACAAAGAGATTATATTTGGCCAATTATGGATGTTCTAAATGGGGGAGTGAGTAAATCTTTAAAACATTGCTCCTCTAATTCAATAGTATACTGTTCAACTGGGTACAGAGAAAATCTCCTCTGAAAGGCCATGTCCTTCTTTCTTTTTGCACAATGCAGCCCAACCTAATACTGAACTTTAAGGGAACAAAATTCTATCTGGGACAGACATTGTATAGATAGACAAGTAATCCAGCTACTTGCCTATATGCTCTTCCGCACATTCCATAGTTTCCAGCACCATAGGAACCACCAACAATTACAGTAATTTTGGGAACATTTGCACATGCAACTGCAGTCACCATTTTGGCTCCATCTTTAGCTATTCCACCGGCTTCATATTCTCTTCCAACCATGAAACCTTAAAAGTTAGAAAACAATAATTAATTAGACCACATTTAAGCTTCAGCTTTCAAACTATAAATCTATAAAACATTCCAAAGTAGTTGAAGGAGAATATGACTCTCGATAAAGAACAGGTACAGAGATGTCTGCCAATTCCTTGCTGGCATCTGATTATTTTACTTTGCAGTCTGTCTTTTGTAATTATCTTCATTTACAAGGCTCCTCCATTAGGGCTCAGTCAACATGCATTTTACTATGGAGTGGATAGGATGCGGTGACACCAGTCAGGTGAATGCCTCTGTTAAAACGGCAGAAAAAGGATTTTAACATGCATTAAGTACTCATACAATAACATTGCTGAAAGTGAAAGAATTATTTCAGATTTTTATTTAGGCTGCAGAGCACTGCAACAGTATTGGGTGCATCAGCAGCTGTTAATATAACACAAGAGTGGCAGCAGATAACATGAATGGATCTGGATATGCAGAAGACAGACAGTTTTCAGTAAATATCAAGGCAGTGACTATGGGGCATTATTGAAGTCATGTGGACAATGGCAGAGACTGCTGGAAAGAAACACACACACAGGGCTGGATTTTTCTAACCTTGGCGGGTCTGTGGCGGGCGACGTCCGTGGCGTGTGGGGACCTCGCATCTGTCTCAACCCCGGCCTCCAACAAGATTTTACATTAATAGGGCTTCCTTAGCCCGCCCTGCGACGTTCCCAGCCAATTAATAGGAAGTGGGTCTGATGATGTCATTTGATGACGCGTCATCAGTCGGTTTCCTTGAAGGGACCATGTCCAAATTGATTTTGACAGTTCTGCTGTCAGTGTTCTACAGCACTGAGGTGCTGCAAACACTGACAAGCACTGCACAAAGGTGCACAGCTGCACCCGGGCTCTCTCCCATGACTCCGACCATATGAGGGAGTCACAGCACGCAGGGAGGTTCTCTTCCCTTCCAATGGGCAGAAGATACCTCCCCAGGAGATCAATGCAGCCTGGTTGCACATTGCACAGGAGGACACAAGCAGTGATGTCGTCAGGAGAACCAGTCTGCAGTGATGCAAACCTTTCAATGATCTCAGTAGATCACGAAATGTTACTGCAAAGCCACACTCAACCTCATCCTGCTGTGCCACTCATCACATCCCCATAACTCTGCCTTCCCAACCCTACTCCTGCACATCTTTACTCACAGCAACTTACCTTGCACCTCCATCCATCCCTCTCTATCTACATTATCACTTCCCCATCTCACTAGCCACCCTCACACTTGCCCTCATCCTACTGCAAGCATACCAACTGACAACACACAAGGGTAGGTACTTGGGTGGTTTAGCCAATGTTCATGTGAAGATTCTGGTAATGTCCTGTCAAACATTGAAATCTTTATTTTCAACACTTTGCGTTCTTGGACAGATTTGTGTGCACCTTTGGAAGTAGCTTAATGAGTTGCAGTGAATGGTGAGACATAACGTCCCCACCTCCCCCCACCCCCAATGGTGATGAGTGTGAAAGGAATGCCTTGGACATTGTAGGGATGCTTTATGGTGCTGGTGTGGGGTGGTGCCAACCTGGTGCATCATGTGGCAGCCAGGGTATACAGTGTTAGGTGAAACAAATCGGGACATGGTGAGGCCATCGCTGGCGTCCCGGGCAGCAATGCGCACGGGTGATGATGCCCTGTGTCCAGTGCAGTATCAGTTGATTGCGGAGAAGGTTGGTGTGGATGTTGGTGCTGCTGGTGTGCCCGGTGATGCTGGTGTTGGGGCTGATCGTGTTGGAAGTCTGAGGACCAAGGTGAGATTTTTTTCAAGGGCACCAAGGCTGATGGATAGATGACAGGTGAGGTTGAGATGACAGAAGTAACTGTCAATGTTGAGATAGGTTGTTCCAAGGAGGTGACAGTGGATAGAGATTACTCCAAACACTTCAAAAGTGCATAAAGCTCAAAAGTGGGTTCCAAATCATTAATGTTCCAGCTTCTAAGATTGGGAAGTGAACAGCTGTGAAATGGTAGGTTTTATACCACTTTTGCAGCTTTCACCTCTTCACAGCAATCCACAGTCAGTCATTGAGAACCCAACATACTTACCTGACGTGATAGCCGCTCTCTGGGAACCTCATTGAAAACCTTATTAAAAACCTTGTAAAATGGTAAGTACATGGGAAAATAGTTCTGAACTACCTTTTAATAAGCTTTAAACTATCTAAATTGGCTGACCCGCCGCTTGGTGTCGGGTCTGTTCAGGGATGACAGACCTGACACTTGGGAAACTGACAAGGAGGTGGGTTTACAGCAGGATACCGACCCGCTGTCAATCTTTGTGATTTTGACAGCAGACCCGCCTCCAAACCCGCACTCTGAGCGCCAGCAAAATTCAGCCCAATGTGGAAATGGAACTGACAGAAAACCCTCTCTGCAGACAAGAGCTAGTTTATCTCATTTTTAAACCTTCATACACAAGCACAAATACAAAGGTTCAAAGTGACGGTAAAAGGGTCATTTTGCCTGGGGATAAACTAAACGCTCCTACCTCAGTTATTTCTCACTGAGCCAATAGACAAATTGGTTAAAAAACTATCAATTTTGAGGTATGTCTACAGGTGGTAAGTTACGATTTAAACATTTAAGGGGAGGTGCAAAGGATGCTGAGAAATATACTTTTAAAAAACGGGCCCCTTATATTTATAAAAATATAAAAGGAAATTGATTAAAAAAGTATAAAACTGCAAAGACGTAGGAGGGTTTTGTAGTCTATGGGATGCAACCTTCTAGGCTCTTTTTAGCTTTGTGTCTGTATCTTTGGTGGTACCATGTCCATCAGGTATGGATAGGCACAGAGTTCACAGTGGCCTTAACTGAATCAACAGATATTGCTCTTATTCTGATATGCTGCAGCCAAAACATGGGCTAGAAATGCTCCTTTTCTTTCTCACCTGTGATGTTCTGTAGAAAAATGAGGGGGATGTTCCGCTGACAGCACAGCTCGATAAAATGGGTTCCCTGTAATTAAATAGTAAAGTATTTTGGTTTGGAGAGTCTTAAGCAAGATAATGGGTTTCTACATACTCCTGATCATAAGAAAATATCTTACAATATAAAAAAGGAATCCTGATGTCAGATAAGTTCACGCTTCATTTTATTACTGTCGGGGGGGGGGGGGGGGGAGAAGAGCGCAAGCATCTATTAGAACTGAGGTTCAGCCTTTGGCCTACCAACTGAGAGTAACCGGTGTTCGAGCCACTGGGCCTCCCACAGCTCTTCAGTATGTTAACATGTTAAAAACAGCTAGTTTTTTTCTGTTAACTTGCTATGTTTATTTTTGACCTATCTTTAGCATGTTCTTCAGATCTAACACTATTACCCATTGTTTTAGGTTTTTAAATCACACTAGAGGCACGTCTTCATAAGATGTGTTTTGGAGAACTGCTGTAAAAAGGCCAAAGCACTGGCTGAAAGCCAAGCAACATTACATAGTATTTACAGCACGGAAACAGGCCATTCGGCCCAACAGGTCTATGCCAGTGTTTATGCTCCACACGAGCCTCCTCCCACCCCACTTCATCTACCTCCATTAACACATCCTTCTATTCCTTTCTCCCTCATATGCTTATCTAACTTCCCCTTAAATGCATTTATGCTTGTCGCCTCAACTACTCTTTGTGGTAGTGAATTCCACATTCTAACCACTCGCTCGGTAAAGAAATTTCTCTTGAATTCCCTATTGGATTTATTAGTGACTATCTTATATTTATGGCCCCTAGTTCTGGTCTCCCCCACATGTGGAAACATCTTCTCTACGTCTACCCTATCAAATCAGTTCATAATCTTAAAGATCTCTATTAGGTCACCCCTCAGTCTTCTCTTTTCTAGAGAAGAGCTCAGCATCTTCAATCTTTCCTGATAGATATAACCGCTCAGTTCAGGTATCTTAGTAAATCTTTTTTGCACCTTCCACAGTGCCTCTATACCTTTTTATAATATGGACACCAGAACTGTTCACAGTACTCCAAGTGTGGTCTAACCATGGTTCTGTATGAGCTTATGTAGATAACTTCTCTGCTTTTCAATTCTATCCCTCTAGAAATGAACCCCAGTGATATGGTTGCTTTTTTTTGGCTCATTACATTGCTACTTTCAATGATTTATGTATCTGTAACCCCAGATCCCTTTGCTCCTCTACTCCATTTAGACACTTATTTTCCAAGGAGTATGTCGCCTCCTTATTCTTCCTGCCAAAATGTGCCACCTCACACTTATCTATATTGAAGTTCATTTGCTAATTACACGCCCATTCTACAAGTTTATTAATGTCTTCCTGTATTTTGTTGCAGTCCTCCTCTGTGTTAACTACACCCCTAATTTGGTGTCGTCCGTAAATTTTGAAATTGCACTTCCGATTCCCAAGTCCAAATCGCTTATGTAAATGGTGAACAACAGTGGTCCCAGCACTGATCCCTGTGGGACACCACTTCCCACCTTTTGCAGTCTAAGTAACTACCTTTAACCCCTACTCTCTGTTTTCTGTTTTGTAGCCAGCTTGCTATCCATTCTGCTACTTGCCCTCTGACTCCACATGTTCTGACCTTAGTCATGAGTCTACTAGTGGCACCTTATCGAAGGCCTTTTGAAAAGAGTCCTCAGATAACTGTTTGTGGACGAAACAATTTCAAGATTTAATGGAACAAAGACATGCTTTCTCTGACATTCTGAATTGCATAAAAATCTGTTTAGGCTCTAAACGGTTCATTCTACACTGTATGTTATTTTGTATTATTATTATTGCTGAGGATAGTTGATCCTTCTATCTTTGTTCAAATTTAATGGAAGTGCAATCTTCCTTTTCAATGAATCGCCCACATTTACTCAGACAAAAGTGGCAATTTCCGTATGACTGACTAATACAGTAGAACCTACAAAAGACAAACTGTGGTAGCTGTTGAACAATTTTATCTTTACTTAAGGTCAGGTACTCAAGATACTTAAAAGCATCAGCAGCAATAACCTTCTGTGAAATATTATGATCAAATTTAGTTTAAATTGAACTGCTTCAGGTCGGGCTCCGAATCTCCTTTGAGTCAATTCCCTTGATGCTGTCAATAATCCTCTGTGTCAAAAACAAATCGCAAAAAAGTCAACAGAAAGATGGAAAATGAATAAAAGGATGTCAATTATTTGTAATTTTTTGATAAGTGTTGTTACCTATTTTTTAATATACTGAGTTAAGACTGAAAGCCTGTGATAGCTTTAGGGTTTTACACATCCTAATCTTCTCAGATGGAACAGCAGAAGAGATTTAAATCACTGACTACTGCAACAGAATAGGATAATAAAGTCTTTCAAATTGCCTGAAAGGGTGGTGGAAGCAGATTCAACAGTAACTTTCAAAAGGGAATTGTGTTTTGTCAGCATTTTCTGTTTTAATTCAGAGCTGTTGCATTTGTAGGTTATTTTCCTCTGTTTCTCCTATTACCCACATTTTCTTGCCTTTTTGTTTATGTGAGCTTCTCTCATGCATTTTTAAACATTCTTCTTTTTATGTCTTTGCATAACCTCACCGATGTTCTTTTATGTTCTCCATTAAACAGTTTACAGGTCATAAAATTCCTCTCCGATTGGAATAGCTGTTGATCCTCTTCACTTCCCCCACCCCCCTTACTAAACCTTATGCCTTCGGTTCTGATGAAGGGTAAACACCTGAAATGTTAACCTGTCTTTTCTCTTTACAAATCCTATCTGACCTGCTGTGTACTTCCAGTATTTTCTGCTTTTATTTCAGAATTTTTATTTACTTCCTTAATGGTTTTCTTTTAAACCTGTTCACTCATTTTAAGGATTTATGTATTTACTCCACTGCATTAAGAAATTAAATATTCAAGGTATATTTCCATTTATTGTTCTTGTTCTCAAAATGCATTATTTCACATTTCCTTATCTGCTATTTTAACACTAATTGATTGAAATAGTCAATGGTAAATGCAAAACTATTCATACCAGTACATAAATCATAACTGAGCTGCCAACTTTTGAGCCACATAATGAAAATATATATGTCAAGTATCATACAAGAGAAGTGTTCAACGAAAGGTCAAAATCTTTCTGGGCTACTTATTTAAATGTTCAATGAATAGTCTATTCAGCAGAAATTCACACTGGTGCATTTCAAATCCATTGGCCGGAATTTTGCCTACCTCGGCGGGTCCGGTGCGCGTGGCTGGCGTGACGGGTTGCGACCCCGCTGCTGGTTCCATCCCGCTGCTGAAAAAGACTTTCCCTTAATGGGGCCTATTAAGCCCACCCAGCGCGTTACCCAGCCCAATTAAATGGAGCGGGTCTGATGACATCATTCATGACGCGTTTTCAGCCAGGATCTTTAAAGGGACCTTGGCCACATCAGATTTGACATTTAATCTAACATAGAGCTGTCAGGCACTACAGCATTGGAGTGCTGCAAACACTGACAATGACTGCAGAGAGGCAGAGGGAGTCAAAGCACGCAGGGGGGCCCTCTTCCCTTCCAATGGGTGGAAGAGAGCTCCTGAGACCACCAAAACAGCCTGGTTGCAGATTGCAGAGGAGGTCACAAGCAGGGATGTGTTCAGGAGGACCTGGGTGCAGTGCCGCAAACGTTTCAATGATCTCATAAGATCAGGAAACATTAGTACATAGCCACACTCTACTTCATTCTGCTGTGCCTCTCATCACAACCCCATCACCCTGCCTTCCCTACCCTACTCCAGCATATCCTTACTCACACCAACATACCTTGCACCTCCACCCATCTCTTGCTCTCTATCTACATTATCACTTCACATTATGTAAAGTTTCTGTTAATGTAGTGTCAAACATAAAAATCTTTATTTTCAACACTTTCTGGTCTAGGACAGATTTGTGTGCACCTTTGGAAGTGGCTTAGTGAGTTGCAGTGAATGGTGAGACATAACGGTACCCCCCGCAATGGTGATGAGCGCGAAAGGAATGGCTTGGTCATTGTAGAGATGCTTTATGGTTGGTGTGGGGTGGTGCCAACCTTGTGCATCATGTGGCAGCCATATGGGTGTACAGCATAAAGTTAACTAAACCTGGCCATGCTGAGGCCATCCCTGGCCTCCCGGGCATCAATGTGCTCGGGTGCTGATGCCCTCTGTCCTGTGCAGCATCAGGTGATTGCGGAGAAGGTTGGAGTTGTTGTTGGTGCTGCTGGTGTTGGGGCTCATCGTGGTCTGATTCTGAGGACCAAGGTGAGACAGTATAAACGGCACCCATGTTGAAGGAATAGATGGCAGGTGAAGTAGAGATGACAGAAGCATTCTGTCAATGCTGAGAGAGGTTGTTCCAATGAGGTGAGACTGGATGGAGACTTTGCTGGAAAGACTTGTAGTCTGCAGAATCTGTGCTGGAAATGGACTGAACAACAGCTTCTGCCTGAGGAAAGTGATCATCTATCAGTTGGGAGCTTTTACTGTACATTTGATGCTGTCAAGTAATCAGCTGGAGCAATGGCCACTGAACTCAAGCCTCAGGTTGACAGACGTGCTTCCCGAGCAGCATGATTCCCGTGGCCATGCAGTTAAATTTAAAAAGTTAGAAAAACCTGTTAAGGGTCTGACAACTAGCTGTTAATCATCTCAATTGGGTTGCCTGCCGCTGCCAGTCGGGTAGGCTCCGCGATGAGACACGCCATGGGGAAAGGCGCGTGGGGGCGGGACGACAGCGGGTTCCCGACCCGCTGTCAAAAATAAAAACTTTCCCACCCGACCAGCCACCGATTGCACCCGCTACCACCCTGGAAAATTCTGGCCACTGAGTTCCACTGAACAGAAACAAGCTTGCAAATCAAATCTGTAAATAACAGCATAACTTATAAAAGTGTGTACTGAGGTAAAGAAAGAGCCACGCTTGATTTTGGCCAGAGCTATGGTGGAGACACAATAATTCTCCTCAGTACCCTTAAGTCGGGTGGTGGTGGGGGGGGGTTGAAGGAGGAAGGACCACCAAGATAACTTTCTAGAAACCCTCTTGGAAAATACCCACATGTAGACATCAGAATTGAGCTTAGTTGTCATGTTCTTCCTCTACACACGCATAATTAAATAATCTGCTGACATTCACTGTTGAGGCTCACTTGTGAAAAGGTACGGGAGGGTAATGGCACCTGTAGAACTGTGATGAGGGAAGAAAACTGAGGTGGGGAGGGTGGAGAGGAGAGGGAAATAGGGGGAGCTCGTTAATGACCAGGATCTCTTAAAAGTTCATCAAATAATAATTCCTTTAAAAAAAAGTGACTGACTGACGCACGATAATGACAAATTTAATGAAGACATCCATCATCAGCAGCAATCGAAGGTCAATATCTGTCTTCAACCTTAAACCAAGGTAATTTTTCACAAGATGAAATGTATTGACTTTCTGACTTGTCTGAGCCTCTAGTTAAAGCCTGCTGATGTCACCTAGATTCAATCAGTTGTGACACTTGTAGTCACTGAGCATTTGGACATTTCAATCTGAAGTTGACTAGTGAGAGCAAACATTTCAGAATTCTGTTAGTTCGCAACTTGCCTCTAGTAATATCATGTCTTAAGTGCACTTTGTTTGTACAATTAAAACTTTCCTTTAGTCATTTCACAATTGTACAGTGGGTTTAAAAAGGGCAATGGAAGAACTAAAGATCAGTATAATCAAAGGTTTGTACATGTTTTTAATCTTCAGTCCAATAATGATGTAGTGCTCAAATACATGATAGCATGGCTGTGGTGATTCATCAATTCATTAAAGGAGAAATGTAATCATCTCAGTTAAACATAAAATCCCAAGTATTACAAAAGGAACGGATATAATGCAAGTTGAATAGCAGCTTTCAGTTCTTTCTGTTGCTATAATATATGTTCAGAACTAGCCTGGGAACGTTTGTGCAGATTTTCCTTTCTGTTGACATCATAAAGATGCTCCTTACTCAGAGATCTTTAAAATCATTTTTTTGTTTACTGATTCCCACCGATAAATTCCCAGATTTTATATCTTTGTGGATTGGTAAAAACAGATTAATTCCAGATTCTGATCAGCAAAAGGAGGAATTCTCCCTGGCCATATCAGGTCCTGAGTCTTGCATACAAAAGCAAAATACTGCGGATGCTGGAAATCTGAAATAAAAACAGAAAATGCTGGAAATACTTAGCAAGTCAGGCAGCATCTGTGGAAAGAGAAACAGAGTTAACGTTTCAGGTCGAAAGGTCATCGACCTTAAATGTTAACTTTGTTTCTGAGACTTGCATGCCAGGCTCATGACCTCATCAGTGCATGATGATATCGCTAATGCAATGCGCATACATTTAGAGACGCGATTTCCAGTGCCAAATTACATAGAATCTACAGCAAAGAAACCGGCCATTCGGACCAACTGGTCTATGCAGATGTTTATACTCCACGAGCCTTCTCCCACTCAGGCTGTATATCCCTCTATCCCCTTCTTCCTTATGTATGCATCAAGCCTCCTCTTGAATGCATCAATGTGGCTACGAGTTCACATTCTCACCAGTCTCTGTGTAAAAATATTCCTTTTAAATTCTTTATTTAATCTGTTAGGAAGGAAACTTGAGCTAAGTTCCTTAAGCACATGGTAGCTAACTTACTAATATAAAAGATGATACTCCAATGTAATTCTTGGGTCTCAATAGCCTTTTTAAAATCTGCTTGGCAAACTGCAATCAATTGGAGGTCAATAAGTCACGTATGTTACTGGACCATTGCCTCTGGAGAGAGAATGTGGTAAACGTAATGGCACCTGACTTATAACTTCAGCTTTCCACCTCATAGATGCAGAATCTGGGACTGACATTTCATCTTGGTCTGTTAGCTGGAGTGGCCCATACAAGTACTATTTTGCCTGCAGTCTAGAAGTAGATATTTCTCGACAACTTTTGGGTAAAGTTACGTCAAAAGAGCCAGAGGGGAAATGAGGAGAATTTTTTTTTTTTACGCAGCGAGTTATGATGATCTGGAAAGCACTGCCTGAAAGGGTGGTGGAAACAGATTCAATAGTAACTTTCAAAAGAATTGGATAGCTCTTTCAAAGAGCTGGCACAGACACGATGGGCCTAATGGCCTCCTTCTTTGCTGTATGTCTCTTCTTTGGATTGCACTGGATCATATATATTTCCGAACCGCCTTTTAGTTTGTGAAGAACCTTGTTCCACTTACAGCTATGTCACTGATGTGCCCATACACCACTGAAGGCCTGCTCTTGCAGCCTCCGAGCCCTGACCCCGTGAACTTTGGCAGGCTCAGTGGCAGAATTCTGCAAACTCGCGGACTTTCCAGACCAATTCCTTTTGAAGCTTTTAAAAACCTGGTGTCCAATCTTCGAAGGAACAGTTTACTTTTAACCAGCAGAAGTACCAACAGTGCGAATCAGTCACCAACAGGCTATAATCATTAACTATGCGATTTGGGCAGAAATGGTACGATTGGGATTCTGCCAGGGACTGGGTTTTGAAGCTGGCTAGCCACATAAGACAGTGAAGTACCAAAAGTTGACCATCAGCTCACAAAGTTTGATGAGGATTCCAGTGATAAATGTTGTATATCATACATGGGGCGATTGGGTGTCAGTTTTCAATTAAAAAACTCAAATCCAATGTAATGAAGAGGAATTTAACTTATTCAGTCACCTTTGTCATAGGCCTTTATTCAGGGCTGCTTCTCAGTTGGAAGTTATTTTTTTGAGTTGTCAGCCTTTATGGGATGTGTCAGCTTTCTGAAGCTGTTCGTCAGTTTTTCTTGAGTTTTCTATGTTGTCATGAATGAAATCAGCAATAAAACTGACTTTAACCATACTGACACAGGACTGTGGACACTCCACTCCTACATCATTGCAGAACAACTTGGTGATGTAATTGAAAAGGAGCCTACACAAAACATGTGCTCTTAGGCCGCTTAAAACCAGCAGTTTTAAAGCATGACACACAAGGGGCTATTGTGAGGCACCAGTAAATGTACAGGTATAGCTCATTATTTATGATACTTTCAATTATTTGGCTAATCAATAGAATACAAAGTCCTTGATTAAAACTTAAAATCAGCAGAAACTGAGAAAATGAACTGTTCATTGAGAAAGTTCAGACAGCTGTGAACAGATCTCACCTGAAAGTTATGATCATATTCTACAGGAAGTTTCTTTCATCATTGCAATTAATCTCGCTGAAATTTATCTCTGGTCTTTAGACTACTTAGCTGAGTAACTGGAGGAAAAGGCAATTTTGATATGCTAGACTTTATCGGGAGTGATGCCAAATCATTACGTTGGAAGATATTGAGACCACATGAACTAGCATGCAGTGCCACCATTACAATGATTTAGTACACCATATTAGTCAATTGATCATGACTCGAACTGGCTTAGTCAATGGTCTGTGCTGAATTAACTGATTTCAGATGGGTTACTACAAATGGCCTTAATGGTCCAGGCTAGGGAGGGGGGGAAGAAAAAGAAAGAAATCAGCCAAGGTTCCAGCTTCTGATTTTCTTTTCAGTGACTCCTATTACAAAGAAAGTGTGCATGAGGACAGCATCAGCCTAAGCTGTGATGCCACTCCCAAAGGTAAAACAACCTGCCAACATTCACTGTCCCATGGGAATAATAGCCACTTAGAAAGGGGTGAGGTTTGCAGGTGCTTGTGGAACCATACCCCAGGAGAGAATGGAGTGAAAAAAATAAAATAACTATTACAAGAATCCAAATACTTGTCAAGGGTAACAAGTGACTGAATTGCAAGGCAGAATTTCCATTGAGTGAGTTTGATGGTCTCAAGCCTAAAGCAAAACTTGAGTAGTTTTGAATGTCAGACAAACTCAAGACAGAATTTTTGCCTTAAATTTACGGCCATATATTTACATAGTCTATTTTAATGTATGGTGTACTTTTATAAATGATATGGCTGGCAAGCTGATTAGGGCAGAAGTGGCATGTTAAGGGAAAACAGTAATATATGACTAGTTTTCTTGTTTTAATGGAATGAAAATCAGGCAGGTTCTATAAAGGGTGGGTCACCACCCAGGTGGTGAAGATGAAAATCTACCTTGGAATCATCCATTTTGCTCTTTGAACTCTCTTCAGTGCCTTTTTCAAGGTAGAGTGCACCAAACTGCACACCATATTCCAAATATAACAGTATCAATGAGTTATGCATGGTTAAAATAATCTGTTTGATATGTGCACAAATCTTTGAAGGTGGCAGGAAGGTTAACAAAGCAGTTGGATAGGCTAGAGAAACTGGGGTTGTTCTCCTTAGAGCAGAGAAGGTTGAGAGGAGATTTGATAGAGGTGTTCAAAAACATGAGGGGTCTAGACAGAGTAGATGGAGAGAAACTGTTCCCATTGGCGGAAGGGCCAAGAACCAGAGGACACAGATTTAAGGTGATTGGCAAAAGAACCAAAGGCGGCATGAGGAAAAACTTTTTTACACAGCGAGTGGTTAGGATCTGGAATGCACTGCCTGAAAGGGTTTGGAGGCAGACTCAATCGTGGCTTTCAAAAGGGAATTGGATAAGTACCTGAAGTAAAAATAATTGCAGGGCTACGGGGAAAGGGCCGGGGAGTGGGACTAGCTGAAGTGCTCTTGCAGAGAGCCAGCACAGGCTCGACGGGCTGAATGGCCTCCTTCTGTGCTGTAACCATCCTATGATTCCTATGATATGGGATCTTGGGCTTTATAAATAGAGGCATATAGTACAAAAGCCAGGAAGTATGCTAAACCTATACAAAATACTAGTTCGGCTCCAGCTGGAGTATTGTGTCTAATTCTGGGCACTACACTTTAGGAAGGACGTGACGGCTTTGGATAGGGTACAGAAGCGATTTACTAGAATGGTTCCAGGGATGAGGGATTACAGTTACGTGGATAGACTAGAGAAGCTGGTGTTGTTCTCCTTGGAGCAGAGAAGACTAAGAGGAGATTTGATAGAGGTGTTTAAAATCATGAAGGACTTAGATAGAGTAAATAAGGAGAAAGGGGGTGAAATTGGGTTGTGCCCGTGCCCGAAATTCACTGGTAGCGCCCCAAGAGGGAGGAGAGGGACCTAGCGCAGCGCAACCCGGGGCCCAGCTGGGCCACCAGGGATTGGAGTGCCGGCACTCAAGAGGCTCATGGAGCGCAGCCAGCACCCCACAGGGGGGGCTTCACAGGAGGCCGGGGACAGCAACGGGGGCAGGTGCTGGCAGGTGGCCAGCAACAAAAGTGGCCACCCGGCACCTCCCCTTTAATTTGCACCGCCCCGGCCGCACATACGCCCCCCTGACCCTGTCGGACATAGCATCCAGCGGTAAGTCAGGGGGCGCTACCGAAGATCATGGTCGGGGCGCTGCGCACGGCGATGACGTCATCGCCGGAGGCGCAGCGCCGCAGGGCGCTAACCTCCCGCTGAATTAGGGCGCTAACGGGAGGTGCAAATCAACCGAATTTTTCCCCCAAACTGTTTCCAATGGCTGAATGGTCAATAACCAGAGGGCACAGATTCAAGGTGATTGGCAAAAGAACCAGAGGCGACATGAGGAAAAACGTCTTTACGCAACGAGTGGTTAGGATTTGGAATGCACTGCATGATAGGGTGGTGAATACAGATTCAATAGTAGCCTTCAAAAGGGAATGGATAAATACTTGAAGGAGAAAAAATTGCAGAGATATGGGGAAAGAGCGGGGGAATAGAACTAACTGGATTGATCTTCGAAAGAGCTGGTGCAGACTTGATGGGCCGAATGGCCTTCTCTGTTCTGTACTATTCTATGAAGTCGAGGTCATTAATATATATCAAAAAGAGCAATGCTTCCAACACCGACCCCTGGGGACATCACTGCACACTCCCCTCTAGTCTGAAAAACAACAGTTCACCACTACTCTCTGGTTTCTGTCCCTTAGCCAATTTTGTATCCATGCAGCTCTTTAATCCCATGGGCTTTAATTTTGCTAGTAAGTCTATTACGTGGTATTTTATCAAACGCCTTTTGAAAGTCCATATACATAACATCAACTGCACTACCCTGACTCGTTGGGCCGAATGGCCTCCTTCTATGCTGTATGATTCTATGGCGTGTCAATTGCTTCTGTTCCAATGAGAATTAGTTTACATTTGTGCACCTGGGAATTAATCTCACCTTCATTTGCCATTTGTTCAATTTATTCAAGTCCCTATAAAAACTAGCAATGTCTCTTAGATTAGTCACCTGGTTAATCAGCTTGGTGTTATCAGTAAATTTTCTATTACTAGAAGTACCCATCTCCAAATCATTTATGAATATTGTAGCGTGAACTGCAAGGGACCCAGAACATACGCCCCTACAACTTTGTTTGTCACTGTCTATTTCTCCCTTATCCCATTTTTTCAGTTACCATCACTTTCTGTTTTCAATCCAGCTGGCTAAGACATCTGGTTGTAAAACATTATTATAGAGTGAGAGACACACTTTAATTTAAAACCCATATTATTTGCATCCCATTTCTCTCGCATGGAATCTATTTAATCATATTTGCAGTGTCACAGACACGGTGTACAAACCTTCTTTGCAGATTCTGAGAAAAGGACACCATTGTTTCCGATGATGCCGACTGGGTATCCAAAGATCCTTGCAAACCCTGAACATATCCCGGAGGAGAAAAAACACAAAGGATATATTGAGCAGTACAAAGACATGGCTATTTCCGTACATTGTTGCATTGTAAATCATAGTCACATTTAGATTCTTATTTAGATTTATAGCACAGGTGTGAGGAGAATATCCACTGGTGTCTTTCCAACATACACTATTTAGAAGGAAAGTAAAGAAAGGCTTGCATTTATATAGCGCCTTTCACAACCTCAGGACGTCTCAAAGCGCTTTACAGCCAATGAAGTACTTTTGAAGTGTAGTCACTGTTGTAATGTAGGAAACTTTCTAAGTTTACTAAGAAATTTACTAAGTAGATATCTTGCAAATTCACAATCATTTGTAGTGCAGTCCTCTGCAACAGTTATTGAGAGAAGCAAATAAATATATTTTGAAAATTAATATGAATTAAATGGTTAAAAACAAATATAAATGCAAACTTGATATTGAGGTGTACAGAAAAATAAAAACTCATGACGTGGCTTCATTACAACCTCATGCCTGCTGTGTTTGGCTCAGATGCTGCCCTGTGGTCTATCTCTACACCCACCAATGGTGATATTGCTTTGTATGGTTCTATTTGCGTGTAAAAAGGTGACTCAAATTCAAAGCTAATTGACATTTAAAATCAATTTGCTAATTAAGTTGCAGCAATGTTTAAAAAAAAGTCAAAATGACAATGGAAGAAAAATCAGAAGGTGGACAGAGTGCCTATCCTCTGAAAACTGAAAACACTGCTTTGACTACATTAATTGTGCAAATCTTAAAGTCACACAGATTATCGTTGATTACTGCAAGTTCAAACATATTTAAAAGAGCCATTGGAAGATGAATTGTTGAAAGTACAAACTCAAATACAGTTTGCAAATAGCTAAACTCAAAAATATGTCTCAATGTGTTTGAACTGGGCAGGCAGATAGGCCCCTTTTATCTTAATAAAAAAAAATAGGTTTCAATTAATAATGTGCAACATTTGAAGTTTCAATTAAATGATTAAAACGCTTGAAGAATTCCTCTATACTATTAACGTCAGACCAACGACAAGAGACAACCAAACAGCACATTAGCCTGACCACTTTGATCATCCCAATGATTATTGGACATATAAAAAAGAAAAGGTTGCTATATTGTTTTCTACAAGGTGCTCAGAGATCCTATCAAATTAGGCCTTTTGATAAACTATAATCTTATATACCACCTCCTCTATTTTCCTTTTCTGTTGTAACTGCTAATTCTTATCCAAGTAATTGTAGGCATGGTATAGCATGACACAAATGTCTAGAAGTAAAAAAGCTGCCACTTAATTTATGCCACTAGAATTTGTTAATTATCATTACAGGCTCCCTATAGTTGGTTATATTATCCAATTCAAATATGTATAGGCACATATCTTCCTTCATTTATTCTCCATTATGCACCCTCCTCAAGGATGTAGTAGGGCAGCACAGCATGACTAACTGGCTCCACTGCCGTTGGCAGTGCCATTCCATGAACATGGGGTGAGATTCAAAAAGACAAAAATGGAACTTTCATTTACGTTTTTAAGATGGAACATCCCACCTTTGTTAGACATTTGGACCTCATTAGGAAGACCAAAGCCACCGTCTTCACCTCCTAACACAAACTCCATTCCCTCGCTGATTCCATCTCCCTCCTTGGTCACTGTCTCAGGATGAACCAGACTGTTCGCAACCTCATCCTTATATCTGGTGCCGAGTTGAGCTGAGCTTCCGACCCCGTATCGTCTCCATCACAAAGACTGCCTGCTTCCATCTCCGTAATATTGCTCGTCTCTGCCTCTGACTTAGTGCATCTGCTGCCGAAATGCTCATCCATGACTTTGTCATCTCTAGACTTGACTATTCCAATGCTCTCCTGGCTGACCTCCCATCCTCTACCCTTCATAAACTTCAGCTCATTCAAAAACTGTGCTGCTCATATCCTATCTCGCACCAAGTACCACCCGCCCATCACAGCTATGCTTAGTGTTCTACATTGGCTCCTGGCCCCCAGTGTGTCAAAATTAACATTCTCATCCTCATGTTTAAATCACTTCATAGCCATGCCCCTCCCCATCTCTTCTCCAGCTCTACAACCTCCAAATCTGGCCTCTTGTGCATCCATCATCCATCACTCCCATTGTCCCACCATTGATGGCTATGCCCTATAGATGCCTAAACCTCTCTGCCTCTCCATCTCCATTTTCCCCTTTAGGACGCTCCTTAAAATCTACCTCTTTGACCAAGATTTTAGTCATCCCACCTAATATCTCCCTCTTTGGCTCCATTTTTATCAGATTACGCTTCTGTAAAGCATGTTGGGCTCTTTTTTCTATAGTAAGGGCGCTATAAAAATGCAATTTGTTCTTATTTATCTCATCTAACAGCCTGGTTCGAGTATGGACTGTGAAACCAGTTGATTGAGGCAGACAGATGGAATGTAGCGACCAGAAATCCTGGAACTTGAATGTCTCGATCGTCCTGTTGAGAAGCAATCATTCTATTGCTTGCACCAATTTAACGCTGCTTTTAGCCATAAATATAATCAAAAAGGCAGTAGCTGAATTTCCTTAGGAGGTTCTGAAATCCCTGTCATCTCCTGTAGTATGCACCCATTTTCCATTATACAAGATATTTGTTACCTGAGGAGTATACTTTTGCAGCAACAGTATGTCACAAACTCTTTCTGCACAATCATAACCTTCTTCTGTAAGTGTTCTTATTACAACTATCATTCTACCTTTCCAAAACAATGTGGAAAATATTGTTGCTTTGCATGGAACTGACCAACAAAATAAAGGTCTGGTAGTTTATGACCACAAATATATACTTTGTTATTATCTATGCATAATAGAAGTGCTAAATCTTGACATAGATTTCTTAAAGCTGAAGTACTGAAAGAAAAGAATACCTTTAACAATCAGATCTATATTCTCTATCAGAAACTGTACCTGTAATTAAAGTGTCTCCATAAAAGGCTTTGAATTCATTAAATCTGCTTCCATCCACTATTCTGGCAATAACCTGGAAAGATAATAATGTATTAGCATCACCAACCATCAAACTCAATCACCATTTTCAGATTTTTGTACAGAATTTTACTACGGAACGATATATTTTACAGCCCCAAATTTTAGTATTATGAAAGGATACCTATTGAGAGAATTCAACCCAGAAACAGGCATGACAGCCAAGGTCTAATGTTGTTGAAGTTGGTGTTCATTGGTAATTTTTCAACAGTCAAGATAATCAATAGAGCTCTCTGGAAATACTTTCGGTCGCAAACATATCCAAATCACCAACAACAACTTGCATTTATATAGCACCTTTAACGTAGTAAAACATCCTAAGGCATTTCACAGGAGAGTATTCAGATAAAATTTTGACATCAAACCAAAGGAGGAGACATTAGAGAGGTTTTTTTTTAATAAATTCGAGATGTGGACATCGCTGACAAGGCCAGCATTTATTGCCCATTCCTAGTTACCCTTGAGAAGGTGGTGGTGAGCCTTCTTCTTTAACCACTGCAGGTAACCAAACATTTGGTCAAAGAGATAAATTTTAAGCAGCCTCTTAAAGGGAGATAGGTGGAGCGGTGAAGAGGTTTGGGGAGGGAATTCCAGATTAAGGGCTAGGCAGCTGAAGGCACGGCTGCCAATGTTTGGGCAAAGGAAGTGGGAGATTCATGAGAGGCCAGAGTTGGAGGAACGCAGCGTTCTCGGAGAGTTATTGGGCTGGAGGAGGTTACAGAAATAGGGAGGGGTGAGGCCATGGAGAGATTTGAGCACAAGAATGAGAATTTTAAATTTGAGGCGTTGGTGAACCAGGAGCCAATGTAGGTCAGCAAGCACAGGGGTAATGGGTGAACGGGACTTGCAAGCAGAGCTCTTCCATTACAATGCAGCCCAGCCACATATGTGGGATCAGTATCTATTGATCAGAAATTGTGTTTTAACTTTTTGGTTTAAAAAAAACTGCTAGATACCAATAACTACCCAAAAAGCAGCAACCGTATAAGTTGAAGTATGAAGGGTTATTTTCAGTTCAGCATCACTTTCCCAACTGATTTGGTGTCTGCCTTGTGAAAATAAAACCAAAGAAAGCATTTGCCCTGTCAATCATCTACTGGCACACATATGCTAAGTGCGAAAATTAAAATGCAAAATCCTGTCTCCAATTCTGGAAAATGTTGCCAATGCAAATATCTCAATTTACAGTGACGTTCACATATTAATTACATTGTTAACAGGTTAGGCACGTCGCTTCAAACTCAGATGTGTGAACCATGGTTTCATGCTAACTGGAAAACCTCTCTTAGGTCTATACCTCTTTAACATCAACACTTTTTTTCAGATTATCACCAACTACTCCGTATAACTCTTCAGCAGGGAACAGTGGTTCTTCTGGGACTTCCACCATCACCTAGGGAGATGAAGGGCAGTGTTATTTACTGCTTACAAAGACAGAGTAAAATTAAAACTATTTTTAAATGTGCATTTTATTTAACGGTAATAAATTAATAACCATGAACACATGAAAATACATCTTGCAACTCTGGGATATCTAAAAAGCCAAGAGCCTGAATCCTTATTAAATTTGGTTACAATTTTTTTAAATAATGGAAATTATTGATTGAAATGACAAGTTCTTGCTTAAATACAGTATGGCACACAACATGGCCAAAGGCAATTCAAAGAATTATGGAAAGAGCTTTAATATGGAAGAAAACTACTTGGTCCATTAAGACCATTCCTTCCAACAAGTCATGTACTGCACTATCATTAAACTTTCTCAACTCAATTAATCTGCTGAAGTTGATGAATAAAATTAAGTCTGTAAGAAAAACTAAACCTATGGGATATGAATTTAACATTATAATCTCCATTATTCATCCTTAACAAGTTACAATGCTGGTCAGGTTTGGATAAAATCTCAAATGGAATTAATGCAGTCAATCATTACTACTTACAGATGTGCAAATTGGATAAGTGAACGATCTGGCCACTTTTAAAGCAAAACAATGTTTATTGCAAGGAAGATAATCATGAAGTTTGATTCACTGGTAAGCCAACAATTCTGAACATGCTTATTACCACAGGGTCTGCAAAGGGGAATATACTTACATGGTGTGGCTAAAGTATGACAAAGTGGGGGGAAAATTCGGTTGCTTTGCTTAAGAGGGCGCTAATGGGACGCAAAGCAACTAGCGGCCGGGCGCGACAATGTTTGCGCCGCTCGCAAAATTGACCAGACATTTTGTGGCGGCGCTAAACACTACCGCTACGATCTCCTGCGCCCGCAGATCGTGACATCAGTCGAGCGTGCAACGCCCCAGACCGGATATTGAGTGGCGTCCCCTGCCTTTCTGCCTGCTGCGAGCAACGACAGGTTGAGGGGAACATTTTGCAGTCGGGAAGGGACTGGGGGAGCGCTATTTAAAGGCGACCGCTTCCTGCCTTTTTTTGTCGGCGACATTTTTGCACCATGCATTCTGAGAGAGAGACCCCCTTCTGGAGAGATTCAACGCTGTGTGAAGGAGTTTTGGGTACTGAGCAGCACTTTGCAGGTTCATTTTGATTTGACCTTCCTTGCATCGATTTAGAAGAGACTATGGGGGCTGCACTCTGAGCTATTTCCCTGGGCCTCTCCATTGTTCGTTCCAGCAGATTTGATGTACAGGTCTCTCCAGGCCGAGATTCAAGGCTGCAATGAGCAGGGTGTGGATGGAGAGCAAGATCGACCCTCCCCTTTAAGAACTGGCCGGCGCCAGTGTGTCTGTGTTCCATTGCTAACTGACATCACATGAGCTTCGCCAGCGCTCGGAGGTAGCGCCTCGCTCCTCGGCCTTTGCGCCTTAAGAGAGGTGTGTAGCGCCTGATTTAGCACTCCAATCACCTCCAGGGGCGATAGAACCCAAGTTTGCAGTCAGAGGCGATAATTAGCGCCAGGTGCTAAACTTTGCGCCCAGCCGATAATTGCGCCCCAAACGGGGCGATACCGAATTTCTCCCCCAGTGTCCTTACTTAATGCAACAAATTATGGGGATAAACCCATGCAAGAGAGAAGATCGGACTGCCACCATAGGAATTGTAAATAATCTCCTTGGATCCAGGCTGCTAATTAAATGATTAATAATGATTTCAACTGGTTTAGAAAACATATTACACTTTCGATAGAAATATGCCCTGTTCATGAGTAAAATATGTTCAGATTATTATTGATGACCGAATGGACACTATGGAAATAAAATGAGGCAGGGTCCACCATCAGTAAGACTGCTGTTTGCAATTTCCAAACCATTCTGTAAAGTAGATATGTGCATGTATGTCCCTACATTTATCTATATAATAACATTGTTTGTATCGATCTGTCTGTTTGTTTGTAGTCTCAGCTTTCTGATTGGTTGGTTCACCTTTCTCATTGGTTCAAAGTTCATTTACAGGGGTATCAACCAAAGAGGAGGAAAACATTCAACCAATATTTGAGCTTTCTGATTGTTACACTGACAAGCCTGTTGAAAAATGACATAGTAAAGGGTGTACAGGACCAATCAACAGGGCTAGGAAGGGCATCAATCAAATTCAGCCAGCATTATAATTATAGAATATTGGAAACAAACAGATTTCAGGCAGCAGGATATAAAACTTGAATTGTGAGTTATAGATTCAAATGCCTATTATTCAAGTTAGTAAGATTGTAAAATATTAGAACCATTGAAGTTTACAGCACAGGAGAAGGGCATTCAGCCAATTATATCTGTGCTGGCTCTTTATTAGACCAGTCCAAAATGAATATCACAGCCCTACTCTCTCTCCATAACCATGTACTTTTTTGTGCTTCAAGTATTTGTCCAATTTACCCTTAAAAGAATCAATGCTCTCTGCCTCAACCATTCCCTGTAGCAAAGCTATCCATGCCCCAACAACATTCTGTGTAAAGAGATTTCTCCTAACCTCACTCTCCAAGACCTTTTGTCACCGACTCTCCAATCACCAGTAAATAGGCTTTCCCTATTCACTCTATCAAAACTCTTCATAATTTTAAAAACCTCTATTAAATCTTCCCTTAGCCTTCCCTGCTTCATTAGAAATAGTTCCAGTATCTCAAATCTCTCCTCATAATTATAGATTCCCATCCTTAGAATCATCCTGGCGGATCTATGCAGAATACTCTCAATGGCTTTAATGTCCTTTCTATAATGGGGCTACCAAAACAGCACACAGTGCTTTAACTATGGCATAATCAATCTTTTGTATAAATTCATTACTTCTTTACTCTTGTACTCTTCTGCCCCTATCTATAAAAAACAAAATTCTATTTGCCTTTTTACAGCTTTATCTACCAACACTTACATTTTCAGGGAAGTATTTAAACCTCTAGGTGTTGCTGTTCATTCACAACCTTCAGGGCTAGAAATTCGGTATCGCCCGGTTGGGGCGCTAAATTTTTTAGAAGATGGAGAATTAGCACCAGGCGCTAATCTTTCTGACCTCCCACTAAATTGATTGTTAGTGCTCCAAGAGAGAACTGGAGCGCTAAATCAAGCACTAATCACCTAACTTAGGGCACTACACACAGAGAGTGGGGCGCTACCCGCAGAGCGAAAACCAATTTCAGGTGCAGTCCAATCGAGACTCATCATTCACACTGGCTTCTTCCAGTTCTTAAAGGGGAGGTTCAATCGTTCAGCACAACCTCATTCTCAACATTGCTGGCTCTGAAGGCGACCTCCAAGCAACTCAACAGCTACACCTCTTATCCTCATGGCTGATCCCAGTCCCAGGGAGAGAGCTCGCCGTTTCGGCGACCAGGCATTGGAGGCATTGGTCGCAGGCAGTCGAAAGAAGGAGGGCAGTGCTGTTCCCGGTCACTGGCAGGAGTCCATTGCCCCATGTCTTCAGGGCAATGTGGAGGGAAGTGGCACAGGACATCTTGGCCAGCAGTGTGGTCATCAGGACTCTCACACAGTGCTGTAAAAAATTCAACAACCTCACTCGGGTGATCAGGGTGAGTACATGCTTCAACAAGTCCTACATACCAGCATCTGAACCTCAGTCTGTACACACTGCACAAACCACCACACCCCCACCACTCACCCACCAAGCATCTCCACCTACTAAAACTCACATCCATATCTCACGTCTTGCCTACAATCACAGCTATTTAACTACGGCAGGCACATCTCCCAAACACATAGCTGCACACTCACTCACACACTTTCCTTTCTCTTGCAGGCCAAGCTGGCCCACAATAGGAGGGAGCAGCAACGAACAGGCGGGGGTGAAGCGAACATCCAACAGCTTACAGACCTGGAGGAGCGAGTGTTGAGAGTCATTGGGCGCCAGGTGGTGGGCACTGCGGCCGTTGGTGACGTCGACCCCCTTGGGGCAACAACGGTATGTTCATCCCCTCTCCTTCTCTCATCCCACTTCCCCCTCACAGCACAAGCCTTTCCCACTTTCCAACTCATTATACTGTCTGCATTCCTTGCTCCCTTCCTGCCCCCCTGCCCTCACCTTAACGTGAGTCTTGTGCCTTTATGCTTTCAGGTAATCAGCAACCAGATGACCAGCCTGTCCCTGAGCCTCCCAGAGAGCGTGAGGCAGGAGAAGAGGAGGAGGAAGAAAGCACCGCGTCACTGCATGTCTCACCCGCAGGCACCACCTCAGATACTGGGACTACGCAATCTTTAGAGGCAAGTTTAGTAGAGGGGTCTGCACTGAGTGATGCACCGGGGATGAGCAGGCTGCAGCAAAGCCAGTGGGAAATGGTAGCTCGGAAGCCAGCTCCCCGGAGGGCGAGTTCTGCTGCACAGGACTCAGATGAGGACCTCGATGGGGAGGCGTTCACAAGAAGGGTGATGGGCATGCACACGGAGATCATAGGTGCAATGGCAAGGGTACCCGAGAGCCTGTCAGCAATAGTAAGGAGCATGGAGGAGTCCGCCTCCAACATTGCACAGAGCTCTGCACACACCATGGAGCCCATCCTTGGCAGTCTGCCAAGGATGGTGGACTCCCTGAGAGACGGTGGGGACCCAGACCTCATGCCGCGTGTCATGGGCGATGTGGCAGTATCCACTGCAGCACAGGCGGAAGCCAAGCAACGTCTTAGTGCTGTAATGCAGTCAATGGTTGCTGCCATCGAGTCACAGACTGCTCTCCTGCAGTCTCAGCTTGATGTACAGGTCTCTCCAGGCCTCCGGGGAGCTGGCTCCCGAGCTACCCTTTCCCCCTGGCTTTGCTGCAGCCTGCTCATCCCCGGTGCATCACCCAGTGCAAACCCCTCTACTAAACTTGCCTCTAAAGATTGCGTAGTCCCAGTATCTGAGGTGGTGCCTGCGGGTGAGACATGCAGTGACGCGGTGCTTTCTTCCTCCTCCTCTTCTCCTGCCTCACGCTCTCTGGGAGGCTCAGGGACAGGCTGGTCATCTGGTTGCTGATTACCTGACTGTAAAAGCTTCTATAGATATGTGAAGAGAAAAAGATTGGTGAAGTCAAGCGTAGATCTCTTGCAGTCAGAATCAGGGGAATTTATAATGGGAAACAAAGAAATGGCTGACCAATTAAATACATACTTTGGTTCTGTCTTCACAAAGGAGGACACAAATAACCTCCCAGAGATGTCGGGGAACATAGGGTCTAATGAGAGGGAAGAACTGAATGAAATCAGTATTTGTAGGGAAATGGTGTTAGGGAAATTGACGGGATTGAAGGCCGATAAATCCCCAGGGCCTGATAATCTACATCCTAGGGTACTTAAGGAAGTGGCCCTAGAAATAGTAGATGCATTGTTGGTCATCTTCCAAAATTCTATAGACTCTGGAACAGTTCCCATGGATTGGAGGGTAGCTAATGTAACCCCACTATTTAAAAAAGGTGGGAGAGAGAAAACGGGGAATTATGTAAGCCTGACATCGGTAGTGGGGAAAATGCTAGAGTCCATTATAAAAGATGTAATAGCAGAACACTTGGAAAACAGTGACAGGATCGGACAAAGTCAACATGGATTTACAAAAGGTAAATCGTGCTTGACTAATCTACTGGAATTTGTTGAGGATGTAACTGGTAGAATAGATAAGGGAGAACCAGTGGATGTGGAGTATTTGGACTTTCAGAAGGCTTTCGATAAGGTCCCGCATAAGAGATTAGCGTGTAAAGCTAAAGCACATGGGATTGGGGGTAAGGTACTGACTTGGATAGAGAACTGGTTGGCAGACAGGAAGCAAAGAGTTGGAATAAACGGGTCTTTTTCCGAGTGGCAGGCAGTGACTAGTGGGGTACCGCAGGGATCGGTGCTAGGACCCCAGCTATTCACAATATATATTAATGATCTAGATGAGGGAACTAGATGTAATATCTCCAAGTTTGCAGACGACACAAAGCTGGGTGGGCGTGTGTGCTGTGAGGAGGATGCAGAGAAACTCCAGTATGATTTGGAGAGGTTGGGTGATTGGGCAGATGCATGGCAGATGCAGTATAATGTGGATAAATGCGAGGTTATCCACTTCGGTGGCAAAAACAGGAAGGCAGATTATTATCTGAACTGCAATAGATTGGGAGAAGAGGAAGTGCAACGAGACCTGGGTGTCCTTGTGCACCAGTCGCTGAAGGTAAGCATGCAGGTGCAGCAGGCGGTTAAGAAGGCAAATGGTATGTTGGCCTTCATAGCGAGAGGATTCAAGTACAGGAGCAAGGATGTCTTGCTGCAGTTGTACAGGGCCTTGGTGAGACCACACCTTGAGTATTGTGTGCAGTTTTGGTCGCCTTATCTGAGGATGTTCTTGCCATGGAGGGAGTGCAGACTGATACCTGGGATCGCAGGACTGACATACGAGGAGAGATTGGGTCGATTGGGCTTATATTCGCTGGAGTTTAGAAGAATGAGAGGGGATCTCATTGAAGCTTTTAAAATTCTAACAGGACTAGACAGACTAGATGCAGGAAGGATGTTCCCGATGGCGGGGGAGTCCAGAACTAGGGGTCACAGTCTAAAGATGAGAGGTAAGCCATTTAGGACAGAGATGAGGAGGAATTTCTTCACCCAGAGAGTGATGAACCTGTGGAATTCTCTACCACAAAAGGCAGTTGAGGCCAATTCATTAAATATATTCAAGAAGGAGTTAGATATATTTCTGAAGGCTAAAGGGATCAAGGGATATGGGGCGAAAGCAGGGACAGGGTACTGAATTTGGATGATCAGCCATAATCTCATTAAATTGCGGAGCAGGCTCGAGGGGCCGAATGGCCTACTCCTGCTCCTATCTTCTATGTTTCTATGCCACGCAAGCTCTGACTGCTGCCATCGTCACTGGGTCCATCACAGTCCACCGGGGATCTCACGGTGTCGCAGCAGGCCAGCAATCTGTGCTCCAGATGCTGAGGTGCTGCCTCAGGGGAGTGGCAGTGTGTCAGTCAAGCAGGAACCCGCTGTCCTCTCTCAGGATGACAGCATTCCTGCTCCCACCACTGCCACTCCACCATTGTCCTTATCGCTGCCTGTCATCCAGCCAGGCCAGACTGCCGCCGCCCAGCCTGAGGTGGTGCAGTTTACAGCTGGGCCTTCCAGGCTCAGAGCTGGTCGAGGGCGTCCTGCAAGGCCATCTGTAGTCTCTGGCTCCGACACTCAGCAGCCTTCCACCAGCCCTGCTGCAGCCAATGGGGACAGACTACGTAGGAGCTGTAGATTAGGAAAAGGCACTGTAAAGAGGGGAAGTAAGGGTTTGCACAAGAGTGATTAGTTAATATTGTTGTTGTATATATGTGTTTACTGAATGTTGATATATTAATGGAATTTTGCTGATTTTGTGCTGTCTCTCATTTCAGCTTTGCGCTGTAAGGTGGCAAGCGAAATGGATGGAATGATGGGGATGTGGTCAGCAACCAGGATGTGGGATAGAATTTATTGGAACCACAGTCTGATCAGGCGGTCACGGACCACCCTTCCAGAAGGCTGATTGAGTGGCTGCCTCCTCCTGTTGCTCCTCCTCCTCCTCTCCCTCTTCCTCCTCTTGAGATGGTCCCGCTATGCCTTGTGGCAATGGCTGGGCTCTCATGATGGCCAAGTTATGCAGCATGCAGCACACCACGACGAAAAGGGACACCTGCTCAGCCGAGTACTGGAGGGCTCCTCCCGAGCGGTCAAAGCAGCAGAACCGATGCTTGAGCACTCCGATGGTCTGCTCGATGATGTGCCTGGTGGCAGCATGGCGCTCATTGTATGAGTGCTGTGCAGCAGTGTTGGGGTTGCAGAGGAGAGTCATGAGCCAGGTGGAGAGCGGATAGCCCTTGTCTCCGACCAGCCAGCCGCGAGCTTGATGTGGTGGCTGGAAGAGTGCTGGTGCAGGATGATGGCATTGTGGCTGCTGCCAGGATAGCGGTCATTGACAGTGAGGATTCGCTATCTGTGGTCGCACACCAACTGCACATTAAGTGAGTGGTATCCTTTGCGGTTACGGAAT
Source organism: Squalus acanthias (assembly GCA_030390025.1). Lineage (NCBI taxonomy): Eukaryota > Metazoa > Chordata > Chondrichthyes > Squaliformes > Squalidae > Squalus > Squalus acanthias. Next base: position 148,994,806 of record CM059425.1, read on the forward strand.
ACCTCAGGATTGTTATGGGGTGCCTGCAAAGCCACGTGGGTGCAGTCAATGGCGCCCTGCACCATGGGGAAGCCCGCTATCCTGGCAAAGCCACATGCACACTCGTCCTGCTTCCCTCTGGTCATGGGGAAGGAAATGTAGTGCCTGCTCCTTCTGTAGAGAGCTTCTGTGACCTCCCGGATGCAGCAATGGATGGCGAACTGCGAAATGTTAGACATATCTCCTGCTGCAGACTGGAAGGATCCACTGGCATAGAAATTGAGGGTGACGGTGACCCTGACTGCCACTGAGAGAGCCGTGGTGGTCCTGATCTGAGGCTCGAGGTCTGGCTGCAGGAGGTGGCAGAGCTCTGTGACCACCTCCTTGTTGAAGCGGAGCCTTCTAAGACACTGCTCTTCAGTTAAATCTATGTAGAAGTGCTCCCGGAATACCCTGGGAGGGTAAGGCCTCCTGTTGACAGCCCTGTTGGCCCTCCTCCCTCTGGCCACATTTTCCAATCTTTGTCTCTGCCTCTGACGTTGATGCTGGAGGGCGAGGTTGAGTGCCAGTACAGCCCCCATTAACGTATTCAGTGTAGGAATTTGAAATCTCAGCACAATGAAACTGACAAATTTTTAGCAGCCAGAACACTCCTGAAAGTAATAAACGTTTACCTCAATGAAAATGGCTGTTTCCCTATGTCAAACTGAGAAGGCAGCATTGATTGGCGACTAAAATGAAACTGGATGTTGATCTCTTTAAATACCGCTCCTAAAGCGGCCATCCGACTGCATCACGCCTCCTCTTCCTGCCGTTGTTCACGCCAGGTGCTAAGGCAGGGGGCAGCAGTCAATTTTACATCTGGGCGGTTAACAGGGCATTCCACACGTGTTGACGTCACAATCTGGCAGCCGCTAAAGGCGTTGGCGCTAAATGTTATCGGCAGCGCTAAGTCCCGGGTGAACGTCGCGTGTGGCGTTGGATTCGTCACGCCCCGCCGCAAATCCATTAGCGTCCCATTATCGCCCCCACGCCCTATTGGAATGCCAAATTTCTCCCCCTCGGTGTCTATTCATTAAATGTATACTCCTATTCCTTGACACAAAGGGTTATTATAATATCGAATGCAGTGCATGGGTATGGTAACCTAATGGTTATAGTACATGACCAGCAACCCAGAGTTAAAAGTTCAAATCCTGCCATAGCAAGTCATGAAACTAAATTCAATAAATATGGCAATTTGTAGCTGGCACCAGAAAAGAATTAACAAGAAAACTGAAAGACTGTCCTAAAAACCCAAGTGGTTCATTAATGTTCTTCAAGGAAGAGATCTGACACTCCTACCCCTGTCCAAAAATGTGCGGGTTAGGTTGATTTGGCTATGATAAATTGACCCTTAGTGTTAGGGGGGGATTAAATATGTGGGGTTATGGTGATAGGATAGGATATGTTAGGGGGAATTAAATACGTGGGGTTACGGGGGTAGGGTGGGATATGTGTACTGTGGGGATTAAAGCAGGGACAGGGTACTGGACTTGGATGATCAGCCATGATCGTATTGAATGGTGGAGCAGGCTCGACGGGCCGAATGGCCTACTCCTGCTCCTAGATTCTATGTTTCTATGCACATACAATGGACCATTTCCTCCCAAAATCAGAATGGCGCCTTGCCCATATCTGAGAAAGAGTAGATGTGATCCCAGTTCCTAAGTAGCTGACTCTTACTGCCCTCATTCCAACTGGGGATAAGCAATAAATATTGCCTTACCAGTGTCACCCACAAGAATAAAAAGGCTGGGCATCACTGCCTTAAATATGAAAGCTGAGCCCACACTTAAGAATCCTAGGAATTGGAATCAACACAGTGAAGGCGACCATGTGGTCTCAGAGTGTAGGCAAGGTGGAAGCCAGATTGAAGGGATTTGAACAGGGAATGGTCATGGAGCTTAGTGGCACCAATGCATTCAAGAACTTAAAGAAAACGGAGGTTTAAGGTAGGAGCAGGGTGATTACAGCATTTTCAAAAGTGGGAAATAAAAACAGAAAATTGTGGAAATACTCAGCAGGTCAAGCAACAGAAGTGCATAAAGAAACCTGTGGATATGAATCTTCCCTGACCAGAAATGTTAACCTAACCATTTTACTTTCTCTACAGATGCTGACTGACCAGCATTTTCTGTTTTATTTTCAGATTTCCAGCATCGGCAGTGTTTTGCTTTATGGTTTCTCTCCTTTACTATCTAAGTACTTCTTACATGTATTTTTCTTTAGATTCAATTTTCCCTTTAGTTCTTTAATCATCCACGGTGCCCCATAATTAGCTTGCTTGTTTTTGGCTTTTAGTGGAATACGTTTCTTTTGAACTCTATTGATTACCATTTTAAAGATTTCCCACTGTTTTTCTGTCTCTTTGTTTTTCAAGATTTTCACCCAGTTTACCTTCTTTAGTTCCACCCTCATTTCCTCATAATTTGCTCTTTCACAATCTATTACCTTAGTTTTTGTCCTACTTATGTCACTCTCGATCCTAATCTTAAACCTTACTATGTTGTGATCACTACTACTGAGATGTTCTCCTACTCTTACTTCTCCTATCTGTTCTGGTTCAGTACCCATTACAAAATATAGCAGTGATTCTTTTCATGTTGGATTTCTTATGTACTGAGTGAGAAAGGAGTCCTGTATACAGTGTAAAAACTCGATTCCTTTTCTCCTTTCGCTACTTCTTCCTGCCTCTTTATTTGGGGGTAGTTGAAATCTCCCATGATTATTATTCTATGTCTGCTACTCACCTCGTAGATTTGCCTACATATTTCTTCCTCCAATTCCCATCCACTATTTGATGGTGTCGTGTACCCCTATTCTTCGACAGCACCTCCCAAACCCACGACCTCTACCACCTAGAAGGACAAGGGCAGCAGGCGCATGGGAACACCACCACCTCCAACTTCCCCCCTACGTTACACACCATCCTGACTTGGAAGTATATCGCCGTTCCTTCATTGTCGCTGGGTCAAAATCCTGGAACTCCCTCCCTAACAGCACTGTGGGAGTACCTTCACCACAAGGACTGCAGTGGTTCAAGAAGACGGCTCACCACCACCTTCTCAAGGGCAATTAGGGATGGGCAATAAATGCTGGCCTTGCCAACGATGCACACATCCAAGGAACGAATAATTAAAAAAAGAGTGATGGATCCCTTATCTTTTAACTCAATCCATATGGATTCTGTATCTATCTTACTGCTAGTTACTTCCTTTTATTCTACCGCCATTATGTTATCTTTAACTGGTACAGAAATCCACCTCCCCCCTCCTTCTTTCCCTTTCCTTCCTAAATGTGTTATATCCGGCAATATTTAGCTGCCAATCCTGTTCTCTATCTAGCCATGATTCAGTGATCCCTATAACCGGATCCTCGCTACAAATTATTGCCTCCAATTCGTCCATTTTGTTTTGAATACTATGTACATTGCTGTACCAACAGTTTAAATTTATTTTCCTTTATTATGCCTCTCGCCTTGTTTTTAGTAGTTATTTTACCTTTATGCTCTATGACTTTATCCCTAGCTTTAATGAAATCTGCCCATTCATGTTATCCTTATTCCTTCCTTTAGTTTGTCCTTTGCTCTCTTTTCCTGATTCTTTTGTTGTTAGGTTTCCGTAATTCCTAGCAATTCCCTCCTCCCATGTTATTAGTCTTATTTATAGCCCTAGTTATCCTTTTCGCTAGGACCTTGGTCCCAGCCCGGTTCGGGTGCAGCCCATCCCAACGGTACAGCTCCTTCCTGTCCCAGTACTGGTGCCAATGTCCCATAAAATGGAACCCGTCTTTCCCACACCACTCCTTTAGCCACGTGTTGACTTTCCTAATCTGTTTGTCCCTATGCCAATTTGCACGTGGTTCAGGTAAGAATACCAAAATTACCAACCGTGAGGTCCTGATTTTCAATTTAGCTCCTAACTCCTGATACTCCCTTCGCAGGACCTCTTCCCTAATCTTTCCTATGTAATTGGTTCCGACATGGAGCACAGCAACTGAATCCTCCCTTTCCAGATTCTTTTCCAGCTGTCCCTTACCTTTGGGACTCTCGATCCCGATTGAAAAGAAAACTTGATCCATCCCCCATAACTACAACCTTTCTACTCTGCACTTCCTCCCATTGAACATCCTCCTGCTCCACGGTGCCTTGGTCAGCATTCTGGCTGTCCTTCCCACAGTCTTTCTCCTTATTCTCACAGGTATCGAGTACTTTATATCTATTGGACAGGAGCAGTGTCTGCTGGACCTTCTTAATTACTTCTCCTACATTCCCCTTACCCAGCTGACTGACACTCACACACTCCCCTTCCTGCACCTGTGCTTTCCTCTGGTGTGTGACTACTCTGGAGTAAATTATACAGTAATTCCTCTTCCTCCCTTATGTGTCGGAGTGTCTCTAACTCCAGCTCAACGACTCTGAGCTGGACTGTCACGAGGCAGAGACATTTCTTGCAGCTGTGGCAGTCTGGAACAGTCTCATTGTCCACAAACTCTCACATAGAATACCACTTTGGATGCTAAGGTATTCTAAGTTTTAGAATAAATTCAAGGGTCACCTGAATGCAAACAAATTAAATCTACCAAGATGATGTCTAATGCCTCAAGAGGTCACAGGGAAATTTCAATGTGTGTCATATTGATATTGTGAGACACATTGGATTCGGGGCCATTTTACTAGGTATGGCTGTTAGAATTCAGTGAAACTTTCTAGCAGGAATCAAATTAGAGATTTAGCTGCTTTGTACTAAGATTTGTACACTGAATAAACACCTCTGCAAGTATAAATTTTGTGTATAAAATATTGTATAATTAGGGCATGAGCCCAGGCTACAAATTCTGCAGGTTTATTGTTCAGTAGTTAAATACTTACATCCACTTTCTTCTGATAGTTGAGATTTCGTACAACTTTTCGTGCCAAGTGAAGTGCATGTGTGTCATCCAAGGCATAGTGATCGGTTACACCAGATTTTCTGCAGAATTCACAGGTAAATTATTGCTTAAATTCACCTAGCAGTAAACCAGATTACAATATTTAAAAAATATTTTTGCAAATTCACCTTTGAGCCTTTGATAATGTCAAAAAACAACAATTTGCTTCAGTTTCTTTGGGCACAGATCCCTAGAAATTATTGCTTCACTCTTCGAACAGTTGACAAAAATAGGCTAAGATTTCTGCTGCATAGCTGGACCTTCTCACTCCATTTCACTCTGGTATTATTGGTGTGTGGAGGCTGCAGCATGTCAGCCGTGGCTCAGTTGGTAGCACACTTGCCTGAGTCAGAATGTTGTTGGTTCAAGCCCCACTCCAGAGACTTGATTCAAAATCTAGGCTGACACTCCAGTTCAGTACTGAGGGAATGCTGCACTGTCGGAGGTGCCTTCTTTCAGATGAGACGTTAAACCGAGGCCCCGTCTGCCCTGAGGTGGATGTAAAAGATCCCGTGGCACTATTCGAAGATGAGCAGTGGAGTCCTGACCAATGTTTATCCCTCAACCAACATCATATCACTATTTCAAGTCAATGTACCCCATATCATACTCGCATAAAACACATGACCAAGAGGGATGTCATTCCTATACAATGCGGGTACCCCTGTGAGTAGCACAACACCAAATCACGCGACAGTGCAATCAATCAGCAATAGTTTATATCCAGAACCCCTGTCTCCCCTCCTACCACTCACCCACCCCACCCTAAATTAGATCTATCAGGTATCAAGGATCAGGTGGCAGCTTTCACCTGTACCAACACAAGAGTCCATGGAAGTAAGTATCTGCAGTAAAGTTAGAAAGAAATTGAGACAATAAAACCTAGGGTGACATTTTTCAGCAATCTGTGTTGCTCATCTGTGACACTCAGGTTCGTTCATTACATAAATGTGTTCTCACACTCTGACCCAAGTGGCAATATCCTTATAGCACATAACACTATGTGAAAAACTGTATGTGGATCTTAAATCCATAACTGTAACAACTGCCTTAAGAAACAGAACAGATTATGTTTTTTATTGATAGTCCTTGCAAAAGTACAGTTTTAAGCCTGTTAGAATGACAGGTACATTTGTTTGCACTAAATATATTGACAATAAGATCTCCTAAAGATACTACACAAGATGGTTTACCTGCAATGGAGGTCAGCACCTCCAAGGTCTTCAGCTGAAACTTCCTCACCAGTAGCAGCTTTCACCTGTACAAACACAAGAGTCACCAACAGTTTCAAATATTTCTGCTTGCCACCATGGAAGGCAGCAGAACTATAAGTTCTTAATAGGGTTCTGATGAAGGGTTATTCCCTTCAACATTAACCTACTTTTTGCTTTCAAATGCTCATCGACCTACTGTGCACTTCCAGCATTCTCTATTTTTATTCCAGATTTCCTGTATTCTGTGTTGTCTTTCCACCTCTACTATTAGAAGTTTGGTTATGTTGCCTTACATTTTTAGCTATTTTGTATTAATGGGGTGACTTGCAGGTAAGATTTATCACTTCATTCAAACTGATATTTAGAATACTAGGTACGATTAACTGAGAAACACATCATAGTTACTGGTGTTTTTGAACATATGGGGAGAAACCTCCATGGTAATGATGACGTTACAGTAATTAAAACAGAAAATGCTGGAAATACACAGCATCTGTGAAGAGGTGACACAGGTTAATTTTTCAGATCTAGATAACTGCAATGACTATTTTCAGTCTCATTATAAATGAAAATGTCCTTACAACCAGATACCATGCCTCACGGGGCCACAAAGAAACTAAACAATGTAACATAGCAACATTACCCATAGGACTGAATCATGGGATTACGCCAGGTACTGTTTCATTGCCACAGAAATGAATGCGCACTCAAAATTACATCAAGAAAACTGTATAAATGCTTAATGCAGCTGTGAACTGTAGTCTGGGAGATGCGGCTGATGTCACCTGTTGGAGCCTGAAAGGTGCCAATGGTGTAAAAACTCAGGGCTATGGTGACTTTGAGGTACACTGGCATGGTATACTCCCCTGGTCCAGCAGGTCCTGTTGAAGGAGGTTGCAGAGGTCTGCAACAGCCTACCTGGAGAAGCGCAGCCTCCTCCTGCTCTGCTCCTCAGATATGTCCAAGGTGGTGAGTCTTGGCCTGTAGACCCAGTGTGCTGGGTATGGCCTCCTGCACGCAGCCGCTCCCTCCCCCGCCCCTCCACCCCACCTGTTGTCTTCTGACAGGTACAGGTGCTGGTGGTTGCTGTAGCTCTTGCTCCTCCTCCAAGTCTTGTTCTATCCGGAATAAAGAAGCAAGAATGGCTCCCATAATAAGAGACGTGTGACTAAAGGTTTGTGAGGCAACTAAACTGTAGCGGTTGCGATCTGGAAGCTGGAAACTCTCCTGGCAATCCAGACAGCAAAAGATCCTGTGATCCTCTGAGCTGAAGCGAAGAGCCCCTTTTTATACAGCTTCAGGAGCTCTCAGACACCAATCCCACTGGGTTTTGCTGGCGGGTCCGAGGCTGGACAGGGCATCCGTGATTTGGAGATAAACTGCAGTGGAGCAGGTATGACATCACTGGCGCACAACTTTTGATTTTTTAATTAGGACCCCTGCTTGCCTGGGGCGGGCGCCTGGCACGCAGCCACAAACAGGCCAGTTAAAATGGTGGCGGGTGTAGGGGCCGGGAAGGGTGCGGGCAGGACCCAGAAACGACTTTAACCCTCCCTGGGTTCCTGTCGAGCAGGCTGGGTTAAAATCAGCCCTATACACAGATAAAATGTTTTTGCAAACAAGACACACATACCCTCATAACGCAGTCAATCTATTTGCAGTTGTTATTGCCCATCTCCCTCCCACTGAGGACCAACAGTAAACAACAGGATAAAATAACAACCGCTGAAAGATTCAATTAACACATAGTAAATATCAATGACTGTGAGCTGCAGCCAATCAATATGATCTAAATAACACAATTTTATTTTTCAGGCACCAGTATTGATTGACAATCCTCTGCAACACACTGGGCTCCCATGTTTACTGATTAGTTTCATTCTTTAAGGCAGCCCAGAACTCATCAATTCCTGTCTCAAAGTTCTGCAACTTGATAACATGGCAAGTTCATTTGAGGGAACGCCATGGCAATAAGTGACAAAAACCAGCCATTCATCTTTTTCAACTGTAAGATATGAGGTGGCAATAGCTAAACTCCTATTTCACAAAAGTAATTATGTAAACTTTATTGTATCGTACAGCTGCTCAAGAAAAAGCACAGCTGTATTCGTCCTGTGTTTTACCATGCCTCACAACTGCAGTATGACAACAGGTTCATATTCCCTTGAGTATAGAAGATTAAGGGGTGATTTAATTGAGGTGTTTAAGATGATTAAAGGAGTTGATAGGGTAAATAGAGAGAAACTATTTCCTCTGGTGGGAGAGTCCAGAACAAGGGGGCATAACCTTAAAATTAGAGCTATGCTGTTCAGGGGCAATGTCAGGAAGCACTTCACACAAATGGCAGTGGAAATCTGGAACTCTCGCCCCCAAAAAGCTGTTGAGGCTGGGGGTCAATAGAAAACGTCAAAAATCGAGATTGTTAGATTTTTGTTAGACAAGGGTTACGGAACCAAGACGGGTATATGGAGTTAAGATACAGATTAGTCATGATCTATTTGAATGGCGGAACGGGCTCGAGGGGCTGAATCGCCTACTCCTGTTCCTATGTGCTTAAAAGACTGTCTTTCTAACCAGTGCTTCAAGTCATGTCTCAAATACAAATTCCATAAATCAGAGATAAGACCAACAACTGTGTGCGTCATACTGTGCTTCAGTGATGAATAAACTTTGAAGCTGAATGCAGTAAAAGTATTCATGATCAGAGATTATGATTAAATGAGCTACTTAAGAAAACTGCGGCGTGAAATTCGGCTCCTTTGCGCCTGCCATTAGCGTCTCCGGGGGACGCTAACCGGGGCGCTAAGGGCTTATGGCCCGGGCAGGGAATAGCGGCTCCCGAGAAATTCGGCGGGGCGCTACTGAGGCGCTAGCCGATAGCGCCGCGCCCCCGCCGGTAGTGCGGCGGGCCGCTGCGCCATGACCCCTTACTGCCCCACAGCAGAAACTCAGCTGCGCCCCGCGAGGCTGCCGCAGGCGATGTCCGTGCCAGCCTCGCGGGTTGCAAACCGGGCCGACCTCCGCTCGTGGGGCGGTAATGAAAAGGGAGGAGCAGCCGCAACCTGCACCGTCATTCTATTTTTTTGGCCGAGTTCCTCTGTGGCGGCCCTTGGCGTGGTCCGTGGCCACCATCGCGCAGCCTGGCACCGCATCTCGGTGCCGGGCTGCAGCCACGGCACCACGACGCCCTGTTGGGCTAATGTGGGTCATCGGAGGCCTTGCAGAGCTCGCATCATCCATCCCTTTTAACGGAAGGGGAGGGACGCTGAAACGCATCAGCGCTACGCGGAGTAGCCATGTAACGCTCTGGTGCTACCGAGCCTTGCGCCCCCGACACCGCCTGAGAGGAACTGGAGCACCCGAGATAGTGCTCTGCTTCCTTGCCGGGCGGTAAGCCGAATTTAGTGGCCGGGTCGGTACTTCCGCGCCAGGCGCTAAATCGGTTACCACCCCCAAACGGGGCGTAACCGAATTTCACCCCCCTAATCTCTAAAGTTTACAGTTAGAGGGCTCAGAATTGTTATCTATTTGTTATTTTCCATGGTGCAGAGTGGTCTCCACAGAGTGGTCTTAAATGGAGTGCACCTAAACGGAGTATAAAAGGTGGGAATTTGGAGAGAGTGGAAGTCTCTGGTAAGTGCTGGGTGAGTACTAGGTGTCAAAGTGAAAGTTAGTTTAACATTTTGAATTTAACTTAGAATTTTAAAAACTGTAAAATAAACTGCAAGTTATCAACAGTTAACAGAACCTGCATGTAAGTGGCAGTTAACTGTCAATCAGGTGGTATGCCGCAACTGCAGCATGTGGGAGTTTATGGAGAACGTCACGATCCCAGGCGACCACGTCTGCCGTAAGTGTCTGCATCTTGAGGAACTTATCAGCTCAGAATTGTTGAGCTGGAGTCGGAGGTGCAGACATTGTGGGGCATCAGGGAGGGGGAGAGTTGCCTGGACACTTTGATCCAGGAGGCAGTCACACCCCTTAGTGGTAGTGGTACAGGTCTGGTTAGTGGTCAGGGACAGGAGGGTGTGACTGCGACTCAGGCAGGTAAAGGGACCCCAGGTGCAGTGCTAGAGGAAACCTTGCCCTTTGCCCTTATCCAATAGGTACAAGGTTCTTGCTGCCTGTGTAGATGAGGACAAAATCTGTAGGGTGGATGAACAAACTGGCCACGGCACCGTGGTACAGGAGGCCATTCAAGTGGGGGAAATAAAAAGGAATGTTATAGTGGTAGGGGACAGTATAGTCAGGGGATAGATACTGTTCTCTGCAGCCAGGACCGGAGTTCCAAAGGCTTAAGGATATCTCCTCACATCTGGAGAAGAACTTAGAGTGGGAGGGGGCGGATCCAGTTGACGTGGTCCACGTAGGAACCAACGACATGGTAGAACTAGGAATCAGGTTCTGCTGAGAGAGTTTGAGGAGCTAGGGTCCAAATTAAAATGCAGAACCTCACAGATAATAATCTCTGGATTGTTACCTGAGCCATGTGAAAATTGCATAGGGACAAGCAGATTAGAAGGTTAACTGCATGGCTGAAAGAGAGGTGTTGGAGGCAGGGGTTTCAATTCATGGGACACTAGCACCAGTACTAGGGAAAGAGGGAGCTGTTCCATTGGAACGGACTCCACTTAACCCGGCTGAGATCAGTGTCCTGGCGAATCGAATAACCAGGGCAGTAGATACGGCTTTAAACTAATGAAGGGCGGTGGAAAGATTCACGAAAGGGTAAATTCAAAAGCAGTAAGAGAAATGTCGAGGCTGTAGAGCAGAGTAGTGATTTAGGTAAAAATAAGCAGAGTGGGTCAGGAAGGGAACGAGAGCTTTACAAAGGTAATAGGGCATCAGTGACTAAGGTAACATCAGGGAAAATAGAAAAATGTTAAAGCTAAATGCACTATATCTCAATGTGTGAAGCATTCTCAATGAAATAGATGAATTAATAGCACAGATAAAAATAAATGGGTTTGATCTAATAGCCATTACGGAGACGTAGTTGCAGAGTAACCAAAGTTGGGAACTATATAATCCAGGATACTTGACTTTTAGAAGAGATAGGCAGAATGGAAACGGGATGGGGGGTAGCACTGATAATAAAGGATGGGATAAAGACAGTAGAGAGAAAGGACCTGGGCTTGGAAAAATAAGATGTAGAATCACTTTTGGTGGAGCTAAGAAACAACAAGGGGCAGAAAACACTGGTGGGAGTAGTTTATTGGCCCCCTAACAGTAGTTGTAGTGTCAGGCACAGTATAAATCAGGAAATTATAGGTGCATGTAACAAGGGTAATACAGTAATCATAGGGGACTTCAATTTTCATATAGACTGGGCAAACCAAATTTGCAGTAATAGTGCAGAGGGTGAGTTCATGGAATGCATTCAAGATAGTTTTCTAGATCAGTATGTCGAGGATCCAACGAGGGAACAAGCTAGGGGAATCAAGGGATATGGGGATCGGGCGGGAAAGTGGAGTTGAGGTCAAAGATCAGCCATGATTTTATTGAATGGCGGAGCAGGCTCGAAGGGCCTTATGGCCTACTCCTGCTCCTAATTCTAATGTTCTTATGTTCTTAGATCTAGAATTGTACAATGAGACAGAGTTAATTAATAAACTTGTAGTAAAGGAGCCTCTGGCGAGCAGTGATCATAATATGATAGAATTTTATGTTGAGTTTGAGAGTGATTTAGTTAAGTCCGAAACTAGGGTCTTAAATCTGAACAAAGCAAACTACGTAGGTATGAGAGGCTAGTTGGCTAAGGTAGGTTGGGATACTAGACTAAAAGATATGACGGTAGATAAGCAATGGCAAACATTTAAAGAAATAATTCATAATTCACAACGAATTTACATTCCCTTAAGAAATAAAAACCCTTCGGGAAAAATGGTCCAACCGTGGCTAACAAAAGTTAAAGTTAGTATTAGATTAAAGGAGAGGCTTACAATGTTGCCAAAAAGGGTAGTAAGCCTGAGGATTGGGAGGATTTTTAGAATTCAGGGAAGGAGGACCAAGAAACAGATAGAGAGAGAAAATAGAATGAGAGTAAACTAGCAAGAGACATGAAAACAGATTGTAAAAGCTTCTATAGGTATGTAAAAAGGAAGAGATTAGCAAAAGTAAACATGGATCCCTTACAGGCAGAGACAGGAGAAATTATAGTGGGGAATTATTCCCCACATTAAACAAATACTTTGGCCGCGATTTCGCCTACCGAGGCAAGTCCGGTGCGGCTGGGGTCGGGGTGCTTTGCGTTCTTGGACAGATTTGTGTGCACCTTTGGAAGTGGCTTAGTGAGTTGCAGTGAATGGTGAGACATAACGGTAGCCCCCGCAATGGCGATGAGTGTGAAAGGAATGGCTTGGGCATTGTAGGGATGCTTTATGGTGTTGGTGTGGGGTGGTGCTAATCTGGCGCATCATGTGGCAGCCAGGGTATACAGCGTCAAGAGAAGTTAATCTGGCTATGGTGAGGCTATCTCTGGAGTCCCGGGCAGCAATGTGGTCGGGTGCTGATGCCCTGTGTCCTGTGCAGCACCAGTTGATTGCAGAGAAGGTTGGTGTTGTTGTTGGAGCTGCTGGTGTGCCTGGTGATGCTGGTGTTGGGGCTGATCGTGGTGGGATTCTGAGGACCAAGGTGAGATTTTTTCAAGGGCACCGATGCTGATGGAATAGATGGCAGGTGAGGTTGAGATGACAGAAGTGATCTGTCAATGGTGAGAGAGGTTGTTCCAATGAGGTGACACTGGATACAGAGTTTGCTTCAAACACTTGGAAGCTGCATAAAGCTCAATCTGTCTTCCAAATGCAGTAAGCAACAGCTTCTAACCTTGGAAAGTGAACACCTATGAAATGGGAGCTTTTATAGACCATTTGCAGCTGTCAAGTAAAGAAATCATCCCATGCTGACACAACACAACGACCTCCTTACCTGACGTGATCCCCGAGCAGCGGGGAAGCCGTTGGCGAACTCTAAAAATCTAACGGTAAGCTTAAAATACTATTTAATTGCCTCTTAACAATCTACCTAATGATCTCAATTGCCTCCCCCGCTGCTTGGTGTCGGGTCTGTTCAGCGATGACAGACCCGTCATCTGGGAGACTAGCGTGGAGGTGGGTTGACAGCGGGTTCCCTACCTGCTGTCAAAAACACATTTTTTCCCACCCAACCTGCCACCAAATGCGCCCGCTGACTCCCCAGCACCCCGAAAAAAATCCCCCTTTTGTATCTGTCTTCATGGACGAAGACACAAAAAACACTCCAGAAATAGTGGGAAGAAGGGTCTAGTGAGAATGAGGAACTTAAAGAAATTAATATTAGTAAAGAAATAGTACTGGAGAAATCAATCCCCTGGACCTGATGGACTGGATCCTAGGGTTTTAAAAGTGGTGGCTACAGAGATAGTGGATGCATTGGTTTTGATCTTCCAGCATTCCCTAGATTCTAGAACGGTCCCCGCAGATTGGAAGGTAGTAAATGTAACCCCGCTATTCAAGAAAGGAGGGAGAGAGAAAACAGGTAACTATAAACCAGTTAGCCTGACATCAGTAGTAGGGAAAATGCTAGAATCTATTATTAGGGACGTGGTAACAGGGCACTTAGAAAATAATAATCTGATTGGGCAGGGTCAACGTGGATTTATGAAAGGGAAATCGTGTTTGACAAATCTGTTAAGAGTTTTTTGAGGTTGTAACTAGCAGGGTAGATAAGGGGGAACCAGTGGATGTGGTGTATTTGGATTTTCAGAAAGCATTCGATAAGGTGCGACACAAGAGGTTATTATACAAAATTAGGGCTCATGGGATTGGGGGTAATATACTAGCATGGACTGAGGATTGGTTAACGGACAGAAAACAGATTGTAGGCATAAACGGGTCATTTTCGGGTTGGCAGGCTGTAACTAGTGGGGTACCGCAAGGATCAGTGCTTGGGCCTCAGCTATTTACAATCTATATCAATGCCTTAGATGAGGGGACCGAGTGTAATGTATTCAAGTTTGCTGACGATACAAATCCAGGTGGGAAAGTAAGTTGTGAGGAGGATGCAAAGAGGCTGTAATGGGATATAGACAGGTTAAGTGAGTAGGCAAGAACGTGGCAGATGGAATATAATGTAGAGAAATGTGAAGCTACCCACTTTGGTAGGAAAAATAGAAAAGCAGAGTATTTTTTCAATGGAGAGAGATTAGGAAATGTTGGTGTTCAGAGGGACCTGGGTGTCCTTGTAGGCAAATCACTGCAAGTTGACATGCAGGTACAGCAAGCAATTAGGAAAGCAAATGGTATGTTAGACTTTATTACAAAAGGATTAAGAGTATAAGAGTAAAGACGTCTTACTGCAATTATATAGGGCCTTGGTGAGACCACACCTGGAGTACTGTGTACAGTTTTGGTCTCCTTACCCAAGGAGGGATATACTTGCCTTAGAGGGAGTGCAACAAAGGTTCACCAGACTGGTTCCTGGAATGGGGGATTGTCCTATGAGGAGACTAGGCCTATATTCCCTAGAATTTAGAAGAATGAGGTGATCTCATTGAAACATATAAAATTCTTACAGGGCTTGACAGGGTAGATACTGAAAGGATGTTTCCCTTGGCTGGGGAGTCTAGAACTAGGCGTCACAGTCTCAGAATAAGGGGTCAGCCATTTAGGACTGAAATGAGGAGAAATTTCTTCACTCAGAGGGTTGTGAATCTTTGGAATTCTCTACCCCAGAGAGTTGTGGCTGCTCAGTCGTTGAGGATATTGAAGACAGAGATCGATAGATTTTTAATTTTAAGGGAATCAAGGGATATGGGGATAGTGCAGGAAGGTGGAGTTGAGGTAGAAGATCAGCCATGATCTTATTGAATGGCGGAGCAGGCTCGAAGGGCCGGATGTCCTACTCCGACTTCTATTTCTTATGTTCTTATGTGAAGTTAAATGCAATACGAAGGTAAACACTTTAACAGCAATTTCAGTGTGCCTGCAGGGCTTGTGTTTTTGTGCATTTAGTGACAATAACAACAGAAGCCAGCCAGAAACAACTATAAACAGGAGCTGACATTGATGGCTGATGAGGACACAGGGAGACGCAAGAATTTGTAGTGGAGTGCGGGAGTTTACCCTGATATTACCACACCATGTACATGTTATACGTACCAGAGGTGGGCCTCCTAAGAAAATTGTCCCTTGATTCTTCACAATAATACTTTCGTCAGCCATGGCAGGTACATACGCTCCTCCTGCTGTACATGAACCCATGACCACAGCTATCTAGAACCAGAAGAGATAATCACTGAATTTATGACTTTAAATACAAGAACTGCTTTATGATAAGAAAACAAATATAAATTCATTCAGACAGTACCACTTTTGCATTCTCTCTTTTGGCTCTTCCTCCGAAACTTTATGACTATATTGTTTTCAGTTGGCCATACTTTTCTATTTCTAATTTTCCTCATCCAAGAGAAAGTACACTAACTCCACTTTAACTTGCTCAATGCAAGAACACAAATCAAAATGACAGATAACCCTGGGATTGAAACTCACAACCTTCTTGTAGGGAGCTGAACACAGCTTCTGCTTAGAACGAAAACCTGTCACATTCCCATCTTATTTCGAAGAAGATTCTGGCTAACCAGATTCCAAATTTTAGTTTCTTATACAATAGTTGGCTATACTTTATAATGTATTGATTGTTATGTTGAAATATGAGCCGTGCTGGAACATGGAGAAGGGAGAGGCAGAGAGGTTAAAGCTAGCTTAGCATTAGGTTATGAAGCAAATGAAGTAGCTTTGTGTTTAAATTAGTATTTCCTTACAGCTAGAATGGTCATTAGTTTCAAGGTCGCCATTAACTGTTGAATAAAGAAAGTTTGTAGGAAACTGAAAACAAAGATAAGCGAAGCCTAAGCCTTGTCTCTGTCTAATTAGAACAGGGCTAAGCACAATGGCGCACCATCATAATAATCCATAGTGTGTGTGTAAGCTTGTTCGCAACAGTTAATTGAACAAAAGACACTGGGATGTATTTTCATGGGGAAGGCGGGTTGGGGACGGGGGGCTCCGATGTGGGCGGGAAACCCAAGAGAACGGGTTTCCCACAGGCCCTGCTGACTTTAACGGCAGTGCCTGATTTGCATCTGAAGCCTCTGTTTCCCATCTGCAGCCAGCCAGATGGAGAGGCAGGCTGGCTGGCTGCAGGTGGAGAAGCCTGCGGCACTAGGTCGCACAGAGGAGGGAGGGAGGGATCGGGGGGGCAGTGCCGGCCTCCAGAGGAAGGGGGGAGGGGGGGTCGATGAAAGATCGGGGACATCGTGGGACTGGGGGGGGGGGGGGGGGGGGGGGAGGGAAAGATCACTTCAGGGCCAGCCACCAAAAGATCGTGGCTGACCTGATGCTGATGGGGGGTAGATGGAGCCACCAGAGGATTGTGATTGGGAGGGTGGGGAGGGGGCGGTGTGGGGAAGGAGGGAGATCAGGGCCGGCCACCAGAGGATCGTGGTCCGGGAAGACGATCAGAGGCCTCA
Source organism: Squalus acanthias (assembly GCA_030390025.1). Classification (NCBI taxonomy): domain Eukaryota; kingdom Metazoa; phylum Chordata; class Chondrichthyes; order Squaliformes; family Squalidae; genus Squalus; species Squalus acanthias. The sequence goes on from CM059425.1 coordinate 149,011,477, forward strand.
TGGGGTGTCTCCAATCACGGGGAGTGGGCTAGACAGGGACCCTGGATCCAGGAAGTAAATGTAAAGGCACTTACATCATGGATGCAGCATTCCCCACCTTGCTGTAACTGCCGGATTTTACGAAGTGTGTAAAACCCGACCACATGCAGTTAAAATCAAAATGGAGGTTAAAAAAAGAGGCTTCCAGCCTCATTATAATATTTAAATTGACGTCCCGCCTCCTGGCAGCGGGTTGGCTGCCCGCACCCGTCCTGCCTCCGTTAAAACCGAAGTGGGCGGGTTGGAGGTGGGTTCAGGTTGGGAATCCGATTTTTAACAATTTAACTACCCCCACGCTCCAAACCCACCCATTTTTTTTTTAGGTTAAAATTCCCCCCTTTGTGTTTTAAAGTTTAGTTCAATGTTCGGATGCATGCTTATGTCTATTGTACTCTGTCTGTGAATCTACTTCGCTTGTAAATTGCTTTGCATGCTGAAGGAAGAAATAAAGGTATTGAACCTGAAGCAAGGACTATTTTCATTACTACTCAAGTAAATAGACAACGTGGGTCTCCTTATCAACTTCATTTACTTCATGTTATATGTTCAAGTTTTATTTACGGGCCTATAAACAACAGGCACAGACAACGGATAATTGATCCCAGGAGAATTGCTAATCTCAAGTAGAGGATCTAACTGGTAGATCCAGCTGTACGACTGAACTTTTCTTATTTCAAAATGCTTATGTTCATGTAGTTTAAGCTACTAACTAAAAGAGAACAACAACAGCATATACATTTTAATTATTCATTTACCTGCGCAATTCCCATTGCAGACATATTGGCCTGATTATAAAAGATGCGCCCAAAATGGTCTCGATCTGGAAACACATCTGCTTGCCGAGGTAGGTTTGCACCACCAGAGTCAACTGAAATGAAGCCATATAAATAGATACAAGTCTTAAAACAATCCCACTCACATTTCCCCTCCTACAATATTCAAGTGGGAATACAATTTTTATTGCAGAGCAAATAATCAGAAATATGATCATTTAGATGTAAAAAGAAGCATCAACAGGTTTAATGTTCTATGTATAACTTTACACATAGTTAATTCATTAGTGGCCACAGGCATTGAGAAACCATGAGACCATTTATTGAAACATCCATAAGGGTCCATTATTCTAAAACACACTGAATGTTTAATTGTCCTGTTCACTCATCACCCCTGTGCTCGCTGACTTACAATGGCTCCTGATTAAGCAACGCCTCGCTTTTAAAATTCTCACCCTTGTTTTCAAATCCCTCCATGGCCTCGCCCCTCCCTATCTCTGTAATCTCCTCCAGCCCCACAACCCCCCCCCTCCCCGTGTTATCTGCGCTCCTCAAATTCTGCCCTCTTGAGCATCCCTGATTATAATTGCTCAACCATCGGTGACCATGCTTTCAGCTGCCTAGGCCCTAAGCTCTAGAATTCCCTCCCTAAACCTCTCTGCCGCTCTACCTCTCTTTCCTCCTTTAAGACACTCCTTATAACCCACCTCTTTGACCAAGCCATCTGCCCTTATGTGGCTCGGTGTCAAATTTTTGTCTTATAATACCCCTGTGAAGCGCCTTAGGACATTTTACTATGTTAAAGGCGCTATATAAATACAAGTTGGTGTTGTTGTTGTTAATCCTATAAAAATGACCAACAATTTCTTATAATATTTTCAATATATATTTTATGAAGCTATTGTACTTTTTGTTAATATGATGCTTGTGGGAGAATTAAATTGATACATTAAGGTTTTTTGACATGATTGTGTTTGAGCTAGAAGCAATGCATATTTAAGGATTGTCTCTCTATGGACAGGTCGCTGGTGATGTCCTGGGATGTGGTGACCACCAATGTCCCCTGTAAGCTGCACCGCCTCAGCGTGGCCTGCCTACTGAATGTTTAATTGTCCTTTTCACTCATCTCCCCGTGCTCGCTGACCTACACTTGCTCCTGGTTAAGCAACGCCTCGATTTAAAAATTCTCATCCTTGTTTTCAAATCCCTCCATGGCCTCGCCCCTCCCTATCTCTGTAAGCTCCTCAAGCCCCACAACCGCGCCCCCCCCGCCCGCCCGAGATATCTGCGCTCCTCAAATTCTGCCCTCTTGAGCATCCCTGATTATAATTGCTCAATGTGCGGCCCATTTAAATTTTTGCACATGCACGGTATCTACAATATAAAAATGAGAAGTCGCACAACACCAGGTTATAGTCCAACAGATTTATTTAATTTTACAAGCTTTCGGAGCGGTTCGCTCCTTCCTCAGGTAGGGTAGCAGTGAGAGAATACACGACAGCGCAAAATCATAGAGCAGAAACTGATAGCCAAGTTCCGCACTCATGAGGATGGCCTCAATCGCGATATCGGGTTCATGTCACGATACAGAACGTGACTTGACATCACGGCCGGTCTTTCCAGGTGTTTTTTTTTAAAAGACTAACACAAGAACCAACACAAATTGACAGGATATGCAGCCAGCAGGTGTTTTGACACGTTGGACCCCCTGGGACACATCTCATTGTCTTGGCTGTGCTCTTAGTGTGTCTTTGATGTAGGGAAAGATTTGAATAGATTTTCTCTGTGTTTATATTGTGAATTCTGGGAGATTCTCTCACTGCTACCCTACCTGAGGAAGGAGCAAACCGCTCCGAAAGCTTGTAAAATTAAATAAATCTGTTGGACTATAACCTGGTGTTGTGCGACTTCTCATTTTTGTCCACCCCAGTCCAACGCCGGCATCTCCACATCATGTACAATATAAAAGCCAGTGAGCAGCCTGCGTGGGACCTTGCAGATGACTGCATGGCCACGCAGCCGCACATCTTAGTGGGAACAGTGGTGACCACTACTTTTTAGTAGTATTCAGGCAAGAATTGCGTCTCTCTTTTATTCTGTGGACTCATACTACTAGGGTGGGACGGGGCACGAAGACTCATTTTACAAGAAGAGCATCAATTGACAAGTTTTACTGAAAGGATCATTCTGACAATTCTCAACATCTTACTGGCAGTGCTTTTTCTTACACAACTGACATTTGGAAGAAGCAATATTCTATAAATTGGGCCATAATCTGAGAAAAATTAGAAACCTTTAGATGTGCATCATTAGTTCGTAGGAAAATGCAATGTATTCAAAACATACATCAACTTTGTAAAATGTAGTTTAAAAGACTAAATAAATGCATGGAAAAATTAAAGTCTTACCTAAATAAATACAGGGCAGGTGGTTCTGAGTTGCAATCTCCTGCGCTCGTACATGTTTCTTCACTGTGATTGGGTAGTATGATCCCCCTTTCACTGTTGCGTCGTTGGCAACAATCAAACATTCAACCCTGATAACAACAAGAATGTGAATGTAGCTCAGAATTAACAATGAAAAGAACACACAGATTAAACAAGCTTACTCTATTCATTCAGCAACAAAAACAAAAAATGTACTTTTACTTTGAATAGTCTTATAGTCTTGGAGAAACTGGACAAGAATGAGCTAAAATAAAAGCAACACTGAGATTAAGGTATGTTTTATCGAAAGATCTAGTTTTCTTCTAGTACTTAAATAATAAAACTGAAACATCTTCCAATGTTCATATTTCCATGAAAATTTGACTGCGAGCACCCCAAGGGCCGTTTGCCATCCACAACCTTGTTCTGGATGATTGCACTGACATCTTGGCTTTGATGGAAATTTGACTCATGGGTGGCAATACCCTGCCCCTTATTGAAGCCTTCCCGCATGACTATACTTTCCACCATCTGCCTCACCCAAACCTCTACGGTGCTAGTGGTGTGGCCCTTCTCACCAAATTACCCCTACATCTCTGATACATTCTCCTCCTTCAAGCACTTCATCTTGTTCCAACTCCCTTGCAGCTCCTTTAAAATGTTTGTTCTCGACTGCCCCTGTAAGCCACATCCCAAGTTTCGCACTGAGATATCCACCCTCAGCCTTTGTACTTAGTGACTCCTCATCCTCGATGATTTCAATCTTCATGCTGGCTCCCTTTGCCCTCTTTTCTCTGATTTCACTGCCCTCTTGTCCTCCTTAAACCTTTCCCGCCATATAAACTAACCTACCCACATTCATGGAAATCCCCTCGAGTATGCCATCTCAAGCGGCCTCTCTACTCCCATTTGCTTGAGGTCTTCTCCAACCACTTCCTTGTTTCCTTCACCACCCACATCCCTCTACCCGCACCCTCTTCCAACCTCACTTCCTTCTGTGTCTGCCCCTGGAATAAACTCTCCCCAAAGTCACTTACAACTGCACTTTGAAATCCCAACCGTGTATCCTTTGGCTCTCCATTCGCCATGATACTTCTGCAGTATTCGAACTGCTGAACCACTCCCTCACCTCTGTCTTTAATGCCCATCTCCCAGTAAAACCCTTACCCTCTCCCATCCAGATCGTTCCCCCATCTTCACTCGCTCAAGTCCAAGGAACGCAGATTGGAGCATATACGGCGTATAACTAGTTCAGCCATCCATCGTCAGATCTGGCTGGACCACATCAAGCACTAATGGGCCTTGCTCTTCTCTGCCAAAACTGTTCACTACTCTAGGATCATCCTGGAATGCAAAGCAAAAGGGTTCTTTTCTCCACTACCAACCAATTCGTTAAACCCCTCTCCTCTATTCCCACCATCCTCAACTCCAACAACAAGAACTAATGGACTTCTTTGTCATGAAGATCGCGACCATCCGTTCAGTTGCTGCTGCCGCATTCCTCCCTTCCTCTTCCTCGCCAAGACAAATCTCCCCCCAGGCCTCCCACTGCCCTAGCGCTAAATCTGCATCTTTCTCTAGTTTCTCTATCTCCCCCATACCCTCTCCAAGCTCATCTTATCCATGAGATGCACCTCAACAACAAAAATATCTACTAATATTTATATAGTGCCTTTAACGTAGTAAAATGTCCCAAGGTGCTTCACATGAGCCTTATCAACAAAATTTGACACCGAGCAACATAAGGAGCTATTAGGACAAATGCTTGGTCAAAGAAGTAGGTTTTAAGGAGAGTCTTAAAGGAGGAGAGAGAGGTAGAGAGGTTTAAGGAGGGAATTCCAGAGCTTAGGGCCTAGGCAGCTGAAAGCACGGCCACCAATATTGGAGCGATTAATATCGGGGATGCACAAGAGGCCAGAATTGGAGGCGCGCAGAGATCTCAAAGGCATGTAGGGCTGGAGGAGGATACAGAGATAGGGGGGAGCGAGGCCAGGGAGGGATTTGAAAAGGATGAGAATTTTAAAATTCAGGCGTTGCCGGACCGGGAGCCAATGTAAGTCAGCAAGCACAGGAGTGATGGGTGAACGGGACTTAGTGCGAGTTAGGATACCTCCTACTCCCTTGATCCCATTCCCATTAAACTGCTACACCCCATCTCCATTCCATCTTCAACCTCCCTTTCCCCTCTAAAGTTCTTGAACATGTTGTCGCCTCCCAATTCCGTACCCAGCTTTCCCATAGCTCCATGTTTGAATCTCTCCAATCAGGTTTTCACCGCTGCCACAGCAATGAAACGAGACAAATCAAAGTCACAAATAACACCTCTGTGACGCACTATCCCGCCTTGTCCTTCCCGGCTACTCTGCAGCCTTTGATAAGGTCAACCACCCCATTTTCCCACAATCCACTATGGAAATGAAAATTGGGAGAGATGTACAACAGGCGGCTGAATCGGAATCACCCATTTCACACTATCATCAATGTTCCCTGTCATTTTTGGGGGGGCCACGTGGCCCATTCATAATTCCGTGCATGCGCGGGTTTTCATTTTAAAAGCCGGCTCACCAGTTGCGCGGGACCCCTCGAGCCAAAGTCAAAATTACCCCCATCGTCTTCAGCCACCACAACTCTGCACCCTTACCACCGATTCCATCCCCCTCCCCAGCCACTGTCTCAGATTGAACCAGACTGCTCACAACCTCAGCATTCTTCTTAACCCCAAGCTGAGCTTTGGACCCCACAACCTCTCCATCGCAGAAACAAACAAACTAAGTAAGCATATAGATAAAAGCAAAATTCATTAAGTGTTGGAAATCTGAAACAAAAATAGAAAATGTTGGAAATACTCAATAGGTCAGTTAGCATCTGTAGAAAGAACAGAAAAGTTAACGTTTCAGGTGTAATTCTTCATCGGTTTTGATGAAGGGTCTACAGTTGAAACGTTAGCATCTGTAAAGAGAGCAGGCGAGTTGAGTGTTTTCAGCATTCTCTATTTTTGTAACTGAGCACACATTTTATATTATACAAAACGAGAATCCAAATCACAAATGATAAAATCTTCACAAGACTAAATAAATAGGAATGGTACTACTCTGTTCAAGTGATAAAACACAACCAGTGAAGTATGCGGAAGTGCGTAGCCCACTGCCCAGCTGAGAGGATGCAGATTCAGTAAAGTAGTTTGGAGAACAGAAACAATCAAACTACTGAAAGTCCTAAGCCATGTGTAAATGATGGGAATAGTGGCGTAGGATAAAGTGCAAAGTGGAAACTTAGAGCTCAGCCGAGTGTGTGCGCAACATCATAGAACAGTACCAACACGGAAGGCTATCGAATATTGGGAGTAAACCCAAAATAGTTGGACATCATCAAAATTCCAATGAAGATTCTAAGATTTCTTTCCCAATATATCCACCAAACAGCACCACTCAACAAAAGGAATTGCAATAAAAACATACCCACGAATCTAACAGAATCAAAAAAAACACTGAACTGCTGGCAAATAGATATTTAGAATTAAGTGAAAGCAGTGGGCAGAAAATAAAAACAATTTCAAGTGATATTAGAATTCTAGATGCACGAAGGCCAGTTCAAGGTAATACACAGCATCCTGCACCCCACAAATGCTTCGCAGATTCCACCCCTCTTGGGGGATGATTGCTGGAGGGACTCTAACCATTGTGGTTGCACTTCTACTTTCAGCCGTTCTGAGAAGCCACAGAGAGCACAACAAGACATCACACTTTTTCTGCAGACTAGGCCTATGTCTGCTGCACCCGTCTACTGAAGAGCAAACCCCTCCTAGAACACAAAGGCTCGTGCAACTGTCACTGCTCACTACAAGATATACACACACTGTAACAAAACACAATCCCTTCCACAACAAACATCTGGGTGAAACAAACATCTGGGTGAAACATTTGCCAATCAGAGCAGGTATGAACTCTGCCTGGAACTCAAAAGGCAACACTTAGACCATCTCCCAAATTCAGAAAGTACCACAAACAACCTCCACCCAGTGCCCTATTTTACAAGTAGGCAGCACCTTGAATATCCCTCTGACTCAGCCGTACTCCATGGACCCATCCAGATCCCCAAACAGCATGTAGTTCACAACCTGTGCATAACTATGCCAAATGGTCATTTTTTTTTTAAACAACATTTTTTAAGAATACATTGGCATATTCAAGATTGTCTGTGTGTGGGGCATTGGAGGGGTAGTTAGTTTTCGGTCCCATTCTGACCTTGCGAGGTGGTCTGGTGTGTATGCTGAGTTTCTGTTACCTTCATTCATAAATATACTGACATTATAGTTGAGCATTGCACTGGCACCCTCTGGTGGAGCCTAAATGTCAAGGTTCTGTCTGTTCCAGAAACAGCATTACTGATCTAAAAACCGCATTACTGATCTAAAAACCGCATTACTGATCTAAAAACCAGCAGCAAGTGGATATATTAAAGGTTTGAAGCTGCATTCCTAGCTTTGGATTCCACGGTTAACTGTTCCCAATTGCTTGCTTTGCCAGGTTCAATTAAGTACATGTTCTGATGAAAGGTCATCAACCTGAAATGTTAACTCTGTTTCTCTCTCCACAGAAACTGCCTGACCTGCTGAGTGTTTCCAGCATTTTCTGTTTTTGTTTCAATTAAGCACATGCTCACAAGGTTTTAACGAGTGACCCGTGTAGGGCCTGAAAAACTAGCCCTTTGAATTACATTTATCAAGTTATAAACTATAAAAATTATCCCTAAAAGTAGAGTCTGTGCACAAGAAAATTGGGTACTAATTACTTTCCCCTATTCTGTATCTGAATTTCCTGTATGGCTTTTCAGTTGGCTGCATCTGACAGCAACAGAAGCGGGTGCAGCAGTGTAAATTATATACAAATCAAGGCCAGATGTCCCTGAAAGCAGATATCCTATATTAGCTCAGGCTGCAATTCAGCAGCAGGCTGCTTCCAGAGCTGCAGTTTAGGTGCCATTTGTCTTAAAGGGTCAGGCTGGTATTGTCAGGTCTTTATTTCTGCCTTTTGAATTTTTTTTTTTATTCGTTCATGGGATGTGGGCATCGCTGGCAAGGCCAGCATTTATTGCCCATCCCTAGTTGCCCTTGAAGGTGGTGGTGAGCCGCCTTCTTGAACCGCTGCAGTCCGTGTGGTGAAGGTACTCCGTTCCAGGATTTTGACCCAGCGACGATGAAGGATCGGCAATATAATTCTAAGTCAGGATGGTGTGTGACTTGGAGATGGTGGTGTTCCCATGCGCCTGCTGCCCTTGTCCTTATAGGTGGAAGAGGTCGCAGGTTTGGGAGGTGCTGCCGAAGAAGCCTTGGCGAGTTGCTGCAGTGCATCTTGTAGATGGTACACACTGCAGCCACAGTACGCCGGTGGTGGAGGGAGTGAAGTTTAAGGTGGCGGATGGGGTGCCAATCAAGCAGGCTGCTTTGTCTTGGATGGTGTCGAGCTTCTTGAGTGTTGTTGGAGCTGCACTCATCCAGGCAAGTGGAGAGTATTCCATCACACTCCTTACTTGTGCCTTGTAGATGGTAGAAAGGCTTTGGGGAGTCAGGAGGTGAGACACTCGCCACAGAATACCCAGCCTCTGACCTGCTCTTGTTGCCACAGTATTTATGTTGCTGGTCCAATTAAGTTTCTGGTCAATGGTGACCCCCAGGATATTGATGGTGGGGGATTTGGCGATGGTAATGCCGTTGAATGTCAAGGGGCGGTGGTTAGACACTCGCTTGTTGGAGATAGTCATTGCCTGGCACTTTTGTGGCGCAAATGTTACCTGCCACTTATCAGCCCAAGCCTGAATGTCGTCCAGGTCTTGCTGCATGCGGGCATGGACTGCTTCATTATCTGAGGAGTTGCGAATGGCACTGAACACTGTGCAGTCATTAGCGAACATCCCCACTTCTGACGTTATGATGGAGGGAAGGTCATTGATGAAGCAGCTGAAGATGGTTGGGCCTAGGACACTGTCCTGAGGAACTCCTGCAACGATGTCCTGGGGCTGTGATGATTGACCTCCAACCACCACAACCATCTTCCTTTGTGCTAGGTATGACTCTCCAGCCAGTGGAGAGTTTTCCCCCCGATTCCCATTGACTTCAGTTTGACTAGGGCTCCTTGATGCCACACTCGGTCAAATGCTGCCTTGATGTCAAGGGCAGTCACTCTCACCTCATCTCAATAATAATTTTACTTGTTGCAGAATTCTGTTAACCTTTTACACTTATAAAGAAGTGATCAGTGGGTAGGAATTAAGAATTTCAATCTAGCCCAGAATAATGGAAAGAAAATCTACTCTTTTTCTCACCCCATCACTGGGTGTAAAATCTCCCCGAGCTCTCGACAAGCTGCCTATCCTCTTTAAGGTCCCAGCTCCTTCTCTTTTGGCCCTCCATGCATCTCGACAATCCTGCTGCTGTTTTGAGATAATGAATTGCTTAATATCCGCAGCCGTCGTGAACAACCACAAGGACAGTGCCTCATTACCACCTCAAACTCACCCCCTCTTTCTTACGTAGGGTATCTTGAACATCTTTCCATAACACCTCTTTAAAGGAGGAAGATGGGAAAAGAAAAGGGCCAACTGAAATTTAACACTTACCCTGATACTCTTCCAATGCCTGTGATGACGCCCCCTGCTGGTACCTCCTCCTCGCCATACAGCTGATAACCCGCAAACTGTGAAAACTCCAAGAATGGTGATCTGTCAAATTAAAAACAAAATAATTCTAACATGCTCAAAACGCCCTTCTAGCTACTGATAATACATCGCCTGGTCATTACCTGGATCCTTTGTTGTTTGTAGGATCTTAACGTACACAAATTGGCTACAGTAACAACAGTGACTACACTTCAAAGTAATTCATTGGCTGTGAAGCTCTTTTGGGCTTCCTGAGAACATGAAATGCAAGTTCTTTTTCTACCAAACCTTTCATCATGAAATGGGAAAGCATTAGTATTTAACAGTTTAAAAAAATTATGATCTAGAATCATAGAAATTTACAGCGCAGGAGGCCATTCGGCCCATCTTGTCCGTGCCGGCCAACAAAGAGCTATCCACCCTAATCCCACTTTCCAGCACTTAGTCCATAGCCTTGTAGGTTATGGCACTGCAAGTGCATATCCAATACTTTTTAAATGTGATGAGGGCCTCTGCCTCTACCACCTTTTCAGGCAGTGAGTCCCAGACCCCCACCACCCTCTGGGCTAAAAAATTTCTCCTCAAATCCCCTCGAAACCTCCGACCAATTGCTTTAAATCTATGCCCCCTGGTTATTGACCCTTCTGCTAAGCGAAATAGGTCCTTCCTATCCACTCTATCTAGGCCCCTCATAATTTTATACACCTTAATTAGGTCTCCCCTCAGCCTCCTCTGTTCCAAAGAAAATAATCCCAGCCTATCCAATCTTTCCTCATAGCTAAAATTCTCCAGCCCCGGCAACATCCTCGTAAATCTCCTCTGCACCCCCTCGAGTGCAATCACATCCTTCCTGTAATGGATATTCCTACTTTAATATTCTTTCATCTATTTATGTTTTTGTGAAAGGGGGTTGGAATATTTTGTTCAAGCACACCAAATGATGCAAGTAAGTGTTAGGACACTGACGCTCAGTACCAAAGAGTCAGACAGTACTGGCTAGATTCCTTTCACTGTGCTCCATTCCTGATCTGAGCTCCACTAGTGGAAGAATATCAAGCAGAGACCAGCGTTTTCTGCCAGAAGGAAGGGAAATAAAATCAGTCCAGGTAGTAGGTACTAAGCAGTAATTTATACCATCTAGTGGCTGATCAGAAAGAGAATTAATAGAGTTCTAGGAGTAAACCTCCATTGCAGTAGGGGCACAAGCCCTTCAGGACTGAAGATGAGGGATTACTAATGTACCAAGAACAAACTATAAATATAAACTGGCTTAGAGAAGTGAAACAGCCTGACAATGTGAGCAAGTTGAATTAACACATAGTTAAAACAACATGAGTATCGAAACACCTGGACTGTAATTAATGTTAGTTCAGTTCACTGACTTTGCCATCCAGTACCGCACCACCCCCACCCAGTTTCCCTGATTATCCTAACAGTATTTGTCACATAAACAAAAATATATATTTTTTTTTAATATAAACACACATACACAGGATGTTAATCGTAACTGTCAACTGATTGATCAAAATTGTACTGACAGTGATCCCCCCTTTAAGAGAACAAAATTTCACAGTATAACTCCCCAATAATTTGCACATATGAAACACGCTGGAAAAACTACCCACTATAAGATTAAATGTAAAGAGAACCACTGCTTAAAGAGAAAAAGTAAAATCCTAGATAAACCAGCTTTTTCTAAGACAGACTAGTTCTCTGTAGGATATACAAGAATTGCAAACCTAGTTTTTTGAAATGCCAATATAGTCCACCACACTGAAGCAATGTAACCATGCAAGAGTTAAGAAAAACCAGGAACACTGAAAATCTGAATTTAAAACACAAGATGCTGGATTAGAAATTGTATTAATAACAAAGTGATAATAATTGGACAAGGTTCTGTAAGGGATGGAATAGAGAAAAGGGGCAATCTCTATTGAAGTTTTTTTGGAGTTTGTTCTGGGTCCACTCTTTATTTACCCCACTAAAATGAGATGGGGAATGTATGATATTGAGTCTTATCCAATTTCCTGATGCCATAAGGCCAGGAAACAGTATAGGGAGATTGATAGCATTCATAAGGATCTAGACAACTTAAGTGATTGCACTAGAGAGGGTACAGAGGAGATTTACATGTGACTGCACTAGAGAGGGTACAGATGAGATTTACGAGGATGTTGCCAGGACTGGAGAATTTTAGCTATGAGGAAAGATTGCAAAGGCTGGGGTTGTTTTTTTTGAAACAGGAGGCGGCGAAGGGGAGACTTAATTGAGGTGTATAAAATTACGAGGGGCCTAGATAGAGTGAGTAGGAAGGACCTATTTACCTTAGCAGAGAGGACAATAACCAAGGGGCATAGATTTAAAGTAATTGGTAGAAGGATTAGAGGGGAGTTGAGGAGAACTTTTTTCCACCCAGAGTATGGTGGGTGTCTGGAACTCAATGCCTGAAAGGGTGGTAGAGGCAGAAACACTCATCGCATTTAAACAGTACTTGGATATGCTCTTGAAGTGCCGTAACCTATGAGACTACGGATCAAGAGCTGGAAAGTGGGATTAGGCTGGATAGCTCTTTTTTGGCCGGCACAGACATGATGGGCTGGAATAGCCTCCTTCTGTGCTGTAAATTTCTATGATTCTAAGTGGATATGCTCAGGAAAAGCCAACTGAAATTTAGTATGGTAAACATAAAGTAATTGCCACTGGTACATGAAAAAATGCAGAGTGACTGGATATTGTTTCAGAAATTAACTATTGACGAAATGATCCAGTTAGCGTGAGACTGTTGTCAACGAAGTAAAAAATATATTGTAATCAATGTAACAGCATTTGAACCTAATACAAAACTTCTTTTTTAATGGCCCAGAAATTGATCTCGCTCTGTTCCCGCGGGGGTAAGCCTTTCCCGCGATGTCTCACCTCGCTTATGCTTTTTCTGATCCAGCTCGCACGAAATTGATGTTCCAGACATCAGCTGTGCTGGGCTTGCGTATCCCAGCGGCGTAGTTAATTCGTGCGAGCTGTGGGATCACGTGACTCAGTTAGAGCCAATGGCAGCACACCATCTTCCATTCATAAGTCTCACAGCATGGCTGAGAGACTTATGAATCTTACACCCCCCCAAAATAACAGCTAAACCTCAATTAAATTTAAAAAAAAACCCATCACATTAATAAAATAAGTATAGTTAATTAAATTAACCATTTTAAATAAAAAATTAAATTTTTGAAAAAATTTAAAATCTTTTAAAAAGTTATAAAAATAAACTTACCTGTCTTTAAAGTCTATAAAAAAGATATACCTGTAAAAAAAAATTCAAAAAAATACTTAATTCACTACTTACCTTCTTAAAAGCGGGTCTTACTCCTCCTTTTTACATTTCCAAAATCTTCAGTACTTACCTGCGCGTCCAAAGCATGAAGTGCACAGCGTGCGCGCAGCCTGTAGCGCGCACGCGATGCACTCCGGCCCCGCCCCCTTTTCGGAAGAGCAATTGCCGGTTTTCAGCGCATGCGCAGGGCATGCAGAAAACCGGCAATTGGAGTGGGAATACGCGAGAGTATGCAGTGCGTACTCTCGCGCACCAGGATCAATTTTCGGCCCAATATATAAAGCCTTGTAAATTTCACTGATAACACCACAATTATATTCCTGTGCAGAATTTTGGACACTGCACCTTCAAAACGATACGTACAGGAGAAGATTTAAAGAAGAATGCCCTCACTTCACTCCCATCACAGTTCACTGAATCCCCTGAGCTATTGAACAGGTAAGTGCCTACCTCTCCAGAGGTCATTCTGTACTGCACTCCCCAGCTTGAAATAAGACCATGTTAAACACCACAATATGCTCCAGGCCCCAGAATACCAGCAAGCAAACACACAGAAAATCAGTTAATGAGGGAAAAATTAAAAGAGCAATTGTGAATGCTTGTCATTATGCAAGCTTCTCACTGTCACAGGAGCAGCTCAGGTTGTATGTTGTTGAAAGTTACTTTCAGTTTGCTCTTTGCAGTCATTCACCACATGACAATATTGATAAATATGCCAAATGCTTTTTCCCTTTATCAGTTCCGACATTGCCGTGGTATTACAATTTAGAAACAGGAATTAGTCTATAATCCGCTTCCCCTGGAGATTAAAACATGCTCCACAATTTCAAACCCATTTCAGCCATATAATGGACACTGCTGTTAAAGACGGATGCTTGTAACCAACGATTGGGTTTCAAAGACTATCAGCAGTGGAGATTGAAACTTTCTGTAGCAGCAGAAAAAGCAATAATTGTACAGTGTGGCTAATTTTCACAAGCAGCAGTACACGCAGAAACCTATACCGAAACTATTTCCTCAGAGTCAATCAAAACACTCCATTCATTCTTAAGCATCTTTTAATTAATTTGCAGTGTAACAAATGATTTAGAACCTTGGATGGTTGGGAGTAAGACTGCAATTTAATTAAGAAGTTAATACCATAGTTTCTAGATGCTATCTGAACCAAAGGTTAAATTTCAGCCCGTTGTCTACTTTTTTTTTTAAATGATACAAGCTCAATAAATTAGAAATAAGAGCGATAGTTAATAACCAGCTAGTATTTACATTATTAACTATATAACAGACTTCTGTGCGAAGTCACCATTGCCAAATACAGTCATATCCTTCACACGAGGATATAACAAGGCAACTTTTTTTTAGTACTGTGGCAGAATTACAATGGAATTAAAAGCCTAGTATACACCAATTTTTTTTATCTTCACTCAACATATTCAAAATATTCTCAGGGGTGGGGCAATACTGATGTTCTTTATGGAGATGAAAAACCTATGACACAAAGAAACTTAACAGGAGAACTACTTAAATTATGGTGGTGGTTATGTCCGTATTAATCTTGAATATCAACATTTGGAAATTCTAAATAATTTATATTGCCAGTACAAGGGTTAAAAAAACATTTAAGAGGGCAATTCTTTTCTTTGGACTCTGCTCAGAATGCAGGGTGCATGTAGGCAATAAAGTCAAGACCCAGCAGATCAAAATTGGGGTATAAATTTCAATAAGATAAATTACAAGAAAAAGTTTTTTTTTCTTAAAAAGAGGTTCTTTTAAAGGCAAAATCTAGTATGCATTTACCATCCTGCATTTTTCAACAAGATTCTACCTCTCCATCACCAGCATCTCTATCAGGATTGTCGGCTACAAAAAAAATGATCAGCAGATAGGCAAAAATACAACTCTTTATTCCTAAAAGGCATTTGTATTGTTACATTATTAGTAGCACCCTCACTTCTCAGTCAGAAGGGTGTGGCGTCAAGCTCTACACCAGAACTGGCGTGCATATTGTAGGCTAACATTCCAGTGCAATGCTGAGGGAGCACTACATTTTTGGAGATGCTGTACGTGGGACATTAGACCGAGGTCCCGTATGCCTGATCCAGTGGTTTGCGTGGATGTTATAGATCCTATAGCGCTATTCAAAGAAGAGCAAGGAGCTCTCCCTGTATCATGGGCAACATTCCACGCTCACTCAATACCACTTTAAAACAGATTAACGGATCACCCATATCATGGTTGTTTGTGGGTCACTGCTGCCACAGAATGGTTGCTGTGTTTGCCTGAATAACCGTCACTACACTTCAACAAGTAATTCATTGTGTGAAACACTTTAAAAATGTTTCAGTGTGAAGGCATTATATAAATACAAGTATTATTCTGATGCTATTATTGAACCATCAGAAGCAGTCAGAACTTTACTTGAGCTATTTCTTTACATCTTTTACCTCCTAAAAACCAATATTTGTATGTTTTGACCTTAAATGTTAGATTTTTTTTTAATTAGTTTAGTTTAGTAGTACAGCACGTGTGTTGTATCAAGTCCTTGAAATTTAAGATGCAAACAAACTACTGACTCTTGCTCTGGCTGCAGTGTATCAAAAAAATTGGCTGTACACCACTTGTATTAATTGAGTCATTATTATGAAAGGGTGACTTAGTACCAAAATTACAATTCCACCATAAAATAATTAATAATGAACATGAATCCAAATACACCTTTCCAGAAAGCCAGATGAAATGAATTATGAGGTCTCTCATACATGTTAATACTGCTTTCGACTTACTTGGCAAGATTTTCCACTTTAAAAAAAAATTCTCAGGATGTGGGCAACAAAGGCCGCATTTATTGCGCATGCCTAGTTGCCCTGAGGAGATGGTGGTGGAATTGTACTGCTGCAGACTTCTTGCTGATGGTGCTCCTACAATAGTAGGGAATTCCACGATAGTGACTCAGCGATAATTTCCTGATATGATTGTTGGAACTTTGTCAATAGATCCATCCAATTTTCTTGTTAACATTGAACTTTGTACCAAATGTTTACAACTGGGTGGTTTGCAAGGCTACTACTAATATTCTTCTTCTTCTTAGGCAGTCCCTCGGAACCGAGGATGACTTGCTTCCACATTAAAAATGAGTTTGCAGATGACTGATGAGTCCAATGCGGGACCTACAGTCTCTGTCACAGGTGGGGCAGACGGTGGTTGAAGGGGCGGGTGGGTGAGGTGCTTGGGTTGACGTGCGCTCCTTGCGCTGCCTGCGCTTGGCTTCCGCTTGCTCCCGGTGAAGACTCGAGGTGTTCGGTGCGTTCCCGGATGCTTCTCCTCCACTTTGTGCGGTCTTGGGCCAGGGATGTTACACTTTTTCAAGGAGGCTTTGAGGGTGCCCACCTGGGGCTCTCTTGCCGTGCCGGAGCTCCGAGTAGAGCGCTTGTTTTGGGAGTCTCGTATCGGGCATGCGGACAATGTGACCCGTCCATCAGAGCTGATCCGAGCGTGGCCAAAGCTTCGATGCTGGGGATGTTGGCCTGAGTGAGAACACTGACGTTGGTGCGCCTATCCTGCCAATGGATTTGCAGGATCTTGCGGAGGCAGCGTTGGTGGTACCTCTCCAGTGCTTTGAGGTGCCTGCTGTACATGGTCCATATCTCTGAGGCATACAGCAGGGCGGGTATCACTGCTGCTCTGTAGACCATGAGCTTAGTGCCGGGTTTGAGGTCCTGGTCTTCAAACACTCTCTTCCTCAGGCGACCGAAGGCTGCACTGGCACACTGAAGGCGGTGTTGGACTTCGTCATCGACGTCTGCCCTTGTTGACAGTAGGCTCCCGAGGTATGGAAAGTGGTCCACGTTGTCCAAGGCCTTGTCGTGGATTTTGATAATCGGGGGGCAGTACTGTGTGGCGGGGGCAGGTTGGTAGAGGACCTTTGTCTTACGGATGTTTAGTGTAAGGCCCATGCTCTTGTACGCTTCGGTGAAGGTGTGACGATGGTTTGGAGTTCGACCTCAGAGTGAGCGCAGACGCAAGCATCGTCTGCATACTGTAATTCGACGACAGAAGATGAGACGACCTTGGATCTGGACTGGAGGTGACGGAGGTTGAACAGTTTCCCGTTTGTTCTGTAAATTAGCTCCACTCCAGTGGGGAGCTTACTGAGGGTGAGATGGAGCATTGCAGCAAGGAAAATCAAGAAGAGCGTTGGTGCGATGACACAGCCTTGCTTGACCCCGGTTCGTACGTGAATTGGGTCTGTGGTGGAACTGTTGGTCAGGATCACGGCTTGCATGTCGTCATGAAGCAGGCAGAGGATGGTGACAAACTTTTGAGGGCAGCCGAATTTGAGGAGGACACTCCATAATCCCTCACGGTTGACAGTGTCGAAGGCCTTTGTGAGATCAAAGAAGGCCATGTACAGCGGTTGGTGCTGTTTCCTGCATTTCTCTTGTAATTGACGTGCAGTGAAGATCATATTAGCACCCTAACTAACATTAGGGTGCTAACCTATCACATAGTGTGAGACTGGAATCACATGTAGCCTGACCAGGTAAGGGGGTAGGCTCCCTTCCTTGAAGGACATTAGTGAACCAGTTGGTTTTTATGACAATCCGGAAGCTTTCATGCTTATTTTTCTGGTGCTAGCCCATAATTACCGTATTTATTGAATTCAGTTTGACAACTTGCTATGGTGGGATTTGAACTCACGACTTCTGGGAGCTCATCCAGTACCATGTCCCCATGGCTACCGTACCATGATAGGCTTTGTGCCCGCCCACCTCAATTACTGCTGACCCCAGTAAATTTTTTGGGGTTAACTTAATTTCCATACTTATAGCAGGTTCACGATGAGATTCCTGCCTGCATCAGGGACCCTGTCTGGATAGGGGGACCAAGAAAATGGTTGCTACAGGAAGCTTGGCTACCTGAAGAAAAGGACCAACTTGTGAAAAGAACTTAAAATTTGCGCAGCGTAGGAATGCAATTGGTCACCCAGCAAACAACTGCACTTGTCTAGGGAGCCTTGTGTTATAAATACCCTCCCACCCACCATAGCAACCTGAATGCTGGTAACATGCTGACATTCCATGCATCCAGAATTATAATGGCAGTAACGATGGAAAATTTAACAGATGACATGACTATCGTTAACCCCAACTTTGAATATACCTGTCCATAACTGGGCAGCCATACTTTAAAGTCCACCAAAACGTGTAAAAGGGGAGCAGAAAATCCTCGCTACATCATCAGTGAGATATTCCATTTATTAATCTCTAGAAACTTAGAGCTGGCTTTAAAAGAAAGACTTGCATTTATATAGCACCTTTCACGACCACGGGACGTCCCAAAGCGCTTTAGAGAGTGTATTAAATTAATTCTAGAACACTACCCTTCAATTCAGTCAATGTAAACTTGTAAGCAGGCTGCTCCTATTTAGCTTGCCTAAGACCAATAAAAGAGAAAGTCAGATTGCTAACTTGGTGTTGTCAGAATCTACAAGGTTCTAAATATATAAGGTCCTTTTGAGTTTTTCTGTAAAGGGCACAAAAGGACTGTTATTCCTACAGGTTATTTTCTCTACTGAGTTCAATACATCAGCCTTCAACTGTGAAGTAGTTAATGCTGTCAATTCCATTAGCTCTTAGATTGCTGACAGAGCCAAAGAAAATTGAGGGTTCCTTGGCCAGACATTCTTATTTTTACATTTTCACATACCTAGCCAAGCAGTGCTAGCTTACTCACCCCGGATCTAGCAGTCGGTCGATACGTTCTCTAGGGAGCAACTTTCCTCTGGATGTGTGACGCTGCCGAGCCTTTTCTCCTCCTCCTAAATTATTAACAAAATCAATTATCAGGATACAAGCTCAACTATTCCAAAATCAATAGCATGTTCCTCACCCAGGGAATCCCTATGCATATTCAAGAACCATACCCCTTTGCATGGTCAGGATATGGCCTCAAATACCTAGACGTGACAGTAATGCCCAGCTCACTAGGCTATACAAAATAAACTGCCCCCGCCTTTGGTGGCATATATGCCAACATGGACAGATAGACCAAAGTGCCCATATCCCTCCTGGGGACCGCAAGCATAATAAAAATGAATGTACTTCCATCCCCTGCCTCATCTACCTTTTTTCAGAGGCTGCCAGTAAGGATTCTAGTCCAACAATTCTGAGTGTTTGACAAGCACTTCTCCAGATTCCTCTAGGCAGGCATAAAATGCAAATGCCACCAAATCCCCAAACAAGTATGCTCAGCTTTTCAAATCTCAATCATCATTACTGGGCAGGCCAATTCCAACAAATTATAGCCTGAATATAGCCAATCCACACAACCTGGACATGGAAACCAGAGCCCCTAGAACAACCCTCTTACACACACTGCCCTTTCATACATCCCAGAGAAGACCAATCCCTAGGAGCAACAATGTTAAAAGCCTAGAAATGAGCCTGCACATCACTGAATGGAAGGTAATGTCAGAAACAAGTCAGCCGGTCCATTAGTTGGACAGGGTGTGTAGTTTATTACTTTGTCCTATATGTTCAGGAAGTGGAATTTACTTTGATTGTTGCTGCACTTGTTCAATTGCGGTCTGTGAAATAAAGCTTCTTAACATAAGAAATAGGAGCAGGAGTAGGCCATACGGCCCCTCGAGCCTGCTCCGCCATTCAATAAGATCGTGGCTGATCTTTGATCGCAAAAGCACTTCCCCACCCAATCCCCATATTATTCCCTTAGAGTTCAAAAATCTAGCGATCTACATAAGAAATAGGAGCAGGAGTAGGCCAATCGGCCCCTCGAGCCTGCTCCGCCATCCAATAAGATCATGGCTGATCTGATCCTAACCGCCAATCTACTATCTACTATCACAGAACCATCTCCTGCATCTAACAGAATTGCACACACGAAATAGGAGCAGAATCAGGCTACACGGTCCCTGGGCCCGCTCCACTACCCACAGGGCCATGACCGATCCGAACCTAGACTCATGTCCAAATTCCTGCCCGCTCCCCGTAACCCTTAATGCCCTTTACTTCTAGGAAACTGTCTATTTCTGTTTTAAATTTATTTAATGATGTAGCTTCTACAGCTTTTTGTGGCAGCATATTCCATGGACCTACCACCCTCTGAGTGAAGTAGTTCCTCCTCATCTCAGTTTTGAAAGTGCAGCCCCTTATTGTAAGACTATGTCCCCTAGTTCTAGTCTCACCCGTCATCGGGAACATCCTCCCCGCATCCACCCGATCCAACCCCTTCACAATCTTATATGTTTCAATAAGATCGCCTCTCATTCTTCTGAACTCCAATGAGTAGAGTCCCAATCTACACAACCTCTCCTCATATGACCACCCCCTCATCCCCGGGATTAACCGAGTGAACCTTTTTTGCACTGCCTCGAGAGCAAGGATGTCTTTCCTTAAGTAAGGACACCAAAACTGTATGCAGTATTCCAGGTGCGGTCTCACCAATACCTTGTACAACTGAAGCAATACCTCCCTATTTTTATATTCTATCCCCCTAGCAATGAAAGCCAACATTCCATTTGCCTTCTTAATCACTTGCTGCACCTGCATACTAACCTTTTGAGTTTCGTGCACCAGGACCCCCAGATCCCTTTGCACTTCAGTACTCTCCAGTTTCTTGCCATTAAGATAATAAATTGCTCTAGGATTTTTCCTGCTAAAGTGCATCACCTCACACTTTCCAGTGTTGTATTCCATCTGCCAAATCTCTGCCCACTTACTTAGCCTGTCTATGTCCCCTTGCAGGTTTTTTATGTCCTCCTCACTCACTACTTTCCCTCCCATCTTTGTATCATCTGCAAATTTTGATATGTTACACTTGGTCCCTTCCTCCAAATCGTTAATATAGATTGTAAAGAGTTGGGGACCCAGCACTGACCCCTGTGGAACACCACTAGTTACTGATTGCCAGTCTGAGAATGAACCATTTATCCCAACTCTTTGCTTTCTGTTAGATAGCCAATCCTCTATCCATGCCAGAATATTACCCCCAATCCCGTGATTTCTTACCTTAAGCAATAATCTTTTGTGTGGCACCTTGTCAAATGCCTTTTGGAAGTCTAAATACACTACGTCCACTGGTTCCCCTTTATCCACTCTATATGTTACTTCCTCAAATAACTCCAGCAAATTTGTCAAACATGACTTCCCCTTCGTAAAACCATGCTGACTTTGTCCTATTAAATTATGATTATCCAAATGTCCTGTTACTGTTTCCTTAATAATGGACTCCAAAATTTTACCTACCACAGATGTTAGGCTAACCGGTCTATAGTTACCAGCCTTCTGTCTACTGCCCTTTTTAAATAAGGGTGTTACATTAGCAGTTTTCCAGTCTGCCGGGACCTTAGCGGAATCCAGGGAGTTTTGAAAAATTATTACCAATGCATCTACAATCCCTACCGCCACTTCCTTCAAGACTCTAGGATGTAAGCCATCAGGTCCAGGTGATTTATCCGCCTTGAGTCCCATTATTTTACCGAGTACCACTTCCTTAGTGATTTTGATCGTGTTTAGCTCCTCTCCCCCTATAGCCCCCTGTTTGCCCAGTGTTGGGATATTCTTAGTGTCCTCGACTGTAAAGACTGATACAAAATATTCATTCAGTGTTTTTGCCATCTCCATATTTCCCACCATTAATTTCCCGGTCTCATCCTCTAAGGGACCAACATTTACTTTAGCCACCCTTTTTCTTTTTATATAACTATAAAACTCTTACTATCTGTTTTTATATTTTTTGCTAATTTACTTTCATAATCTATCTTCCCTTTCTTAATCAATCTTTTTGTTATTTTTTGCTGCCTTTTAAAGTTTTCCCAATCCTCTGTCTTCCCACTAGATTTCGCTACCTTATATGCCCTTGTTTTTAGTCGAATACTATCCTTAATTTCTTTACTTAGCCACGGATGACTGTCCTTTCTTTTACACCCTTTTCTTTTCAGTGGAATATATTTTTTTGGAAGTTGTAAAATAACTCCTTGAATGTACACCACTGATCATGTGTCGTCTTACCCTTTAATCTATTTTCCCAATCCACTCTACTCAATTCCGCTCGCATACCTTCATAGTCTCCTTTATTCAAGCTTAGCACGCTTGTTTGAGATCCAACCTTCTCACCCTCTAATTGAATATGGAATTCAACCATGTTATGGTCACTCATTCCAAGGGGATCCTTTACTAGGACATTTTTAATTAATCCTGTCTCGTTACACAGGACCAGATCTAAGGTTGCTTGCCCCCTGGTCGGTTCAGTTACATACTGCTCAAGAAACCCATCCCTAATACACTCAATGAACTCATCCTCAAGGCAGCCCTGCCCCATTTGATTTGTCCAATTAATATGATAGTTAAAATCCCCCATAATTATAGATGTTCCCTTATTACATGCCTCAACTATTTCCTGATTGATACTCCGTCCAACAGAGTTGCAACTGTTCGGAGGCCTATAGACTACGCCCACTAGTGTTTTTTTCCCCTTATTATTCCTTATCTCCACCCAAACTGTTTCATTATCATGATTTTTTGACCCAATATCATTACTCTGTATTACAGTGATTCCTTCCTTTATTAACATAGCCACCCCACCTCCCCTTCCTTCCTATACTCAATGACTGAGCATTCACAGCCCTTATCCTGAGACTATGCCCCCCCTAGTTCTAGACTCGCCAGCCAGGAAATATAGCCTCAAATCATCTATCCTGTCAAGCCCTCTCAGAATCTTGTATGTTTCAATGAGATCACCTCTCATTCTTCTAAACTCCAGAGAGTATAGGCCCATTCAACTCGATCTCTCCTCATAGGACAACCCTCTCCTCCCAGGAATCAATTTAGTGAACCTTTGTTGCACCCCCTCTAAGGCAAGTACATCCTTCCTTAGGTACAGAGACCGAAACTGTACACAGTACTCCAGGTGTGATCTCACCAAACCCTGTACAACTGCAGCAAGACTTCCTTATTCTTGTACTCCAACCCCCTTGCAATAAAGGCTTTTCAATCCACTGGGACCGTTCTAGAATTTCTTTACTAATATTAATTACTTTTTTTTCTCACTCTCATTAGACCCTTGGCTCCCCACTATTTCTGGTATTTTTTTTGTGTCTTCTACTGTGAAGACAGATACAAAATATTTGTTTAACGTGCCTGCAATTTCCTTATTCCCCATTATAATTTCTCCTGTCTCAGCTTCTAAGGGACCCACGTTTACTTTTGCTACTCTCTTCCTTTTTACATACTTGTAGAAGATCTTACATTCTGTTTTTCTTTTTCTTGCTAGCTTACTCTCATTCTATTTTCTCCATCTTTATCAATTTTTTGACCATCAGGCTTACTACACTTCTTGGCAACATTACAAGCCTCTTCTTTTAATCTAATACTATCCTTAACCTCTTTAGGTAGCCACGGATGGATCACTTTTCCCGTGGAGATTTTATTTCTCAATGGAATATATATTCGTTGAGAATTATGAAATATTTCTTTAAATGTTCGCTATTGCTTATCTACCATCATACCTTTTAATCTAATTTTCTAATCTACTTTAGCTAACTCGCCCCTCATACCTATGTAATTGGCTTTATATAAGGTTAATACTCTAGTTTTATATTTAAGTACATCACTCTCAAACTCAATGTGAAATTCTATCATATTATGATCATTCTTCCCCAGAGGATCCCTTACTATGAAATCACTAATTAACCCTGTCTCATTACACAAGACAAGATCTAAAATTGCCTCTTCTCTAGTTGGTTCCATGATGTATTGCTCTAGGAAACTGTCTCAACATTCCATGCATTCCAACTCGTCCTCCAAACTAATTTTGCCAATTTGATTTGTCCAGTATATATAAAGATTAAAGTCCTCCATGATTATTGCATTACCTTTGTTACAATCTCCTCTTATTTCTTGATTAATACTCTGTCCAACAACATAGCTACTGTTCAGGGGCCTATAAACTACTGCAACCAGTGTTTTCTGCCCCATGTTATTTCTTATCTCCACCCATACTGATTCCACTTCCTGCTCTTCCGAGCCAAGATCATTCCTCACTACTGTCCTTATGTCATTCTTTATTATCAGGGCTACCCCGTCCCTCCCCCTCCCCCCACTTTTCCATTTTATCTGTCTTTTCAAAACATCAAGTACCCTGGAATATTTAGTTCCCAACTTTGGTCACCATGCAACCATGTCTCTGTAATGGCTATTAGATCAAACCTATTTATCTCTATTTGTGTCCTTAATTTGTCGATCTTGTTACAAATGCTTTGTGCATTCAAATAAAGCGCCTTTAATTTTAACTTTTACCATTTTTCCCTGATTTGACCTTATTCACTTATGCACTATTACTGTTAAACTCTGTCCCCTCCTGCTTATCTTTACCCAAATTGCTACACTGCTCTATGGCCTTGATTTCTCTCATTATTTAATAAATTTTCCCTCATCTGAACCCTCCGCCCCCTCCCTCCCCTTTTTAGTTTACCAGAACAACTCCATCTTTCCCCAGTGCTGGTGCCAGTGCCCCATGAATCAACCCCCACCCCCCCACCTCACACATCTTTCTGATCTGTTTGGCCCTATGCCAATTTGCACGTGTCTCAGGTAGTAATCCATAGGTTCTGCTTATTAATTTGGACCCTAGCTCCTCAAACTCCCTCAGCAGAACATCATTCCTAGTTCTACCTATGTCGTTGGTTCCCACGTGGACCACAACAACTGGATCCTCCCCCCCACTCCAAGTTTTTCTCCAGCCACGAGGAGATGTCCTTAACGCTTGCCCTGGGCAGGCAACACAACCTTCGGAACTCCCGGTCACAGCTACAGAGAATAGTATCAATCCCCCTGACTATACTGTCCCCTACCACTACCACATTCCTTTTCACTCCCCCCACTTGAATGGCCTCTTGTACCACGGTGCCGTGGTCAGTTTACTCATCCACTCTGCAGACTTTGCCCTCATCCACAAGAACCTCGTACCTGTTGGATAAGGGCAAAGGCCGAGGCTCCTCCAGCACTGCACCTGGAGTCCCTTTACCTGCCTGACTCAGTCACATCCTCCTGTCCACGACCACTATCCAGACCTGTACCACTTCCTAATCTAAGGGGCGTGAATGCCTCCTGGATCAAAGTGTCTCCCCCTCCCTGATGCCCCACAATGACTGCACCTCGAACTCCAGTTCAACAACACTGAGCTGAAATTCCTCAAGATGCAGACACTTACTGCAGATGTGGTTGTCTGGGAGTGCGATGCTCTCCACAAACTCCCACATGCTGCAGTTGAGACCTCCTGCACTGCACTCCCTATCTAATCTTGTTTTATTTATTTAATTAATGAAAGTTTATATATTTAAGCAACTTAGCTTATAGTTTTTTTAACTCATTACTTGATCTAGTTTAAGTTATAGGTAGATTAAATTAAATATTTACCTGTAACATGAACCACTACAAGTATTGGAGGCAAAAATCAGCACCTCCTTCCCCCTCTGCACCAAATTTCTAACTTTTTACACTCTGTTTATGATGCACTCCATTTATGCCACTCAGTGCGTCAGCAGATAACTGTTTATTTTTATATACCTTTTCGATCCACACCCAAATTACAAGTGCTCACTCAGCTTGCTGCTCACAGTAATTAGCACCTATTCAGGCAATTTACTTACAGCTGATTGACTGATAACTGTTACTGACCATTGACAGGTAGTTTCTGTTAACTGTTGACTAACTTCCCAACTTACCAAATTCCCAACTTTTACACTCTGTTTATGATGCACTCCGTGCATGCCCACACTGTGTGACCACTCGTATCGATTCGTATTTGGCCTCATCTTACTCAGTGTTTCTTAGCTGCCTTCAAAAAGACTGAAGCGGCACACCTGATGGCACATTCAAAAGGCGCGATATCCAGTTCAGGTCCTATTGTTATACCACTGGGTTACGCTATCGTGTGGTTAGATATTGGGCAGTACAGGCACACCCCCTAAATAGAAGATGCTCAGACTGCTTACCGTAATCACCAGCACTACTGTACCCAAGAGAATATCAGAGAATATCGAAGGCAGAAGTTAAATTATTAACACCTACTCTACCCAGCCACGTATCCAGATTGCCCTACAAGACGGCAAGAATGGGTTAACTGGGAATGCAGTTCCAAGCTATCAAGGATTCTCTTCTGTTCAATTAGGTCCCGAAAGCCTCACATAGGGCAGTGACCCAATCTTGCAACACCCCCAGTGCAGGCAGGACTCAAAGTCTTCCTGACTCAGTTGAATCTTAGGGATGCCACTAAATTACCCTGCCCCCCACACCCCCCTCCCCTCCCAAAGCTTACTCTGACCGGTAAGAACAAGCTCAATTGTGTCACTGACTGAGAGTACCGTGTCACAAAATGCCTGGAAGGACTTTTTGAATAAATAATAAAAAACTTCAACCAAAGGACCTCTGACAATGCACCACTTCCTCAGTTCTACACTGGAGTGTCAGACTTATGTGCTCAGGTCCTGGAGTGAGGCTTGAACCCACGACCTTCTGACTCAAAGGGAAGAGTGTTGCCAACTGAGTCAAACTGAAATGCACCTGCGATGTGATATCTAGAACCCAAACTAGCTTTATTAGTCTCCAGCCAGATGCCCTCAAAGCCAGAAAGTTGTGCTGATTTTGTTTGTTCTAGTTTTGGTTAGTTGAAGATGGAATTTTAACTGAACTGGAACAGTTCTAATTTGGAGCAATCTGCAGTTTACCAGGGCATCATAGTTGACTGGTGGTGAGTAATAAGTTAAATTCAGCAAATCAAAAAGAACAAATTGACATTTGCATACAGCAAGGTCCCACAAACAGCAAATGAGATAAATGACCAATAAATCTGTTTTTGGTGGTGTTGCTCGAGGGAGAAGTATTGGTCAAGGATCTTCCAAGAGTGCCACAGAATCTTTTACATTCATCTAAACAGGTAGTCAGGACCTCAGCTTAAAGCCTCATCTGAAAGATAGTGCCTCTGACAATGCAGTACTCCCTCAGTACCGCACTGAAGTGTCAACCCACATAATGTGGTGGAGTAAAACTTGAACCCACAACCTTCTAATTCGGAGACAAGTTACTAATAACTGAGCCAAAAAAAATTGGATGTTAAAAAAAAATCACACTGTGATAAACTTAACTTATTTTGGTGAGAATTGTTAACGTTGACAAAAAAATGTGGGAAAGTAATCACTAATGAGTCAGTTTAACATTATTCTCTCAAACACTCACCCAATCTGATTTTCTCTGCTCGTTCATTCAATTCTGTAACTAGTATCTTCATTCGTTCATGATTTTCCTTGACGATAAACAAAGATTTGTGAGAGTACGCATTGTTATTTTGTACTTCTATTTTTCCTCTACTCCTTTCACAGTAATTCACATCTTCATCATCCATTTCTAGCCACAAGGTAAGTTGAACAGGCAAAAGATTATTCCACAGTAATCGAGGCCAATACAAATGGATTTACAAAACAAGAATGCTGGAAGCACAGCAGGTCATTCAGCATCTATGGAGAGATCAGATGGTATACATTTCAGTTCTGAAGATGGATATGCAATCTAAAATGTAGACTCCTCTCCACAGTTGCTGATTAACCTGTTGTGTGTTCCCAGATTTGTTTTCTGTTTTTGTTTCAGATTTCCAGCATCTACAGGATTTTGCTTATTTTGCCAAGTGGGCAAAATAGACACAGTCAACTACAGGCCCATTAGTCTTACTTCCATTCCATGTAAAATAGTGAAATTAATCAGGAGTAAACTTGCGGATCATCAGTACAATAATAACCTAGAAAACAGCAGTCAACATGGATTCAGAAGAAAGTCCTGCTCGACCAGCCTCCTTGATTTTTAATGAAGTGTCATCCCAAAGGACTATGGAAAGCCCCAAGATACAGTATAAAGTTACACACCAAAGCCTTTTAGTTACACTAAATGTCAGTGTGTACAGCAATAGATTAAATTTTATGCAGACAAATGTAAAGTACTCCACGTAGGAAAAAAAATAAGCCACACATTTACTGCATGAATGGTGTTGAAATGGCTACGGATGAAGTTGAAGGAGTCTTAATAGACTTGATTCTCAACATGTCCAACCAGTGCAAAACCAATAGAATGTTGAACTACATACCAAAACTGTGCAAGGGAAAATATTCTATAAAATGGCTTTGATGCCATGGGGTCAATTTGGACTTCTGGGCGACCGATGGGTGGAGCACGGATTGAGGCCCCAAGGCTGAGCCAAGGCAGCTGCCAGCAAGGTAAGATGCAGGGGGGTGGGCGGGGGTGATAATTTGACACTTACCATTGGCAGGTCTCTTCAGTTCCAGCGCCCATGGAACTGGTCAGAGTGTACACAAGGTTATAAAGTCTTTAGAAAGGACAGGGAAATTGGCAAAGAATTAGCAGCAATGTTGATAAAAGACATTATTACAGCACTAGAAAGAGTGGATATCAGTAAGGGTGAGCAGGCAGTAAAAACTCTCTGGGTAGAACTGAGGAATAGAAAAAGATGCAAGACTTTAGTGGGAGTTGTTTACAGTCCTCCTGATAGCAGTGAAGAAGTAGATGGATGCATAAATATGGCGATCAGAGAAGCTTGTTGCAAAAGCAGGGTGGTTACAATGGGAGACTTTAATTTTCACATAGACTGGGAGAAGCAGAACAGCTCAAGTCCCAAAGGCAGCAAACGTCTTCAGTGTATTCGAGACAGCTTTCAGGAACAATATGTTCTTGAACCAACAAGAGGACAGGCAATACTAAATTTAGTGATGAGTAATGAGCCAGAATTAGTCAACAATAAAGGTAAGGGAACACCTAGCTAACAGTCACCATAACATGATTGAATTTGATATTAGCTTTGAGAGGGTGAAGGGTGAGTCACAAATCAAGGTATTAAATTTAGGTAAGGCTGACGGGATGAGGCAGAAATTGAGCACAGTAAACTGGTCAAACTGTTAATGGATAAAACTACAGATGAACAGTGGGAGATGATCAAAGAAGTATTTGGTACAATACAAGACCTGTACATACCTCTATAAAATGGCTTTGATACCATGGGGTTGATTTTGACTTTGGGTTAAAAATGTCAA
This sequence comes from Squalus acanthias, assembly GCA_030390025.1. Taxonomy (NCBI): domain Eukaryota; kingdom Metazoa; phylum Chordata; class Chondrichthyes; order Squaliformes; family Squalidae; genus Squalus; species Squalus acanthias. The sequence continues at coordinate 149,040,808 of CM059425.1, forward strand.
AAACCTCCATTATAATCTTGATTAGCAACACTATCATTGAACACTTATTATCAATCCTAGTAAAGTGTCTTATAAGGCATTTCCCCATCCTACCATGCCATTTTGAAAGACTGAACATGTTTTTATTGCAACGTTTTCATCAGACACAAAAGTTGGGAATAAAATCCATGACAACTCATGTCTAAAGCACTTTGCAGAACAGCTAATTGCACCAGGAAGACTTTCCTTGGCTTTGTAGCACGGATGAATAAATTATCATACAATACCCAAGGTGGTCTGCAGAAATAACAACAGAAAACGCTGGAAAAACTCAGCAGGCCAGGCAGCATCCGTGGAGAGAGAAAGAGAGTTAACGTTTCAGGTCGATGACCTTTCGTCAGAACCGCAATTTCAGGTCATCGACCTGAAACGTTAACTCTCTTTCTCTCTCCACGGATGCTGCCTGGCCTGCTGAGTTTTTCCAGCGTTTTCTGTTGTTATTTCAGATTTCCAGCATCCGCAGTATTTTGCTATCGTATTAGTGGTCTGCAGAACACAGGTTAACACCTACTCTCTGCAGAGCAACAACATGCATTTATGTAGTGCTTTTAACATAGAATGTCCCAAGGTGCTTCATAAAGAAGAAACAGATAAGAAGTACTGGAACAGTTAGAGGAGATGACCAAAAGCATGGTTGAAATAAGCTTCAAGAAGACTTTAAAGACAGGAAGAGAAGTAGCAAGATGAAGGGATTGCGGTAGGCAGTTTCAGAGAAGGGGGGGATGAGACTGCTGAAAGCTCTGCCACCAATGGTAGAGCAGTGTGAGGAATACACAGATGGCCAGAGTCAGGTGGCTGAAGGGCATGGGCAAGGATATCGGGCTGGTGGAGGTTGCAGAGATACAGGACAAGGCCACAAAGGTTTGGTAAAAAAAGATTTTGAATTTGATGAACTGGGGAGAAATGGAGCCAATGGAGGTCAGTGAGGATGGGAGTGATACTTTGTGCGGGACAGAAGGTGGGCTGTAGAGTTTTGGAGATGTTGGGGTTTGTGTAGGGTAAGGAAGCGGGAGACTAGCAAAGAGGGAGTCAGAAAAGTCAGGTCTGGACTGATAAAGCATAAATAATGGTTTCAGCAATAGTGAGAATGAGGTAAGGATGGAGGCAGGCTATCTTACAGAGATAGAAATAAGCGATCTTGAGGGTGGATAGGATATGGGGTTTGAGCTCAGCTCAGGGTCAAACTTCGTAGCAAGGTTACACACTATCTGATTCAGACTGAGCAAGCAACCAAGAAGAGTTTTTAATGGTATTAGATGGTTTTAGTCAACCCAACTTTCAACTTAAGGAAGTTGTGGCTAATTCATGACTGGATATCAAGTTGCCACTGAAGTAGAAGTAGTCGTGGTGTCAAGGGTGAAGGTAGATAGGTAAAACTGGGCGTCGTTTGGAAACCGAATCCTTGCCCGCAGATGTCATCAAGGGACTACATATAAATAAGAAATAGGATAGAGCATTGGGGTATTCCAGAGGCAACTGTGTGGGACTGGGCTCAGAAGCTGTTGCTTGAGATGTGCTGCCTACGTTGGAGCAAGTAGGACGGAATGGAACCAAGTGGGAGCCGACCCACAGAACTGGACCATAGAGGAGAAGCAGTGGAGTGATCGCCAGGGTCAAAGACCACTGAGATCAAGGAAGGATAGCGTAGCATAGTGGCACCCACCAAGGATATGTGATTAGGGATCAAAAAGGAGTGTGGAGGCAGAGGGCATGGCTGAGATACTAAATGAGTACTTTGTATCTGTCTTCACTAAAGAAGAGGATGCTGCCAATGTCATAGCAAAGGAGAAGGTAGTAGAGAAATTGTATAGGATAAAAATAGATAAAGAGGTACTTAAAAGGTTGGCAGTCCTCAAAGTAGTAAAGTCCAGATGGGATGCATCTTAGGTTACTGAGGAAGTAAGGGTTGAAATTGCGAAGGATCTGCCACAATCTTCCAATCCTCCTTAGACAGTGATGGATGAGGACTGGAGGATTGCAAATGTTACATTAAAAAAGGGGAGAGGGATAAACCGGCAATTACAGGCCAGTCAGCTTAACGTCGGTGGTGGAAGAAACATTTAGAGACAATAATCCAGGATAAAATTAACTGGCATTTGGAAAGGTATGGGCTAATAAATGAAAGTCAGCACAGATTTGTTAAAGGCAAATCGTGTTTGACTAACTTGATTGAGGTCTTTGATGAAGTAATGGAGGGGGTGGTCGATGAGGGTAGTGCGGTTGATATTGTGTATATGGAGTTTAAAAAGGCATTTGCCAAAGTACCATATTATAGACTTGTTAGCATAATTGAAGTCCATGGGATTAAAGGGACAGTGGCAGTGTGGATATGACTTTGGCTAAGGGGCAGAAAGCAGAGAGTAGTGGTGAACGGTTATTTTTTAGATTGGAGCGAAGTATACAGTGGTGTTCCCCAGGGGTCGGTATTAGGACGACTGCTCTTTTTGATATATATTAATGAACTGGAAATGGGTATACAGGGCATAATTTCAAAGTTTGCAGATGCCACAAAATGCAGAAATGTAGTAAAGAATGAGAATAGTAACAGACTTCAGGAAAACAGACTGGTGAAATGGACAGACACATGGCAGATTAAATTTAATGCAGAGAAGTGTGAAGTGATACATTTTGGGAGGAAGAATGAGAGGCAATATAAACTAAATGGTACAATTTTAAAGGGGTGTAGGAACAGAGAGACCTGGGGGTGTACATACACAAGTCTTTGAAGGTCGCAGGACAAGTTGAGAAGGCTGTTTCAAAAAGCATATGGGATCCTTGGCTTTATTAATAGAGAGGTCGCACAACACCAGGTTATAGTCCAACAGTTTTATTTGAAATCACAAGCTTTCGGAGTTATCGATCGCCCCTTCCTCAGGTGAAGTAATTAATAGAGGCATAGAATACAAAAGCAAGGAAGTTATGCTAAACATTTATAAACATTGGTTGGGCCCCAGCTGGATTATTGTGTCCAATTCTGGGCACCACACTTTAGGAAGGATGTCAAGGCCATAGCGAGGGTGCAGAAGAGATTTATTGGAATGGTACCAGGGATGAGGAACTTCATTTGTGTGGAGACTGGAGAAGCTGGAGATGTTCTCCTTAAAACAGAGAAGGTTAAGAGATTTGACAGATTCAAAATCATGAACAGTTTTGATAAGAGTAAATAAGAAACTATATCCAGTGGCAGAAGGGTCAGTAACCCAAGGTCAGAGATTTTAAGGTGATTGGCAAAAGAACCAGAGGCAACATGAGGAAACATTTTGTTTTTTACACAATGAGATGTTATGATCTGGAATGCTCTGCTTGAAAGGGTGGTGGAAGCAGGTTCAATAGTAACATTCAAAAGGGAATTGTATAAATACTTGAAGGGAAAAAAATTGCAGGGCTATGGGGAAAGAGCGGGGGAGTGGGACTAGTTGGATAGCTCGACCAAGGAGCTGGCACAGGCATGATGGGCTGAATGGCCTCTACTGTGCTGTATCATTCTTTGATTCCTTGACTATGACCAGAGTCTTGGTGCTGTGGTGGGAAGGATTCAAACTGGCACTTGTAGCACCGGTAAACATGGAGCTAGGTGGCAACTACACGTTCAATGTAGCTGTAGCTCAGTGGGTTGCACTCTTGCCTCTGAGTCAGAAGGTTGTGGATTCAAGTTCCACTCCAGGGACTTGAGCACAAAAATCTAGGTTGACACTCTAGTGCTGTGCTGAGGGAATGCTGTACTGTCAGAGGTGCTGTATTTCGGATGAGACGTTAAACCAAAGCCGCGTCTGCTCTCTCAGATGGATGTAAAAGATCCCATAGCACTATTCTGAAGAACAGGGGAGTTATCCCCAGTGTCCTGGCCAATATTTATCCCTCAATCAACATGACAAAAACAGATTATTTGGTCATTATTACATTGCTGTTTGTGGCAGCTTGCTGTGCGCAAATTGGCTGCCACATTTCCTGCATTACAACAGTGACTACACTTCAAAAGTACTTCATTGGTTGTAAAGCGCTTTGGGACGTCCGGTGGTCATGAATGCAAGTCTTTCTTTTTTTTCAAGGACTTTAGAAAGGGTCACAGAAACATATGACTTAGACTTCTCCAAAACGTCAAGCATTTTTTTTTAACCAGTGCCACCACTGATCATGCAACTTGTGCTCATTTATACTAGTGGTGTCACTGCGACTTGTGCACGTCCTTTCTTGCACAATTCAGAGAAAGCAGAACACTCTGCTGTACAGGTGGAGCCTGCTCGCAGTCTCCCCTCCCCCTTCCTTCCCTGCTATGCTATGCGTTTGCACGGAGCCCGGGCCGACGTCTCCAGGCGAGTCCGGGGCTCTAGGCGCGGCCTACCTGGAAGAGTTCCGAGTTGCTCTCGGGCTCCGAGCCGACAGTCGCCACTTGGTCCCCGTGGTAACCGCGAGGCGCAGGGGCCGCCCAGGCGCGCGCTCGGGGGAGATAGAACCGCAGCTTTAGCGCGTGCTGCATCCTCAGCTAGCGGGGGTGTGCGTGTGTCTGCAACCCCAACCTGCAGCTCCGCCTCAATCGCTCCAACTCCCGCTCCAGCTCCAACTCCCACTCCACCAGCGAATTGAATTACACTTGTGTCGGCATAACCCTCCCACATTCAGAGCAATCATGCATTCAGCCTCTGATCCCAGTGCATTCCAGACTATTAGAATAAATAAACTAGTTTGCAAATATTTCTCCCATATATCGAGTACTTAAGCTGCTGCAAAGAACCAGGATTTTAGAGGAAGGACGGAAAGTCTTTTTTCACAGAATAACTTATGGAAAAATGTTTTGTTTACAAATTACAAATGATGCATTTTGGCAGAAGGAACAAGGAGAGGCAATATACACTTAATGGCACAGTTTTAAAGAGTGTGCAGGGACAGAGGGACCTGGGAGTTAATGTGCATAGGTGGCAGGACATATTGAGAGAGTGGTTAGCAAAGCATATGGGATCTTAGGCTTCATAAATAGAGGTACTGAGTACAAAAGTAGAGAAGTTATGCTGAACCTTTTTAAAGCGCTGGTTAAGCCACAACTGGAGTATTGCATCCAGTTCTGGTCACCACACTTTAGGAAGGATGTGAAGGTGCTTGAGAGGGTGCAGAGGAGATTTACCAGAATGGTTCCAGGGATGGGGGATCTTAACTGCAAGGACAGGTTGGAGAAGCTGGATTTGTTTTCATTAGAGCAAAGGAGGTTGAGGGGTGATTTGATAGAGGTGTACAAGATTATGACGGGGAAAGGCTGTTCCCACTAGTTGATGGAACAAGGACTAGGGGACACAGATTTAAGGTTTGGGGCAAGAGATACAGGGGAGGGATGTGAGAAAACATTTTTTTTACGCAGCGAGTGGTGATGACCTGGAATTCGCTGCCGACAGAAGTGGTGGAAGCTGAGACACTCAATGTTTTCAAGGGGAGACTGGATAGGCACTTGAGGGAAATAAACTTGCAGGGCTACGGGGATAGAGCGGGGGAATGGGACTGACTGGATTGCTCTACAGAGAGCCGGCACAGACTCGATGGGCCGAATGGCCTCCTTCTGTGCCGTTATGACTCTATGACTCTACACGTAAACACAATGGCCCAGAATTTGCCATCAGCGGCGAAGCAAAGGCGTTTGCTGCTGGCCCCGAACTAATCTTCACATAAAGATCTTGTGATCTCTATGTGGAGAACTTCGGGTTTTCCAACGTTCAATTAAAAACCAACGGAGTTTAGTGGGGATCCCCTAGTGCGAACTGGTGTGACGTCAACAGGCTGTCTAAGGAGCCAATCAAAACTTAGAATTCTCAGACAGCAAACCAGGAAGTGAATAAGCTCTTAAAATTCTAACTTTTTAAAAATGTTAGAGAGAGCAAAACAAAGATTGGGCTCTCGCATGGGGAAAAGGCAAACCTAAAATAAAAATGAACAAAATTTAATTTTTATTGAAATGGATAAATTTCACACTGCACAAAATTAAAATTAGTTTTTCAGCAGTCAATACGCTGTTAAAACCCCAGTTACACCTAATCCCTTTGGGTCTAACTTTTAGTGGGGAATTTAACAACGTAATTACTGCAGAAGAGCCGAAGTTTTCGTCAGTTTCCCTGATTTGAGTGATTACACTGATTGCTCTGTGGGGGTGGGGGGAGGGGGAGGGGGAGGGCAGGGGGCACAGCGCAGCCTGTATCAGAGCTGTGAGTGACAGACGGCAACTTCAGCATTTCCCGCCAAATCCTGAAGTTGCGGTCAGTTTCAAAGGCAGAATGACGGCGAACGCTGCCAGTTCGCCATCATCCGGACGACAAATGCTATTTATGCATAATAGGAAAATACACAAAAATGTTATAGATCTTCCCATCCCGTCAAACTTCTTTGGAGTTGAGAGAAGAACTTAAATGATTGCAGGACTTAAAGATCAATTCCCAGAACTGCCCATTCATTTTCAAGCTGCCATTCTGCAACTGGGGAACAGAATTCTGACTTGACACACACACATTCTTGACATTCCAAACAGATGAGGTATCTATCTACAAAAAGGGAGATCCTAGTGAGACCAAAACCACCTTGGAGTCTTAATACTATCAGTGACTCTTAAGATGGTTCTTCAGGTCACAAGCACATACTTCTGATGTATTGGGAACCAGCAGCAAAGCTCTATTTCTTTGAGGAAGTGGTAACTGTTGAGGTACACCACATAATAGGGCTTGACTTCCAAAAGGCTTTGACAAAGTTCCCCTCTGAAAGGCTATTAAACTCAAAGCAGTGTAGATTCAGGGTAAACACTGGGAAGGGAATTTAAAACAAAACTGGTGAAGAGTAGGAAACAACCAGTATTCATTAGAGGAGTTATGTCAGAGTTGGGGGAGTGGGTGGGTAGCTTCAGGGCTCAGTACTGAGGCCAGTATTGTCTCTAATTTACATAAATGACTTGGATTCAAAAACTTAATGCAAAGTAGTCAAATTTGCAGATGCTAGGAGAGGCAGTGGAATCGGAAAAGGCAGCTCAGAAATTACAGAATGCATTGGACAAAATATGTAAGTGGGCAGAAACAAAAGATGACATTTAATGCAGACAAATATAAAGTGCTACAAGTAAGAATTTTGGCATCTGCCTTATCTTAATAGGTCCAAGCGTCTAACGTCAGAAGCCAAACCTGGACTGCTTCATTACCAGAGCCAACAACAAATTAGCAAACTGGATTGAAAACCAAAAGCATGAAATAATGATAAATGGAAAAGTTATGTTGGAGGGCATGGGTAGTTACAAGTGGACTTTCACAGGCTATTATGGATGTCCTGTAATTCACATTATTCATAAATTAAGTGGATGGGCTAAGGAATAGTAGTTGGATATTAATGAAGAAATAAATGCTGTTTGTTATGCAGTGGAATAGGAAACATAAAAAATACACAATGGTGGGATGCCCTTAACAATGATGGAAAAGCAAAAGATTTTTGATGTGAATATCATTTACTAGAAGTATCCAGTCAACATGAAGCTCTTATCAAAAGACTATTACATACTGGAATCCGTCTCAAAGAAATTTGATTAAGGCAAATCAAAGTATGTAGCTTTGATCACTGATGAGGCTACATTTACCATATTTTTTTTTATTCATTCATGGGATCTGGCAAGGCCAGCATTTATTGCCCATCCCTAATTGCCCTCGAGAAGGTGGTGGTGAGCCGCCGCCTTGAACCACTGCAGTCCGTGCGGTGAAGGTACTCCCACAGTGCTGTTAGGGAGGGACTTCCAGGATTTTGACCCTAGCGACGATGAAGGAACGGCGATATACTTCAAAGTCAGGATGGCGTGTGACTTGGAGGGGAACTTGGAGGTGGTGGTGTTCCCATGCGCCTGCTGCCCTTGCCCTTCTAGGTGGTAGAGGTTGCAGGTTTGGGAGGTGCTGCCGAAGGAGCCTTGGCGAGTTGCTGCAGTGCATCTTGTAGATGGTACACACTGCAGCCACGGTACGCCGGTGGTGGAGGGAGTGAATGATTAAGGTGGTGGATGGGGTGCCAATCAAGTGGGCTGCTTTGTCCTGGATGGTGTCGAGCTTCTTGAGTGTTGTTGGAGCTGCACTCATCCAGGCAAGTGGAGAGTATTCCATCACACTCCTTACTTGTGTCTTGTAGATGGTGGAAAGGCTTTGGGGAGTCAGGAGGTGAGCCACTCAGCGCAGAATACCTAGCCTTGACCTGTATTCACAAACAATCTTCAAGAGTTTGGAACAGCTCAGAAAGTTGTGAATGTTGGAAGACAAGCATTGATGTTCACCTAGTATAGGATCCTGTCATAAGTGTATCATTAAGTTTGGGTGATAACTCTAAACTTCAGTAATATATTAAATAGGAGAAGTAAACAGAGAAATTATATAAGAATTTTTATTTACAGAATTTACAAGCAGCCCACAGATGAATCCATCTATGCTGTAATACTGTAATGTCCCTTCCAAACAAGGAAGATGCTGAAATGACACTGGAGTTAGTCATTCAGTAAATAACTACATACATATTTGCAACCAAGTGAACACAATACCACAACAGTAATTTACATATATTCAGAGTGCTGGCTTGTGCGTCTGACCCAGCTGCTTACTCAGGGACAAGCTAAATTTAAAACGTATTTTTGTGCGTTGCCACGTGTATTAGCATTACTTGTGAAGTTTTACATAATTAACTCGTTATTTACTTCCAGTTTCCGAGTTTCTTCTCAACATTTTGGCACTGCTCCCAACACCACATATCCAATTAACAGTCAGAATTTGCCACAGATCTTTCATGGAGCTTCTGATGCTCAAGTTGTTCCAGAGATTGATGGCCAAGATGCAAGACAAAATGGTCAAGGTTGAAAGACTGTTTCTTGTCTCCAGCCTAGCTTGACTAAAAAGCTACAAAATTTATTACATACAAATATGAAATTTATCTACAACCAGAATTGGAACCTTGAGCCACAACATGAGATCAAATGTGAGAAAGTACTTTAAAGATAGTCTGTCCCAAACATTAACATTCTACAGCATGGATTATAGCCGGGTCCGTTAACAGCGTAACAGGCTCACATTTTAATTAGTTCAATTTCTGTGTCCCTCATTTTTCCCCCATTTTTAAGTCATTAAAAATATTAAAGCCACCTGAGTAGGACTCTTAAATAATAATTCAAATACAAAAAGTGAGATAAATTATCTGCAAATGTGATTATGAATCCCGCATTAAAAGACAGTCCGATTAACAGCACATCATATGTCCATAATGTTAATTAAAGGAACATAGTTAACAGAATACTTTTTTAAAATGCAAGTTTCAAAAGGAGTTTGAAAAAAATCCATTTAACCAAAACTACTTTTCTCATTTAACACATAGATGACAACCTAAAAGTAATCTTTTGTATATTTTATATGCAAATGTGTTGAAAGGACACAAACACAAGTGCAGGTAATTTCACAAAAAGAAAACTTGTGTCTCTCATTGTTGACATGTATGACATGCAAATAAATCTCAATCCACTGCAACTTTACATTTAAATCAATCATTGAAAATATTATAATTCAGCTGTCAGTGAAGATGTCAGTTTCACATCCAAACTTGCAAGTGTTTCTTTCTGATCAGTTGCTCAAATGTTCAGCAATCATAGTGAAACTTTTAAAGGAATGGCAATCTCAAGCAACACATTTTACATCCTTGAATCTGAGATATGAATGTGCTTGCTGGACAAGGCACATTCTTCAAAGGACAAAAGAGGTAATGAAGAGAAAGAGCCTTACCTTCAGAGATGCTAACCAAATTATGTGCAATCCTCATTATTACACCAATGCTGTAAGTGGAGAAAGTGGAAGGATATTGCAAATTCAACACAGGGCAATTTTCTGACTAAGGTCCTAAGTAACTTATTTAAAACAAACATTTGGAATCAGATATTATAATACTCAGCCACTTGTGTAATAATTTATGCACAAACATACCCAGCCCCTACTCCACTTCACCCCCCAATAAAATTTGCATCCAAGAACTGAAAACTCACTGCACTTCTATCTGACAGCTTAGATGCCAATGAATTACTTCATTAATACAGTTTACCCTTTTCAATTAGACTATCTACATTTGTATTTTTTTCTGCATCATATGGGTTCTTTTGTTTGGTTTCCACTATTTATTGCTTCAATATGATGTATTTAAAATTCATCTTAACCAAAAATATCCCATTCAAATAATTTTTCTTTAGGAAAAAAATAGTCTGCTGAATGCAATTGTCAAAATATATCATAATCCATTAGTATTTTGGATTCTAGATTCCATATTTAAAAATTGATCCTGATTAATTACTTAGATGTTAAAGTGCAATACTTTGAAGTTGTAGTTTATACATGTGTTCTGTTCATTGAAAGTCAATACCAAATTGTGGGTTCATGAAATAAACAGAAACATGGGTATGCACACATCTGGTATGCCCCTTTCTGTAAGAAAAAAAAATACATCAATCAAAATGAAAATCAAGTTGCCCACTTTCAAGTGTGCATTCCAATTGGGCAAATTCATCCTTTATAACAAAGGAGTCATTTAAATTCAAGCAGAATTGTATTGAAGATTCTTCAATATTGTACACGACTGCTGTGTTGCACGGATGAAACATTAATTTATTGTACAGCTAATGAACTTATAATATATTGAGAATGGTAAAACAGCAGTTATTTTTAATGACTATGAAGTTGATAAGAAAATTGTCCTGTAAAATCTTGATATTTGCTACCAAGAAAGGCTAATATTGTAAAGTGGTTGCCCAACATTTTCTGTGTCCACATTGATATTACTAAAGAAGTATTTTTATAGATCTCAGTGCAAAAATATCCAGTAAAAGCAAACAGGGCCTGTACACATCCATACATCACTTTTCCCCCAATGCTGTGATTAAACCATGAACTAATCACATTATTCTGTGATGTACCAGCACCAATTAAATATGCAGCGTCACAGCTATCTTTCTTCTTCATTCTTGCTCATCCACTTCTGTGAAGATGTCACTGAAGAAATATTCAGCAACGCTTGTTGGCAGTGTCTGTTCTGTGTCCTGTTCCACTGCACAGCAGGCCTCCTCTGTATAAGACTCCGACTGCCAACTCTGCAATGATGAGTTACATATCACCTGCAGAGAGACGTGGATATAAGTAGTGAGATGTGCTGCACTCCAAATTGACCTCTTTACTAGAAATGCTGACAAACTTGAGAAAGTGCTTGTTTACAGCACAGTGCAAAGTATGGTGATGTACAAACATGTTCCCTCACAGAAAAATGGGGACACAATATCCTCACATGCAAAGATTCTGATCTGAATCAGACCAACAGGAAAACACCAAGTGAAGGGCTTGCCATTTCCCAAGCTGAAAGGCTGCATTTAAAATAAAGGATCAATCACCCTAGACTTCTTTGGTGCAACTCTTAGCAATTGGCAGAGGCAGATGCAAAATTGCCTGCTCACCCACACAGTGGGGGATTGACATTGGGAGGTTGAAATACAACTTTCAAATGTGGGAATTGTGGATTGGAAAGTGAATGGAGAAACGTGCTGGTCGGAAAAAAGGGCACTGCTAGTCCAGTTACTTCCAAGCATTTTAACCAAACTTTGAATCAAGCTCCTATACTAAACATACTATTAAACCACCAGCCTTCAACACGTTAGTACTGTTTCTTAAAAATAATGTTAAAACAGTAAGTTCATTTCAAGCTAAGCATTACTAAAACCAGTAAGCAGTGGGGTGGGAGACTTGTGCAGCCATGCGTTCTCACTACTAAAAATCTGGTCAATTGATTCTTTCAAGGGTTCCTATCATTCCATTCAGAATAAATGTAATCAACGGTCCCCCACTGAATAGTTTGCTCCCTATTGCCAATATAAACAAGGTGCTGCACCTGAACTAACACTAGAATCGTAAGGAAAATGTAAACTTAAAAATTCATGCATATTTAAAGATAAAAGTTGGTTTGAAAAAAGCCTGCAACATCCACTGTATGTATGTTTACTGTGTGCTAGAGTGTAGCTTGAGAAAAAATTCCTAGCAAGGAAACAAATCAAAGGTCTCAGACCGAGAAAAAAAACCCTCACACTCAGATTTCAAACAAATAAAAATGTTACTTATATAACTGGCAAGAAACCAATGATTTCTTGTTGATTACAGGGGGCATAAGGGGGCTTATAAGGAGTAAATAAACATGCAACACTCATGCCGTGCAAAGCACCTTAAACAATATTATGTTTTAGTTCCCCTCCCCTCCCCAAACTGGCTTACACTATAGCAAACAAAAGGTAAACAAATGAAGAATAATTATTTTGTTAATATCAACAAATCCATCTAAACAGCCCAGAGGGAAAAAAGTTTAAAAATCTGAATGGTGACTTACTTTAGTTGGGGAACTTCTGGTGTCGGGGTGGCTCCCACCTGCCTTTTCACATGATTTCCTTTTTGCAGGAGGAGAGCTGCTTGCTTTTGTTTCTTCAGCATCTTCCCCAGATGGGATCGACCTTTTTCCAGCAAACCGTGGGAGATTCATACGGGGCTTCTGAAATTTCGTCCTTTGGGGTTTCGTTTCACTGTCACCCTCAGAGGACTTTTTAGCTATAAAGGATAAAAATCCTCGAGGTTTACGCCCTGGCCTGTTAAAACCAGAAAGTTCATTTTTTTTTATTATTACAGATGAATGGTTAGATTTCTTTCATTGTATTGTGGGAGGACAGCAGTAGATAAACGTTGTACGTTCAGATTTCTGTATTCATGCTAATTAAAAATATTGCTATAACGTAAAATGCCTAAATTTAAATAAAACTTTGTACTTAACCTTTTTTTTTAAATAAAATGTCAACAGTTGAAAATTAAGAGTCAAATTAAAAAACTTAGACAACTAAATTTCCAGACCAGTTAAAACATTTGCTCATGTAATTCAGTAATTGACAGGAGAGAATAGATTTTTGTCTCCAAATGAGAAACAGTATTAAAGGCTTGAATGATCTATGGAGCACCTTAAAAATTTATTCAGCCCATAACCTTCATTAATATAAACAAATTAAGTCTGTGGAGCAAGGTGTACCACGGACTAGAGTTCAAGGCCTTTAAATATTAAAGTGAAATAATCTTTTCTCTCCCTCATTACTCATCTCCATGCCAATTCCAGCATCTCTAGACCATGGCTTTCCACTGTGCCACCCAAAATCTTTCACAAAAACCTGAAGCAAAATAGCAATTTAGTCTGTAGATAAAACTTTCTTAACCAATATGCCTAGAAACAAAGATGACAGACATTTTCTTGTTTTAGTGGTCTTGGCTGGGAGACAAGAGAAAGATTATACGGTATGTAATTTCTGGTGAAAGTGATTAATCAGAGATTAATGACTTAGGTAAGGAGTCACTGGGGAATCACAAGGATAACAAGTGGGGTATCCCATGGTCAGTCTTGGGAGCCTTGCTATTTTTGATAAAGTCTAGCAGATCTGTACTGTTCTTCACCAATGAGTTCACAAGAATTTAAGGAGTCTTGCTCATGGTAAGTCAAAGGATATGCTCTTTATAATAGTTCAGTCCTTATAGTATATAAAACAAAATGTATTATTCTGTGCTTGAGTTGTGTCCTTTTACATCCACAAGGCCTAACTGTTGTAAACATACACCCCCAAGGTCAATTACAGACAAATTCCTTTTAAGTAAATCTTGGGATCATTAAGAAGACAATTGTTTCTCTGTATTGGTAGCTGGTTGTATGCAAATCTCTGGCTTTTCATCAAAACGAAACAATTGGTTTTTTTTTTAAAACACTGCTTTGTATCTGGAGCAAGAATGCAACAGTCTGAAGACTGACCGTTGACCCAGTGCTTGGCTGCAGTAAAAAAAAAGGCAAGGAAGGCATGACATTTCTTTAGCAGAGGGTTTGACCACCAACCGAAAGAAGTATAGTTGCTGTACAGGCACTGGTCAGATCATTCTGTGTGCAGGTCTGATAACTTGATCATAGGAAAGATATTACTGCCCTTGAAAAGATACATACACAAGCAATAAAGATGATTCCAGATAACAAGCATTTAAATTGTGAGGAAAGTTTAAGGAAGTTGGCATGTCTACTTAGCCTTAGAAGTAACTTAATTGAAGGCTGACTCGGGCAATGTGTTCACTATGGAACTTAAAAATTAGGAAGTCAGGCAGAACTTTTTTTTCTCAAAAATCCTATACTAATAAATTGCCAATATAAACTCCCAAAAGATTAATAAAATTTGTAGAATAAGGTACAGATAATCAAGAGGTAGCTGTACTGTTCTTCAATGAGTTCACAAGAATTTAAGGGGTCTTATAATCAGTATCCCTTTTCAAAAATCAACATCTAGAAAGAGTTTATCAATAAACTTTTGGAATTTTTTATTAAACAATAGCTGAGGACACTACTGAAACAACTATCTGGGCAAAAATACTGAGCCTAAAAGTGTGATGAGCTGAATTAAAACAAATTATTATGGAAGCACCTGGTTAATAGTTCTGTCTTTATTGATGTAAATTTTGCTTCTTCATGCTATGGGGTTCACTGCACTACCTCAAAGCCAATGATATTAACACTAACTGTTTATTTTTGGCAGGGATAGGAACAATTTTGGGTTTTTTTGTGCTCAAGGTATAGGATGTCAATGCTGGGAATGGAGCATGCGTTTCTACTTTGCAATATAGTGTTCACATCAAGTACTCACAGAGCAAATACAGAATTCATCGTTTATAAATAACTCCGCTTTTAAGAATTAAAGGGTCAAAATCTCTGCCAACTTCAGTGAAAAATTAGAAATACAACTTTTAAACTCACTTCTACTTTTTGATGAAAATAGTGAAGATGGGAATTTTTAACCAAGTGAGTGAAAGATGTATAAAATGGGAAGTTGTCCAGGTGTTCTTGAGATCATGGGAGTCTGAAGCTGCTCTTTGAATATGTCAGAAGGGGTAGCTACTGATCTATATATTTCCTTACTGAAGGGATTTTTAAATCAGTTCTCATGCAAATCATATTTTTCCAATGTTACCTTGTTAGACTTGTACTAGAGGTGGGAGCTGTATTTTGTGTACTCATTTCAGATTGTTCTGCTGCTGTGCCCACTTCTGCACCCGCTGCTGTGCCCGCTTCTGCACCCGCTTCTGCACCCGCTGCTGTGCCCGCTTCTGCACCCGCTGCTGTGCCCGCTTCTGCACCCGCTGCTGTGCATGCTGCTAAAGTCTCTTTAGAGGAATGAACCGATTCAGTGGCAGCTGCTGTCCCTTGTGGATCATTTTGACCGTGGATATGGTACACAGATCCTGGCTCCTGTTGTGCAGAGTTCATATCAACTGATGGATTACATGTTGGTTCAGTTTGTAAACTTTCTTCAGAAACCCGGGGAGAAGGTGCATTTCTTGGAGTTCTTGAAAGTTTCAGCGTGTTTTTGTTTCCAGCTGGGAGACTGGTCTCAGAAATGGATGTAGCTCTCTTTGTTGAAAAATTGGGTTTCACAGTGAGTTTACCTAGAAAGCAAAAAGATCCAAGTTAGAATAAACTAGGAAAGAATCTCATTTTTAAACAGGATTGAAAACACAAGGACTGTACATCCTAAACGGTGCAGAACATCACATAACTACTTCACAATAGTAAATGTGTTCAAAATGATCATAAAATTAGTTGTTGATGCACTCTGAAGGTAGAAATCAGTAAACCTTGAGTGAAATAGGCAGCTAATGCTGGAGCTGTTCAAGTTAACTATCAAATAAATAGCAGAGACTGCAAAAAAACAAAGATAACAGACCAGGTTCAGTCTCTAAACAGACTGATCCCATTAACATTGGTGGTTATCAGGAGCTTGACACTCTCAAAGTTTTCTTATTTCAAGATTTTTTTTGTTGAGAAGGGGGAAACTAAGTTGAGTAGATATTTGGGCCAAAAATTCGGCCCTTGCCGGGTGAGTACGCACTGTGTACTCACCTGTAAGGCGTCCTGAAGTGCCGGTTTCCTGCATGCACTGCGCATGCGCGGGAAACCGGAACTTCCAGTCTGGTGAAGGGAGCGGTTCATAGGTGAACCACGTGCGCGGTAGAGGCTGCGCACACGCAGCAAACGTAGGTTTTTTTTCCGGTTTCTACAGGAGGGTAAGTATTGAAGAACCTGCGCTTTTAAAAAGGAGGCGCAGGACCCGTTTTCAACAAGGTAAGTGGTTAATTAATTATAATTTAAAAAAAATTTCAACAGGTTTATCTTTTTTAGATACTTTAAAGAAAGGTAAGTTTATTTTTAGCACGGTTAAAAAGTATTTTAATTTTTTCAAAAATTAAAATTTTTGTTTAAAGTAGTTAATTTATTTAACTTAGTTATTTTATAAATGTGATGGTTTTTAAAAAATTTATTTTAAGTTTAGCTGTTCTTTTGGGGCCGATTTCAATTCACAGATTTGACAGGTCTTCCTGTCAAATCTATGAATGAAAGATGGTCTGCTGCCATTGGCTCTCCATGGCCCACGTAATCCCAGGGGACGCATCGCACTAACTACGCCCCTGGGACACGCAAGCACTGCGCGCCGGCACTTGGAGCAGGCCCGGGAGCTGAAGTTCCCGTGGGCCCAGAGGTCAGCGGTAGGTAAGTGCGCGCATGATCCTTACCCCCGCGGCAAGCCGGAGAGGCGAATTTCAGGGCCATTAAGAATGAATAGAGAGTGTGGTTCTCCAACTGTTCAACATAACCCAGAGGAAAAACCAAGATGAAGACTGTTCTTAACTATATAATTTTGCTTAATTTACTGCTGAAGTACTACAAATGACTCATGTAAACCCATTTCTGTAAAAGTGTTCACCTTGCAGAAATACCATGAAAGTAATTCATTGTGAAATTTAGCCAAGTACCTCTCCTTCTCCATGATGCAGACTTTTTAATTTCTTCAGCAGATACAGAACACATCTCAGCTGCTTTTTCAACAGGAACAGGGTCTACTACATTATCCAAAAGAATAGATGTGGTGCTTTCAATGGATCCTGATGGAAGACTCATTTGAGCAACATCTTTGAGAAACAAATCAGAACACTTTCAAAATAGGTCATATTTGGTTAAGCATAAATATGGGCTCAGGCAAACTTGAACAGAGAGTGTCTACAGTTTGGAAGTTAACACTTTAAAACTATGGTGATAAACATATTGGGGTAGAATTTCAGCTTTGGGTGCAATTGGCAAACTGAGTGCAAATTGTGCTTGAAATTGCACTGTTTTTCCAAGAGAACTTATGGTTCCAAGTTTCTGCCAAAACGCATTTGCATAATCACAAACGTCCAGCGCAATCCGTCAGCTTAACAGAACGCAATTATTTATTTTTCTTTGCATGATGTATTTAAGAGTGGTAACTTGGTGCAGTTTTATTAATACAGCTGAAAATGGGTTTATAGCATTATTATTAAGAGTGTCGAGTCCTCCACCTGTGAGTAACCTGACTTTAAATGATTAAAATGACTGAAAAAAACTACACTGAACCATTTACTAGTTTCATTTGTGTATACTAGTCAGCTTCTTAGTAAATTAAATATTTTTTAATATTTAAAAACTTAAAAAGTTCCTATTAGTGCCTGTGCATCTAAAAATGAGCTCAATTTGAAGAGCCTCCTCAAACTGCCGCAAACGGCAGAAACTCGCTATGCTCATTATTTCAATCTGGGGGCGTGGCCAGTTTTGTGGGCAGGGCTGGCTTCCAGTGCAATGATTTTTAAACCAGTGTTAAAGATCGCGCAAACTCGATTTACGCTTTTCGTAACTTGCGTTTAAAATTCCACGATCTTTTACGCTGGTTTGGCCGATTTCAGCCGGGTTGCGCTGACAACTCTAGGCCCTTATATGTTGA
The DNA here is from genome assembly GCA_030390025.1 of Squalus acanthias. NCBI lineage: Eukaryota > Metazoa > Chordata > Chondrichthyes > Squaliformes > Squalidae > Squalus > Squalus acanthias. The sequence continues at coordinate 149,058,701 of CM059425.1, forward strand.
ATTTTGAAAGCATTTTAATTAGAAGCTACTATAAACTCCAAACTCAGGACTTTGCTGCAAACATTTTACTTTTGAAAAAGCAAAACCTATCCCTCTAAATCAGAGCATCAATCTCAAAATTCTATTTTCTCCACCCACAAAAATGCTGTTAGGGAATTCCTTGGAAATACATACAAGTCTCATTGTATCCAAAACAGTCCAATCTTAAGAAATACAGCCCGAGCATGAAAATCTTAGGCACTTTTATGGTATGGAGTGCAAAGTAAATAGATATTGGCCCGGAATTTGCGGTTGTAATGACGGCAAAGCAGTCAGCATTCGCCGTCATTACTCTGTGAAACGGACAGCAACTTCTGGCGTCTGCACATGTGCAGTTAAACACGGAAATCCAGACGTTGCTGTCAGTGATTCCCGCTCCTTCACAGGGTGTACTGTTGAAGTCCTCGCAGATGGAAATCTTACAAATCACCTGAATTGATGTGAACTTCCACTTTTTATGCTCTAATCTCGCTGTAAAACACACTGAAAAAGTTAAGCCTTGTTGAATGAGGTGTAACTGGGTTTTTAACGGTGTACTAAGTCATAATTACTGAGCAACCTCTCTGGCCCTGAAAAACTAATTTTATATTTGTGGAATGTTTAATTCAGTGTTTGCAATCTATTGTTAAATAGATAATTTACAGTGCAATTAAAACTTTGAGTATTAGAGGATTAAATTAATAACTACGTATGCATAAATGAAAATTGCCAATGCAGTAATTAAAATAAATTGATTTCATCACTTGAGACAATGCCACAATGTCTAAAATTGAATAAATCCAAGTTATTAAGATCATGAATTAACACCCGTGTGCACATTAATATGCTCATATGCAGGATCCAATTTTTCTAATATCAAAAGAAGGCAAGCCTTTGATCACGCATGGAAAAACATCTGTTACTGTTTTTAGGTAATTGAATTCAAGTATAAAATGCTTACAGATTGTTTTCAGTGTAGTTTTCTCACCCACTCCCCAAGTTAAACCTAGAGGATGATGAGAGGAACCCTTTGACAAGTTTGGTGAAAATTTGAAAAATACATTTATTACTCAGATGAAGCATGGGGTAGATTTCACCTGAATGTAAAGCATCTGATTTAGCACCTTGATGTAAAGCATCAGTTGGGCACAGTGCAGAAGAAAACTGTGGGATGCTTGTCCAACAGTTTAATAGAGTCCACCTAATTTCCTTTCCATTAATCTTAATAGGTGCACAAACTATAAGATGGTTCAAACACTTTCCAAATTATTCAAGAAGTTTAAAAAAAAATTAAATGGAATCTATTCAAAATCTCGTGAAAGTATTTAAAGATATTGAGAAGAAAGGTTAGTATTCACAGACACACAGAATCAGCCATAACATAATCCCTCCTCCTGCCATTTTCTAGCAATAGGAGGGATAAATAAAAATATGGAAATTGTTACTATTACTGATGAGCATTCACAAATACTGCCATTATAGTATTGCATATGAAAAAATGCACTTACCATAATTACTTAATATACTAGTTGTTGAAGTTGCTAGACAGTCCTGTGCAAAAGACAACATAGAAGAATTATAGTACTAAATGATAGGAGCTGTTTGGGACACAAGATTCATATTAAGCAACTGACACGTGTTGTAGCATCTGGCAGCTTGTTGAAATGAACTTGTTATTTCATGCTCATTAAGTCATCACACAATAGCACTGGAGAAACATAACTTGTCTTCATTATGCCGAGTAGCAGATCAGGTAAAGTGTGGGTTAAATAATCTGGAACTTTCCACTAGAGTAATCTTTCTCCTTTACCAGTGCTCAAGTGGATAGCCCCTTCTTGGAACGGTATTACAGTGGAAGAAGGAACTCTGCAGCTAATTATTTGGACTCTTATTGCTCAAGTTAAAATTGCTGGGGCGTTGCAGAGTAGTAATGCCGAGCACTGGAGCATTAACAGTAAGTGCCAAAGAATGAAGCAAATTTAATTCAAGGCATTTTAAGGCATCAAGGGGTATGGGGAGAGAGCGGGAATATGGTATTGAGAGAGAGGATCAGCCATGATCATATTGAATGGCAGAGCAGGCTCGAAGGGCCGAATGGCCTACTCTTGCTCCTATTTTTCTATGTTTCTATTTCCTACACAGCTCAATCCCCTGATCTGAGGTACACCAAACTGGGGGGCAAGGATGGTGCTGAGCAGAGGCTGTGGCATCTCCTAAACAGTGGTGGAGGGGGGGGGGGGGGGAGCATAATTGAACACGGTAATTCAACTTGGATGGTGACTCACAGAAGTAGATGCAGGGGATAAGGCCAATCACCCACTCTCACAGCAGCAGAGGCACAAGTCTAGACAGACTGAAGAAGGAAAGCAACTAACCAATTAAAATATTTACTGGAATAAATTTGGCCAGGCACTTTACAGCGGTGCCAGCAGCCCTGCTTTACACACTGCATCAATGAACCACAGTGCAGATCAAGTCTACCCTGCAACTCTTCAGTCAAAATATAAAACAATTGAAATAAAGACCTACCTCAAGTGGTGTACAGGTAGCTAAATTTGAACGAGTAATTTCTTCAGTTTGTAGAACATTTTCTCTGGATCCTTCATCAGTTAATGTAATCGTTGGACTGTTCTTAGCAGCAGAAGAATCTTGATCATCATTCAAACTGTGAGCTTTCCTTTTTCTATCCATTTGTCCTATATTCGACGTTGGCTTATTTAAGCTCCATTGTTGTTGTACACTTTTTATAAGTGGCACTGATTCGGACACAGTGGGTACAGTAGGTGCCTCCATTGATGGTTCAGAGCTGCATGCAGGAACATAATCAAACTAAGATCTAGTACTTTAAATATGTATTTTTGGTGAAATGTTTGTGCTTCTCAAGGTAGGGAATATTAATGCTGAAGAATGGAACATTTCCTACTCTTACCATCAGGGACCAGCATGAAGCACATGCAGCTCAGGTATAGCGCCAGCAGGTGCAAAGTAAAGCTCCACTGCTCTGACACAAAATGCACCTTAGCCCCAACATCAGAGAGTGGCACATACTGCACTAGTATGAAGTTTCCCACTTCCCATCCCAGACAACCCTATGCCCACATTAAAGGATCTGCAAATTTAGAACCAGAGATATTTACAGTGCAGATGGAAGCCATTCAAATTCACTATACCTGTATGAACTGTTTCCTAGAGCAATCCAAAACCAAACCCATTGCCCTGCATTCTCCCCCTAGCACTATATAGAACATATATATGGGTAGTTTTCTTCAATGGCCCCATGCTCAATTGGAACCAGGTTGAGACTGCCCAAACTGATTTCACATAGGATACAGACAGCCGAGAGGGAAAAGAAGCTTTCATCCAGTCAACCTCAGCCAGACGTAAACCCTAACATTAGAGGTGTGAGAGCAGTGTTCTAACCTAGGAGAGTCCAAGCTTTCGGTTTTTGGGGCCACATGGAGCACCATGGGCCACATATAATAATAATAATGAATGCTCACATTAATTTACATTGATCTCTTGCTGCCTATACAGACAGATCTTGGTATTCAAATTTGGGGCTTAGCCACCAAGTAGGCAACAGTGCCAAAAACAGCCTTTTCCAAATCCCCAAGCCCAGGAAATTCAAACACGACAAACCAACAAACAGGAAAGTAAAGTGGAAATAAAACAGTTGCCTGGTCTTTGTGAGTGAGATGGCCAGGGAGTATAGCCACATATGTACACCCCAGTTCTAAGCTGCTACAGCAGCCATTCTTTGTGCACCTTCTTCAATTAATAAAGATAATGTTTTGAATCTAAAGAATTTATCTAACCAAAGTCATCTTCAGTGTTGGTATAAGCATACTATTCCCTTTAATCTATCTAGAAACAAAGATAGATATTTTGTTTGCTTTAAATCAGACAATTTAACAAAACTTGCAACCAGATGCTGGGTTAATTGTGACAAGTTCTGTGATTAAACTATTTTTTTTAAGCTGTGAAACCAAGTAAAGCTAGCTATTTTTCTGGTCACAACACCCCATATTGCGAGTCTTATACATTTCATCTGGGTCATTAAAGAAGGAGCTGAGCAGAGGATGGGTGCTTCCATACAAGGAGGGCTTCCATTAGATCAGAGGGTGATTAATCCAGCTCACACTCACATACCACTGTCCCAGAAGTATCTACTGATTATATTTTACAGAAATGCCCCACATTTTATGATCTTTTATGTGTACTGTATTTAAATAATTTTGTTCTCAGTGTAACTTCACTTCAAACTCAATTCTACTGTAAGTTCAAGTTAGGTCTCAAATTGAACATCCTGAAAATATAGGACTTACCTCACAGACTCAGTAACTTCAACATTTTCCGCTAATAAGGGTAGAACTGGCTCAGCAACTGTCAAGGCATCTTCTGAAACAGGGATGAAGGAAGCGGAAGATGCATTGTACTCGGTTAAGGAGGAGGCTGGGATCTCAACCAAGGTTAATATGAATGTCTCTTCTTTCGGGCATCCAATCGCCATAACGTGCTCTAATACAAAAGTACAGTACCAACATAACCACAGAGGATTTAAATTCAAAGTGCAACACAACTGAAGCCATGCAGTCATTTGGAATTGGCCTATTTACAGTTTTTCAAAAGGGGCCACAAGACATACATTACTGGCACAGTGAGGTACAATCACAGAGCTGCACAGCTGTCATTCCATCCAGGCTTGACCCACAGAGAAAATAATAAAAGCTCACTATTCGCCATCCTGAATCACTTAAGGATCACCATGAGCAATTGTCTGATAACACAGGCTGCCTTAAGAAGACTTACTACAAGACAATCCTCTACCAAATTGCACAAATTAGTTCATCCATCAAAAACCCGTACTATTTTTTCCTGTTTCTATTGTTGAACATTTTTAATATTAAACACGGAGGACTTCTAGGGACAAGCTTGGAATGATGACTGGGCCCAATATTGAGAGAATTAACAAAATTTCAAAAGCTTCTGTGATTAACACTTCTATTTATTAATATATTATTAATTCATCTTCTTCACAAAGTCTGGGTCAGTAATTGCTTCAAACCAGTGCTCTAATGATGTCATCAGCACATGCCACCTAAAACACATTAGGGATAAAATTAATAGACAGAAAATCATGGAATCCAAATTCCTAGTATGTGCTCCCGATGAGTGAAGCTCCATGCTTGGGAGCATGGTTTCGTAAAATTACTCCTATTCTGCAAAACAATTAGCAGGAAGAAAAAGCAAAACAGGTTACAAGATAATTATGGACAAGGAATGCTACTTAGTTCATCCATTCAGAATGACTAATGGCCTGGATTTTGTGGTGGGTATGACAGCGTACTCTCATAACGCCGTTGAAATATACCGCAAGTTCGGGATTTCCGCATGCGCTTGCGATCTGTCAAGGTACGCCTTGACAGATTATCCGCACCGCCTAGGAAAAACCAATTGTTGGCTCAAAATTGGGCTAATTGCCCACCAACTGCCCAGCGATTACGGACGTTTTTCTTATGGTTAGTGAAAGCAAGCATAGGAGCCTGTTTCACATTGTAAAAAATCTGCAGTTGAAAAATCACCTCTTTACATTTCCCCGATACCAAGACAAACACAGGACAGCGCCATTTACAATCTTATCAATCGATTTTGATTGGAAATGCATTGCAAAATGATTAGTCCGCCCTGTCATGTTTTCTTAACAATGCTACAAAGCAATTTTAGGAAAAAAGACACTGAGAAAATATCTGTCACTTGCAATAAAAAAGGTTCATGAATATTGGTGGAGAAAATGTGTCAAACAGACAACTCGCTTAACAGGAACTGACTGCAGAGCTGTTTGAATTGTTTTTATGGATATAGAGGAAAATAATCTCATTCATCCTGTAAGGTTTCGGTGTGATGAATAAAGCTTTTTGTTTTATGTTAGAACAAAGAATCCAGCACACAGACGATTAGACGGTTTTGGGCTGATTTATTAATAGACATATATTGTGTACGTTTTGGTGGAGGAAACTGTTTTTGTCGGACGAGTTTCATTTTAATTACTTGGGAAGGTGAATAAGAAAGTTAAATAAAGTGAACATCTATCAGATTTCAGGGACCAATTCTGTCCTTTCAACTCAAAAATGAACATAACAATACAATGTATCTGTACAAGGAAAATAGACTTATCTATTACCAGTCTAAATGATGTCTGAATAATATATTTTAATCCTGAAAATGAACATTCAATATATGGCTGGGAATCTCTTTCTCAAGTTCAACAACATTACTTGTAGGAGTGTTAGACCTTTACTGACTATCTAAACAGGAAGTTGTATACATAGGGATTAATAAATTGAGAGTTTAGATGAAAAAATAAAACAAAATGCTGATATGAAATAAGTGTAAGTACCAGTTTATTTAAAAGTTTTTAGAAGGTTTTAAAATGTAATTTCAATGGAAGAGACTGAGAGAAATTTCTGTGGGCGTGGCTTAGTTTTGACCACTTTTGTGACGTGTCTTCCCTTACACACAGGCTGTACGCTGCGCTCCTGGCCTTCCTGATGTCATACGCTGCGCACAACTCTGCAGCGCTGAAGAGGAAGTCTCCGTTCCGGGCCTCGCTCAAGGTTAAGTACATATTCTTTTTGTAGGTCGGCAGCGTACTCCGAAGCTACGCCGTCGACCGCAATTGTTGGCCCAATGTCTCCCCACTGTAGCATCAAATTGATTCTTAAATGATTCCAGGGCTTTTGCTTCTATAATTCTATGTCTTTGTGAAGAACAACTTCCTGATATCAGTCCTAAATTTGCCTTTTACTGGTTCGAACCTGTGTTCCCTTGTCCGACACTTGCAAGTTAATTTGAAGTAATATTAATCAGCGCCCAGAGTGGTCTCCTGGACTAGTTTTGATCGCCATGGGGATGAGAGGGGAATTTTCCAGATTTCATTCCCTAATTGACCTGCGTGTTTCACCTCTTCCAGGAGATTACATGGGGTGGGGTGGATAGTTTATGTATTATGATGTACAAAACAACACAATTATATGGGATAGGCTGGATGGATCAGTAGGTCTTTCCTGCCCGTCATTTTTCATATGTTCGTAATATTACAGATTTACCTTTTCTAAACCCTTAGCTATCCTGTATACCTCTGTGCAATCATCTCTCAAACACTTCCTTTCAAAGCTAAAAAGACCAAGTTCACCCACCTTTCCATATAACCCAGACCCCTAACATTAGGGATCAGCCTTGTGGCCAGGACAGCAGGAGAACTCCCCTTTTCTTCCTCTAATAGAGTCATGGAATCTTCTACCCAAGAGGGCAGACAAGACATTGGTTTTATGTCTCATGTGAAAAACAGAACCTCTGACAGTGCACTCTCTCACTACTGCACTTGGTCTTTTTAAGCTTTGAAAGGAGGTGTTTGACAGGTGATCGTGCAGAGGTAGTGTCAGCCTAGACTGTGTGTTCAAATCTTGAGTGGGGCCTGAATGACCTTCTGATTCAGAGGCAAGAGTGCTACCACTGTGCGAAGGCTAACACCTATAGTGGCTCAACCTCCAACACAAGCATTCAAAAACAGTAAGAATCTTTATTATATCTTGTATTATATCAAACGTATAATCCATACCCAGTAATCAGTTAGAGGGTGTAATGCAATCCTGGGAGTTCAAATGTCATTCGCAAAGCAGGAAGGAGTTTATGACATGTAACAAACTCCTTGCTGATGGTGTGTACGGTAGCATAGTGGTTATGTTACTGGACTAGTAATCCAGGAAACTCAAGTTCAAATTCCAGCATGGCAGTTTGAGATTTTTTAATTCAGTTTAAAAAATCTGGAAACTAAGCTGTCATCAGTAAAAGTGACCGTGAAGCTGTCAGATTGTCGTAAAATCACAACTGGTTCAATTAGGGAAGGGAACCTACCATCCTTACCCTGCCTGGCCTATAGGTGACTCCAGTTCCACACCAACGTGGCTGACTCTCAACTTCCCTCTGAAGTGGCCTAGCAAGCCACTCAGTTGTAATAAACCGTGACAAACATGGACTGAAGCAATTCAAGAAAGCATCACACCAACTCCTTCTCAGGGCAATTGGGAATGGGCAATAAATACCAGCCTTGCCAGCAACATCCACATCCCAAGAATGATTTTTTTTTTAACCAAAATTGCTTGTAACTCACTCTCAGTTAACTATTAGTTCCATATTTATGTACAGACAGTAAACTTACTAGGGTGGGAAGGGGAAATCAATTTTTAAAAACTTCCATCAAACTTACCTAAGTTTTCTTCAGACGTGTTCAATGTCTCCTGGTGTTCCACATTTTGAGCTTCTATGACCTCAATCTGTAAAAGTCAGATTTTAACGCAAGTTTACGACCAAAGGAAACAGTTGTAAATTTTCATGGTACAAGTTAATTGTAGACAACAAAATACATATTTTTTTAACAACTTAACCAAGTGGAGCCTGGAAAGCTGGATAATCAAAGCACTATCCTGTCACTGCTGCTCAGCACAAAAGCAAAGATCTACAGTGAGGGTTCGATTTTTCGTCAGGTCAACAGAACATAAGAAACTTCAGGTGAACAGGCTGGGCTTAAACTCTATTTTCCAGAGGACTAAGGTGAGCACGAGTTTCTCAAAGGCTCCTCCCTCCTCACAATTTTTTGAAAATTTACAAAAGTTTCCTTTTTACAACATAGTGTGATTTATTAAGATGGCAAGTATAACTGTCACTGTTTTTAACATACTGTAATGATTAGCAAAACTAATTTTTAAATGGATCAATCAAAAGTTTATTTTGCAAAACATAATGTTGCTTACCTTTTGGGAGTAACCAAAATATGAAACTTCTGCAGTCGTTTCTGGAGCCTCTCCGGACAGCCCTGCATCAGCGGTCTGACATGGGGTCAATGTGGATTGCGTGAAGTATGCATCCGAGGAAAATCCCGCTTGTGCTTCCTGACTTTGATTTGTTGTCTGTAGTTGATCATGTGCTGGAGACACCCTGAAGAAAAGTTTGACATCAGTACGAACAACCAAGACTATCAAAATGTATGTGTTTCCAACTACAATGCATTCTATTTCAGATACATATTTCAGATTCGTGCTATTCTGTTCTGAAATAGGTGTCAAAACAACTAAATAATACACTAACTGTTACAAGGTTATCCTGCTTTACCTTTCAGCCAGATGCTCAGTTCCAACATCGAGATGCTCAGTCCTACTCATTTGCTCTTCATCTCCCACACATTTGTCTTGTCCGTCAGATATTGATAACTTTTCACACAGATGCTCGGTCCCATTGTCCAGATGCTCAGTCCTACTCATTTGCTCTTCATCTCCCACACATTTGTCTTGTCCATCAGATATTGATAACTTTTCACACAGATGCTCGGTCCCATTGTCCAGATGCTCAGTCTTACTCATTTGCTCTTCATCTCCCACACATTTGTCTTGTCCATCAGATATTGATAGCTTATCATTTGGTTGTTCAGCTGGAACCTGTTCCATGGTTATTTCTTGTTTATCAACTTCTGCTGTGACCAGGTGAAGCTGCAAGGAGTCATCAAGATTCAGCTCTGTTTTATTACCTGCAAACAAAATCATCAACCGTTATCTTTTCCCTGTGCCAACATTTTCTATACTAAAAATAAGGCCAGCAGTATTAAAGTGTTATTTACCAGCAGTAAAAATCATGTACTTGAAGCACTGAGTTTATAATTTCTGCAAGGACTTGGAAAATGCAATGCATCAGTTACTTCCAAATTTAAAAGCAATCATTTCAAGTCCTTAATTTCCTTAGTGAATTGCTTTACATCACAAATAAAATCTACAATTCTAAGCAAATAACACCCACTTTTTTAAAAACTTGCTAACGTAACAGTATCAGGAATACACCTTGTACTTAAAAGATCATTTATCAATGCAGTCACTCACTCTGACTACACTACATGCTTTTAAATCTGTTAATTTACACTTTACCCACACACACACACGTACAGATGTAATCGCAAACCCCATCGGTTGCAAAGAGCCAGTGATGTCCCAGACCATCAAGTTTCTAGTTAACTTTAATACAAAGAACTATCTTTTTGTTTTAAAGAAAAGGTTTCTTTAATCAATGTAGGCTCTGTCCATTTTGCTTACCATGTTTTGCCTTCTGCAATGTTGTTCCAGATGGTTCTACAGAGCTCTGCATTTCTCTACTCTCTGTAATAGGACAAGGCTTTTTCGCATGGCTTCTAGAAGTGGTTTTACCAAGGTTGGGTTTTGGTTTTAGAAACCTGCATCTTCTCAAGGCTCTCTTTGCCTGTGAACTATCAGACTCTTCAATGACTGAAGGGCCACTAATGAAAGAAAGGGATTCCTTTTAGTATCATCTCAGATGAAAATAAGTTTCAAATTATCACCGAAAAATATTTTTGCACAATTTCCGTGCACTGTAAAATCTAGGTGAAGAGGTAAGGCCGACACCCCAGAACATCACCAAGGTTGAAAAACAGGAGAAAGGATAAGATAAATCAAGAAGCTGTGATTATGTGATGCCCAGCTTGGGTTCTAAAAGCTGGTAGATTGGAGAAGAAAGGAGAGACTGATGGAGATAGGAGTTCAATAATTGAGGTCCTGGGAAAGAATAGGTTACAGCAGAAGTAGATGGAAGACAGCCAGGATAAAGACAGAAGAGGAGCACGTAGGATGGTACATTTCGAACTTTGGAACAGCATGAGATCGGTTTATTTTACATCATTTCAGATTTACTACTAAATCCTAAATCAAGATGGAGGTACTGGCATGGCAGTATATTAATCATTTATATCATTTATAGATTGGAGTATGTGAAAAGTATTGTGAAGCACTGAACAATTTATGGAAAAAGTAATTTATCCTTCCCTAGCACAATATTAGAGACCTTACCTGAAGCTAGCATTGCTAGAATCTTCTTCTGGAAGAGAAGGTTCTTGTAAGTCCAGCCCATCCTTGAGATCTTTCTCTGTAGGAACACTCTGCTCATCAAGTCTGCTAGATTCAGTGTGTACATCACTCACATTGGGAACAGTATCACACACTACCATCTGTAAGGAAGGAGAATCACTACGAAGGACAGATTCCTGCTCAAAATTCTTCTGATCTACACAGTTTACATCTGTGTATGCAGCATCCTGTAAACCATCACCAGGCTCTGCACTGCAGTGGTCCTCTTCTAAAGGGGCAACAACACGGAGGGTTAAAATTAACATAACTACAGGGGAAGAACTGCTCTGCTTGTTATGTGTAGTGACATCATAAACACATTGGCTGAAATTTTGCCTACCTCGGCGGATCCGGTGCGGGCAGTGGCCATGGCGGGTCGCGACCCCGCTGCTGGCTCCATCCCGCTTCTGAAAACGAAATTACGTTAATAGGGCCTATTAAGCCCGCCCAGCACGTTACCTGGCCCAATTAAATGGAGGGGGTCTGTTGACGTCACTCATGACGCATTTTCAGCCAGGATCTTTAAAGGGACCATGGCCACATTAGATTTGACGTTTAATCTAACATAGTGCTGTCAGTGCACTACAGCACTGGAGTGCTGCAAACACTGACAATGACTGCACAGAGGCAGAGAGCTGCACCCAAGTTCTCCGATGACTCCCTCCATATGCTTATGGAGGGAGTCAGAGCATACGGAGGTCCTCTTCCCTTCCATGGGCGGAAGAGACCTCCCCAGGAGACCAAAACAGCCTGGTTGCAGATTGCAGCCATATGGGTGTACAGCATAAAGTTAACTAAATCTGGCCATGAGGCCATCCCTGGTCTCCTGGGCAGCAATGTGCCCGGGTGTTGATACCCTCTGTCCTGTGCAGCATCAGTTGATTGCGGAGAAGGTTGGAGTTGTTGTTGGTTCTGCTGGTGTTGAGGCTCATCGTGGTCTGATTCTGAGGACCAAGGTGAGACAGTATAAATGGCACCCATGTTGAAGGAATAGATGGCAGCTGAAGTAGAGATGACAGAAGCATTCTGTCAATGCTGAGAGAGGTTGTTCCAATGAGGTGAGACTGGATGGAGACTTTGCTGGAAAGACTTGTAGTCTACAGAATCTGTGCTGGAAATGGACTCAACAACAGCTTCTGCCTGAGGAAAGTGATCATCTATCAGGTGGGAGCTTTTACTGTACATTTGATGCTGTCAAGTAATCAGCTGGAGCAATGGCCACTGAACTCCTGCCTCAGGTTGACAGATGTGCTTCCTGAGCAGCGTGGTTCCTGTGGCCATGCAGTTAAATTTAAAAAGTAAGTTAAAATAGCCTGTTAAGGGTCTGATAACTAGCTGTTAATCATCTCAATTGGGTCGCCCGCTGCTGCCGATGGGGTCGGGTCCACGCTGACGGATGCGCCTGGGGGAATGGCGTGTGGGGCCAGGATGACAGCGGGTTCCCGACCTGCTCCCAAAAATAACAACTTTCCCACCCGACCCGCCTCCGATTGTGCCTACTACCACCCCGGAAATTTCCGGCCATTCTTTTGGAATGCATTTACAATGTCACCACATATAGCAACCAGAGCAATTCTGCCCCCATGTTTATCAATTGTTTATACACAATGAAAGTTGGTTATTTGTTACAATCAAATATTTATTAAGATCCACGCTGAGTCTAAAACTCAAAGTTAAAACAGCTTGTACAGTAGAACCCGCAACACTGCTGAACACTCAAATACTCCATAAGCCTGAAAATAAACTGGGCCACAAAGTATCCAGTTCTCAAAATAGGATTTAGCTACTATTGCCATCTTTGTGTAGTGCAAACACAAATACCCTTATTGGCCCCTATAAAAATATTCCTAACAAAAGTTTTTCAAACAAGATTTTTCATAAACTGCTTACCAGGATACCACATAGAAAATTTAACCAAGTTTCACTGTGCCAGTTTGGAGGGATTGAACAGAATACACGTGATGACACTACAACAGTGTTACAACAGCATAGATTGATGGGAAGAAAGTGTTCTACTAAAAAATACCAGCATTAGTATCAAAAATACATTGGTGGTAATCTTTGATACATATAAAAATAAAATAGTTTTAAGGAGTATGTTCAATTCTGAAATCTAATCACAGTTCAGATGACAGTTAAATTGCAAAAATGTTACTTTTGCATTATATTATCTGAATGGATAAATGAGTGTTGTGAAACTCCTATGACAGTTAATTATTCCCATTATTTATTAAACTATTTTGTTTAATTGAAAAGTATATCATTATTCTGAAACAGCATATAGATGAGCTGTTGGTCAACAGAAGAGGAAGAGTTTTTTTATTGCTGTAGAACTGGTTTGAGGTATGTCTCAAATTAAACACTCAATGAAATATTAAAACTGGGTATCATCTAAAATCAATTGTCATTTTTCTCTGGTATAAACTGTACAATTTAGAATATAATTTAATATTCAGTGTTCAAACCTACACAGAAACTTAGAAATTCCATCTCACCTTGACCCTTCTCCTGAATATCAGCACTGTGAATTAAATGAAAGCTTTTCAATTACAACTACAATCACTGCAACTTCTGTACTTCTTGTACGGTCACCTACAGCGCAACTTCACTGCATAAATTACACCGTTCGCAGTAGTGTGAACACTGTATAAACCAGAGAAGCATTATTTTTGCAACAAGTCAACATAAGTAACCAGGACAGAGTAAATGAAGAAGTTTCATTTTCAGTTTAATTCAAATGGGGAAAAAAAAACAGACTGATGTCTGGAAAAAAGAGCAACAAAGGCCAATTCCTAGCCTCAGAACCAAGTGCTTTAAAGATTATTCTCCTCAGAACAAATATAGTTGTTTGGCGAGGTTATGCTTTTAACTATTGTAAGGGACAGTTAAGATATTGACTACCTCAGCCTCGTCCATAACTATTCTGTTGTCAACATTTGGGCCAAGGTACGAGATCAGTTGTTGAATGAGACAGCTTGCTGAGGTCAGCAGTCACCTGATACTGAAGCACCAGAGCTGAAAATGGACACTGAATAGTGTACAATAACCTTGTACTGACATTCTTAACATAGATCCAGGAATATCACTACTACAAGAGCAGCACCCTGGTAGCTAACCAAAATCAGTCCCGGTGGCGGTTTAGGAGCAGGCCACAGTGACAGATGGCGTAGGAGACTTTCAAGCAGAGAAAGTAGGTGAGAACAGGTAAAGCATGATTTCAATTAGAGGGCAAAAACTTTGAAGCACAGATCGAGTTTGAAATGGGTTACGAATTCCAATATTAAATAGACTGAATATGCAAAGGTTAGAAATAGATTTATACATTGAGATCTGGTTATAATAGAAACATAGAAAATAGGTGCAGGAGTAGACCATTCGGTCCTTCAAGCCTGCACCGCCATTTAATGCGTTCATGGCTGAACATGCTACCTCAGTACCCCATTCCTGCTTTCTCGCCATACCCCTTGATTCCCCCTAGTTGTGAGTATTATATCTAACTCCCTTTTGAATATATTTAGCGAACTGGCCTCAACAACCTTCTGTGGTAGAGAATTCCACAGATTCACCACTCTCTGGGTGAAGAAGTTCCTCCTCATCTCAGTCTTAAATGGCTTCCCCTTTATCCTTAGACTGTGACCCCTGGTTTTAGTTTTCCCTAACATTGGAAACATTCTGCCCGCATCTAATTTGTCTAAACCAGTCAGGATTTTAAATGTCTCTATAAGATCCCCCCTCATTCTTCTGAACTCCAGAGGATACAAGTTCAGTTGATCCAGTCTTTCTTGATATGTCAGTCTGGCCATCCCAGGAATCAATCTAGTGAACCTTCGTTGCACTCCCTCAATAGCAAGAATGTCCTTCCTCAAGTTAGGAGACCAAAACTGCACACAATACTCCAGGTGTGGCCTCACCAAGGCCCTGTACAACTGTAGCATCACCTCCCTACTCCTGTACTCAAATCCCCTTGCTATGAAGGCCATCATGCCATTTGCTTTCTTGACTGCCTGCTGCACTTGCCTTCCCACCTTCAGTGACTGATGTACCATGACGCCCAGGTCTCATTGCACCTCCCCTTTCCCTAATCTGCCACCATTCAGGTAATAGTCTGCCTCCCTATTTTTACCACCAAAGTGGATAACCGCACATTTATCCACATTGTACTTCATCTGCCATACATTTGCCCATTCACCCAACCTGTCCAAGTCACTCTGTAGCCTCCTAGCATCCTCCTCATTGTTCACACTGCCTCCCAATTTAGTGTCATCCGCAAATTTGGAAATATTACAATTAATCCCTTCGTCCAAATCATTAATATATAATGTAAACAGCTGGGGCCCCAGCACCAAACCCTGCGGTACCCCGCTGGTCACTGCCTGCCATTCTGAAAAGTACCCATTTACTCCTACTCTTTGTTTCCTGTGTGCCAACCAGTTCTCAATCCACATCAACACATTACCCCCAATCCCATGTGCTTTAACTTTGCACACCAATCTCTTGTGTGGGACCTTGTCGAAGGCCTTCTGAAAGTCCAAATACACCACATCTACTGGTTCCCCCCCGTCCACCCTATTGGAAACATCCTCAAAAAATTCCAGAAGATTTGTCAAGCATGATTTCCCTTTCACAAATCCATGCTGACTTGGACCTATCATGTCGCCACTTTCCAAATGGTCTGTTATGACATCTTTAATAATTGATTCCATCATTTTACCCACCACCGATGTCAGGCTGACCGGTCTATAATTCCCTGCTTTCTCCCTCCCTCCTTTTTTAAAAAGAGGGGTTACATTAGCCACCCTCCACTCCTTCGGAACTGATCCAGAGTCTAAGGAATGTTGGAAAATGATCGTCAATGCATCCACTATTTCCAAGGCCACCTCCTTAAGTACTCTGGGATGCAGACCATCAGGCCCTGGGGATTTATCAGCCTTCAGTCCCATCAATTTCCCCAACACCTTTTCCCGACTGATAAGGATTTCCCTCAGCTCCTCCCTCTTACCAGATCCTTTGATCTCTTTTATTTCCGGAAGGTTGTTTGTGTCCTCCACAGTAAACACCGAACCAAAGTACTTGTTCAATTGATCTGCCATTTCTTTGTTCCCCATTATGACTTCCCCTGTTTCTGACTGCAGGGGACCTACGTTTGTTTTTACTAACCTCTTTCTTTTTACATATTTATAGAAGCTTTTGCAGTCCGTTTTAATGTTCTCCGCAAGCTTCTTTCATATTTTATTTTCCCTGCCCTAATCAAACCCTTCGTCCTCCTCTGCTGAGTTTTAAAGTTCTCCCAGTCCCCGGGTTTGCTGCTACTTCTGGCCAATTTGTATGCCACTTCCTTGCTTTTAATACTATCCCTGATTTCCCTTGTTAGCCACCTTCCCTTTTTTATTTTTACGCCAGACAGGGATGTACAATTGCTGTAGTTCATCCATGCGATCTCTAAATGTCTGCCATTGCCCTTCCACTGATAACCCCTTAAATATCGCTTGCCAATCTAACCTCGCCAATTCACGCCTCATACCCTCAAAGTTGCCCTTATTTAAGTTCTGGACCATGGTCTCTGAATTAACTGTTTCCTTCTCCATCCTAATGTAGAACTCCACCATACTATGGTCACTCTTCCCCAAGGGCCTCGTACCACAAGATTGCTGATTAGTCCTTCCTCATTACTGGGTCCGTCCCTGTGGCTCAGAAGGGAAGGGGGGAGAGCAGGAGAGCAATAGTTATTGGGGACTCAATAGTCAGAGGGACAGATAGGAGGTTCTGTGGCAGCAAAAGAGACTCACGGATGGTATGTTGCCTCCCGGGTGCCAGGGTCCGTGACGTCTCGGACCGTGTTTTCAGAATCCTCAAAGGGGAAGGGGAACAATCACAAGTCGTGGTACACATCGGTACCAACGACATAGGTAGGAGAAGGGACGGGGATTTAAAACAGGAATTTAGGGAGCTAGGTTGGAAGCTGAGAGCCAGTACAAACCATGTTGTAATTTCTGGTTTGTTGCCGGTGCCACGTGCTAGCGAGTTGAGGAACAGGGAGAGAGTGCAGATAAACACGTGGCTGCAGGGATGGTGTAGGGGGGAGGGTTTCAGTTATGTGGATAATTGGAGCACATTCTGGGGAAGGTGGGACCTGTACAAACAGGACGGTTTGCACCTGAACCAGAGGGGCACCAATATCCTGGGAGGGAAATTTGCTACGGCTCTTCGGGGGGGTTTAAACTAATTTGTCAGGGGGATGGGAAAAAGGGCTGTGGTCCACGAGCCAGTGGTGAGTGTAGGGAGGTACTGAGGAGGGTATCAAGGTCGCAGGAATGTACCGGCAGACAGGAAGATGGCTTGAAGTGTGTCTACTTCAATGCAAGGAGCATCCGGAATAAGGTAGGAGAACTTGGAGCGTGGATTGGTACTTGGGACTACGATGTGGTGGCCATTACGGAGACATGGTTAGAACAGGGACAGGAATGGTTGTTGGAAGTTCCGGGGTATAGATGTTTCAGTAAGAGTAGGGAAGGTGGTAAGAAAGGTGGAGGAGTAGCATTGTTAATCAAGGATAGTTTAACAGCGGCAGAAAGGCAGTTCGAGGGGGATCTGCCGTCTGAGGTAATATGGGCTGAAGTTAGAAATAGGAAAGGAGCGGTCACGTTGTTAGGAGTTTTCTACAGGCCCCCAAATAGTAATAAAGATGTGGAGGAAGAAATTGCAAAGCAGATTATGAATAGGTGTGGAGGTCACAGAGTAGTTGTCATGGGTGACTTCAACTTTCCAAATATTGATTGGAACCTTTATAGGTCAAACAGTTCGGATGGGATAGTTTTTGCACAGTGTGTGCAGGAGGGTTTCCTGACACAATATGTGGATAGGCCGACAAGAGGTGGGGCCACGTTGGATTTGGTACTGGGTAATGAACCGGGCCAAGTGTTTGATTTGTATGTGGGAGAGCACTTTGGAGATAGTGACCACAATTCGGTAACTTTCACTATTGCAATGGAGAGGGATAGGGCCATACGGCAGGGCAGGGTTTATAATTGGGGGAGGGGTAATTATGATGCGATTAGGCAAGAATTAGGGAGTATAAGATGGGAACAGAAACTATCAGGGAAAGGCACAAACGAAAAGTGGAGCTTTTTCATGGAGCAATTACTGCGTGTCCTTGATAGGTATGTCCCTGTCAGGCAGGGAGGAAATGGCCGAGTGAGAGAACCATGGTTCACAAAAGAGGTTGAATGTCTAGTCAAGAGGAAAAAGGAAGCGTATGTAAGGATGAGAAAACAAGGTTCAGTTGGGTCGATTGAGGGGTACAAGGTAGCAAGGAATGAGCTAAAAAAAGAGCTTAGGAGAGCTAGGAGGGGGCATGAGAAGTCCTTGGCGGGTCGGATCAAGAAAAACCCCAAGGCTTTTTACTCTTATGTGAGAAATAAAAGAATGACCAGGGTGAGGGTAGGGCCGGTCAAGGACAGTAGTGGGAACTTGTGCATGGAGTCAGAAGAGATAGGAGAGGTGATGAATGAATACTTTTCGTCAGTGTTCACCGAGGAGAGGGGCCATGTTCTTGAGGATGAGAGTGTGATAAAGGTGGATAGGCTGGAGGTGGTAGATGTTCTGAGGGAAGATGTTTTAGCAATTTTGAAGAACCTGAGGGTCGATAAGTCCCCTGGGCCAGATGGGATATATCCTAGGATTCTTTGGGAGGCAAGGGAGGAGATTGCAGAGCCTCTGGCTTTGATCTTTGGGTCCTCACTGTCCACGGGGATGGTGCCAGAGGACTGGAGAGTGGCGAATGTTGTTCCTCTCTTCAAGAAAGGAAATAGGAATGACCCTGGTAATTATAGGCCGGTTAGTCTTACTTCGGTGGTTGGTAAGATAATGGAAAAGGTCCTGAGGGATAGGATTTATGACCATTTGGAAAGGGGCAACTTAATCAGGGATAGTCAACACGGATTCGTGAAGGGTAAGTCTTGCCTAACAAATTTGATTGAATTCTTTGAGGAGGTAACTAAGTGTGTAGATGAAGGTAGAGCAGTTGATGTCGTATACATGGATTTTAGTAAGGCGTTTGATAAGGTTCCCCATGGTCGTCTCATGAAGAAAGTAAGGAGTTGTGGGATAGAGGGAAATTTGGCCGATTGGATAAGTAACTGGCTATCTCATAGAAGGCAGAGGGTGGTGGTGGATGGAACATTTTCGGACTGGAGACCAGTTACCAGCGGTGTGCCACAGGGGTCGGTGCTGGGTCCTCTGCTGTTTGTGATTTTTATCAATGACTTGGAGGAGGGGACTGAAGGGTGGATCAGTAAATTTGCTGATGACACCAAGATTGGTGGAGTAGTGGATGAGGTGGAGGGCAGTTGTAGGCTGCAAAGAGACATTGATAGGATGCAGAGCTGGGCCGAAAAATGGCAGATGGAATTTAACCCTGATAAGTGCGAGGTGATTCATTTTGGTAGGGCAAATTTGAATAAGGATTACAGGGTCAACGGCAGGGTTCTGAGGAACGTGGAGGAGCAGAGGGATCTGGGGGTTCATATCCACAGATCTCTGAAGGTTGCCACTCAAGTGGATAGAGCAGTAAAGAAGGCCTATGGTGTGTTGGCGTTTATTAACAGAGGGTTTGAGTTTAAGAACCGTGAGGTTATGCTGCAACTGTACAGGACCTTGGTGAGACCACATTTGGAATAGTGTGTGCAGTTCTGGTCACCTCACTATAGGAAGGACGTGGAAGCATTGGAAAGAGTGCAAAGGAGATTTACCAGGATGCTGCCTGGTTTGGGGGGGGGGGGGAGGTCTTATGAGGAAAGATTGAGGGAGCTAGGGCTTTTCTCTTTAGAGCGGAGGAGGATGAGAGGCGACTTAATAGAGGTTTATAAGATGATGAGGGGGATAGATAGAGTGGATGTTCAGAGACTATTTCCTCGGGTAGAGACAGCTGTTACAAGGGGGCATAACTATAAGGTGCATGGGGGGAGATATAGAAGGGATGTCCGAGGTAGATTCTTTACTCAGAGAGTGGTTGGGGTGTGGAATGGACTGCCTGCTGTGATAGTGGAGTCGGACACTTTAGGAACTTTCAAGCGGTTATTGGATAAGCACATGGAGCACACCAGAGTGATAGGGAGTGTGATAGCTTGATCTTGGTCTCGGACAATGCTCGGCACAACATCGAGGGCCGAAGGGCCTGTACTGTGCTGTACTGTTCTATGTATTACACAACACCCAGTCCAGGATGGCACGAGTTAGATGAACTAGAGGGTATTCTCATTTCTATTTTTAAGCAGGTCAATTGGGAGTTCAATATCTGTGCTACTGATGTGAATTCAACTGCTCTTACATACTTTATTTAAGTAACGACTCAAATGTCTGCGTTTCTACATGGCAAATTGAATTGATTCATATGTCTGTTCAATAATAATTTATGACATTATATAACTTATGTTTGAAAAAAGTGCTCAAAATCAGTCAGCACTTTTCTTACCTTGAACTGCATCTTCACTTGCAATTTCAATAACTTCCTGTAAACAGATGAATTTCAAAGTTCATTGCTCTGATAAATAAATATGAATTTTAAAAGATCAATTCAACATAAAGTAATTGTTTAGGTAAATATATATGGAGTTCTAAAGTATCTGATATTTACAGTGTAGACGGCAAGATAGATTACATTTGTGCACAGTGTAGAATGTAACTAATGCCATTAGTGCCGGTATGGACAAATATAATTTAAAATGGTCAATACACCAATATTCACCAACTAACATTTTTATACATATTTTGCAGATTTCTAAAACATCAAATTTTAACCACAAATGTGCATCTGTGCCTTCAATTTTAACAAAAATATGGAACACACTAAACATCAAAATACTGATTATCCTGACATTGATTATTAAATGTTCTAAATCAATTTTTATTTTGCTTTCCTATGAATTTAATCAAGACCACAGTTGGCAAAGATTATCTTATATTATTTAAATCTCAACTCTTTATTCTATTTTTTTTATTCTAATAAACGGTCCTGATGCAAACAGTTGTGGAAACAACAGACTTAACAACTTACAACAAAAAGTTCGATCTGATCGGCAGTTGTTGTGTGGTAATCTTCTTCTGGAACTAAGGTGCATGACTGACTGGGGTCACTTTTATCAGGTAACTCAGGGAGTGACTGTTCAGTTTCACTATCATAGTTCTTGTCTGAGACATTAACTGCTATTTCAAGCTGTGTGTGATAAGGTATAAAAAAAACTTTCCAATCAAAACACATCTTTAAAGCTGCATTACTTTTTCAGGTTTTAGTCCAGTGTACAACACCATCCATTTTAGTCTCAGCTTTCTTTGAACATCAACTCACTGCCATCAAGGAATGCAGGTGTATGGGAAAAACGGAATGCAAAATTATATGGTAAGTAATTAAAAATGAACGAATAAAACAAAATCAAATTATTTAAAAAATGCATTATTTTAGTTAATAGAGTAAAAATTAACTTCCTACATAATCACAGAAGAGGTCAAGCAATTCTTATGGAACTCACGCACCAATGTGATGGTGCTTAGAGCGGTAAGATGTGGACTCATGGCCATAGTTCCAATATGGCAAATTCCCACTTTCAGCAGCACCAACAGAAGATCGCTCGAAATGAAGGGCAAGGTGCTTTTCCAAGCCAAGGTTAGGAAGGGGGAGAAAGGAAATTAAAGAAGTGGGACAGAACAGAAAAAAAGCAAGTTTAACATGTGTAACTATAGACTTACAAACAAAAACTTACACACACATCTAAAAATACTTCTTCCCTCTCGGATTCAAGTTACAATACAACTATCTCATAGGCATTCAGCGAAATCTCGTCTACTGTGTGTACTGGGCAGCAATAACTTAGAATGTAATTATTGCATCACAAGCCCAGGCCAAGCAGATCCATGTATTTATTCACTTAACTATGTGGTGACAAATTTTTACTGTAAGATGGAAAGAAGAAGAGGTAATGATGAATTTGTAGAGATTAGGCCACAGTTAAGAGCACTGGGTGCAGTTTTGGGTACCTCATTATAGAGAGGACATTAAAACCATAGAGAGCGTACAGAATAGATTCACCAAGATGGCCAGGACTAGAGTTACGAGATGAGAAACTGGGGCTATTTCCACTGGAACATAGAAGGCCAAGGAGATTTAATAGGAAAAGTCTATTTCTTCTAATGACAAGTGGTCATCAATTTAAAATTGTCACTAAGAGTCAGGAAAGGGGTTAGTTAGAGTGAGGAAAGAACATAAGTAGTAAGAGCAGGAGTCGGTCATACAGCCCCTCGAGCCTGCACCGCCATTCAATAAGATCATGGCTGATCATCGACCTCAACTCCACTTTCCCGCCCGATCTCCATATCCCTTGATTCCCCTAGAATCCAAAAATCTATCTATCTCAGCCTTGAATACACTCAAAGACTTAGCATTCACAGCCCTCTGGGGCAGAGAATTCCAAAGATTCATAACTCTGAGTGAAGAAATTCCTCCTCATCTCAGTCTTAAATGACCTACCCCTTATCCTGAGACTATGCCCCCTAGTTCTAGACACTCCAGCCAGGGGAAACAACCTCTCAGCATCTATCCTGTCAATCCCCTTCAGAATCTTCTATGTTTCAATGAGATCACCTCTCATTCTTCTAAACTACAGAGAATATAGGCCCATTCTGCACAATCTCTCATCATAGGACAGCCCTCTCATGGAAGGTTTTTCCACGGAGTGGTTGAGGCAATGTCCACTGAATCTTTTCCAGAAGAATTGGATAGACAGGGTGGGTGAGATAGTGGCCTTGGAAAAGGTCAAGAGGAGAGCTTGGAGATTGATTCCTACCATCCAGAACCTCACCTACTTACATAGGCTTAAGGACCTTGGTATTTACTGTAGAGCAGCACAGACTTAAAGTTGACCTGATAGAAGGTCTATAAAATAAAGGGCTGGATAGCAGTGAATCAGAGACACAACACAAGCCAATGAGAGACACGGCACAAGGAGTAAAGGGGATCTTCTGAAACAAAATGTTCGCATGACATACATTAACTTGCAGGTAAACATAATTTTTCAATTCTTGACAAGAGATATGCAGTGTATTGGAGCACCAATGTGCTTTGATTAAAACTACACAGTTTGATGTCCTCCAACTCTGCTGAGCCCCAATCTCAATCAAGCAGTTGTGTGGAAGCACCCATGAAGAACTTAGGCATCCCTTCAAGGTTGAAGAGGAGTGGAACAGTTAGGTTGCTGTTGTGTGGCTCAGGGCTGGAAAGTGGTATTGGCTGAACTTCGGGAAAAGCTCAATCATACACCCACCCGGCCACAAGAGCTGCATGAAATGGTAAAACCTATATGGGGGGGGGGGGAGGGGCGGGGGGGAAGAGGCAGACAGATTTCATAGCCACTTAAGTTTTTTTTTTAAAACACTCAATTAGTAGCTAATATGCACTGAACATGGACGTCATTTCAATTCACAAGTGTCTATAAAATTAAGCTACCTACACATTTTGGAACCAGTTGTCAGCTATCAGTAATTTCTTGTGAAATGAACTTGGCCACTCAACAGAACTTGCTTGTGTAGGGGGAAAAAAAGCCATATTAATCTGTAACAAGCATGAATAAAAAGTTTGGACTAGAATTTAAGAAAAGATAGTCAAAAGCACTACTACTGAAACAGGTGGTAAACATGGTGGGTTATTAAGGGCTGCTAGATGCACCGAAAACACACACATTCACTATCCAACTATTTTTAACTGCACAATAACCATAATATTTTACCTAAAATACAAAAGAAACACAAGAATCTCAACACTTAGACTAAAAAGGCATAGTTATCCAGACGTGTAAAACAGCACATGTTCAAGTATTTAGTGCTGTACCTCTTCCATGGTTTCCTCCACTTGGGTTTGAACAGGTTCAGGAGATCGTAGGCTGATTGGCACAAAAGCCGGTGCTTTGTTGACCTCCTCCGGATTGATGGAATAGATGTCATCCTCTTCTTCTACTTCAGGTTCATCGTCGTCATCATCGTCAGATTCCTGGGATGCTCTCAATGTCACAAGTGTATTCTTTGCTGTTCCCTGACCTTTCCCAGCACTCTTAGTTTGTGTCTCCTTCTTACCCAAGCCTTTGCTGATTTTAGGTTTAGCTTTTTGAGATCGTACAGGTCTACTCCTGCCCTTGCCCTCATTTTCCCCCTCGGATAATAATGTAGAAGTAGTTGATGGTTTCTGTTCTGCTGGAGATTTATAAAATGCTGTAGGTTTGGGCTGTCTTCCAGACCTATAAAAGAAAGTGTTTTATTTTATTGTTTTAAATAACAGTATCCAAGAAATATTTTAATACCATCAATTAACTGGTACGATCAACCAAAACTAGTTTCAGGCCAGGGACAGTGTGATATTTTCATTTACTCTTCCACTAACTCATTTTGCTGAATACATATAATTCCATTTATGCTGTGTTTTGAACAATATGACTGAAGATGAGACTCTGCACTTCATGTTTTCATCAAAATGTTAGTTACCGTTACAGCAGCCAAGCAGTGTAATTGAATAAAACGTCTGTGCTCAAAGAGAAAGCCACTACTATGAGGATGAAAGTTGGTTAGATGTACAAACGATATTCTCTTCTTTCTTTGATGAGGCACTGCATCACAAGTGATAGGAACACTCTTGCACCTCAGCCAAGTAGCCATTCTTCATGACAATGTGCTATTCTACAATAGAGGCAAGCCACATTCTGTGCTCAAATGGTCTCCTTGCACATGAGTTTAATACTTCCAGAAGTGGGCACTGGACAATGACCAGGTGAGGAATCCTTCACCAATTTTTTCTTCCCTCAGTTTAGGGACACGAAGGCCAATGGTAGCATTCCCACTGCCATTCCAGTTGAGATCAGCGAAATAAGCTCAAACCAGGAATTGAAGCAGACATCATCCTTATCTCTATGACTCAATGACAAATTACATGATATGCTTACTCATTGAGTAATAAGGCATTCATTGGTCAAATACAACAGGTAGGGCTATAGATGACGTGGCCACTCGGATGCCTTAACAAATTCAAAATATTCCTTTGCATATTCAAATGATATATGACTGACTAAAACAGTACATCCTAAGCCCCTTTTACACAATACCTAGTTGGTTTGCTTATAATATTTTCCTGAATGGCATCCAGCTCTAACTCCTCTTGTTCATCCTGACTGTCACACTCAGACGTTCTTGCTGGTCGCCGCACTTTGTCAGAATCCCAGCTGCCTCTTCTTGATATTTCAGTATCTGAATCTGTAACACTTTGTCTCTCTGATTCCACAGAATTGGAGGACACAAGGACTGCCTCTGGAGATTGCGCTTTTAACTGAAAACCAAAACACAAAACAAGGTTTTACAGTTCGACAAATGTACAAGTTTTGAATCACAGAAATAAATAGAAGAATGTTACTAGGAAAATAATATATTATCTAGTTCCACACACGGTAAAGAGATTCTTTATAAAACAGGAGACTCAGTGGGAGTAACTGAAGTACTGAAATATTTATTTATTTTATTGCATTTTGAATTTAATCTATTTAATTTTAACTGTTCAACACTAGGAACTGTATAAACAGCTGGTTTGAGATGGCAATAGATTAATTAATTGATTATGTAAGTGCTATGATTGGCCGTCGTTCCTGTGGCAGTTGGCTATTGTGTAAATTAAGACAGCATAAATTTGAGTTTACCAGCGAGAGATTATTTTGAGCAGCAAGAGTGACATACAGCAGGAGAATGTAGAGTTCACCTCAGAGGGAGTTTAGCATTGAGGTATCGTTGGGAGAGCTGTCCCACAAACTAGTCAAGCAACAGCCTGACAGTCATACTCACAGAATCATACCTTTCAGCCAATGTTTCAGACTCCTCCATCACCATCCCTGGGTATGTCCTGTCCCACTGGCAGGCAGACCCACCAGGGGTGGCGGCACAGTGGTATACAGTCAGAAGGGAGTGGCCCTGGGAGTTCTCAACATTAACGCATAGAAACATAGAAGATAGGAGCAGGAGTAGGCCATTCGGTCCCTCGAGCCTGTTCCGCCATTTAATGAGATCATGGCTGATCATCCAAATTCAGTACCCTGTCCCTGCTTTCTCCCCATATCCCTTGATCCCTTTAGCCTTAAGAAATATATCTAACTCCTTCTTGAATATATTTAATGAATTGGCCTCAACTGCCTTCTGTGGTAGAGAATTCTACAGGTTCACCACTCTCTGGGTGAAGAAATTCCTCCTCATCTCCGGACACCATGAAGTCTCATGGCTTCAGGTCAAGCATGGGCAAGGAAACCTCCTGCTGATTACCACCTACCGCCCTCCCTCAGCTGATGAATCAGTACTCCTCCATCTTGAACACCATTTGGAACAAGCACTGAGGGTAGCAAGGATACAGAACGTACTCTGGGTGGGGGACTTCAATTTCTATCACCAAGAGTGGCTCGATAGCACTGCTACTGACCGAGCCCTGAAGAATATACCTGCCAGACTGGACCTGCGGCAGGTGGTGAGAGAACCAACACGAGGGAAAAACCTACTTGACCTCATCCTCACCAATCTACCCATCGCAGATGCATCTTTCCATGATGGTATTGGTAGCAGTGACCACCACACAGTCCTTGTGGAGACGAAGTCCCGTCTTCACACTGAGGACAGCCTCCATCGTGCTGTGTGGCACTACCACCGTGCTAAATGGGATAGATACAGAACAGATCTAGCAGCTCAAAACTGGGCATCCATGAGGCACTGTGGGCCATCAGCAGCAGCAGAATTGTATTCCATCACAATCTGTAACCTCATGGCCCGGCATATCCCTCACTCTACTATTACCATCAAGCCAGGGACCAACCCTGGTTCAATGAGGAGTGCAGGAGAGCATGCCAGGAGCAGCACCAGGCGTACCAAAAAATGAGGCACCAACCTGGGGAAGCTGCAACACAGGACTACATGCATGCTAAACAGTGGAAGCAGCATGCTATAGACAGAGCTAAGCGATCTCACAACCAACAGATCAGATCAAAGCTCTGCAGTCCTGCCACATCCAGTCATGAATGGCAGTGGACAATTAAACAACTAACGGGAGGAGGAGGCTCCATGAATATCCCCGTCCTCAATGATGGCAGAGCCCAGCACGTGAGTGCAAAAGACAAGGCTAAAGCGTTTGCAACCATCTTCAACCACAAGTGCTGAGTGAGTGATCCATCTCGGCCTCCTCCTGACATCCCCACCATCACAGAAGCCAGTCTTCAGCAAATTCGATTCACTCCACGTGAAATTAAGAAATGGCTGAGCGCACTGGATACAGCAAAGGCTATGGGCCCCGACAACATCCCAGCTGTTGTGCTGAAGACTTGTGCTCCAGAACTAGCCGCGCCTCCAGCCAAGCTGTTCCAGTACAGCTACAACACTGGCATCTACCCGACAATGTGGAAAACTGCCCAGGTATGTACTGTCCACAAAAAGCAGGACAAATCCAATCCGGACAATTACCACCCCATCGGTCTGCTCTCAATCATCTGCAAAGTGATGAAAGGTGTAGTCGGCAGTGCTATCAATTGGCACTTACTCACCAATAACTTGCTCACTGATGCCCAGTTTGGGTTCCGCCAGGACCACCCAGCTCCAGACCTCATTACAGCCTTGGCCCAAATATGGACAAAAGAGTTGAATTCCAGAGGTGAGGTGAGAGTGACTGCCCTTGACATCAAGGCAGCATTTGATCAAGTGTGGCATCAAGGAGCCCTAGTAAAATTGAAGTCAATGGGAAACAGGGGGAAAACTCTCCACTGGCTGGAGTCATACTTAGCACAAAGGAAGATGGTTGTGGTGGTTGAAGGTCAATTATCTCAGCCCCAGGACATTGCTGGTGGAGTTCCTCAGGGCAGTGTCCTAGGCCCAACCATCTTCAGCTGCATCATCAATGACCTTCCTTCCATCATAAGATCAGAAGTGGGGATGTTCGCTGACGACTGCACACTGTTCAGTGCCGTTCGATATTCCTCAGATAATGAAGCAGTCCATGTCCGCATGCAGCAAGACCTGGACAACATTCAGTCTTGGGCTGATAAGTGGCAAGTAACATTCGTACCACACAAGTGCCAGGCAATGACTATCTCCAACAAGCGAGAGTCTAACCCCTGCCCCTTGACATTCAATGGCATAACCATCGCCGAATCCCCCACTATCAACATCCTGGGGGTCACCATTGACCAGAAACTCAACTGGACCAGCCACATAAATAATATAGCTACAAGAGCAGGTCAGAGGCTAGGTATTCTGCAGCAAGTGTCTCACCTCCTGACTCCCAAAGCCTTTCCACCATCTACAAGGCACAAGTCAGGAGTGTGATGGAATACTCTCCACTTGCCTGGATGAGTGCAGCTCCAACAACACTCAAGAAGCTCAACACCATCCAGGACAAAGCAGCCCGCTTGATTGGCACCCCATCCACCATCTTAAACATTCACTCCCTCCACCACCGGCGTACAGTGGCTGCAGTGTGTGCCATCTACAAGATGCACTGCAGCAACTCGCCAAGGCTTCTTCAACAGCACCTCCCAAACCCACGACCTCTACCACCTAGAAGGACAAGGGCAGCAGGCACATGGGAACATCACCACCTCCAAGTTCCTCTCTAAGTCACACACCATCCTGACTTAGAAACATATTGCCGTTCCTTGTTCATTCGTTGTCGCTGGGTCAAAATCCTGGAACTCCCTCCCTAACAGCACTATGGGAGTACCTTCATCGCACGGACTGCAGTGGTTCAAGAAGGCGGCTCACCACCACCTTCTCGAGGGCAATAAATGTTGGCCTTGCCAGCGATGCCCACATCCCACGAATGAATAAAAAAAGGTAGTTAGTACTGAATATCTGTGACTACTCAGTTAAACTCAACACCTTGGAGCAAGTGATGAGCGATCATTTGGATATAGACACATTGAACACAATATTAAAATGTTCTCACAACACAAAAGTAAAAACTTGGCAAACAGCAGGGAAAACTTCAGGAGGACATAGGCTAGTTTGCAAAATGTTCAGACAAATGGCACATGAAATTTAATGCAGAGGAATGTGAGGTATTGCACTTTGGTAGGAAGACAGGAAATGCGAGTATAAACTTAATGGAAAGACACTGAAGTGAATGCAGGGACATAATTTCTTGAAAGTGCGAGTGGTAGATAAAGCCATAAAAAGGCCAATAGCATTTTGGGTTTATGAAAAGTGGCATAGATTACAAGAGCAAAGAGGACATGATAAATTTGAAAAGACAATAGTTGGACCACATTTAGATTATTGCATTCAGTTTCAGGAGCCATTATAGAAAAGCCATTAAAGCCAGACAGCATACGGTGCAGATTCATCAAAATTATACCAGGGATGAGACTCTAGCTTTTAGATATACCAGAGATACTGGGACTATTAATTCACTGGCTCCTCCTGATGGACCCTGCACTGCATCCTGCTGGATCAGCGTGTTATTATGTATAATAGTATCTGTAGTTCTTGCCTCTGGAGCTAAGCAAGCATCAGATCCAGTCTTCTCACTAGCTTCACTTACTTTAGTAATGGGGATATCTGGACTGAGCTCTGTGACCTCTTTGGTTGCAATATTTTTCTCTTGTATTGCAACAATCTTTCTTTCATGTGTTGGCACATCTTTCTTTACAACTGCTCTTCCGAGGTTCGGCTTGGGCTTCTGGAATCGGCTCCTTATTGCTTGACCTGGTTTGGTTCTGGGTTCCTCTGGTTTGGTTCTGGGTTCCTCTGGTTTCTCCACAGACCTGAAGCAGAAACAAATATAAATGTATAAAATCCAAATTTGGCATCTATAAACCATTTAACTCTCCTCTCATACGCTTTCTAGCCTTGGTGATTCAGCACTATGGACCTTGGCCCTTCACCAAGAACTCTTTAAAAAAAAGTTTCTCTATGTTAATCAACTTTTGTAATTGTTCACTCTTAATTTAAGTGACTCATAGCAGCCAAGAATAGTTCAGCAGTTGGCGTAAATTCATTTTATAGAGTATGTTATGGTGAGGAATTGGAAAGCGAGTCATCACAAGCCACTCTCAAATCTACTTAGCAACCAATCATGCAGCAGCACTGAAAACAACCTGGGAGCAGATCACCTGTCTGTCTGCCCAGTGAATGGTGCACTCTGCTGAGCCGAAACCAAAAGAGGCAAGAAAATGCAATCTATTACCGTGATTCAGTGTCAGAATCTTGCGCTTTGCTTGCTGATATCCCCTCAGCTGCGGCTTTATCAGCTTCTATTGTTTCAGGCATCGGTGCACTGCTGACATCCTATACAAAAGTAAAAACAGTTCAAGGTTATACTGACTTTGGAAAAAAAATAGCCACTGAGCAAATGTCGTCTAAAGTCAGTAATTTTGCTGATATGAGAAAACAGACCACAAAGCTCACAAGCCCTCTCCTGCTGTCAAATTAATTGTGCAGGTTTGTCCATTACAGTAGGTGTCACTATTGGTGTCACTGCCAGATGGATGGTGGTATAATCATACTGGACTATTGTCCTTTTAAGGATCACATACAAAACTAACCTTATCTTTAAAAGAAAAGTTCAAAATTGATATCAGACAGTATGATGAAATCCTACACGGCTGCCTTATAAACATGGTCCACTAAATCAGGAGTGTTAAGCAATCAACCAACACCAAGAACATGACTAGTCCAGTGGATCCAACACTGCTATTTAATGCACCGTGCAAGTATAACAAGCATATTTAGCTTGCACGTTTACAAACCATTTACTTCTACCAGCTACTGGTGCTACTGCCTTCATTTTGAGCCCTGCACCACCCAGTTTTGAAGATGGCTTTAACATCTCACTGGTACATTTTTCTGGCAAGAGGATTTCTCCCAATATTGGCCGCATGTAATGAATGAATCAACGTACAATGAAACCTGTAGAAAGGGACACGCTCAAAAAAAGACACCTGCAAAAAACAGATGCTTATTGAGACCCCCAATTAACTTGAATGGTAAAGCATACAAGAGGCACTGTGAAACCATGAACATTTCTCAAATTAAGAACTACGGACAGCCTTCAATGCACCATGCCCTTTTACAACTTAAAACACAGGACTAGCCTGTTGCAAAGCTACTGCATCTGGAACATTCACCGAGTCGGAATCACTGGTGCTTCCCCTTGCAGCTTGTTTCCTTTCTGCCACCAAATTCTCTTGGGCCGGTCACTTTCGTGAGATCATTGTATGGACAGCGCAAGGCAGCAGCCATTTTGTGACAGAAGTTCCTTTTGTGGAATTGGTGCTCTTTGCCCAGCATCCATAGCAGCAGAGAAACAGCTCTATCTCTTGCACGGCGCTTTCACAGGGATAGAGCGGTTTCTCTGCTGCTATGGATGCTGGGTAAAGAACTCCCCATTCAACAAAAGCCATTTCTTTCACAAAACCCACTGCTGCCTCACACGGACCTGCACGCACTGACCTCACCAGCCTCCCGAATCAAGGAAAGTGCGCGAGAACTGAGAGAGATGCCTTCCTTTCCTGCACCAACACCGCGTCCATACACTCTTTCAGCGGCTTCTGGCAGCCCCTCTTCCCCTGACCCTGCCATCATCATCTTTCCCTTGGCTTCTGATGGTGGATCCACTCCTTTGAGGAGCTTTGGTTTTGGGGAGTGAAGGTGGATGGTTGTCCCGGGTCTCTCTGCTGCTCTATAGAGTGATGGGACAGGCCTGTGAATCCCAGCTATCAGTCAGTCTTCCTGCAGACTCATTGCTCAACCGGAATACTGCAATTTCACTCCTACACATAAATGTTCTCAATCCGTTCTAAGACTTGCCTTTGGAAGCTTCAATATCCCCCCTTTTTGTCCTGTGACTGCCCTAATGCTGGGAAGTAGAACTGAGAAATGTAGTTCATTACTGAAGTTATACTCTGCTCCAAGTGAGAGCGGTTTGAAATGAAATGGGAATTTAGATTGCAAAACTGTTGAGTGAACAGAGTTGAACGCTGGCGTGTGGGAGGGGGATTCTCATCTGGTTCTTCAAGATTGTTGGGAAAACATTTTACAATACATACAATGACCATTTTGAAAATAAGGACAGCTGCAAAAAAGGACAGCTGATACCAGTCCCCAAGGTGTCCGTAATTTACAGGTTTCACTGCACACTAATAAAGGACAGTATATACGCACCTTTTCTGACACTTCATTAGTCATGATCTCAGCAGGTTCTTCATGGGGAGCATCATGATCCTGCACAGATAATTCTTTCACTTTTTCACTTTTGTCTTTATTCGCATCATCATAAGATGCAATAGCTTCTGAGGCAGTTTTCTCATCCCCTTTTCCACCTGCTCTTTTCTTTCCACTCACTTTTAAGTTGGGTTTAGGTTTCTGGAGGCGAACATGCTGTGTTTTGTTAGAATTTTTTGTTGTAACTGGTGAGGTTGTTTCTGATGGTGCTACACTTTCATCATCACTGAAACAAAGATTTAGACACCAGAGTAATTTCTAAGCAAAACGACATTCAAAAGTTTAGAAATTTAAAATGCATCCTAATTTTCAAGATTCATAACACATCATCAGCATTGACCAATTAAGTTATTTAGTGGGAAAAATACAGTGGAATTCTAAGAAATAATATTAATTGACATGCAGTTCCCTGCTACAAACCTCTACTTCTATGTTAATTTTTCTTTTTGATTTTTTTTTTGTGATTGCCAAAATGAGGATTTCAGTGCTGGGAAAGTGTTATTTCTACTTTGAACACTAAGCATTACAATGAAGCAAGCACTCCCAGTGCAAATATAAAGTTCTGTCCAAACAATGAGACTTAACCCCAACCACACAAGAGCACTCCTTCTCACACCATTATCATTTTTTCCCAATTTCACCATTATGATTTTTTTCAATTTTCCACAGCACCCAACTTTCTAGCCCTTCTGAATGAGATTGTCAGTCTTTGTCAAACTGCAAGCAGTTTTCTGCAATGAATTAAGAGCAACTTGAGAATGTCTAATGTAATTTCACATAGGAACCTTGTAAGAGGGCATCAGAGTGGTGGATTAAGATTTCATCCATCAGTCTGGGCTAGACTCAAATCAAACTGCACCATCAAGTTAAAGTTTTCAAGGCGATTATAACTTCGTATAAATAGTTTACTTAGCAGCAAAACTGCTATAGAATTCCAAAGATTCTTCTATAATTCCTTAAAACAAAATTAATGATCAAATTCTTCTTGAACTAAGTACAGTATGCAAAGGAGTTGTAGCTGCATGAGTAAACAGGATGTGAGCATATTCAACGGGCACAAGGATGTTTTCATTCAGCTTCTCAGACTGCACAGCTTTTACAATTCCTAAAATAACACTTCTTTTGGAAAAGGATCAATCCATGAATTTTAATTTAACCTTGTGCTTCTACAGAATATATTTATTCATGTGCTGTTTTGTATTTTTCTTTCCTAAAAAGTAGCTGAAATTACTGTTTCAGGTTTATTTTATTCCATTAAGTAGCCTATATAACTCTGTAAGGTATATCAGACATTACTTATCAAGCTTAAGAACCTCAGCTCATCAAGGTGTTCCTCATAGGTCTTCTGTCTGACAATGAGCACTAGGCTCATTGTTTACCTTGCACTGCCCAAGCCCCTGGCTTCCTTGTTGCTCCAACTAGAACTGTGTAGAGTATTCCAAGTGTATCCTAACCTGAGCACTGTTCAGCTTCTAGGGATTTGAACTCAACTGGTTTCGCAATATAACTATTTGGTTTACTTATTGTCATCTCACACTGTTTGGACAACACCTTTGGGTCGCTTTCAACTTCTGCGTGGAAAGTTCTATCCCATCAATGTGCTTCCGACTTTTACTTTCAATTCATGCGTTACCTTGCATTTGTCAATTCTGAACTGCATCCCAGTGAAAACCCAGTCAAGTCAAAAGCTTTGTGCAAGAGCTTGCCGACCTCCTCTGCCTCCAGTCTCTTCCTCCTCCTCACCATCACCACCACTACCACTCTGATGCCCTCTGCAAATTTAACTGCTTTACATTTAAGACTGCAACTCCAAGTCATTTATGGACACCTGGAACAGGAAAGATCCTAGTACAGACCCCTGGGGCACTCCACCCAATACCACCCCAGCCCCAACCCATTGTAACCTAGTTCCCTTCATGACTACCCTCAATTTTCTTCCTTGTAGGAAGATAACCACAGACTTTTATTTGTAAATGATAAAATTACTGCGTAACAGATTCTAAGACATTTTTGGTAGCATAGGTACATATCTTCATTGGATCAATTTTCCTCTGCTTTGCGCCCAGTGTATGTTTATTTCCCAGGCACAAAGCAGAAGAAAAAAGAGAGTCTGCGCGTTTCACCTGCACTTATAGGGCTTCTCAGGGTGAGGGGCAGCAGAGCACTTGGAGCAGGCACAAGCATGCAAAGGTAATGGTGACAACACTATCCCTCCCACCTCATTTTCCTGAAATTCCACTAGGTGGGGGCCCAAATGTAGCAAGTGGGCCTTAATGTTTGCACCCAGCCCCCTCAGGTCGGAGGATCGATGAAGGGACAGGCAGCAAACACATCAAAAAGGCATGTACCTTTTTTTTTTAAATGGAGGCAACAGGACAATCATCAGGACTGGAGACCAGCTTTGGTCAGCAGCCAGAAGGCCCCAAAGCTGCCAGTCATTACACTAAAGGCACTACATAAATGTAAATTATTGTTGTTGTACCTTAAGGATTTATTTTCATCACTGAGTTTCTCCTTTCTCTTGGTTTGTGAAGGTTGTTTGTTTTCAGAGGTCCCTTGATTAGATGATATTTCATCATTGACCATATGACATTCATCTTCACCTTGTGCAATTTGCTCCCCAACATTGTCTTCTTCACCAGAAATCGAAGCTGAAGCTTTCTGGATTCCTATTCAAATTATTTACCAAAAAAATTATACACCTTTTACATCTGTGTGATAAATAGCAGCGAACAATTGGAGCCAGAAACAAAGCATTTGTGCAGTTACTGAGCTTCAAGTCAGTGTGGTCAGTTTCACTTCAGGCGATCTGTATGGCTCTAAAATTCTGCTTGCTGTAATGGCACAATGCGAGAGAGTTCAAACATACGGCTTGCTTTATAGAGTGTCAACTATTATTTGCTTTTTAATTTTTTTTCTCTTCTCCCTTCTTTCTCTAAAAATGTTGTTTCCTTAATGAGACAGATTATCACAGGAACCTCCAGTGCCTCATCCAAAGGGGTCTATATTCACCCGAGTGTGTTTGCAGGCACGTCTGCTGAGCCCGATTCTTTCCTCACCTTATGTTTATACATGCACACTTACAGAAAGTATTGCTGGCTAGCAAACAGAAGCAGGAACTCTTGAGAATGTTTATCTTCCTAATCCAGGAGTATTGAGGTCAATTGCAGCATTCCTAGGCCCAACCATCTTCAGCTGCTTCATCAATGACCTTCCCTCCAACATAAGGTCAGAAATGGGGATGTTCACTGATGACTGCACAGTGTTCAGCTCCATTCACAACTCCTCAGATAATGAAGCAGTCCATGCCCGCATGCAACAAGACCTGGACGACGTTCAGACTTGGGCTGATAAGTGGCAGGTAACATTCGCAATGACTATCTCCAACAAGCGAGAGTCCAACCACCGCCCCATGACATTCAACGGCATTACCATCGCCGAATCCCCCACCATCAACATCCTGGGGGTCACCATTGACCAGAAACTTAACTGGACCAGCCACATAAATACTGTGGCGACAAGAGCCGGTCAGAGGCTAGGTATTCTGCGGCGAGTGTCTCACCTCCTGACTCCCCAAAGCCTTTCAACAAGGCACAAGTAAGGAGTGTGATGGAATACTCTCCACTTGCCTGGATGAGTGCAGCTCCAACAACACTCAAGAAGCTCGACATCATCCATAACAAAGCAGCCCGCTTGATTGGCACCCCAACCACCACCGGCGTACCGTGGCTGCAATGTGTACCATCTACAAGATGCACTGCAGCAACTCGCCAAGGTTTCTTCGGCAGCACCTCCCAAACCCGCGACCTCTTCCACCTAGGACAAGGGCAGCAGGCGCATGGGAACACCACCACCTCCAAGTTCCCCTCAAAGTCACACACCATCCTGACTTAGAAGTATATCGCTGATCCTTCATCGTCGCTGGGTCAAAATCCTGGAACTCCCTACCTAACAGCACTGTGGGAGTACCTTCACCACACGGACTGCAGCGGCTCACCACCACCTTCTCAAGGGCAATTAGGATGGGCAATAAATGCTGGCCTTGCCAGCGACACCTACATCCCATAAACGAATTAAAAAAAACTATGGCCCAGGCTGATATTAACTAACTTGGCATAGATTAGGAATCTAACTTGTGGACTTCCAGTGTTGAATGGCTCAGCTACTCACAATATTTACCACAGATATTCTCCTTGGTTCAGTACCAAGGTTCAGTCCCATAGCAAGCACTTATTTCCTGGAGTGTGCACAAAATATAGGACGCTGAAGCAATCCCAAGAGTCAAACAGAAACCCATGACACTATTTCAATTTACTGAATAATTCACATATTCCAATTATCATCTATTAGTAATTGCACTTCAAACACAATGAACAAAGCAAGCAG
This sequence comes from Squalus acanthias, assembly GCA_030390025.1. Lineage (NCBI taxonomy): Eukaryota > Metazoa > Chordata > Chondrichthyes > Squaliformes > Squalidae > Squalus > Squalus acanthias. The sequence continues at coordinate 149,095,333 of CM059425.1, forward strand.
GTAAATAGAGTTGTAATCTAGTGCATTTACACATGTATGTCTCCCTGATAACTGCCAGACTCACATCATCTGCTCTCTGGGCTGTTATGTATTTCAACAACCTGTGTTATTTTCTTTAAATGAACTTGGTATTTAACTCCATAGGTGCCATAACAAAAAAAAAAAATCCAATGCATCACAGGCAGAAATGCTTCATTTTTGCCACAATGGGTTTGGGCCTGCAATTGTCCACACAGAGTCTTTATCCCAGTTGTGGCATTCTGGAGAGGCATCAAATAGTGACCAGTCACTTGCTCATGAGAAGGGCAGGAGAAACTAGAGGGGCCAGTCAGCACATGCATCTCTCATGCCTCCTAGCAGCTGGCTACAGAGCACCATTGGCGGCGGACAGGAAGCATCTTGGCTTCTCAATGAAAATACATGGAATTGGCTTGTGGCGGGGGAGGGGGCGGAGGAAGAGAACTCAGAAGAGATGAATAACAACTCAACAAAAAAAAAAATCACAGAATCACCATTACTGCCTAGTTCCAGCTACAACAGCAATTGTTGCTAATCTCGAAACATGGACAAGGTCATTCAGAGTGAAGGACTGAATCGCTTTCAGCAAGTACAAAGGTAGGTGGCACCAGCTATCCTGCTACCAGGGTGTTCCAGACATATGTGGTCAAGATAATTCAGTTTCTGAATCATTGTGCTTTCCCCTTCCCCGATTTATTTTGTTCAACATCCCACTTTTAGATCCGTTGCAGCACAGGCTGTTTAGCCAAGAGCAGGATATTCAAAAACAGCCAAGTCTCTAATGATGCTCTGCTTGGGTTAACTCCCTCTTAATTTTGTTCCTTCTCAAGCATCTTAGCCACACCTGGTGCATGGCCTGGGGAGAACAGAGGTATGGCGGGGGGCGGGGGGGGGAATGGGACTGCTAGCCTTAAATAAAATAAATACAGACACAGAACTAAAACGATTCTTACCTTTCTTGCGCTGCCGCGCTTTCCGCTTTGGTTTTTGAGAACCACTATTCTCCTGAGGTGTTTCTTCTGCAGCTTCTTTCTCTGCTGGTTCCGTAGCTTCTGTCTCTGCTGGTTCTGCAGCTTCTTTCTCTGCTGGTTCTGCAGCTTCTTTCTCTGCTGGTTCTGCAGCTTCTGTCTCTGCTGGTTCTGCAGCTTCTGTCTCTGCTGGTTCTGCAGCTTCTGTCTCTGCTGGTTCTGCAGCTTCTGTCTCTGCTGGTTCTGCAGCTTCTTTCTCTGCTGGTTCCGTAGCTTCTTTTTTCTTTCGTTTTCGCTTGCGTTTGGTTGGGGAGGGCTTTGCTATGGTTTCTTTTTTCTGTGCATCTTCCTGACCTTCCACACTGCAAGATGCCTCAGTTTCTTCCACTGCAGCATTAGAGTCGGTTTCAGCTAATTCAGTGTCAGCAGCTTCAACTGGATCAGGGTCATCGGGATCACTTTCAATCTCTGTCAATTTCTTGCCTAAATGCACAAGGTGTGTAAAGGACAGACATGGTTACAATCATTTATTGTTGCAGAACCCTTCTCATGTGTACAATTCTTGTAAGCAAAATATATAACACAGGAATGCACAGCACAGGTGGGAAAAAGTCAGTTCAAAAATTGCCATACTTTGTAGATCCATCAATTGTTTATTTTGCCAAAAAACTATCCAGCTCAGTATCCCAAGGAGCAATTTAATTTTACACTCATTTACTACTGTATAATACAGTATAATCTCACACTGTACTGGAGTGAGTTTCAATGCAATTTATTTTTCTATTCAGTATAAAATGTTTATTAAACAAAAAACCTTAGTTCAGAGATTCCACAGTGGAAAAGAGAAGTCGCTCGTGCAGCCTGAAATCCAATTCGCATTTGCTATTGCAAATCCAGTGCATGCTCATCAAGGTGATCAATGAGGACTGGGGAATGGAGCACTGTTCATGCACTAAGTGTCAGCATCAAGCACACCCAGGTCAGTACAGCTCAGTCAGATGCAGCATAAAGCTCCTGCTGCTCTGTCCCACGAAAGTGATTCAGCCCTGTTTATTTAGCGCAAACTTCACTGTTAATTTTCACTTAATGTGATGTCAACACTTCTCAGTCAGTGAAAACAGAATGGCTTTACTTTAAGAACGGCTCTGAAACTAAGTAACAGAAAGGCTTTGTGTTACACTTTTGGCATTAGCACACAGAGATTTTCCATGCAGCACGGTCACCAAAGGTTCAGTTTAAAGAAAGCAGAAGTTTACATCTGTGGATCTTCGCATGAAGTGCCAATATAAATGTCAAGTCACATATCATACTGGTGCAGAATGGGGGATCGGGTATGGACATTGCACACCTGCACAACAAAACTGTTAACAGACAGCATTAAACACTTTATTTAAATATACTTGTAAGGGTTTCCTCCAACAACTCAGCTGGTTACGGAGCAGCCAAGGCAACAGCTGAGGTATCGCGATTAGCCTTGGAGCTCTTGGGCTAAGAGGGGGAAATTAGACGATGTTACCGTTCCCAATGACTATCCAGCAACCCCTGCTGGAATCCTTTTTGCACTGGAGAGGATACAGATGAGATTTACGAGGATGTTGCCAGGACTGGAGAATTTTAGCTATGAGGAAAGATTGGATAGGCTGGGGTTGTTTTCTTTGGAACAGAGGAGGTTGAGGGGAGACTTAATCAAGGTGTATAAAATTATGAGGGGCCTAGATAGAGTGGATAGGAAGCACCTATTTTCCTCAGCAGAGACCAGGTGGCATAGATTTAAAGTAATTAGTAGAAGGATTAGAGGGGAGTTGAAGAGAACTTTTTTCACCCAGAGGGTGATGGGGGTCTGGAACTCACTGCCTGAAAGAGTAGTAGAGGCAGAAACTCTCATCACATTTACAAAGTACTTGGATATGCACTTGAAGTGCTGTAACCTACAGGGCTACGGACCAAGAGCTGGAAATGGGATTAAGCTGGATAGCTCTTTTTCAGCCAGCACAGACACGGTGGGCTGAATGGCCTCCTTCTGCGCCGTAAATTTCTATGATTCTATGTATACGTGGCTACATCTGCTAAGACAAGTGCAGGCTTGGTTGTAATGCCCACATGGCCAAATATCCTGCTGGCATTCACTCCCTTGGTTAACATTAAGAATGGCCACTTGGACCAAGTATTGGATAGAAACCAGTGCCCATGAAACCAAACTGGAGTAATGTATTAATGACTTCAGGAGAGGTGGGAGGTAGAGATATGGAGGGAAGGAGGAGAAAAACGGCAGAAAAAGGAAACAAAATAAATAAGCTAACAGGAAGCGGTAGAAGTGGAAAAGGCAGAAGCAATGGAAGGGGTGAAAATTGATAGACAGGATATACAGGAAACTCTTTATTAACCGGCACCGACGGGACCGGCGTGGTGCCGGTTAATCAAAAAGTCCGGATAATGGAGAGTTATATCTCCCAACGTACGAGAGTCCCGTACACACTGACATGCGCCTGCATTCGGAGCTCCGTCTCGCCGGGGACCGCCAGCTGACTATCTGTCGTGTCCGCTGCCTACCCGGGCTGCACATTCTCCTCCCAATCTACACGCTCCGATACAAGGCAAACACCTCGGGGTCTTTTTTAAAGTTATTTTTAAAGGAGAGATGAAGGAAAACCCCGGTTACCTACTCAAGAATTTTGCCGGTTAAGAGAGATTTCCGGTTATTTGGGTGCCGGTTAAAAGAGAGTTTCCTGTACCAGAAAGGCTGGGTATGCTTAGAGTGGGTAAATTGCCTGGTCCAGATGGCTTGCATCCCAGGTTGCTAAGGGAATTGGTGGAGGAGATAGCGGAAGGGCTTGCCATAATTTTCCAATCTTCCTAGATGCGGGGGAGGTGCCTGAGGATTGGAAAGTGGCAAATGTGTCACCATTGTTCAAGAAAGGGTGCAAGGACAATCCTAGTAACTACAAGCCAGTCAGTTTAACATCAGTGGTGGGTAAAGTTTTAGAAACAATAATCAAGGAAAAAATTAACGGGCACTTGGAGAGGTTTAAGCTAATTAAGGAGAGCCAACACGGATTTGTAAAAAAGCAGATCGTGTTTGACGAATCTAATTGAATTTTTTGATGAAGTAACAGAGAGGATTGATGAAGGGAATGCAATGGATGTTGTCTACATGGATTTTCGGAAGGCGTTTGACAAAGTACCATATAGAAGGCTGGTTAACAAAATTGAGGTTCATGGAATAGGTGGGTCAGTGGCAGCTTGGATAAGGAATTGGCTTAAGGACAGAAAACAGTGAGTTGTGGTAAATGGCTGTTTTTCAGACTGGAAGATGGTAGACAGTGGTGTTCCCCAAGGGTCAGTGCTGGGACCACTGCTTTTTTTGATATATATATATAAATGACCTGGATATTGGAAAACAGAGTAAAATTTCTAAATTTGCCAATGACACCAAACTTGGGGGTGTGGCAAACAGTGATGATGATACCAATCGACTGCAACAGGACATAAAAAGGCTAGCAGAATGGGCAGACAAGTGGCAGATGGAATTTAATAAAGAGAAGTGTGAGATGATGCATTTTGGCAGAAGGAACAGGGAGAGGCAATATACACTTAATGGCACAGTTTTAAAGAGTGTGCAGGGACAGAGGGACCTGGGAGTTAATGTGCATAGGTCCTTGAAGGTGGCAGGACATATTGAGAGAGTGGTTAACAAAGCATTTGGGATCTTGGGCTTCATAAATAGAGGTATCGAGTACAAAAGTAGAGAAGTTATGCTGAACCTTTATAAAGCGCTGGTTAGGCCACAACTGGAGTATTGCATCCAGTTCTGGTCACCACACTTTAGGAAGGATGTGAAGGCCCTTGAGAGGGTGCAGAGGAGATTTACCAGAATGGTTCCAGGGATGGGGGATCTTAGCTACAAGGACAGGTTGGAGAAGCTGGATTTGTTTTCATTAGAGCAAAGGAGGTTGAGGGGTGATTTGATAAAGGTGTACAAGATTATGACGGGTTTGGATAGGCTAGACGGGGAAAGGCTGTTCCCACTAGTTGATGGAACAAGGACTAGGGGACACAGATTTAAGGTTTTGGGCAAGAGATACAGGGGGGATGTGAGGAAAAACTTTTTTACACAGCGAGTAGTGATGACCTGGAATTCGCTGCCGACGGAAGTGGTGGAAGCGGAGACACTCAATGTTTTCAAGGGGAGACTGGATAGGCACTTGAGGAAAATAAACTTGCAGGGCTACGGGGATAGCGCGGGGGAATGGGACTGACTGGATTGCTCTACAGAGAGCTGCCACAAACTCAATGGGCCTAATGGCCTCCTTCTGTGCTGTTATGACTCTATGATAAGCACGGTATTCAGAAAATTAATTTTAAATGTCATTAAAAGTCATGATTCCTTCCTCATAAGTTTTATTTAAAAATTAATTGACCTTTGTAGTAACATGACAGGTTTTTGACAGCTCCCATTTTACAAGGTTGAGATCATTCAATTACAGATCATCTAATATGGTTAATTTTCTAAAAGACTTTTAAAAAATGGATGGTATTCTAAAATACCATCTGAGTGCCACGTTAGTGCAGTGCCTCAGCGACTGTAGTCCCAACTTCAACTGACATTTCTAATCAGACTTTCCCCCCAGACAATGATCTCAATCTCAGCCTTGTTTAGCCATTAGCAGTAACCAAGATGCAAAGTTACCCAGAGAAGGAAAAATGATCAGGGTCTCTACTTCAGATTACCCTAACAGCCCTTCTTCCCTGGCCGCTGAGGCACACTTGTACAAGATGTTTAAATGTCTCTCGTTTCACTCTTAATGTTCAAACTTAGTCCAAGGCAAATGGGCCAAAAGATGACAAAGGTATGAAAATATAGTTATGTTAATTAAAGTGTATATCTTTATTTTGTATTTCAAAAATCTATGCTACATAGCAGTATGAAGAATTTGCCATCCTTGTTAGTTCGCTGTAAAATGGCTTTTGTAAATTGACGATACTTAAATATTTTAAAACAATATTACTTTTCCTGTTCCGTTTGGTAGTCGATGATTTTCTCGGAGCGTGGCCTTTGGTTCTCCCATTCCTTTCCCTCTTCCTCTTTGCCTCTGCTTCTAGAACCCGGGTTAACAGCTCTCCAAAAAATTCCAGATCAAGTGGCTTCTTCTCCTCTATGTGACAAAGGGCAGATTAAAAAGTACCAGAGATGCACAAAAAGACACTAAGCAAAACACCCATAAACATACATCAGCCACTGTTTCCTTGACCAAGTTGGTTCCTCTTTCAAACAGTACAGTTTTAATTTTTCAATTCAGGTTTCCAAATTGATCATAAAGGCCCAAATATGAAGTACAATGGTGTACAGGTGAGAAGCTAAAACTTCAACTGCCAAGCAAAGTAGAAACGGTACATTACCATTAGAGAAACAAACACTGGACACGCAGTCATTGGACCACACTGGAAACCACAGACACCACACAAAACATACAAGTTGGGAAAACCTGTCTAGCAATGAACCTTCTCTAAAATTAATGACATTTGATAGGCCGATTCTTTACTTCCCATTTTCCCACACCCTTAGCACTCCAAATATCACTTCTGTAGTATCCCACTGCTCTCCAGTTATGTTGTTGCTGTTCATATCGCTTATCTGATCTTTACACCTTGGAGAAGTCTGCAATAGTATATAAATCACTTTATAGTAGAAAATCTCTTGCGCCCATTTAAAAACTAGCATACTTACTGAATGCTTTGTCTATCCTCCACGAATTCAATTTTTCTTCACGTTTAAATTTGTTCTGCAGAAAAAAAACTCTTTATAAAAAATATTTTTCACTTATGTAAAAAGTGATCATTTAAGCTGTTTTATCTGTATCGACTTTCTTTCATACTATGTTGATAAAGATAAATGCGCTTAAATGTTCCAACTTGCAACAAAGCAACATGGATTTGTTTTTATCTCCAGACCAACACCCAAAAATGCATATATAACTATTAGATAAATGGGGGGAAAAGTTTTTTATTAAGACAATTTAAATTACCTTTATTTCTACTCTTGTCCTGTTGGGGAACAGCTGACCAATCATAGAGAAATCTGTCCCAACCATACTGATTGCCAGAAAGAACATGTCTGTTTCTGGAAAGAAGTGAAACTTACAAATTTACTAAAGGAACCAATGCATTACAAATAGAAGCAACACATTAAAAGGCAAGAAAGTTAGTTACTTTCTCTTTTTAAAAAAAAATTATGCAATGCAAAACAAAATAAAAAGGACATGCAGAACTTAGAAAGATTTACTAGTATCTGTTTAAATATGTAGGTTACAACACACAACTGATTTATTATTTTATATTCTGTGCCAAAGTCTTGATATAATCTGTCAGCTACATTACAACTAAGGTGTTTCCCAGTCAGAAACAGTGTAAAGACTATAGGACCAGTTTTGTCTTCTTACCGCCCTAATGAGGCAGTGGAGGTTGAGAAATTCAACAGATATCAATCTTGCTGGATCCTACTACAGTATATATTTACTATATATTCCAGTTGGGCATGAGGTTAGCATCTTCAGCTTGTGTCCGAAGCAAGCAAGAGCTACATGCTGCCCCTTGGCAACATCATCCGCAGACTTGGACTTCCACATGTTTGCTAATGACACCAAGCTCTACCTCTCCACCTCCTCGATCCACCCCTCCACTGCTTCTTTGTAGTCAGACTGCTTGTCCGTCAACCAGTCTTCCTCCAGTGAAGTATCGTCTTCTGCCCCCACCACAAACTCCAGACCCTTTTCTGGCCACTGTCTCAACCTCAGCATCCTATGTGACCTCAAGCTAAGCTTCTGATGCCATATTCTCTCCATGACTAAGACTGACAACTTCCACCTCCGTAACATCACCTGCATCAGGCTCTACACCTCAGCCCATCTGCCAATGAAATCCTTATCCATGCCTTTGTCATCTCCAGACTCAACTATTCCAATGCTAGTTGCTGCCCCATCCTCTGTAAACTTTAGCTCATCCTAAACTCTGCTGCCCATATCCTATCACGCAACAAGTGCCGCATGCTTAACACCTTCATCTTTGCTGACCTACATTGGCTCCTGGTCAATCTTAAATGTAAAATTTTCATACTCTTATTTAAATTCTTTCATGGCCTCACCACTTCCTATCTCTGCAACCTCCTCCAGCCTCACAATCACCCCCGCCCCCCTAACTCTCCAATCCTCTTGCTCTGGAGGATTACACCACTGTGCCTTCAGCTGCATAGGCCCCACACTCTGGAATTCCCTCCCTAAATCCCTCCACCTCTACAGCATCCTCTCTGCCTTTAAGACCCTCCTTAAACTACCCCACCAGATATTAACCCCTCCTCCAAAATAACATGCAGGCAACATGGGTCCTATGAGGACCTTAGTGAGGAGATGTGTATTCATTTGAAAAACGAATTTTAAAGAAATAAATTTCTCTCAAAAATTATGTAAACTAGGGAACAACCATGACACTTTTATTCACATTGGCCCGGATTTTCCGGGGCCTATGACCACGTACGCACAGCAGGAAATGGACATTCGCTGGCGCAGAGTTGGGCTATTTGCCCAACTACTGTCCAGCGAATGCCCACGAAACCCTTACGTCTGGTAAATGCAGCCTTAAGGCCTTCTTTAACCAGCGTAAGGGTTTAAATAAATATTAAAATACATTTTTTTAAATGACTTAACCATACAAAAACCTTTAAAATTAGTTTAGGTTCTTTTCGTTTCCTTGAAAAATGTTTAAATTTATTTTTCAAATAATTAAATTTTTGTTTTAAATGTTTAATTAAATTGTATTTTAATTAATTTTGAACATGTGATGATTTATTTTTATTTAAGTCTGTGAAATGTATTTTTTAGGGGACTCTGATTATGCTTATGGGGATTCCGTATGTAAATGGAATCCCTATAAGCATAATGGCAATCCCCCTTTGTGATTGGTTGGGCCGGCCCACATGATCCCAGGGATGCTTACAAACCGCATGCGCCCCTATGATATGTGGGCCTTCACACAGGCGTACGCCTGCAGGCCCAGGAGCGCTAGTCTTCGAAGGTCCGGAGCAATCAGGTAGGTGTGGAGTTTACTTGCAGTTCGGCGGCATTCGCCTGCGGGAAGCCTCCGACCGCAATTTCCCGCCCATTGTATTTATCGACGTACCATAAGAATTTTCTCACCGAGGTATTTTCATTGCCTTCCTCCCTCAGCCTCTCCACCGAGTGACTGTGCATCCTCGGTGATTTCAACCTCCATCTCAATTCCTCAGGCTCTCTCTCCCCCGAGTTCACTGCCCTCCTATCCGCCCTTAATCTCTCCCTCCATGTAAACTCCCCAACCCATATTCACAGCCACCCCCTTGACCTTGCCATCTCATGTGGCCTCGCTACTCCCATCATGCCAATCACAGATAAGGCCATCTCCGATCAATTCCTTGTATCGCTCTCCACAAACATCACCCTTCCCCCTCCCTACCCTACTTCCTTCTGCGTCCAGCCCTGGAAAAAAACTCTCTTAATTCACTTACAACTGCATTTTCAAAATCCTAACTGTTTAGCCTTTGGCCCTTCATTCGCCACAACATTTCTGCAGTTACCAATCTGCTCAACCACACCCTCACCTCCACCTTTGATGCCCTAGTCCCCATTAAAACCATTACTCTCTCTCTCACCCAGGCCGTTCCCCATAGTACAGCCCTCATCCCCACACCCTTAAGTCCAAGGGACGCAGACTTGAACAGATACGGCAGACAACTGGTTTAGCCATTCAAGGCCAGATCTGGCTGGACCACATAAAGCACTATCGGGTCATGCTCTCGTCTGCCAAAATTGCTCACTATTCCAGGATCATCCTGGAATGCAAAGATAACCCCCGGCTTCTTTTCTCTACTGCTAACCGTCTTCTTAAATCCCTCTCCTGTCTCCTCCACCCTCACCTCCAACAAGTGCAAGGAGCTCATGGACTTCTTTATCACTAAGATCGAGACGATCTGATCAACTGCCTCTGCCACTTCCCTCCCTTCCCCTAGCCCAACCTGAACTCACATCTTTTTCTAGTTTCTCTCCGATCTCCCCTCATGCCCTCTCTGCGCTCATCTTGTCCACGAGACCCACTTCCTGCTCCCTCGACCCTATTCCCACTAAACTGCTGACCACCCAACTTCCCTTCCTGGCTCCCATGTTAGCTGATATTGTTAACGGTTCTCTCTCCTAAGGTACTGTCCCCCTCGCCTTCAAATCTGCCGTCATCACCCCTCAACAAAAAAAACCCTTGACCCCTCAATCCTTGCAAACTACCGCCCCACCTCCAACCTCTCTTTCCTCTCCAAAGTCCTTGAATGTGTTGTCGCCTCCCAAATCTGTGCCCATCTTTCCCGCAACTCCATGTTTGAATCCCTCCAATCCGGTTTCCGCCCCTGCCACAGGACCAAAACAGCTCTTTATCAAAGTCACAAATGACATCCTATGTGACTGTGACAAAGGTAAACTATCCCTCTTCATCCTTCTCGGTCTGCCTGCAGCCTTTGACAGGGTTGACCACTCCATCCTTCTCCAACGCCTATCCACCGTCATCCAGCTGGGTGGGACTGCACTCGCCTGGTTCCATTCTTATCTATCTAATTGTAGCCAGAGAATCACCTGCAACGGCTTCTCCTCCCGCTTCCGCACCGTTACCTCTGGTGTCCCCCAAGGATCTATCCTTGTCCCCCTCCTATTTCTCTGCTGCTCCTCCGAGACATCATCCGAAAACACGTCAGTTTCCACATGTACGCTGACGACACCCAGCTCTACCTCACAACCACGTCTCTCGACCCCTCCACGGTCTCTAAATTGTCAGACTGCTTGTCCGACATCCAGTACTGGATGAGTAGAAATTTCCTCCCACTAAATATTGGGAAGACCGAAGCCATTGTCATCCCCACCACAAACTCTGTTCCCTAGCCACCGACTCCATCCCTCTCCCTGGCATCTGTAAGGCTGAACAAGACTTGACCAAAAGATGAGCTTCCGACCACATATCCGCGCCATCACTAAGACTGCCTATTTCCACCTCCTGAACATCACCCGACTCCGCCCGTCTCAGCTCTTCTGCTGCTGAAACCCTCATCCATGCCTTCGTTACCTCTAGACTTGACTATTCCAATGCACTCCTAGCCGGCCTCCCACGTTCTACCCTCCGTAAACTTGAGGTCATCCAAAACTCTGCTGCCCGTGTACCAACTCGCACCAAGTCCCGTTCACCCATCACCCCTGCGCTTGCTGACCTACATTGGCTCCCGGTTAAGCAATGCCTCGATTTTAAAATTCTCATCTTTGTTTTCAAATCCCTCCATGGCCTCACACCCACCCCACCCCCACCACCCCCCCCCCCACCCCCATCTCTTTATCGCCTCCAGCCCCACAACCCTCCGAGATATCTGCGCTCCTCTAATTCTGGCCTCTTGAGCATCCCCAATTTTAATTATTCTACCATTGGTGGCCGTGCCTTCAGCTGCCAAGGCCCTAAGCTCTGGAATTCCCTCCCTAAATCTCTCTGCCTCTCTTTCTTCCTTTAAGACGCTCTTAAAATCTATGTCTTTGACACCTGCCCTAATATCTCATGTAGATCGGTGTCAAATTTTGTTTTATAACGCGCATGTGAAACACCTTGGGACGTTTCACTATGTTAAAGGTGCTATAGAAATACAAGTTGCTGTTGTTGTTATTGACAGGTATTACCAAATCCTATTCCATACCATCAACTGCACAAATATACTTTCAAAGGCAGGGATAGTTGGGGCTGAATATGAACTTCCATTCTGCAGCAAATATACACTATGGTGATGCAACAATCACTTTTTGCACCACAGAACTGAAAAGAAGTTGGCTAAAATAGCAAAACTGCTATTCACAAATCGAAATGGAAGCACTTCTTCAATTAATAAGAGTATTAAATGTGAACATTGATACATTGAAAAGTATAAAATATTTGACTCTGTACAGTTTAATGAAATTGGAACGCGCCACACTGGAAATTGGATTATTTTCTGGCAAGAAAAGTAAATGATACAAGGGTGCAATCTGAAGAATTAAATTCAGTGGTTTCATTTCCTTTTAAATTACAGCTCAAGTGAGCAAAAAAGAGCAAAACCATTTTTTTTTAAATAAGCCATTAAACTTGTTTTCATACATACCTTTATTCGACCATGGCTTTGTGTGGGTGCTCCTCCTAAAACTGGAATAGGTCGTTTGAGAGCCACGTTCAAAAATGGGATCATTTTCTTCAACAATATTAGGTCCCTTCATCCTCAAAACTTCGACTGTTAAACTGTTTTTGATTCCAGAAAAAGAAAATTGCATTTCATGGCAAATTATTGTAAGCTTAAGACAATGCTGTATGATCTCCCTCCATTACAGACCATAGCCAACTTTGTTCTGTCCTGTGCATCAGTCAATAATGCATATCCTCTCATTTATTGCTATGTTCATTTCAATGGCTGAATGTTTAGCTATTGGTTAGAATTCAAAAGTGAGGAAGTGATGCTACAGTTCAGGAGCATTGGTCAGACCCCATCTGGAGTACTGCATTCTCAGGAAATATATACTGGCCTTGGAGGGGGTACAGCACAGATTCACCAGTATGATACCAGGATTTAAAGGGTTCAATTAGGAGGACAGGTTGCATAAACTTGGCTTGTATTCCCTTGCGTTTAAACGGTTGAGGGGTGATCTAATTGGAGGTGTTTAAATGATAAAGGGATTCTACAGGGTGGATACAGAGAACCTATTTCCTCTGGTGGGGGAATCCAGAACAAGAGGGTATAATCTAAAAATTAGAGCTGGAGCATTTAGGAGTGAAATCACACGAGTAGTGGAAATCTGGAACTCACTCTCTCCCCAAAAAGGCTATGGATGCTGAGTCAATTGAAATATGCACTATAACGATCGATAGAGTTTTGCTAGGTTAGGTTATCAAGGGATATGGATCAAAGACCAGTAAATGGAGTTGAGGTACAGATCATCCATAATCTGATTGAATGGCCGAACAGGCTCGAGGGGCTAAATGGCCTACTTCGGTTCCTATGTTCCACTGAAGTGGCAGCCTAGATTATGTGCTTGTCTCTGGGGCGGAGCTTGAACCCATGGCCTTCTGACTCAGAGGCAAGAATGCTACCATTGAGTGAGTCTCAGCTGACACCTTGCAGACATAGGTTAGGAGGTAAACATATAATTCTGTTTGTCTCTGTTTGCCATTTATTAGGTTGAGAATTATGTTCACACATCAGAAGTTTGAATATTGAATGAAATTTTTTAAAATGAAACCTTTCAACATCATGAATCAGAAGAATGATTTATTCCATTTTGTTCTGAATGTTTTATCTTTTAAAACAAGAGGACTACCAACCTGCTCAGATCAGCAATTGTTATTAAAATTTTACTTCTGAAGCTTTCCTGGGAAACTACAATGTCACAATATAATAACATAATATAATAACATGGATGCTTGGAAAGTTTTATGCTGTCACAATTATTGAATCAGAGACTTGATGGGATGCAATGTTTATAATACTTTAAAAGTTTAAAGAGCTGTGGGATAAATCAGCAACATCTAACTTAAACCAACATACTTTCACCAGTTTTGGAACAAGGATCTAGCCCCTAGACCAAAACACTGAACATCTTTGCAATGGTGTTCAGTAATAACTCAAGCGTCTAAGGTAATCAGAATTGTTGATCAGCCGATGACTGGTTAAGTGCTTAAATCAGAAATGCTTTAATACTTTGGGCTTACCTTTCTTCATCAATAATAATAGAACCATCTTCAGCTACTTTGACTCGTGGACCCAAAACTGCATCATCAGATTCTTCATCATCATCCTCGTTAGCTGGGGCATTCGTGGTTCCCACTTCTGGCCTGCAATACAAATAGGAAGACACACTGTGAATGTCAGAGTCTAAACGCTCTGGTACTATAGTTATCAGGACAACTAGAAATTCATTCAAGTTTTGCATCAAATATCTGACAAAATTGTTTTCTTTTACAACAGGAATGCATTTGACTATATGCGCTAAGAATTATAAATATGGTGGTGGTGGGTGGGGGAATGCTCCTATTTTCTACCCTTTTCATCATCCATCCAACAGATCCCAGAAAAGCAAATGCACACCAATACCAAAAACAGTGTTTTAATGTTAATTTCAAAACCCTTTGTTAAAATTTGGTAAATGAAAACCTGGTGAAAATCACTAAGACATCTGTTACTTTCTAGGAGCATTAATGTAAAAATGAAGTTTATTTTTTGTAAATGGATAAAGATGTACTCACTCTTTGGTTAGAACTGGGAAAGATGGTCTTTTTTCTTCTTCGAATGAAGTTCTGTAAGGAGTTGCATTCAAATATCAAAACTTCATATTACTTGCATTTAAAATATAAAAATAGCATGAAAAAAATAATTTCATGCATTTAAACTACATTCTATCAGGAACATTGTATATTAAATGTTACTCAGAATATCGCCAGGTCACTTACAGCATTGGATTTGTATCAGGCAAGTAGTAGATGAAGTCTCTCATTGTCATTTTAGTGCGTTCTGGTGGGTTACTGCCTTCCCAAATTGGAATCGTTTCTCTGTGAGCTTTCTACAATGGCCCAAAATAAGAAAAATTGTACAACAATGCATCATTACCAGAAAATAGTTAAGAAGGACAACATTGGTGTGCAATACATCAATAGGGATGTACGGAGAAGAGAACAAACAGAAGATACAAAATATGCCCTGCTGTGATACCACATTTAAGTAGAAAGTGCACCTCGTCACCTAATACACGACCTGTTGGGTCTACAAATTAAATACTGGATCACACCAGGACCCCAATGGTGCGGTGCTTTAATTATACAGTACACATTGGCCCAGATTTTGCGTGGATAATAACGATGAGGCTAACAGCGCTCACAGTTATAACGAAGTAAATCGGACAGCAACTTCTGGTGTCCGCACATGCGCAGTTAAACGTGGAAATCCGGAAATTGCTGTGAGAGATACCCCACTCCTTCACAGGGTGCGCTGCAACAGTCCTCGCCGATAGACTCGGCACTGAAATCAATGCAATGGTATAAAGTTGGGGTACTTGCCCACTATTTCCCCACTAAAGACGCTAGAAAAAGTTAGGGCTGGTGCATTCAGGAGAAAGTGAATTTTTAACGGCGTGATAATTGATCATTACTGCCAACACAACCTCTCTGGCCCTGAATATTTAATTTTACAAATGTAAATTCTCATTCCTTCAGAAGTTACATTAGTGTTGGAGACTTTTTAAGAAATTAAATTGCCAACACTAATGTTGATTAAATTATAGATGAGCAATACTCTGGATGGAAGTACTTCCAATTTTTTTTTTATCTACCCAGAAATACTGGCGAGTTCTGCAAAATCTCTCTTCCCTAAAAGGAGATCTCTTCTGGTCTGTCTAGTTAAAAAAAAAGCAGTGTCTTGGAGTTCCAAGTCCAAACTCAGATCCTTGCTAATACTCGGCTTTGGAGCGGCAGTCCTGCACCAACAACTAGGACTAGTAAGTATGTTGATTCCACTCAGCTCAACTGCAGTTATCAGAGATAAGACTATCGGATCAAAGCCTGGAAATTCCTGTCGGTGAACCTGCTCATGGCAGAAGGGATTGCATAAAGAGGACAGAAAATTGCGAGATCCTAAACTCATTGGCTCTCTGCTCGTTTGAGCACAATTCTTGAAATTGGTCGGGAGCTTCACGCCAGGCAGTGCAATTTCTCATATGGAATTGCAATGATGCTTTCATATGCAAATATGGCCATTAAGAATATTTTACAAGGTAGTCTGCGACATTCTTGAAATAAAGCAATGCTCCCGCATTGCACTAACCTCATCCATTTGATGAATGAAAGATATAATTGCATTATGAAGTTCTAGGCGCAGACAAGGAGAGAATTTTTTTTTATTTGCAATCAATAAACAAGTTTCATTTTTTAAGTCTTCATATCATCAGAACCAGTTGTTTCAATTAGTCTTAATACTCCAACAAAATCCACAAATTTGTATATAAACTGGGACTGCTCCACTATTATAATAGTGAACCATTTAACATTTAATCTCAAAAAATATATATAAATGTTCAAAAGAGTTTAACAGTGACAGATCAATTTTCATTTTGGTTGCAGCACCGGAATATTTAGACAGCTTCCTAATTTTTTTTCATGCGATTTATACATTAAATCAAGAAAAAAACAATCAACTCAGCTTGCCAAAGTTATTTAATGTCTCACATGAAAAATCAGACTGAGACTAGACACCAAATAATTTGGCCAAGTTGGCAAAATAATGGTCAGCTGCTGAAACATGATCCTCACCCTGTTTATGTAGGCATCACCTTCGACTTGTCACAAACCTACAAAAGAGTCTTCTACTGAAAACTGCTGAGAAAGTCTATATACAAATAACCTAATCACCAAGCTGTCTGCCAGGGGAGCAAACTTTACGCTCATCTGCTCTCTCACCCTGCTATTCAGTTGCGGAACATTGCGCTCCTGTTTGGGTTCACTCACCGCACACTAAGCTGGTAGATATTCAACTCCATGCTACTAAGGGTTTTGTGTCAGGCACATTACGCCCTACTCCCCTCCAAGTTACCAGTCCTCTGCAACATAGCTCCTCCACATCTTTGTCATTCAGATGCAGTTGCAAAATAGTGGATAGACTTGGTGATAAAATCATGTTGCCAATTCATTCTAACTTGTACTATCTACCAACAATGCGACTGTCTTAGAGACATCCAATATGGTCAACCTTTCTTGATTCCTTTGACTTTTCCTTACCAACTCGCTGGTGTAAAGAGTGGACAGCAGATGCTGCTATAAATCACTATAATTTACAACTCTACAACGATCAAACCAGAATTCAGCTGGCCACGTTGTAGTTCGGCGCTTCTCAACTGTTTTCAAACTGAACAGGGACAGCGTACCTCAAATCTTCACCTATAGGGTCTTTGTGACAACGACAAATATCCTTGTGGGCAAATACAAACCATGTCCCACACTGTTGAATCATGCCAAATAACTAAACTATCTAGTGGCCTACGTGCTTTGCATGATAGTGATGACAATGCTCTAAGATAGCTAAATTATATGCCGAGTCTGCATACGCTAAATAAATAAATAAACAAATAAAGTGCAACAAAGCTTATGCTACAACCAGAATTTTCAGACACTGAACTGGTAACTTCAAGCACTGTTGCACATGTCTGGACCAGGTGCAATCCTGGAGTACATCCTTACACCCCATCCCTACCACGATTTCTAGTGCTGCATGCTCAACGTCGCTCCAAAAAGAGGCCTCAGGATGCATCTACGTGACTAGGAGGGCAACACCATTTCATAGGAAGAAGAGTAGGGCATTTAGCCCCTCGAGCCTGTTCCGCCAGTCAATGACATCATGGCTGATCTGTGACCCAACTCCATATACCTGCCTTTCAGAGTAAATGCGTGAAAATGCCAATGCAAAATGTGCAGTGGCACCACAAATCACATCCATCAAGGAATCTTGCCTAAAGCACCTTCTCCTATACTTTCATAATTAGTTCTTCATCTATAGCTATCTTCTGCTATATTGGAACCAACATATAACAATTTTCAAGTTAAGTGAAGGGGTTTATTCTCGGTATTCTATAGTCTATGAATATTGGCAACTTGAGTTGACACAGTACTGCCCTTTAATGCTAGTGCTTTGTTTCAGCTTTGCAACACCTAAACATCCACTCCAAAGTGATTCCTCTGTGGAAGTAGTAAGTGCGTTAGCAAACTGACAGCCGACTGAGATTAAGAACATAAGAACATAAGAAATAGGAGCAGGAGTAGGCCAATCGGCCCCTCGAGCCTGCTCCGCCATTCAATAAGATCATGGCTGATCTGATCCTAACCGCCAATCTACTATCTATCACAGAACCATCTCCTGCATCTAACAGAATTGCACACACGAAATAGGAGCAGAATCAGGCTACACGGTCCCTGGGCCCGCTCCACTACCCACAGGGCCATGACCGATCCGAACCTAGACTCATGTCCAAATTCCTGCCCGCTCCCCGTAACCCTTAATGCCCTTTACTTCTAGGAAACTGTCTATTTCTGTTTTAAATTTATTTAATGATGTAGCTTCTACAGCTTTTTGTGGCAGCATATTCCATGGTCCTACCACCCTCTGAGTGAAGTAGTTCCTCCTCATCTCAGTTTTGAAAGAGCAGCCCCTTATTCTAAGACTATGTCCCCTAGTTCTAGTCTCACCCGTCATCGGGAACATCCTCCCCGCATCCACCCGATCCAACCCCTTCACAATCTTATATGTTTCAATAAGATCGCCTCTCATTCTTCTGAACTCCAATGAGTAGAGTCCCAATCTACCCAACCTCTCCTCATATGACCACCCCCTCATCCCCGGGATTAACCGAGTGAACCTTTTTTGCACTGCCTCGAGAGCAACGATGTCTTTCCTTAAGTAAGGACACCAAAACTGTATGCAGTATTCCAGGTGCGGTCTCACCAATACCTTGTACAACTGAAGCAATACCTCCCTATTTTTATATTCTATCCCCCTAGCAATGAAAGCCAACATTCCATTTGCCTTCTTAATCACTTGCTGCACCTGCATATTAACCTTTTGAGTTTCGTGCACCAGGACCCCCAGATCCCTTTGCACTTCAGTACTCTCCAGTTTCTTGCCATTAAGATAATAAATTGCTCTAGGATTTTTCCTGCCAAAGTGCATCACCTCACACTTTCCAGTGTTGTATTCCATCTGCCAAATCTCTGCCCACTTACTTAGCCTGTCTATGTCCCCTTGCAGGTTTTTTATGTCCTCCTCACTCACTACTTTCCCTCCCATCTTTGTATCATCTGCAAATTTTGATATGTTACACTTGGTCCCTTCCTCCAAATCGTTAATATAGATTGTAAAGAGTTGGGGACCCAGCACTGACCCCTGTGGAACACCACTAGTTACTGATTGCCAGTCTGAGAATGAACCATTTATCCCAACTCTTTGCTTTCTGTTAGATAGCCAATCCTCTATCCATGCCAGAATATTACCCCCAATCCTGTGATTTCTTACCTTAAGCAATAATCTTTTGTGTGGCACCTTGTCAAATGCCTTTTGGAAGTCTAAATACACTACGTCCACTGGTTCCCCTTTATCCACTCTATATGTTACTTCCTCAAAGAACTCCAGCAAATTTGTCAAACATGACTTCCCCTTTGTAAAACCATGCTGACTTTGTCCTATTAAATTATGATTATCCAAATGTCCTGTTACTGTTTCCTTAATAATGGACTCCAAAATTTTACCTACCACAGATGTTAGGCTAACCGGTCTATAGTTACCAGCCTTCTGTCTACTGCCCTTTTTAAATAAGGGTGTTACATTAGCAGTTTTCCAGTCTGCCGGGACCTTAGCGGAATCCAGGGAGTTTTGAAAAATTATTACTAATGCATCTACAATCCCTACCGCCACTTCCTTCAAGACTCTAGGATGTAAGCCATCAGGTCCAGGTGATTTATCCGCCTTGAGTCCCATTATTTTACCGAGTACCACTTCCTTAGTGATTTTGATCGTGTTTAGCTCCTCTCCCCCTATAGCCCCCTGTTTGTCCAGTGTTGGGATATTCTTAGTGTCCTCTACTGTAAAGACTGATACAAAATATTCATTCAGTGTTTTTGCCATCTCCATATTTCCCACCATTAATTTCCCGGTCTCATCCTCTAAGGGACCAACATTTACTTTAGCCACCCTTTTTCTTTTTATATAACTATTCTGGTGATCCTAGACCTCCATTCCTTAGGAACTGCACCAAGACATGGTGAGAAGGCTTGTGTGCGCCTATGACCTGGAGAGCTATGTTGGCAGGAGTATAACTCCTTATAGGGCCACCCAAGTCAGACCAGTCAAAAGGCAGGAGCCAGACTAAAGGCAGTCCACTGGTCCTGCAGGTTATGAGTCAGGCTAAGACTTGTCCACGTAAAAATGCGTTTACTTACAAAAACAACCTAGAGATGAATCTGTAACAGACTTGCAAGTATAAACATCAACTGTGAAGAACTGCTGGGTGCAAGGCAAGATGATACTCCAGTGGAGTCCAATATCTTGCTCTGCAGAGACAGCAGTGAAAGAAATGGGTGTCTCATATGCCACTTGGCACAGAAGACCATCTAACTAACTAATTGGACTATGCATTGGCAAAGCTCTGCATGTGTTCAGCCACATCCTTGACTGTGATGGCTGACTGGTGTTGCCAGCTATCTCCTCCTGAGCCTGCTGCAGCAGCCGCTACAGAGGAAGTGGGCATATGTTCCTTTATGGTGTCCCATCACTGCCCAAGTCCTTACAGAAGGGCCTCTAGCTCCTGACCAATCAAAAGTGAATTTCTCAGACAGCAATGCCCATGTCTGCAACAATTAAGTGAGCTTTGCCTTCTCAGTGCTGGTTCCTAATTGCAGATCACATCTGCTCCAGAAGATTTAGTGCTGCAACTTTCTCAATGGCTGATCCATAGCATGAAAATAATTCCTGACAGTTTTTGCCCACAGACAGAAAACAGGAAATTCAGCATGGGTGATTGTTTCCGAAAACTTATTGGGCCAAAAATTCGGCCCTTCACGGGTGAGTACGCACTGTGTACTCACCCGTAAGGCGTCCCGAAGTGCCGGTTTCCTGCATGCACGGGAAACCGGAACTTCCGGTCTGGTGAAGGGGGCGGTTCATAGGTGAACCACGTGCGCGGTAGAGGCTGCGCGCACACAGCAAACTTAGGGTTTTTTTCCGGTTTCTACAGGAGGGTAAGTATTGAAGAACCTGCACATTTAAAAAGGAGGCACAGGAGCCGTTTTCAACAAGGTAAGTGGTTAATTAAGTATAATTTAAAAAAAATTTCAACAGGTTTATCTTTTTTAGATACTTTAAAGAAAGGTAAGTTTATTTTGAGCACGGTTAAAAAGTTTTTTAATTTTTTCAAAAATTTAAATTTTTGTTTAAAGTAGTTAATTTATTTAACTTAGTTATTTTAAAAATGTGATGGGGTTTTTTTTTTAATTTATTTTAAGTTTAGCTGTTCTTTTGGGGCCGATTTCAATTCACAGATTTGACAGGTCCTGTCAAATCGATGAATGAAAGATGGTCTGCTGCCATTGGCTCTCCATGGCCCATGTGATCCCAGGGGTCGCATCGCACTAACTGCGCCCCTGGGACACGCAAGCACTGCGCGCCGGCACTTGGAGCAGGCCCAAGAGCTGAAGTTCCCGTGGGCCCAAAACACAACGGCAGGCGCGGTAGGTAAGTGCGCGCGCGATCCTTACCCCCGCGGCAAGCCAGAGAGGCGAATTTCAGGGCCAAAAACGGGGATGGCCATAGGGGAAGTACTTCAGATTTTATAAGTACTTTCTCCAGAATTCCGCTTTAAGTTTTGACTTATTTGAGGATTTGTTTCCTGAATCTTTCGGGAACATTTATTGATCTGCAAAAAATCAATACCAAGATTTACTTACGCACTCGGTATTTATGCAGTCTACGCAAGTGATAAAATGATCAGCAGTTACACACTGATTAATATATGTGGCAAACTATCTCTGGAATGCGTTACGGTAGCATAGTGGTTATGTTACTGGACTAGTAATCCAGAGGCCTGGACTAATGAGCCGGAGACATGAGTTCAAATCCCACCATGGCAGCTGGGGAATTTAAATTCAGTTAATTAAATAAATCTGGAATAAAAAGCTAGCATCAGTAATGGTGACCATGAAACTATCGGATTGTCATAAAAACCTATCTGGTTCACTAATGTCTGCCTTCCTTACCCAGACCCACAGCAATGTGGTTAACTCTTAGCTGCCTCTGAAATGGCCTAGCAAGCCACTCCGTTGTTCATCACCACCTTCTCAAGGGCAATTAGGGATGGGCAATAAATGCAACGTCCACATCCCATGACTGAATAAAAAAAATTATTTCTTAAACCACATACATCTCCAACTGAAAAATCAGTCCAACAACCTGCTTGAAAGTCAGTGCAATGGTAATGGTGAGCCAGCCACTAGCAAAATTGCTACCTTGAGTGACTAGCCTTCTGATTTTTCCTTCTTCCTCTGAGATTATTCACTTTGCGACTTCCCGACAGTACAGCTGAGTTAGGGAACTATCTGTATTTTACCCTTCTGTAGCATAGCTCATTGGTGATCCATTTGCTCAAGTGGAATGGGTAAAAATGCATATAAATTTAGTATCAAATTTGTTAAGTACCTTGGAAATTTAGTCATCAGCCCTGATTTGTATCAATTTCACATACTCAATATGCAGATTTGATATTTTATTGACTGCACAATAGGATGAACGGAGTCCAAATAGCTGTGTGATAATGTTTCATCACCAATGGGACATGAAAAGTACCTTGCTCCCACTCTGTATTTCCCCAGTGATTAAGAGTCTCAAGCACAAAGCAGTCATGTCATGCCATGCCACTGAATTGCAGGTTAGCACATGACTCCACAACTCACTCAGTCCCTCCTGAACAATTAACCAGATAAGGCTGTTAAAGGTTACTATTGAAAGTAATTGCCAACAACAGAACCAACCTCTAAACGTGTATTCAAATTTACCTTCTCTTTCTTCAACTCCTCTTTCAGCATTTCCCGCAGTTTTCGAGCTTTCCTCAGCCGTTCAAGGTCAGATGGAATTTTTGCTGGTTTAGGACGTGCAGGCGAGATACTTGGGGATGGTACAGTTCCTTTTGTAGGTGTGCTGCTGGGTGTAACTCGCTCCCTAAGTGGCGAGGACAATGTCTTCCGTGTCGTAGGAGCTCGGGTAGAATTGGTTCCTACAGCTGGATCTTTGTGCGCAGGGTTTTTAACTGGAGAGAACTGTGGTACTTGAGGAATTGGGGTTTTCTTTTCTGGCAATTTGGTATGTTGTCCTGAAGAGGGTTTTCGTTTCTCCAGTGATTTGGGAAGCGGTTTCTCAGTAGTAGTGGTCTGTGACTGAGAGGGATTATCTTGAATGGATGCAGCATTGGTCACAGAAGAGAATGGACTTTGTTGCTGAGGGGGAGATTTTGGTGTTGCACTGCTCGACTGTTGTGCAGACGCAGATGTGGATCTGGGTTTGGCCAAATTTGGCATGGTACAGAAGCGCTTCCTTCTTTGCAAAGGTGCCACAGAGAGTTTACTGTTGGCACCAGACTCTCCAGTCTTATCATTTTTTTCATTCCTTAAAAAAAAAACAAGTTTGCAACTTTTAATTTTATGGAATATCACTTAGAAAAATTGGATAAAATGCAAATAAAGAAAAATCCTGTAATGTTATCAAAAATGTGTCAAATTAAATGCCACTTGCTAACTAAAATCTCATTTTATTTTGGCACTTAATAGAAGGCACAAATCAGTAAAATCATGAGGGCAGAAATACTTACCAGCATGTTTAGTGGTTTAATCAACTGAGAAATCAATTGGCATACTTTGACAGTGAAGTGCAAGAGAGGAAGAGATGCAAAAGAATGGTTTTCTGACTCAGCAGTTGTGTGTGTGTGTGTGTGTGTGTGTGTGTGTGTGTGTGTGTGTGCGCGCGCGCGCGCCCCCCCAAGGTGAAGCTGGTCTGACCAAGTATGAACATTATCACCAATAAAATCAAAGCCTAATTACCCTCAAATTGTCCGCATCCAGCACAGGTAAGGGAATCACGCTAAGACGACTGATTTTCAATTTAAGATATGATGCTTCCGCAAGGCTGAGGAAGTTTATCTAGTGAGTAACTGAACTGAACATCAGGGCAACACTAGCCTCAGTAACTCTGAGTTAGGGAGAGGAAAAGTCAGTCACGACTCCCACTCCCAATTCAGTAGAAATGCTTGCGGGTCAGGTGAGGAAACATCAGGCCTGGCTGAGACCATCAGCAGTCAAATATCCTGCCAGCGCTCTTTGTAGAAGCTCACGCATCAATAATGGTCATCAACGATTGATGCCCGTGGATTTGTAACTCAGCATTCACCTAAACTGACATTCATCCCTAAGATGCTAAACTGAGCTCCCATCTGCCTTATGCTATGATGCAAGTGGCTGTTAAAGATCCCATTCAAAGAGCACAGAGTTCTCCCAATGTCCTGGCATCTGTATCGTCACAACAAGCTGACATTCCTCTTCTTAAACCAGATGCAGGAGGCCAATTGTAGTATCTATACAACTGCCCCAGCTAAGATCAGCTAACTTATCACAGACTGGGGATCAAACTTTGAGCCTTACTCATCTGTACATTCCAATTATTCACTGGATAAACTGAGCCATCGGGGAAGCTTTAACCTTGGACGTAGAATGTTTCAGTAATTAAGAACGGGCCATTTATCACTAAAACCTGCAATAACAATGTCAGAAACAACTAATAGCCATCTTTGCCACATTTCCTGGTGTTGGGCAAAGAAACAGTACATTCCATCACTGTGCCTTGGTTTCTGTATCCAGAGCTCTCCATTGCTTTCAATGAGTTTGTCTACAAAAAGAAAATACTCCAATTTTCATTCCTTTACCCCAAATGCAATGACTGATACTAAGGTTTTATTTTTTAGTGACTCTGCAGCTTCCTATCCAAGTGACCATTTTCCAAGTCTGAGTATGGATAGTGAGTGCTATTTGACTGCAGGTGACGTCATAGCCAATCTTCAGGTGGTCACTCTCCACCCACACAGTTTCAGCAGGGAGTGGAGGTGATCACTGGAAAGAGATTAAGAGCAGAAACTCTATCTGCTCGTTAACCTGGATCACCGAGGCCGCCTGTAGTATCCCTACTGCCATTCTGTCTGAGATTAGCCGGAAAAACTTGGGATCAAGCTGAAATATTTCTGGTCTATACAGCCCTCAAATCATGCAGTGCATTTATCTCCCCAACCGTCATGGGAGTTAAAGAGGAAAGAAGAGGATTTAAAAAAAAAAACATTTAGGACCTTTTCAGAATTTTTTTTTTTTTAATATATACATTTTAGTTGGTGATTAGCCAAGAAAGTAACTTTTTCTTATGACTAACCTGCCTATTCATTGGACACAGGCCGAAAAACGCATCAGTGTGCTATGATCCGGGACCAGAATTACTTCTTTGTCTCCTTAAAAATCCAGCAGAAATCAATATCCCACATTAATAAAACAAAACAGCAGTTTACATGTAAAGGATGTTACATTCAGCAGTGTGTTACAAGCCAGAAACACATCCAAGATTTGACTGACATAATGGATCCAAGATCAATCCTCAATACAGCACCATCTCACTCCTAGGATGTGTTTCTACTTTTTGGCTCTGTTCTTTATTTATTTTTTGACTATTATGGTGGACAGCAACAAATAAAAGACGTGCAGAACCAAATTTATTTAACTTAAGTGATATTGTAGCTTCTATGTACTGCAGTATTGAGCCAATTACAGTAGCCAAAACAGAAACTGCAATTAGTACAGCATACATATCTTGAGACTATTTTTGAATGGGAAGGTGATAATTAAAATTATGATGCCTCAGATCTGTGTTTGAATGGATTCAGTACTAACTTGTTAAGTGGAACATTCTCCTGCTGTTCATCTGGGTCATCTCTCTCTTCCTGTCCTACGCCTGAATTAGGCGGTAGAGTTGGTGGAACTGACAACACAGCTGGAGACTCAGAAGTATCTTTTTCATTGGAAGCCTTTCTTTCTGGACTTAGTTGCTGGTCTGAGGTATGGGTCTTGTCATCCTCCTTGGAAGTTTGTGATGAACCTCTCCCACCAGGTTTCAGATTGGGTCTTACACTGAGTCTCGAGCGGCGAAACATTCTGCAAGGTACAAGAAGACGAGTGACAGATCGCAGAATTTCACAGCACCAATAACCTTCAAATGAATCACTTGTATTTATCTCGGAACATACTTCAAGATCTCCCATTTCTGAATTTGAAATTCATTGTTCATTCATCAATTGTAGGAATGTTAAAATAAGTCAGGCTCATCTAATTCAATCTGTAAAAGGCATTTTGCAAGTAACGCAATCCAAACTGTAAATTTGGTACAAATTATAACATCAGTTTAAAACAATTCCAACAGGGTCCAAAGACTCTGCTCTGCCCAACTGGTTAATTTTCCAGATTTTCTTTTCCTTAATTGTGCTTGTTTTTTTAATCTAGTTTCTCGCCTCTCCCTTTAGATTACTCGGCATCTCGTGGGTCGGGAGTGTTTTGACCATGACGCATAAGGCATCACAACTGTGACAGACTAGATGGACCAGCAGGTCTTTTCCTGTCCAATATTTTCACATGCTCGTACGTTAAATGCTCTGCCCAATAGCTCAATGGCATACAGAGCTACTGATGGATCCGGAAGGTTCAAGTTTATGTCTGTGCTGAGTCATCGAATCTCAGCTGAGGTAACTCTCATCAGCACCCTGGGCCAGAGGGGAGAATAAATATTGGCCAAGTTCCCCATTTCTGCCTCTTATCCAGCTATTACTGGAGAAGCAAGCATGTGGACACTAGCAGCAGACCAGACTGGTGGGCAGGGGGGTGGGGGCAGGGGATGCAACTATAGTTTAGTAGCTGTCAACACTCACTACACAGACTTACAGATTGAGGTGTGCGACTACAGAGCTACAGCTACCCACTGAAATCTACCCAATTATCCAGTATTGGATGATCAGAAATTTCCTCCAATTAAATATTGGCAAGACTGAAGCCATTACCTTTATCCCCGCCATAAATTCTGTTCCCTAGCCACCAATTCCATCCCCCTCCCTGGCCACTGTCTTGAGGCTGAACCAAATTGTTCACAACCTCGGCATCCTATTTGACCCTGTGCTGAGCTTCCGGCCCCATATCCTCTCCATCATCAAGACCGCCTATTTCCACCTCCGTAACATCGCCCATCTCCGCCCTTGCCTCAGCCCATCTCCGCCCTTGCCTCAGCCCATCTCCGCCCATGCCTCAGCCCATCTCCGCCCATGCCTCAGCCCATCTCCGCCCATGCCTCAGCCCATCTCCGCCCATGCCTCAGCCCATCTCCGCCCATGCCTCAGCCCATCTCCGCCCATGCCTCAGCCCATCTCCGCCCATGCCTCAGCCCATCTCCGCCCATGCCTCAGCCCATCTCCACCCATGCCTCAGCCCATCTCCACCCATGCCTCAGCCCATCTCCGCCCATGCCTCAGCCCATCTGCTGCTGAAACCCTCATCCATTCCTTTAGTTACCTCAAGACTCGATTATTCCAATACTCCCCTGGCCAGCCTCCCACCCTCCATAAACTTGAGCTCATCCGAAACTCTGTTGCCGATATCCTGACTCGCCAAAGTCCTGTTCACCCAACATTCCTCTGCTTGCTGACCTACATTGGCTCACGGTCCAACAATGCCTCGATTTTAACATTCTCACCCTTGTGCTCAAATCCCTCCATGGCCTTGCCCTTCCCCATCTCTGTAACCTCCTCCAGCCCCACAACTCTCCAAGAACTCTGTGTTCCTCCAATTGTGGTCTTTTGTGCATCCCTGATTTCCTTCGTCCATCCATTGGTGGCCATGCCTTCAGCTGTCTAGGCCCCAAGCTCTGGAATTCCCCATCTAAACCTCTCAGCCTCTAACTCTCTCTCCTCCTTTAAGACACTCCTTAAAACCTACCTCTTTGACCATGTTTTTGGTTACCTGCCCTATCATCTCCTTATATGGCTTGGTGTCAAATTTTGTCTGATAACCCTCCTGTGGGACGTTTAGCTTTGTTAAAGGCACTATAGAAATACAAGTTGTTGTTATGCATCACCATCTTCAGGAGAGGCAACATAAGGTTAGATCATTTGAAGGAAGAGGATAAAAGGTACTGTTCACCAATCCCTGCATTTGTTACTGTGACAACTGCTCACTCAACAAAACTTAAAATAATTTGAGCTTGTTTCTGTAGACCCCAAAACTGAATTGTCATTTTGTAAGAATACATAATTCTTTACATCCACCCGGGATGGCAGACTCATTTAACATCTCATCGGAAAGACAGCACCTCAGACAGTTCAGTGCTCCCTCAGTACTGCACAAATGTAAGGAAAAGTGGAGATACTGCAGGCTGGGAGAACTATTAGAAGCAAAGGGATACAAAACAAGGTGCAAAAAGGGAAGAAGAAAAAAAACTTGCAAGGAATATCAAAACCAACAGTCAAAGTTTTTATAAATATAAGGAAAAAATGGAAAAGGGGAACATGGGCCCTATAGAAGGATGCAGATATGACTATAATGGCCAATAAGGAAATGGCAGACTAGTTAAATGAATACGTTGTATTCGTTTTTACAGTTGAAGAAGTGTACAAAATGTTAGCAGTTCAAAGTCAAGGGTAAACTTACTGGATTTAATACAAGTTACAAAAAAAGTTAATGGAGAAAATAACGAGACAAATCTCCAGGACCTGATGGTTTCCACCCCCAAATATTAAAAGATGTACACCGACACACATGATATAAGAAGGTTCTATGAGGCACTACAAATCATCTATTATCCCTTGTTTGAAGGTACTCCTCCCTCAATGAGTGTTGATGGCTCCACCTTGTTGACTGAGAAGATCCAAGTCTTGGACAGGCGGGCTAACCATTTTAAGAATCTACTAAACTGGAAGTCCAGTATAGAAAATGAGGCCTTGTATCAACTACCTCAAAGTCCAATCATTGTGTCCCTTGGCAGAGACTATTAAGTTTCTCTCCAGTGACAAAGCACCATGTTCCAATGCTATACCTGCTGAGATATATCAAGCTGGAGAACACCAACTAGTTCAATCGCTGACTGAGTTTTTCCAGCTGATGCAGGATGATTTACTTTCGCCATGAGTATAGATGCATCCATTATCCATCTATTCAAATACAAAGGCAGTAGATAATGTGTGTGACAGTCATTGAAGAATTTCCCTATGTCATTGCAGGGAAAATCCTTGATAGGATTATCCTAAATCATTACATCGAGCATATAGCTGAGAAATTCTTGCCTAATAGTTACTGTGAATTCTGAAAAGGCAGAGGTACTATTGATGTAGTCTTTACTGCCAGACATCTTCAGGAAAAGTATCAAGAATAAAACTTGGACTTTTACTTTCTTTGTTGCTCTCACAAAAGTCTTCGATAGAGTTAGCAGCGAAGGCCTGTGTGAACCACTGGCCAAAGTTGGTTATCCCAAAAAGTTATCCAGATGATCTGCAAGTTCCATGACGGCCAGAGTCATGGAAAATGGTGAACTTTCAAACCCCTTCCCTGTCTCCAGGTTGTTTTTTTTTTAATATATTTGTTCTCATGACTGCATTTATTGCCCATCACTAGTTGCCCTGAGGACATGAAGAGTCAACCATAGAATGTGGGACTGGAGTCACATGTAGGTCAGACCAAATAAGGGGGGGGGCAGGTTCCCTTCCATGAAGGACATTAGTGAACCAGTTCGGTTTTTAAGACAATCCGGCAGCTTTCACGGTTATTTTATCTGGTGCCAACTCACAAACCACCCAATTTAATGAATTCTGTTTCCCAACTCAACCTCTGGATTGCTAGTCAAGTACCATAACCACTAGGCTACAGTATCCTAGATTGTGCTTTTGCTCCCACCTTGCTTAGTATCTAGTTTGCTTCTATTCTTACTTATGCCTTCAGGAACTTGGATAAAGAGGTGTATATTCACTTCAGGATGATGGCAAATTACACAATCTCAGCCGCACATAGTCCAAAGCTAAGCACTCGTTTGCTGATGACTGTGTCCTTGTTGCCCACACAGAAAACGACCTCCAACTGGCTCCAAGGACCATTTCTCAGATGCTTGTAAGAAATTTGACGTCACTATCAATCCGAAGACAGAAGTTATATACCAGCCTGCCTCTAGAAAGCCTGAAGTGCCACCCAACAGTACCCATGGGCACACAGTGTCTGCAGTGGATAAAAATGAGAAGTCGCACAACACCAGGTTATAGTCCAACAGATTTATTTAAAATTACAAGCTTTCGGAGCTGTTGCCCCTTCGTCAGGTAGAGTTACAAGTTGCAGTGGATAAGTTCACCTACCTAGGAAGCACCACATTCATATGATGCACTCCTAGATGATGAGGTGAACCACAGATTGTTTAAAGCCAGTAGTGCTTTTAGAAGGTTCCATGTGAGATTATGGGATAAAACCAGCATTAAACTGGCAACAAGACTTAAGATCTACAAGGCAAGATGTACAACATCCTTACTGTGTGCAATAGCTGGACCACTTACAGTCGCCGCATCAGAAATTCAATCATTTCTACCTACACTCTCAGAAAGATCACAACACTTCGATGGTGGCACAAGATTCCATTCACTGGGATCCTCAGAAGAGCAACTATGCCAGGCATAGAGGTAATGGCACAGCTGAGGTGGGCTTGTCACTTAGTCCGAATGCCTGATACTGCACCACCCAAGAAGGTATTCTATGGTGAGCTGAAGCTTGGCAAACGCTCTCGTGGTGGTCAGTTCAAAAGATAAAAATGATTGCCTAAAGACCAAGGTAAATAAATATGGCATCTCAACTAACACATAGGTGCATGATGCTTGTGACAGCAAAGTGGCAAAAGATGATACACGATGGCACAACAAAGCTTGAAGCAAGTTGTAGCCAAATAGCAAAAGAAACGAGTCCAAAGGAAATCAAGGAAAGATTGCCCTCAGGTCAATCTGATATCCGAGGTCCTGTGAGCGGTAAAACATTCCGCGTGAAAATCGGATTTTACAGTCATAAGAACCCAGAACCAGTATTAAAATGGAGAAGAATCATAAGCTGTCATCACTGACAACGATGGACAAACCATCATTAAAAGAACTGGTGAGGAAATTGCAGCTGGTAGCGAGCCACCTGCTTGAACCGCTGCAGTCCGTGTGGTGATACTTCTTTGTAGCAGTTTGGTACAACTGCGTGGTTTGCTCAGCCATTTCAGAGGGCAGTTAAGAGTCAACCACATTGCTATGGGTCTGGAGTCACATATAGACCAGACCAGGTAAGGACAGGAGATTTCCTTCCCTAAAGGACATTAGTGAACCAGAAGGGTTTTTACGACAATCCAGTAGTTTCATGGTCACCATTACTGGTGCTAGCTTTTTTATTCCAGATTTACTGAATTAACCAAATTTAAATTCCACAGCTGCCGTGGTGGGATTTGAACTCACGTCTCCAGATCATTAGTCCGGGCCTCTGGATTACTCGTCCAGTAACATAACCACTATGATACCGTTCCCGATCAAGAATAAATTGATCAGAGAGGCAGAATGGAATTTTGAAGGAATGGTCATGTCTGACTAACCTAGTTGAATTTTTTGAGGAGGCCACTAGCATAGTGAATAGGGAAATGTTTATGGATGTTGTCTATATGGACTTCCAGAGGGCATTTAATAAGGTTCAACAAAATTGAAAACACCCAGAATTGGAAGTAACCTTGTGACATTGGTTGGTAATTGGTTGGGAGGTAGGGCACAGAGAGTAGGGACAGACGGAATGTACTCCGACTGGTGGGATGTGACAAGTGGTGATGCCCAGGGATCTGTGCTGGGGCCTCAGCTTTTCACCATATTTTATCAATGACTTGGATGAAGGAAGAGAGGGTTGTATATCTAAGCTTGCAGATGGCACTAAATTAGGAGGCACAGTAAATTGTGTAGATGGGAGCAGGAAGCAACAAAGGGTAATAGACAGATTAAGTGAGTGGGCAAAACTATCGCAGATGGTGTTCAATGTGGGGGAGTGCGAGTTCATCTACTTTGGATCCGAGAATGATAAATCAGAATATTTTCTTCAAGGCAATAGACCAGGAGGTGCAAAGGGATTTGGGTGTCTACAAACACAAATCACTAAAAGCTAGTGCACAGGTACAAAATATAATCAAAATCGCTAATGGAACGTTGGTTTTTATCTCAAGGGGGCTGGAACACAAAGGGGAGAAAGTGATTCTTCAGTTGTACAGAGCCTCGGTGAGATCGCATCTGAAGTACTACATTCAGTTTTCAGCTCCGAACCTCAGGAGGGGATAGTAGCCTCAGAGGGGGTACTGTGCAAATTCACCAGAATGATATTGGGGCTTAAAAGATTAAAATACGAGGACAGATTGGATAAACTTGGGTTGTATTCCCTGGAGTTCAGATGGTTAAGCAGTGATCTAATCAAGGTCTTTAAAATGATTAAGGTATTCGATAGGGTAGATAGAAACATAGAAAAATAGGAGCAGGAGTAGGCCATTCGGCTCTTCGAGCCTGCTCCACCATTCAATATGATCATGGCTGATCTTCTATCTCAATACCATATTCCCGCTCTCATACAGAGAAACTATTTCCTCTGGTGGTAGGAGTGAAATTAGAATGCACTTTTTCACACAAAGGGCAGTGGAAATCTGGAACACTCTTCCCCAAAAGGTTGCAGATGCTGGGTCAATTGAAATTTACAAGCCTAAAATTGATAAGATTTTTGTTAGGTAATGATATCAAGGGATACGGAGTAAAGGCAGGTAAATGGCGTTGAGGTGCAGATCATTCATGTTCTGGTTCAATGGTGGAATAGGCACAAGGGGCTGAATGTCCTACTTCTGTTCCTATATACCGCTAAAGTGACAGCCCAGATTATGTGCTTTCCTACATTACAACAGTGACTACACTTCAAAAAGTACTTCATTGGCTGTAAAGCACTTTGAGACATCTGATGGTCATGAAAGGCACGATATAAATACAAGTCTTTCTTTTCTTTCTTTAAGTCTCTACTGTGGAGCTTGAACCCATGACCTCTGATTCAGAGGCAAGAATGCTACAATTAAACCCAAGGTGACACCTTGCAGACATAAGCCAGGATAGGAGGTAAACACATAACCATGCTCTAGACTAGAGACCACCCATGAGCAACACCACTGGAGATCTGCTAGTGGATACATGGGGGCAATTGATTATCAATCTAATCGCAGGGTCCAGATAGCTGTAACTGCTAGTTGAAGCATCTCAATGATATTATTGCCTAGGAATCATTCCTGGGTATCCTTTTATTCTCTCTAAAATATGATCTCTACCCATAACTCAAATGTCATCTAAAGCATTCACGTTGCAGCTTTTTAAACATACCCACAATATTACTAAGCAATGCTGATCACTGAAAATGTAAACACAACCCTTAAAAACTACCCTCAGCAAATTCACGTAGAAACAATCATGCTCAAGAAGGTTATCATACAAAGAACAACTCTTTTGAAAGAATTCTTACCAATTTCATTAAGATACAAAGATAAATATTATTAAAAAGGCAGCAGCGGCATCACATGCTGGGGGACCATCATATTCACTTCCCCCGAGTTTTCAATCTTAGCTGCAATGCTTGTGAGGAGGCATCAGCTACAGCCCCATTCAAAAAAAACAGAATGATCACCAGGGCGCTATGAGCTGCCAGCCAGGTCAACACCATCACAAGCACCACCTGTCCTTTAGAACAGATAAAACTTGCATTTATATAGCGCCTTTCATGACCTCGCAACATCCCAAAGTGTTTTGCAGCCAATTAAGTACTGTTGAAGTGGCACTACTGTTGTAATGTAGGGAAATATGGCAGCTAATGTGCACACACCAAGGTTCCCCAAACAGCAATGAGATAATGACCAGTTAATCTATTTCAGTGATGTTGGTTGAGGGATAAATATTGTCTAAAACACCGGGATAACTCCCTGCTCTTCTTCGAAATAGTGCCATGTGATCTTTTACTTCCACTTGAGAGGACAGACAGTTTAACATCTCATCTAAAAGACTGTAGCATTCCCTCAGTAACTGCACAGAAGTGTCAACTTAGATTTTGTGCTCAAGTCACTAGAGTGGGACTTGCACCCACGACCTTCTGACTCAGAGGCCAGGGTGCTACCACTGAGCCACAACTTTTAATCGAAGGCAAATATACAAAAAAAAGCGGCAAACTAGAGAAGGATGAAATTAACAGGAAACAATTTGTTTTAAAATGTTCTATGA
This sequence comes from Squalus acanthias, assembly GCA_030390025.1. Taxonomy (NCBI): domain Eukaryota; kingdom Metazoa; phylum Chordata; class Chondrichthyes; order Squaliformes; family Squalidae; genus Squalus; species Squalus acanthias. The sequence continues at coordinate 149,129,309 of CM059425.1, forward strand.
CTCAATTTAATTATATATGACTATATCACTAAACTGGCATTCTCCACAGAACATCATTGCATCATAGGCAGTCAACACTTACTCTGCTGTAGTAAAATTTAACACTTCAACCAAAAGAAAGACTTGCATTTATATAGCGCCTTTCACAACCACCAGACATCCTAAAGTGCTTTGCAGCCAATGAGGTACTTTTGAAGTGTAGTCGCTGTTGTAATGTAGGAAACGTGACAGCCAATTTGTGCACAGCAAGCTCCCACAAACAGCAATGTGATAATGACCAGGTAATCTGTTTTAGTGATGCTGATTGGGGGATAAATATTGGCCAGGACACCGGGGATAACTCCCCTGCTCTTCTTATAAATAGTGCCATGGGATCTTTTATGTCCGCCTGAGAGAGCAGACGGGGCCTCGGTTTAACGTCCCATCCGAAAGACAGCACGTCAGACAGTGCAGCACTCCCTCAGCACTGCACTGGAGTGTCAGCCTAGATTTGTGTGCTCAAGTCTCTGGAGTGGGACTTGAACCCACAAACTTCTGACCCAACTGAGCCACGGCTGACACACAAAAGTAATGATGCGGAGATGCCGGTGTTGGACTGTAGTTGGACAAAAGTAAAATAAGGCTATTACAGTGGAAGCCTATCTAAGCAAGAAATGTAAAATGTGTACAGATTGTTAGAAAAGAAGCACACAGTTAAAGTGCTGAGTGCAGCCAGAGTATTCCCCAGGTGTGTTTTAAAGCACCGCACACACTGGACACTAGCGCACACATTAGCAAACACACTTGGATCTGTCCGAGGTGGAGGTTTTACACCGAGGTGCGGATCCCGATCGGGGCCGGGCCGAGACCAGCCCTGCTGCCATCCGGTTACTCGGAGCCCTGGGCTCTCTGGCCGGGGCGGGCCTGTCAGACCCGCCCGCTGCTGTCAGCGCTGTGTGCCAGTACCTGTAACTCCACCACACACGTGTTGTCAGGCAGGATGGGAGCTTCCCCCGCCCCCGAACGGCCTCTCTTTCACAGCCTGACCGCGGTCCGGGCTCTGACGCTCGGTGCCTGCTCCAACCTCACATCCTCCTGCTACTGCCTCGGCTTCTCCCGCAGCCCCCTCGCTGGCTCCGTGCCCCAATCCCATCAGCCAGCGGGAGCCGCCTGGCCTCACGGGAGTTGTAGTCCACCCGCCCTCCCCCCCAAGCGCGCACCGCCCAACTACAAGTCCCAGCGAGCACCGCGCCAGGTGTTGCAAGGCATTGCAATAGCAAGTCAGTCTTTTTGTTTTGATGGGCATGTCACAGAATCTCACAGAATCCCCACAGTGCAGATAGAGGCCATTTGGGCCCATCGAGCCTGCACCGACACATATCCCACCCTATCCCCGTATTTAATCCCCCCCTAACACTAAGGGTCAATTTATCATAGCGACCAACCATCAAACCAAATCAACCTAACCCGCACATCTTTCGACTGTGGGAGGAAACCGGAGCACCCGGAGGAAACCCACGCAGACACGGGGAGAATGTGCAAACTCCACACAGACAGTCACCCGAGGCCGGATTCGAACCCGGGTCCCTGGTGCTGTGAGGCAACAGTGCTAACCACTATGCCACCGTGTTGACATGTGGCCTCAGCTCTTAGAATTATGTTAACGTCTGCCACTACTGAGATTTGTCATCAGACTGACATACGCTGCAATATCATTTAAAAGTAGTAAGTGCTTATTTTTAACAGTGGCATCCATTAAAATGTAATTTTTAAAGCAATATGAGTTTGTCTTGGCAGCTCTGTAATTACTTTGGGGGAGTAATGCTAATTTTTGTTTACATTTTTTGATACAAAAAAATGTGTACTGCAGGTATTGTGGAGCTCCAACACATATAATGAAGCAAATAAAAACAGAAAATGCTGGAAATACTCAGCAGGTCAGGCACACGTTTCAGGTCGGTGACCCTTCGTCAGAACTGGCGAGACAAACGGAAATCCCATCAGAGAGAAGAGCAGAACTTCTTCAAGGTGGGCATTCTTAGAAGAGAAGTGGCAGTGAATTAAACACTAATACAAAAGCAAAATACTGCGGATGCTGGAAATCTGAATTTTGCTTTTATACATAATGAAGCATACTGCATCTACAGTGCGTCAGTAGTGGAAAGGATAGATATGGAGTCCAGTGGCAGGAATGCTGGTCAAGTGGACTGCATTGTCCTGGATGGTGTCAGGTTTTTGAGCATTATTACAATTGCATCATTACAATTGCATCCATTCAGGCAAGTAGTGAGTATTCCATCACTCCTAACTTGCACCATACCAGGGTCTAACACACTACTTTCTCGCTGCCAGTGTCCCTTCGTGGTCGCCATTTCCTGTAAGGGGTTTGCTCATGCTGTGCTTCTAGGTGCTTGTGCGGGATTAGGCCTTATTGCCTGCTCTGGTCTCCGGCCAGCCTTGTAGCACTAAACACCTGTGAGTGGTTCGACCTACTCGCCCTTACGGTTCTGACACTGGACTTAGGTGCGAGAGCAATAATGCAGAGAAAACTCAGGTAGACCCGGTTGAATAGTACGAAATGGAAATCTTTATTGCATATTGTTCAAAATTACGAAATACATGTCATAAGCACAGATTAATGACAGTACAAGCTTACATACATTTATAAAACTAGGTTTAGGGAAATGAGGAGCGCACGACACATCGTAAAAGGGGACACACATTATTATTATCCTTAATGAAGAAGACACCCTCCCCTATCAATACCTGCACTAATCTAGATCTGTAGGATCGAGAAACATGCTCACCACTCGTAATACCTCGGAGAATTCTAAAACGGCGCTCGGCTGTTTTCGCTGCAACACCTGACCGTTCATGTGTTGACCAGGGGTCTCTGTACCCCACTTGTTTATTTGCTCTGCTCCGGCTAGCAGACTAGAACGTCTGCTGTCATGAAGATCTGTGTTGACCTCGGACTCCTGATAAAACTCAAAGAAGAGTCTTCCTGTGCCGACACCGGTTGTCGATAGAATTCGAAGAAAAGTCTTCCTGTGCCGACACCGGTTCGATAAAACTCGAAGAAAAGTCTTCTGGTGCCAGTTCGTGCAGTAACCTATAGAGTTCAAAAATGGTCAATATATTTTCGGGCGCGGTCGGGGCTTACTGACCGCGGCGGCACGTGTAGTCGTCTTCCTCTCTTCTCATCTCATCTCATCTCCTCGGGCCTTCGGATCCAAACACCGTTTACCGACCTTCGGGATGGTGCACCCACCTATCGGCCTTCGCAGTCCAGCTCTTCACAGATCTTCACAGCAAGCCACGAGGTCGACCCCAAAAGGATCAGCGGAACAAGAGCCCGGAGAATACCAGCTCGATGAACGGCAAGAGCATTAGCGATAAGAGTCGTCAGGGATAAGAGAAAGATGGACGTTTGTTCATTACAGTTATAGTGCTGTAATTTCTTATCTCCCGCCCAATCTTAATGTTCATCTTTTGTAATATTTTGGCGCTCAAACTTCTTGTATGGGGTGATTCTTGTTTGTAATGGGTTTCGGTGATACTTGTAACTGGCCAAACACCCGTTAATGTGTCTCCCATTGTGGAACCGGCTGGGAGCCTCCCTGGCGGGGTTTTGGGGGCCTCCGAAATATTTGTGTAAGTACCCGCGAATGGCTCTCTCATCGTAGAGCCGCGGGGAATTTGCGTATTAATGTCTTTGGATGGGCCTCTGATTGCCCAGTACAATAGCCCTTGCTTGTGCATGGAAAACCGATTCCAGCACTTATATCTCTTGCTTATTGTGTCGAATGCAAATCGGTCGCGTCCTGCCTTTTACCGATGCTTGCTGAGTATTATCCGATCTTACTGAAAATGTTTATTGGAACGCCATCTTGTCTGCCTACTGAAAAGTCTAGAAACTTCTGCCACGAGGCGCGGCGGCCATTTTACAGGCTTCTTGTGTCCGTTTTGAAACATGACAGCATTTCGCTGAAATAAAACTACTTAAACGAAACTGTATCTCTCTCTCGTTATTTTCGAATCGCGGTAATTTGCGAATTTTACACTTTTGAAGGTCATGAGGAGGTGGTTGGGCCTTATTGATCTGTTCATTGGTATATGGAGTTGCATATTTAACTCAATTTCTGTAGTGGTAGCAGATTTGGGGAAGTTGCTAGGTTGATGGACATAGATAATGCAGTTGACATTGTATACCGTTGACATTGTATACCTTTTGACAAGGGCTAATAAGTAAGATAGAGTGCTATAGTAATAGCAGGCATAATTTGGGTTGGATATGGAATTGTTAGCATTCTCGTAAGCAGAAGGTTGTTATTAATGGCAGTGATTCTGCGTAGGAACGGTTAACTAGTGGTGAGGGCCATTACTCTTCACCATCTTTATCAATGATTTGGATGAAGGTGATACAACTGTCCACAAGTTCATGGATCATACAAAGATTTGTGTGGTTGTTAGGTCCTTATATAAGATAGGAGAATGGGCCTATGTCAGGCAGATGTCATTTAGTATAGATATGCATGTGGTAGCGCTAATGCCAAGCACATATACACTATGCAGACTTGCAAACTTAATGCTGTTAAGCAGGAGAAAGATTTGTGTGTCATACTACATGAATCTCTGAAGATCAACAACCAGTGTCGCAAGGCTATTTCAAAAGCAAACAAAAGTATTACCAGAACGACCAAATACAAAACGAAAAATATAACATCCTGTATAAAATCTTGGGCTAAGTCTCATCTGGAATAGTATCCAGTTTTGATCCCCTTATATGGTGGGTGAGAGGCCCTGGAAAAGATTGCAAAGAGGGCCACTAGAATGATACCTAGGTTAAAAGCCCTGAATTTCCACAACAGGCTTAGAGAGCTGGGGATTTTTACTCCAGCGAAGTGCAGACTTTGTAGAGATTTGAATGAAGTCTTTAAAAACAATTAAAGAATAGATAGGCTATTTCAGTTAGATAGGTTAGGGAGGACCAGGTGGCATAAGTATAAATTCTGTAAGCACAAAACTAGGCTACGTCAGGCAATAGTATGTTTTCAACCGAGGAAACAAAGTTACTAGCTTATAGATTTGATACAAATGTACGAAAGGAGCTGGACAAGTTCCTAACTGTGGCTGACATCACTGTGTATAAAAGCTAGGTGGGTTATGAGAGGGCTGGGGGTGGTGGTGATGCAATGCGTCTCCCAGCCACTGGAACTTGTTTGATTGCTTTCAGGGATAGGATTGTGTTCCTGGCTGGCTGGCAATTAGGGAGCATGCGGTGCATAATTTGCATTAGGACAGTATGAGACCAAACTTGATAGACGAGCTCATCTTTTCCTGTCCTATTATTTCCGTATATTTGTATAATTTGTTAGTTGATAGGGATTTGGTTTGTGATGGGAAACCAACAATACAGATGGTTTATTCTGCATGGTGCAAGGGTTAATGCATCTATGTTTATAAAATAACAGAAAATGAGTCTTCATTTCAATTTCCCATTCAAAGTAGTCAAAACTACAATGGCCAGTTTCCTAGTGCTAATCACATAAGAATTTAGCACTTACATCCCCAGATGAACATGGAGATGCTTTAGTCATACAGACACAGTACTAGCATTAGCCAACTCTCAATCAGCTGCAGAACTTAAGATCTATCAGTGCACGACTTACCAGTCACAAGGAGGCCAAATGCTTTTTTACCCCTCCAAACACACAAATCAGCCAATGAGTTCTTGAATTCCTATTTTCAGTTGACTTGAGACTTTTTTTTGTAGATCTGGTGCTCGAGGGGGGCAGGGGAAGGTCATGAGATTTACAGTAAGTTCTTCAAGTGTCCCTATACAACTTTCTCCTAAACAGAAACGCTGGTCTGTGAAAACTAATGAATGAAGAATTAAAATTTATCTTCAAATAAAGTCAACACCCTAGACCTCATAAAATAAGTCATTATTCATGGAGGAGACTAGATAGTGTCAGCAGGGATCATAAGGGACATCATATCCAACTCCTATAGTACCTGCAGATTAGCATTCTTTACTGCAGAGTCTTAGATACTGATCAAAAGTGGGAAGCCTGGCCAATTTTAAAGAGATCTTCATTGTCTATACAACTTAGAACCTCACCCTAATGCAGTTGCCTACACAAGTGTGGTGGGGGGGGGGGAAATACAAAAGCTTTCATTTTTAAAGATGTTCCGATAGTAGAAAATCTCCTGGGCACCAGTAACATTTTTTTAAGTTTGACTTGAAATTACTTTTTCCTCTGAAAGGAACATCAGTTCTTTAATAGAGTGTTGATGAGGGTAGTGCAAAAATAGATGTATATATGGATTTCAAAATGGGTTCGACAAAGTACCACACAATAGAGTTTAGCAAAATTGAAGCCCATAGGATTAAAAGGGACAATGGCAGTGTGGATATGAAATTGGCTAAGGGACAGAAAGCAGAGAGTAGCGGTGAATGTTTTTCGGACTGGAGGGAAGTATACAGTGATGTTCCCCAAGGATCACTATTGGGACCACTGCTCTTTTCATATATATTAATGACCTGGACTTGGGTATACAGGGCATAATTTCAAAGTCTGCAAATGACACAAAACTCACAAATGTAGTAAACAACGAGGAGGATAGTAACAGACTTCAGGAGGACATAGACAGACTGGTGAAATGGGCAGACACAGGGCAGATAAAATTTAACAGGTAAAATAGGAATAATGAAGAGATACAATATAAACTAAATAGTACAATGTTAAAGGGGGTGCAGGAACAGAGACCTGGGGGTGTTCATACACAAATCTTTGAAGGTGGCAAGACAAGTTGAGAAGGCTGTTAAAGCATATGGGATCCTTGGCTTTATTAACAGAGGCATGAGTACAAAAGCAAGGAAGTTATGCTAAACCTTTATAAATCACTGGTTAGACCTCCGCTGGAGTATTGTGTCCAATTCTGGGCACCACACTTTAGGAAGGATGTCAAGGCCTTAGAGAGGGTGCAGCAGAGATTGACTAGAATAGTAGCAGGGATGAGGGACTTCAATTATGTAGAGACTGGAGAAGCTGGGGTCGTTCTCCTTAGTGCAGTGAAGGTCAAGAGGAGATTTGATAGGGGTGTTCAAAATCATGAATGGTTTTGATAGAGTAACTAAGGAGAAACTGATTCCAGTGACAGAAGGGTCGGTAACCAGAGGACAGAGATTTAGGTGATTGGCAAAAGAACAAGGGCGACATGAGGAAACGTTTTTTTTTTTAAAACACAGCAAGTTGTTGTGATCTTATTGAATGGCGGAGCAGGCTTGAGGGGCCTACTCCTATTTCTTATGTTCTGATGATCTGGAATGCACTGCCTGAAAGGGTGATGGAAGCAGATTCAATAATAATTTTCCAAAAGGGAATTGGATAAATACTTGAAGGGATAGTATTTGTCGGGCTATGGGGAAAGAGAGGGTGATTGGGACCAGCTGGATAGCTCTACCAAAGAGCTGGCACAAGTACGATGGGCCAAATGGCCTCCTTATGTGCAGTATCATTCTATGATATATTCCTCTTCTTGGCACCATTCATGGCACGGACTTGTTCCTAAACTTGATAAATGCTGTTCTGATACTAGGATACACAGAAGTAGCTCAGAACTGATTAAGGGTACAGATCCATAATCTGTCTTTTCTTTTTACTGATGCTGACAAACCTGCTGTGTACTGCTGATTTTAGTTTCCCTTTCTACAGCACCACTGATCTCAGGAGACTAATGTTTAGATAATACCCAAAGCCCATCATTCTATAACATTGCATGTTGATGCTCTAATAACTTTGGTTAAAAACTGAGTGATAATTGCAAGGAAACTTCAGGGTTTCCCTTCCGACTCAGGCATCATTCAAAAAACAGATCAGCGCACAAAGAAGTTCCCTTATAAACAAACACAAGAAGCCATTGAAACAAAAGAAGTTTTTATTCACTATTCAATACAAAGTATGTACTCAACCCGAAGGATCCCCAAACATGAACTAATGGCTTATTCATACAGATAACTTTTAAAACATAATCCACTGCAAAAATGTTGCACTCCTCTCCTTGGGAGAGAGAAACTTTCACCTGCAGAAGAAAAAACATTGGGATGTCAATTTTTCGAATTCAAACACAGTATGCAAGGAGAGTACTATCACAATAGAATTTGTAGCTATCGGGGCATTTGTAATAGTGCAATTCAAAACCACATGGCAAAACTTATCAGCATAATACTGTTTATGGAAAGACAAACGAGATGTGAGATACAAGGCTACTGCCTGCCATGTTGGTCACGTGTGAACTAGCTGTTGAACCCCAGACCTTCCTGGTCTGTGCAGCTCAGTACCATACCATAATGCTGTATTTACCAACTCACCTATTGGGGTCGGATGCACGCACACACAAATTGAATGTTATATTGAGATAATCCCATGTTTGCTATTCCAAAATGGACCAGTAAGAGAGCATCCTCATTTTGTCATTATTAATTTCTTTATTCAAGAAAATATGAACTGAAACTCTCCAATATCCTCATCTGTATGGCTTATTGTTAGACCCTGCACTGCCTTTACCCACAAAGAAGGTCCCAGCTTCAAATTTTAGCCTGGACACCACAACTGGGGCTCAACAATTGACTTCAGTGCCCCTGGATTAGGCAGAGGAAAAAGAAAGATCAGCCCAGGGTTCCTGCTCCTCATCGCTATCCAGTGGCCACTGCTGGAAAGTGCATATGTGGGTGTTGGACGAGAACAGAATTAGATTTGGTTCCAATTCCCTCCTCAGTTGAATAGCTTGGTTAAGAAGGCATATGGGAATAATTTCCTTTATTAGCCGAGGTATAGACTAGAAGAGCAGGGACGTTATGCTTGAACTGTATAAAACACTAGTCAGGCCACAGCTAGAGTACTGTATACAGTTCTGGTCACCACAGTACAGGAAAGATGTGATTGCACTAGAGAGAATACAGAGATTTACGAGGATGTTGCTAGGACTGGAGAATTTTAGCTATGAGGAAAGATTGGATAGGCTGGGGTTGTTTTCTTTGGAACAGAGGAGGCTGAGGGGAGACTTAATCAAGATGTATAAAATTATGAGGGGCCTAGATAGAGTGGATAGGAAGCACCTATTTTCCTGAGCAGAGAGGTCAATAACCAGGGGGCATAGATTTAAAGTAATTGGTAGAAGGATTAGCGGGGAATCGAGGAGAAACTTTTTCCACCCAGAGGGTGGTGGGGGTCTGGAACGCTCTGCCTGAAAGGGTGGTAGAGGCAGAAACACTCATCACATTTAAAAAGTACTTGGATATGCACTTGAAGTGCTGTAACCTACAAGGCTATGGACCAAGAGCTGGAAAGTGGGATTTGGCTGGATAGCTCTTCGGCCGGCACAGACACGATGGGCCGAATGGTCTCCTTCTGTGCTATAAAATTCTATGATACTAGGAGACACTCACCATCTAGGCTTATACATAATGAAGTATCAAGGGTTTATGACACCTGTGAAACTGTATCCTAGTAAGACTCCTATCTTTAAGAAATTATTAAAATCATATACAAGCTCACCATTCTAAAACTCTAAGAATGAGGACTCTTCCTCATGCCTGTTTCCATTCGCCCTTGCTTGAGACCCTATAGGGGAAAAACAGAATGAGTACAAGTGTCAGGCGTGTCTTTATTTTAATGGAAGGCTATTTATTACCTCATCACACATTGAAATAAATTATCCACACGTTAAAGCAATTTACATGAATTATAAAACAGCCATTTCTTCATTGATACCTTGTGGATTACACGTGATTTGTTAAATTCGTGTTATTACCAGTTCATTACTGCACGATATGTAGGTGTAGTTGCACTTAAAATTAGATATTGCACTCACTTAAACAGACAAATGCAAATTTTATGGCATATTGTCCATGCTGACCCTTGGCAATGTCATTGAAAGATGTGGGATCAGCTACCACATGTACACTGACAACACCAAGCTAAACCTCACCATCACCTCTCTTAACTCCTCTACTGTCTCAGTTGTCAGAAGGCTTGTCCAACATCCAGTCTTGGATGAGCCACAATAGCCTCCAGTTAAACATTATGAAAACCAAAGCACCATCTTCGGCTCATGGCACAAACTCCGTAACCGAGCCACCGATTCCATATTCCTTCCTGGCCACTAGATTATGTGCTCAAGTCACTCGAATGGCATTTGAACCCATGAACATCTAACTCAGGTGAGAGCACTACTGAGCCAAGGTTGACACATAGGCTGAAGGAAGATACTTGGCAGCCAACACAAGTAAAGGTGAAATGACAAAAGTAAAAATGGCCAAGACTTTTTTTTCTCTTTTAAAAACAAAAACATTTGAAAACCAAGGCTAATGAGGATTTGATATTTGGCATCTCATTCCTGTCCAAACACTCCTAGCCTACAAGTTTAACACAGTCGTATTGAGAATAGAAGAAATGAAGAGTATGGTGCAGATGATGCAACAAAGTGTTATGACTCTACTGAAGCCAAATTAGTGCAGACAAAAGTCGACTTGATACTTTTAGCATCATTGCTGCATGACAGCTGTTTGTTCTAGCCCTAGGAGAACCTTATTGCACTTTTTGCATAAAGATAGATATCTCAAATGACGATGTTGGAATTATCTTGATTCGCTCAACATACTTAACTGTTCAGAGCTCAATTATACACAGCATTCCTGTAACTTATTTTAGAAAAATTGGCCAGATAAAAAACAACTTCGGAACACAAAGTTACTTTCTAGTAACAGAGTCAAGAATGCTCCTAATTATTAGCTGTGTCCAGGATTCAGTGTTGACGACAGTCCCTCAGGCACTTCAACCACGTGACCACTATTCACGCGTGAACCTAGACAGTGGATATTATTTGACCAAGGTGGAGCGTGGGGGGGAGGAAAATTACAACTAAGCCTAATCCTGTTCTCATCCACCATCCACACAGACAATTACAGGGAAAACTGGGTAGAGATATGAAGCAACTACAGTGGACAATTTCCCCCCTCCCTTAACACAGATGTGAAGCTCTTACTGTTGCCTCACTGGAAATCACCTAAAACGATACACACTGGGGAACTAAATTTGGGATTTTACTGATCTGTATAGTTCCGCTACTCACTGTACAAACTTGGTGAGTGACTGGGAAAACAACAACATTTTCTAAAATTCTTGACAAGGGACACATGAACATTAACAAAATCGGTTTTGATTGTAGAAAAGAATAGCAAGGAGGGCAAAAAATAAAGTGTATTAAATGTACAAATACTTTAAGTTGTCATTGAATGGATCACTGGCCTTATACAGCTAATAACTGAAGACTAGTAGTTAAAAAAAAAATTCTTAGATTGCAAGTACTTACCAAATAATAGCCAGTGTGATAGCCACTCATGTACCATGCTATTAACATGCTTCCTAAAGCTTCATCATCCTCATCAGTTGAATCTGGACCCATTGGAGGTGGAGGGGGAATTAACTAAAGTTGGGAAGAAGTAAAGTTCAGTTCACTAAAGATGAACTTACAATTTCCGAAAAAGAAAAAGCATTCTTGTTCCTGCATTGCAGGATTCAAAAACAATGTACAACAAGTTGACTCAACATCTTTCAAACATACAGATTTTCAGTTTAAAAAAAAATACACATTAGGTTATATAAACTAAAGTAGGTTATGTTCTACAGTATTGGTCAGATTTCAATGTTTCTTTTACAAAAGAGTAAGAAATCGCCCCAGTCCTTCTGTCCCTGCACCTCAATAAAAGAGGACATGTACCTGCTCCCAACCCACGAGTATGGCCTAAGAAAACTTTCTCTTAGAGCACCTAATCTTGGGTTTGTTGCTAAGAGATTGGGATAGGGCAGGAGAGAAAGAGAAAAGTGGCACCAACACATCCTACAACTTGTTAAGGTAAGCCCATCAAGAATTTAAATTGTGGGAATGGTTAAACCACACCATTTAGTATCCACCAAAGATTACACTATTTAGACAGTTCCCAGTACAACCATTTTAATAGTTGAAGGCATATTGCAACATTATACAAATAAAGAATTTCTAAGTTGAGCTCATCTTATGTTCATAAACAGACTGATGAAAATAGATCCACAGTACAATTCTCCTTGTGATGCAAGGAGGCTCAGAAGAGTAGGAAGTCTAATCAAATTTCATGCTTATTAAAGTCAAAGCAGCAACACACCATTGCGCTACAACTCAGTAGCACACTCTACACTCAGAGGAAAATGGCATTCATTTAGGCATACAAGAACATAAGAAATAGGAGCTAGAGTAGGCCATTCGGCCCTTCTAGCCTGCTCCGCCATTCAATAAGATCATGGCTGACCTTCTACCTCAACACCACCTCCCCGCACTTTCCCCATATCCCTTGGTTCCCTTAGCATCCAAAAATCTATCGATCTGTCTTGAAACATAGGCCCAGAAATTGATCTCGCTCTGTTCCCGCGGGGGTAAGGCTTCCCCGCGATCTCTCACCTCGCTTGTGCTTTTTCAGATCCAGCTCGCACGAACTTGATGTTCTAGACATCAGCTGGGCAGTGCTTGCGTATCCCAGCGGCGTAGTGAATTCGTGCGAGCTGTGGGATCACGTGACTCAATTAGAGCCAATGGCAGCACACCATCTTCCATTCATAAGTTTCACATACGTGCTGTCAAATCTATGAATCTTACACCCCCCCAAAATAACAGCTAAACCTCAATTAAATTTAAAAAAAAACCATCACATTAATAAAATAAGTATAGTTAATTAAATTAACCATTTTAAATAAAAAATTAAATTTTTGAAAAAATTTAAAATCTTTTAAAAAGTTATAAAAATAAACTTACCTGTCTTTAAAGTCTCTAAAAAAGATATACCTGTTAAAAAAAATACTTAATTCACTACTTACCTTCTTAAAAGTGGGTCTTACTCCTCCTTTTTACATTTCCAAAATCTTCCGTACTTACCTGCGCGTCCAAAGCATGAAGTGCACAGCGTGCGCGCAGCCTGTAGCGCGCACGCGATGCACCGAGGAACCGCCCCCTTTTCAAAAGACCAATTGCCGGTTTTCAGCGCATGCGCAGGGCATGCAGAAAACCGGCAATTGGAGTGGGAATACGCGAGAGTACGCAGTGCGTACTCTCGCGTCCCGGGATCAATTTTCGGCCCATTGAAAAATAGGAGCAGGAGTAGGCCATTCGAGCCTACTCCGCCATTCAATATCATGGCTGATCCTCTATCTCAATACCATATTCCTGCTCTCTCCCCATACCCCTTGATGCCTTTTGTGTCTAGAAATCTATCTATCTCCTTCTTAAATATATTCAGTGACTTGGCCTCCACAGCCTTCTGTGGTAGAGAATTCCACAGGTTCACCACCCGCTGAGTGAAGAAATTTCTCCTCATCTCAGTCCTAAATGTCCTACCTCGTATCCTGAGACTGTGACCCCTCGTTCTAGACCCCCCCCCCGCAGCCAGGGGAAACATCTTCCCTGCATCCAGTCTGTCTAGCCCTGTCAGAATTTTATACGTTTCAATGAGATCCCCTCTCATTCTTCTAAACTCTAGTGAATACAGGCCTAGTCAACCCAAACTCTCCTCATACGACAGCCCTGCCATCCCAGGAATCAGTCTGGTGACCCTTTGCTGCACTCCCTCTATGGCAATTATATCCTTTCTTAGGTAAGGAGACCAAAACTGCACACAGTACTCCAGGTGTGGTCTCACCAAGGCCCTGTACAACTGTAGTAAGACATCCTTGCTCCTGTACTCAAATCCTCTTGCAATGAAGGCAAACATACCATTTGCCTTCCTAACTGCTTGCTGCACCTGCATGTTTGCTTTCAGTGACTGGTGTACAAGGATACCCAGGTCCCTTTGTACATCAACATTTCCCAATCTATCACCATTTAAATAATACTCTACCTTTTTGTTTTTCCTACCGAAGTGGATAACTTCACATTTATCCACGTTATATTGCATCTGCCATGTATTTGCCCACTCACTCAACTTGTCTAAATCGCCTTGAAGCCTCTTTGCATCCTCTTCACAACTCACAATCCCACCTAGTTTCATGTCGTCAGCAAACTTGGAAATATTACATTTGGTTCCCTCATCCAAATCATTGATATATAATAGCTGGGGCCCAAGCACTGATCCCTGCAGTACCCCACTAGTCACTGCCTGCCACCCTGAATATACTCAACGAATGAGCATCCACAGATCTCTGGTATAGAGAATTCCAAAAATTCACAACCCTCTGAATGAAGAAATTTCTCATCTCAGTTCTAAATCACCGACCCCTTATCCTGAGACTGTGACCCCTAGATGCCACACATATAAACTCGAATCAACAGGAGTCTTTTTCACCTCCTCCATCGGACTGCAATTAGTTACACACAGCAGCCAGCCCAAGAGGTCTATCTCCACTGTCTTTAGTCTTTTGGCATTGCATAAGCAGCAAGAAACTCACTCACCGGTGGGCCTGCTGGAACTGTTGGTAACCATCCAGGTAGGAAAGGTGGTGGACCATGAAATTTTGCACCAGGCTGTAGAGAACAAAAATAAAGCTTACATTATATTATATTATACATGGAAATACATCGAAGTTACAACAGAGAAACAGACCAATCAGCCTTTACCCTACATGCGAGCAAATACTCCTAATCACATTTACCCATGTCTCCATTTGCATCATCCACCAGCTTGAGGAAGGAATACCGTACACATCAAGAATTCCAACCCTTTTCTCCATTTACTCCTTCTCTGTCCCATTCGCTCAACAGATTTAATAAAATCTCCCACAGCAATAACTTTGTTATTCCTACTCATCTCTCTATATCTGACTTCATAGTTCCTTTCCACAATTTGAAGGTCTGTAATACACCTCTACCAATGTACCAAGCCCTTTTAAAAAAAAATCTGAACTCCAACTGTTTGTACCACTTCCTTGTCTACATCAACCCCCTCTACAGAATCTATTCCCTCTTTTACCGATATTGTCACTCCACCTCCTTCATCTTTTCTATACCTCCTAAATATATTTAATGGCCCTGATCTTGTGGTGGTAAGGATTGCTAAACTGTCAGCATTCACCGTTATTACTCCTCTGAAAGTGATAGCAACTTCTGGATTTAGCGCATGCGCAGATAAACATGGAAAGCCTGAAGTTACTGTCAGTCATTCCCAGCTCTGCCACAGGATGCGCTGTGGAACTCCCCAGAGCCGGCAATCAATTCAAATCACAGTTCCTGACGAAAACTTCCCCTACTTTTCTGGATATATATTAATGACTTGGACTTGGGTGTACAGTTTCAAAATTTGAAGATGACACAAAACTTGGAAGTATAATGAACAGCGAGGAGGATAGTGATAGACTTCAAGAATACATAGACAGGCTAGTGGAATGGGCGCTCACATGGCAGATGAAATTTAATGCAGAAAAGTGCGAAGTGATACATTTTGATAGGAAGAACGAGGAGAGGCAATATAAACTAAAGGGTACAATCCTAAAGGGGGTGCATGAACAGAGAGACCAACAAATCGTTGAAGGTGGCAGGGCAGGTTGAGAAAGCAGTTAAAAAAGCATACGGGATGCTAGGCTTCATAAATAAAGGCATAGATTACAAAACAAAGGAAGTTATGATGGACCTTTATAAAACACTGGTTCGGCCTCAACTGGAGTATTGTGTCCAATTCTGGGCACCACACTTTAGGAAGGATGTGAAGGCCTTAGAGAGGGTGCAGAAAAGATTTACGAGAATGGTTCCAGGGATGAGGGACTTCAGTTACATGGATAGACTGGAGAAGCTGGGGTTGTTCTCCTTGGAGCAGAGAAGGTTGAAAGCAGATTTGATAGAGGTGTTCAAAATTACGAGGGGTCTAGACAGAGTAGATAGAGAGAAACTGTTCCCATTGGCGGAAGGGTCGAGAACCAGAGGCACAGATTTAAGGTGATTGGCAAAAGAACCAAAGACGACATGAGGAAAAACTTTTTTACGCAGCGAGCGGTTAGGATCTGGAATGCACTGCCTGAAAGGGTGGTGGAGACAGACTCAATCGTGGCTTTCAAAAGAGAATTGGATAAGTACCTGAAGGAAAAAAAATTGCAGGGCTACAGGGAAAGGGCGTGGGACTCGCTGAAGTGCTCTTGCAGAGAGCCGGCATGGGCTTGACGGGCCAAATGGCCTCCTTCTGTGCTGTAACCATTCTTTGACGCTGGAATATCACTGTTAAACAGCACCAACCACCCCAACCCACCCCCGAAAAAGTTAAGCCTTGTTGAAAGAGGTGTAACTGGGTTTTTAAACGGCATACTGACTGCTGAACAACTATACTGGCCCTGAAAAACCAATTTTATATTTGTGGAATGTCAAATTTTCCATTAATACAAGAATTACATGGCTTTTAATATATATTTTTTTAAGTTTATGATATTTCAGCTTCTACATTAATCCTATGTGGATGTCCCAATCTTTATTCTGCTCTCTGTAAAATTTATAAAAAGTAAGTTATAATATGTGCATTTTACTTCCTGGTTTGCTGTCTGTGAGAATTCTCAATGTGATTGACAGCTTAACCTGCATGCTGGACGCTGGAGATTAGCTTGATTTTACACTAGATTCAAACTAGGGTCGGGAGAGCTGAAATTCAGGTCACAGATCGCTAGATCTTTGTGGGCAGCGGCAAGCGCCGTTGTTGACCTCAAATTCCAGGCCCATTATATCTCGATATGTTTATTTTCCATTCATGTCCTGTTTGTAGCAGGTTTCTTTTAATGCTATGAAGACTAGATCTTCCTATAATTTGTTCCAGTTCCCTCAGTGTATTTCCTACAGTGCATAAACAAATAATTGATACATTTCGAATAACATTTTTATAAAACTTAGGTATATCTTGTCCTACTGAATAGTTACTTGAATGTTGTCAGCCAAGAATTTCCACACATTCATATCTGAACATACAAGGATTGTTCATCTCATCACTTCACGCTCTCATCTAGGTGTACTACAGGATGCAATCTGATCCCCAAATTTCTGCTGAATCAAGAATTCAATGGAATATTTACTGCACCAAATGACAGCCTACACCCAAGTCACCAACATTTTAAATTTAATTTAAATTCATTCTTGGGATATGGACATTTCTGACAAGACCAGCATATATTGCCCAGCCCTAGTTTCCCTGGAGATGGTGGTGGTTGGCCTTCTTCTTGAACCACTGCAATCCATGTGGTGAAGGTACTCCCACAATGCTGTTCGGTAGGGAGTTCTGGGATTTTGACCTAGCGACGATGAAGGAACAGCAATACATGTCCAAGTCAGGATGGTGTGCAACTTTGAGAGGAATTTGGAGGTGATGGTGTTCCCCTACTGCCCTTGTCCTTCTAGGTGGTGGAGGTCGTGGGTTTGGGAGGTGCTGTCAAAGAAGCCTTGGCAACTTGCTGGAGCGCATCCTGTAGGCAGTACACACTGCAGCCATGGTACGCTGATGGTGGAGGGACTGGATGTTTAAGGTGGTGGATGGATTGCTAATCAAGTGAACTGCTTTGTCCTATAAGAACATAAGAAATAGGAGCAGCAGTAGGCCATTTGGCCCTTCGAGCCTGCTCCACCCTTCAATAAGATCATGGCTGATCTTCTACCTTATCTCCACTTTCCTGCACTATCCCCAGATCCCTTGATTCCCTTAATATTCAAAAATCTATCGATCTCTGTCTTGATTATACCCAATGACTGAGCCTCCACAGCCCTCTGGGGCAGAGAATTCCAAAGATTCACCACCCTTTGAGTGAAGAAATTGCTCCTCATTTCAGTCCTAAATGGCTGACCCCTTATTCTGAGATTGTGACCCCTGGTTCTAGACTCCCCAGCCAGGGAAAACATCCTCCCTGCATCTACCCCATCAAGCCCTGTAAGGATTTTGTATGTTTCAATGAGATCACCTCTCCTTCTTCTAAACTCTAGCGAATATAGGCCTACTCTACTCAATCTCTCCTCATAGGACAATCCCCCCATCCCAGGAACCAGTCTGGTGAACCTTCGTTGCACTCCCTCTATGGCAAGTATATCCTTCCTTAGGCAAGACCACCAAAACTGTACACAATACTCCAGGTGTGGTCTCACCAGGGCCCTATATAATTGCAGTAAGACGTCTTCACTCTTATACTCAAATCCTCTTGTAATAAAGGCCAACGTACCATTTGCTTTCCTAATTGCTTGCTGTACCTGCATGTTAACTTTCAGTGATTCGTGTACAAGGACACCCAGGTCCCTCTGAACACCAACATTTCCCAATCTCCCACCATTTAAAGAATACTCTGCTTTTCTATTTTTCCTACCAAAGTGGATAACTTCACATTTCTCCACATTATACAGGAAACTCTCTCTTAACCGGCAAAATTCTTGAGTAGGTAACCGGGGTTTTCCTTCATCTCTCCTTTAAAAATAACTTTTTTTAAAAACCCCGAGGCGTTTGCCTTGTATCGGAGCGTGTAGATTGGGAGGGGAATGTGCAGCCCGGGTAGGCAGCGGACACGACAGATGGTCAGCTGGCAGTCCCCGGGGAGACGGAGCTCCGAATGCAGGCGCATGTCAGTGTGTACGGGGCTCTCGTACGTTGGGAGATATAACTCTCCATTATCCGGACTTTTTGATTAACCGGCACCACGCCGGTCCCGTCGGTGCCAGTTAATAAAGAGTTTCCTGTATTCCATTTGCCACTTAGCCTGTCTATATCCACTTGAAGCCTCCTTGCATTCTCCTCACAACTTACATTCCCACCCAGCTTTGTATCATCATCAAACTTGGATATATTACATTTGGTCTCCTCATCCAAATCACTGATGTAGATTGTGAATAGCCAAGGCCCAAGCACTGATCCTTGCGGTACCCCATTAGTTAGAGCCTGCCAACCCGAAATGACCCGTTTATTCCTACACTCTGTTTTCTGTCCGTTAACCAATCCTCAACCAACATATCCGTCCTGGATAGTGTTGTGCTTCTGGAGTGTTATTGCAGATGCACTCATCCAGGTGAGTGGTGGGTATTCCATCACACTCCTGACTTGTGTATTGCAGGTGGTGGAGAGGCTTTGGGGAGTCAGAAGGAGAGATACCCAGCCTCTGACCTGCTCCAATAGCCACAGCATTTGCATGGTTGGTCCAGTTGAGTTTCTGGTCAATGCTGATGGTAGGGAATTTGGCAATGGTAATCCCACTGAATGTCAAGGGGAGTTGGTTAGGCTCTCTCTTGTTAGAGATTGCCATACAAGTTCCAGGCAATGACAATGTGAAATAACAAATTAATTTATGTCTCCCAGCTAGTTTTACACAAAAGGTGAACATATTTCCTATTTTTTAAAAAGTTTACTTTCCCGCCTTAATTTTTTACCAACTGAAAAAAAACATTGGCTTCAGCTTCCTTAACCGTTCCACATAGCTCAATGATTGAAAAACTGGTAGTCAACCTTTCTGCCCTTTTCTGAATCCTTTGCAGCGCCTCTACATTCTTTGTAAATACAATGATCAGAACTGGGTAGAATACTTTGCATGTGTAGTTCAATAATACTTTAGAAAAGTGTTAGCATACAGACGAGGTGATCTCGAGTTCCATTCCCACTCTATGCCAAGTTGAAAATCTTAACTGGGGCACTACAATTGACCTCATTACCCAAAAGCTAGAGATAAAGAGAGCACCGGGGAGAGAGGAAAACAGTGCAAGGGAGAGAAGAGCAAAAGAGTGAAAAAGAGATCAGATCAGGAGGAGCAGCAAAATAATTAGCAGGAAAAGCAGCAATGAGGATTAAAAATCTGACTGTAATCCTCTAATTCCAAGACAAAGTCAAAGTACACAAGCAGTCCATGCGTTGCTGAACTTTGTCAACTTAGTTTAAATTCCAGAGCAAATTATATAAAGGAACATAATTTTAAAAAACTTTAGGGGACGAGGCAAAAGAGGAAAAATAAGATACATACACAACTATAATAAAATCGACACTAGACATTTCTATTCATGCACTTACAAAGCCAAATCCTGGCATTTGTGGTGGTCGAGGGGGAAGACAGTGGTTCCAAGTAGACTGATCCATTGGTGATTTTGATTTGGCTTCATTTGATTGGCGAGATTTATATATAGGTGAAACAGCCTCACTCTCATCTGTCGATTGCTGGCCAACCCCATTTTTCTAGGTATAAAAGGATAGAAGACAGTGGCTCTTAACTAGTACTGCCAGATCTTGATAATTACAGATAATCTGTATTCCAAAAACACAAATTATTATTGCTCACCTGTTTCGGACTCTCACTCTCTGCTTCAGAACTATCAGCTGGAACCAACTCTGACAGATTCTGCACCTCTTCATTTCCATAACCAGTGTACATCACAACACATGTTGCTTGCTTTTCATCAACAGACTGAATGGTAGCTGCGTACATGTTGCCATCTTCAGACCACACTGCATTACAAGCATCACCAACCCGCCACTGTATTTTAATAGGACAAGAGAAATCAAGTACTTTAAATAGCAATTTCTCTACTGTCTTTACTTACTCCTTTGAGTACAATATAATGCTGCACTGACCATAGCATTATCTCTATCAGTTGGGGGTAAACTGCTTTTTGCATTTGGAGGCAAGTTACGAATGTTTAAAAAAAATAATAATTCACAACCTGTTGATGCCAGGCTTAAGTGGGCAATTGTTAACACAAACAAGCAACAGTTGAAGAGATACTAACATTAATTAATAAGAAACAAGCTTTTAACCCTCAAAATTCAAGCCTGATACCTCAACCACTTCCATGTTGCAATCGATGGTATCTTTTGCACAATAGTGTGTACTGTTAATGTGGATACTGTTTATGCACAACTGTGCGTATACAAGTTATAAACTTTAGCTCTACTTACTTGTAAAACTTTAGAGAACAGCATCAAGATTTTTTTCAAGCTAAACTAAAAAGAATAGCTTTATATTCTGTATAAACATTTTTGTTAAAAAAATCAAGCGCTGATGACATCAGAAGGGCTGCAGGCTTGGAAGAGTTGGAGCGGAGAATATCTATATATTGGTATGAAATTATTCCTGGGTGTTTGACTATCTTTATTAATGTTAATTCAGTTCCAGCACAGTGGGGTTCAACAAATTCTTAATGCTAGCAATCCGAATTATATCAGCATGCATATACACAAGACTTAAATGCGATTCTTTAAAACTAAGTCTTTAGTCATTAGCGATCACTTCTCTCTCCTTTCGCCCCAAAAAAAAAGAAAAAAACTGACAGATCCTTTAACCCTCTAAATTATATCCAAGTGACCCTACAACAAGACTGTTGTACCTTTCTATCTGGATGCACATTACTCTTCTTCCTGTTTTTGATTCTCTTGTTTTTTCGTTTTGTTCCGGTTCCACTGCTCTCCTTGGTATAAGGCTGAATATATTCACCATTCTTCAGGGCATTCTGAACAGAGAAACAGATGATCATAAAAGCAAAAATATCCCAGTAAATCACTGGGACAAATATCTGCAATAAGATTCTTCTTCACCTCCTAAAAAACTCACAAACACAAATTAATAAGATTCGACATTCAACTGTGTCACATATTAGAAATCTTAGCAGGCTGAGCCCAGAGTAGTAGAGTGCAGTTTTACATCCACCGTTAGAGTTTTCTGCCTCCTGAGAAAACAGAGAATCGGCACTTCCCAGAGAGAGGGACAAAGGAAAATACAAATCCTCTGGGTGTGAAGTTATACATAGTAGGCACGGGTAACATCTCTCTGGTTTACTCCTCTAACAATACAGAGCTCTAGCCATTTTGTTGAATCGTATTAGAACATTTCCATATGAAGGCTATTTTCACCCAGTTGATTTCATTTAGGAATATAGGAACAGGAGTAGACCATTCAGCCCCTCAAGCCTGTTCCGCCATTCAATGAGATCATGACTGATCTGTGATCTAACTCCATATACCCACCTTTGGCCCATATCCCTCAATACCTTTGATTAACAAAAAGCTATCAATCTCAGATTTAAAATTAACAATTCATCTAGCATTAATTGCCGTTTGCGGAAGAGAGTTGCAAACTTCTACCACCCTGTGTGTGTAGAAGTGTTTCCTAATTTCACTCCTGAAATGTCTGGCTCTAATTTTTAGACTATGCCCCCTAGTCCTAGAATCCCCAACCAGCGGAAATAGTTTCTCTCTATCTACCCTATCAGTTCCTCTTATTATCCTGCAAACTTCAATCAGATCACCCTTTAACCTTCTAAATTCTAGGGAAACAACCCTAATTTGTGTATTCTCTCCGTGTAACTTAAACCTTGAAGTCCGGGTATCATTCTAGTAAACCTACGCTACACACCCTCCAAGGCCAATATATCCTTCCTAAGGTGTGGTGCCCAGAACTGCTCACTGTACTCCAGGTGTGGTCTAACCAGGGCTTTGTATAGCTGCAGCATAACTTCCAGCTCCTTGTACTCTAGATATAAAGGCCAACATTCCATTAGCCTTTTTGATTATTTTCTGTACCTGTTCATGACATTTTAATGATCTATGTACCTGAACCCCCAAGTCTCTTTGGACCTCCACGGTTTTTAGCTTATCATTTAGAAAGTACTCTGTTCTATCCTTTTTAGGTCCAAAGTGGATGACCTCACATTTGCTTACATTGCAATCCATTTGCCACAGTTTTGCCCATTCACTTAATCTATCAATATCCCTTTGAAATTTTATGCTTTCATCTACACTGCCTACAATCTTTGTGTCATCGGCAAATTGGATATATGACTTTCTATGCCATCATCCAAGTCATTAATAAATACTGTGAATAGTTGAGGCCCCAACACAGATCCCTGCGGGACACCACTAGTCACATCCTGCCAATTTGAGTACCTGCCCATTATCACTACTCTCTGTCTCCTGCCGCTCAGCCAATTTCCTAACCAGTTCAATGATTTGCCTTCAATTCCGTGGGCTTCTACTTTAGCTAACAGTCTCTTATGTGGGACTTTATCAAATACCTTCTGGAAGTCCATATAAATAACATCCATAGACATTCCCCTGTCCACTACTTCAGTCATCTCTTCAAAAAAATTCAATCATGACCTACCTTTTACAAATCCATGCTGGCTCTCACTGATCAACTGAAAATTTGAGGTGTTCAGACACCCAAACCTTAATTATAGACTCTCGCAATTCCCCCCCCCCCCCCTCATTGCCCCACTCTCTTCCCATCTGCCTCTGCTTCAAATATTTATCCATCCAAGAACCAATCACAAACAGAATTTAAAAATCAAGTGTGCACACTGGGTCACAAAACTACACACCGTTGAGTACTAAAGTTCAGTTTTCAATTGATCACATCAAATTACTACTGACCATTCCTCCCGGCAGAATTCAACAACTTTATTCCTAGACTTACCTTGGCTAAAACATCTTAAGTCCATCATTTCAATTTTAACAGCAATACTGAAGCAGGTAGCTACTAACATTAATGTGGTTACTAGCCAGAGTGTTCCATCAGCAATAATAATCTAATCAGTTTCAGGGCCAACACATTTTCAAAATGTAATACTTCAAAAGCATTTTTGAACAGCAAGGCTTAAATTTGGATTTATAAAGATCAGTAAAATTTGGAAACATTTTGGCAAGATTTTTAAAAAAAAAGTTTTATCCTGTTCTGTGCTGAGTTAGCTCTGATCCAGAGCAGAGGCTAATTATAACTTCCCGACTGCAGCTTTTACTAAAATCAGCTAACTTTCCAAACACCAGAGATCAAATATAGAGTCATCAGGGGAAGAGAGAAATTTGAAGCAGATAAGTGTACCAATTAAGAGACATAAATATATTACAACAGTGACTACACTTCAAAAGTACTTCAGTGGCTCAAAAGCGCTTTTGGGAGGTCCTGAAAGGCGCTATATAAATGGAAGTCTTTCTTAACTCTTTATAAATAACGATGGATGTGATGGGGTGACAGAAAGATACAAATATCCTCCCCGTCTCTTCGAAGAAAGCATGCTTGAGTGAATTCTAGTGCTTAAAATTAGTTATTTCAGTATTGGGAAATGAATACTCTCCCATTTCTTAGTATGCAATGTCAACATCAAGCATTCCCAGGCCAGATATATAACAGCCAGAAACAGAGTGAATTTCCCCCTTATTCTGCCTCAATATACCTTAGCCGCATCAAAAGAACAACCACACTTACTGCACCATGAACTTTCTCAGTTATTTTACCCTGATGAGACAAGCAATTACAATGGCTTTTGCCTAATTTATGACGCCACTGGGAACTTGCGCTCCAAACTCATTTCCTTGAAAGTATCAATTAAAAAAAAACTTTTAGTCACATTAGGCTGTATTCAAATGGAGGACAGAGATGAATAGGCAATTCTATCTTAGTGCAACCCCCTCCCCCCCCATAGCCAAGACATTATTTATGCTCAGTAATATAATTATACACAACCAGACTAGAAATATTGAATAATTAAGATACAACTTCTTACAATTAGGAATTCTAAACTCACATTCTAACTGTGCAACATAAAAAGGAAAATGGTGTGACAGTAGTGACTAAAAGACAATAGGTAACCTTGGTTCAGTTGTTTGTACTCTCACCTCAAACAAAAGGTTGCGAGTTCAAACTCCAATCCTAAGACTTGAGCACACACAAGCTGACACTCCAGCACATTACTGAGGGAGTGTTGCATTGTCGGAGATGCCATCCTGTGGATGAAATGTTTAACTGAAACATCTGAACTCTGTACCTGACGAAGGAGCAGAGCTCCGAAAGCTCGTAATTTCAAATAAAACTGTTGGACTATAACCTGGTGTTGTGCGACTTCTCATTTTTGTCCACCCCAGTCCAACACCGGCATCTCCGCATCTGAACAGACAGACTTCAATTTAAGATTCTATTGCACTACTCAAACAAAAAGAGCAAGGAGTTCTTCTGGTGTCTTACCCAACATTCTTCCCTCAATTACCACCACCAAAAACAGATTGACTGCTTAGTCATCACATTTACTGTTTATTGGACCTGGCAATGTAAATGTTGACTGCTAGGTTTCCCTACATAACAGTAACTACATTCCAAAAGTAATTCATTGATGTGAAGCACTTTGGGATGTCCTGAGGATGTGATAAGGTGCATATAATTGAGATCTTTCCAACAATGACTGAACATTGAAGTATTGACTGTAATAGAATTTGGTTCTTCCTCTTGTCTAATCTGGTACCCCTGTACAACAGCACAATGCACCTAAAAACAACAACAACTTGTATTTATATAGCACCTTTAACTTGGTAAAATGTCCCAAGGCGCTTCACAGGAGCGTTAGAAAACAAAATTTGACACCGAGCCACATAAGGAGATATTAGGGCAGAGGACCAAAACCTTGGTCAAAGAGATAAGTTTTAAGCAGTGTCTTAAAGGAGGAAAGAGAAGTAGAGAGGCGGAGAGAGTTAGGGAGGGAATTTCAGAGCTTAGAGCCTTGGCAACTGAAGGCACGGGCACCAAAGATGGTGCAATTAAAATCAGGGATGCTCAAGAGGGCAGAATTAGAGGAGTGCACATATCTGAGGGTTGTGAAGCTGGAGGAGATTAGAGATAGGGAGGGGGGAGGCCATGGAGGGATTTGAAAACAAGGATGAGAATTTTTTTAATATCGAGGCATTGCTGAACCGGGGAGCCCCTTGGGGAGGAGCGATCACAATATGATAGAATTCTTCATTAAGATGGAGAGTGAAGGAGTTGACTCAGAGACTAGGGTCCTGAATTTAAATAAAGGAAACTACGATGGTATGAGGCGCGAATTGGCTAGGATGGATTGGGGAACGTTACTTAAAGGGTTGACGGTGGATAGGCAATGACAAACATTTAAAAAGATCGCATGGATGAACTACAGAATTTGTTCATCCCTGTTTGGCATAAAAATAAAACAAAAAAGGTGACTCAACCGTGGCTAACAAGGGAAATTAGGGATAGCATAAGATCCAAGGAGAGGACATATAAATTGGCCAGAAAAAGCAGCAAACCTGAGGATTGGGAGCAGTTTAGGATTCAGCAAAGGAGGACAAAGGGATTAATTAAGAGGGGGGAAATAGAGTATGAGAGTAAGCTTGCAGGGAACATAAAAACTGACTGTAAAAGCTTCTATAGATATATGAAGAGAAAAAGATTGGTGAAGTCAAGCGTAGGTCCCTTGCAGTCAGAATCAGGGGAATTTATAATGGGGAACAAAAAAATGATAGACCAATTAAATACATACTTTGGTTCTGTCTTCACAAAGGAGGACACAAATAATCTCCCAGAGATGTCGGGGAACATAGGGTCTAATGAGTGGGAAGAACTGAATGAAATCAGTATTTGTAGGGAAATGGTGTTAGGGAAATTGACGGGATAAATCCCCAGGGCCTGATAATCTACATCCTAGGGTACTTAAGGAAGTGGCCCTAGAAATAGTAGATGCATTGCTGGTCATCTTGCAAAATTCTATAGACACTGGAACAGTTCCCATGGATTGGAGGGTAGCTAATGTAACCCCACTATTTAAAAAAGGTGGGAGAGAGAAAACAGGGAATTATAGACCAGTAAGCCTGACATCGGTAATGGGGAAAATGCTAGAGTCCATTATAAAAGATGTAATAGCAGAGCACTTGGAAAACAGTGACAGGATCAGACAAAGTCAACATGGATTTACAAAAGGTAAATCATGCTTGACTAATCTACTGGAATTTTTTGAGGATGTAACTGGTAGAATAGATATGGGAGAACCAGTGGATGTGGTGTATTTGGACTTTCAGAAGGCTTTCGATAAGGTCCCGCATAAGAGATTAGCGTGCAAAGTTAAAGCACATGGGATTGGGGG
Organism: Squalus acanthias; assembly: GCA_030390025.1. NCBI lineage: Eukaryota > Metazoa > Chordata > Chondrichthyes > Squaliformes > Squalidae > Squalus > Squalus acanthias. The sequence goes on from CM059425.1 coordinate 149,156,159, forward strand.
TAAGGTACTGACTTGGATAGAGAACTGGTTGGCAGACAGGAAGCAAAGAGTTGGGATAAACGGGTCTTTTTCCGAGTGGCAGGCAGTGACTAGTGGGGTACCGCAGGGATCGGTGCTAGGACCCCAGTTATTCACAATATATATTAATGATCTAGACGAGGGAACTAGATGTAATATCTCCAAGTTCGCAGACGACACAAAGCTGGGTGGGCGTGTGTGTTGTGAGGAGGTTGCAGAGAAACTCCAGTATGATTTGGACAAGTTGGGTGATTATAATGCATCTGCCATGCATCTGCCCAATGTGGATAAATGCGAGGTTATCCAATTTGGTGGCAAAAACAGGAAGGCAGATTATTATCTGAACGGCAATAGATTGGGAAAAGGGGAAGTGCAACGAGACCTGGGAGTCGTTGTGCACCAGTCGTTGAAGGTAAGCATGCAGGTGCAGCAGGCGGTTAAGAAGGCAAATGGTATGTTGGCCTTCATAGCGAGAGGATTCGAGTACAGGAGCAAGAATGTCTTGCTGCAGTTGTACAGGGCATTGGTGAGACCACACCTTGAGTATTGTGTGCAGTTTTGGTTGCCTTATCTGAGGAAGGATGTTCTTGCCATGGAGGGTGTGCAGTGAAGATTCACCAGACTGATACCTGGGATGGCACGAATGACGTATGAAGAGAGATTGGGACGATTGGGCTTGTATTCGCTAGAGTTTAGAAGAATGAGAGGGGATCTCATTGAAACTTATAAAATTCTAACAGGACTAGACAGACTAGATGTTCCCGATGGCGGGGAAGTCCAGAACCAGGGGCCACAGTCTAAGGATAAGGGGTAAGCCATTTAGGACTGAGATGAGGAGCAATTTCTTCACCCAGAGAGTGGTGAACCTGTGGAATTCTCCACCATAGAAGGCAGTTGAGGCCAATTCATTAAATATATTCAAGAAGGAGTTAGATATATTTCTTAAGGCTAAAGTGATGAAGGGATATGGGGAGAAAGCAGGGACAGAGTACTGAATTTGGATGATCAGCCATGATCTCATTAAATGGCGGAGCAGGCTTGAGGGGCCGAATGGCCTACTCCTGCTCCTATCTTCTATGTTTCTATGTAGGTCAGCGAGCACAGTGGTGATGGGTGAACGGGACTTTGTGTCAGTTAGGACACCAGCATAGTTTTGGATGAACTCATGTTTACGGAGGGTAGAACGTGGGTGGTTGGCCAGGAGTGTGTTGGAATAGTCAAGTCTAGAGGTAACCAAGGCATGAATGAGGGATTCAGTAGCAGATGAGCTGAGGCAGAAGCGGAGTCGGGCAATGTTACAGAAGTGAAAATAGGCAGTCTTAGTGATGGCACGGATATGTGGTCAGAAGCTCATCTCGGGGTCAAATATGACACCAAGGTTGCGAACAGTCTGGTTCAAACTCAGACAGTTGCCAGGGACAGGGATGTAGTCAGTGGCTAGGGAACAGAATTTGTGGCGGAGACCAAAGACAATGGTCTTCCCAATATTTAGTTGGAGGAAATTTCTGCTCATCCGGTACTGGATGTCAGACAAGCAGTCTGACAATTTAGAGGCAGTGGAGGGGTTGAGAGAGATGGTGGTGAGGTAAGTAGATAGATGTGCTGAGCAAGTTGATCAAACCCAGGGTGACAGTGGTGGCACAACAATTGGTCTCAACATGGCTATATTAGGAAGAGAAAATCATCCAGAGTTGCTGCTCCTGATTATTACCCAATGATTTTTGCTAGAAACACATACATATGTAGAAGTCAAGTGAAGATAGGTTCTGTCTCAGCTGTGTTAGCCCTTTATGCCCACAAAACAGAGCATGCATCAATATTTTTAGTAAGAGAATACTGGCAAAGGCAAAAAATATAGGCCATTTAACTCAGGGAATCACCCACCAAATCCCAAATTTTATTTAAAAAAAGTTGTTCTAGCTCAAACCAGATCTCTCTACACTGGATCATAAACAAATTCAATCCCCTTGTTTTTTTCAGATCAGTCAATTTACTGCACAACATAGTCCATAAACTGACATATCTTAAGCAACAAGAAACCATTATTTGCATCCCATGAAATGTGCAGTCATTGCTTCAAAGTTCAGTAACTGTTTTCCACTATTGGTTTATAAATCATGTCCTCCAATTATTCCATCTTGATTTCCTGTCATATCATTACCTTTGGGACTTTAAAACTTGAATCATATGCCAAAGCTTCAGCTTCCTCCCATCTGCCTGCCCAGGTGGGGATCCCTTGGCACTTGTTTTGAATTAGAGTCCTTCCTCATCATTCACGCAACCAAAAACAGATCAACTAGTCATTCATCTCCCTGGTGTGTGCGAGTCTTCACTGTGCGCAAATCAGCTGTCACATTTGCCTACAAAAAACAGTGACTACACTTCAAATGAGGATCTGAAAGGCACTATATGCACGCAAGATCTTTCACTATAAACTCGCTGCCAAAAGAACTTAACCTGCAGTCTGTTACTCAAAAATACCTTCCAATCTTCAACTCAAAAACTACAGTTACAAGCCATTATTTGTTGCCCTTTTCCTGCATTGTAATTTTGATTAAATTGTACGGAGATAAAACTTTAGAACTGAATCAGAGAGAACTTGTGATCCTAAACAACTCCAGGTGTCGCTGCTCTGAGTGCACGAAGCGCCCTTACTTTGAACGAGGTCACCGCCTTGTCGTAGGCTTTGATCAGCGCTGTGTCATCCCAGATGTCCGAGTCGTCGCTCTGAAAGAAGGAAAAGGACAGAATGAACCGCCGGCTGAAGCGACCATCGAGAACTGTTGGAGCGCAGGCTGCGAGGCCGAAGCTCGGGCCCGGAGATCCGTCTCCAGCTCCGGCCCCGCTTGTCGCTTTACATCGGCCACCCAGCGTCCGCCCCGGAGCCGCTTTACACGGAGGCCGCCATTACCTGTCCGCAACCCCGCCTAAACACGGTCTCTCCCACCTTCTCCTCCGCCATTCTGGGCACCGCACCGCACAATCGCCCTTTGAACCGGGCGGCTCACAGCGTCATCAGACAGCGACCCAAACTGTCGAGCGGCGCTTTTGATAGGCCAAGAGAGTTTTTGGCGTCATCATATGGCGACCAAAGTGGTGCTGATTGGGACATTGGGATGTCTCAGCACTCCCCCAGGGCTCATTTTCCTAGTGTTATTATTGTTCTGTGAAACCTGGCTGCTGTTGCAGGCTTTGCCCAACACTGAAGGTGGTAGTAACTGTCCTCCAAGTCCCTTACTACTGCATTCTCACTCCCAACTGCCAGATCTTTGTCCTCCAATCTCCCTATGCTGCCTAAGAAGAAGGTACATTTGCAGTTGTTGATTTGCTCAACTTGTCCCTCACCTCCATCTTCAATGCCCTTGTTCCCAGCAAAACCTTCCCCTTCATTCCCCCAATCTTTGCTTCATCAAGTATAAGGGGCGCAAACGTGAACATACCTGGCGCACAACTGGCTTAGCCATTCATAGGATTTGGCTTGATCTCCTTAAGCTTTACCAGGCCTCACTCGCTTCTGCAAAAACCACCCACTGCTCCATTGTCGCTCTTCTACAACTCTTTTGAATCACTCCAATGTAGCTTCCATCCCTCCCACTTGAATGGCCATAACCAAAGTCAGAAAAGACATTGTCTGTGATGGTAACTAGTGCATTATCCCTCCTCGACCGGTGTCCTGGCCAATATTTATCCCTCAATTAACATCACTAAAACAGATTATCTGGTCATTTTCACATTGGTGTTTGTGGGAGCTTGCTTTGCACAATTTGCCTGCTGCATTTCCTACATTACAACAGTGACTGCACTTCAAAAGTACTTCATTGACTAAAGCGCTTTGGGACGTCCGGTGGTCGTGAAATGTGCTCTATAAAGGCAATTCTTTCTTCTTTATAGCCTTCCAGTCGACTGCACCATCCTCTTCCAGTGCCTCTTTATTTTCCAGCACAAAGGCACTGCTCTCACTTGCTTCCGTTCTTGCCTATCCGATTAAAGCCACAGCATCTCTACTAATAGAAAAATAAAATACTGCGGATGCTGGAAATCTGAAATAAAAACAGAAAATGCTGGAAATATTCAGCAGGTCAGGCAGCATCTGTGGAGAGAGAAACAGAGTTAATGTTTCAGATCGATGACCCTTCATCAGAACTGGAAAAAGCGGGAGATGGAACAGGTTTTTAAGCAAGTGTAGGGGTAGGGAAAGGGGGGAGGAAAGAACAAAAGGGAAGGTCTGTGATAGGATGGAAGGCAGGAGAGATTAAGAGACAAAAGGGATGATGGTGCAAGGCAAAAGGAGATGGTAATGGGACAAGGTAAGAAACAAAAGATGACTCTAGATGAAGTGTAAATGGCGATGGCAGCTGTCATTCATTCTGCCATTGCCATTTACACTTCATCTACAGCCATCTTTTGTTAGCAAAAACACCCACAAAGATGGGATCAATTTACACATGTCCACATGATGACCGCCTCCGTAACATCACTACCTCAGCCCATCCACCGCTGAAACCATCATACATTTCTTGGTCACTTTCAGTCTTGACTAGTCCAATACTCTCCTGGCCAGCTTCCTATTCTCCACCCTTTATGAATTACAGCTCATCCAAAATTATGCTGCTTGTATTTCTATCCCACACTCAGTTCTGCTTGCTTGTCACCTGTCAGCCTTAGCTCACTCTTGTTTCTGAGTCAGAAGGTTGTGGGTGTTGGACATTGTGAAAGTTAAAAGTTTATCGAACTACTTTGTATCTTAAAGCAACAGGTATTCCTGGAAGTTTTGCAAAAGGAATGCATTGTCAGGCTTTCCAAGATATAAACAGGATGATATTGAAGTGAGGAGAAGGCATTGCTTGTTTTCTGAAATGTAAAATGCTTGTGTAAGGGAATAAGTGTTAGTAATGACATCACCCATGAATGGTTAATGTTTAGTTTTAGGGTAATAAACATGGGAAGTAGGTATCCATTAGATACAGATAACATTTTCTAGCATCTTTGACCAATTGTTAAGTCTTGTGTCGGGGAAATGGTTCTGAGGTAAACAATTGCAAACTGTTTTCAGTGGATTTGGGAAATATATATGTCATTTTGACATTTTCCTTTGATGTTGTCAAAATATGGTGTATAAAGGAGCATGGTTTTCAACAGTTTGTCTGAGTGTACTCGAAAGATACAGAAACCGGTTAATTCACTCTGTATAAAGTTAAGACTTAGAAACATAGAACATAGAAAAATAGGAGCAGGAGTAGGCCATTCGGCCCTTCGAGCCTGCTCCGCCATTCAATATGATCATGGCTGATCCTCTATCTCAATACCATATTCCCGCTCTCTCCCCATACCCCTTGATGCCTTTTGTGTCTAGAAATCTATCTATCTCCTTCTTAAATATATTCAGTGACTTGGCCTCCACAGCCTTCTGTGGTAGAGAATTCCACAGGTTCACCACCCGCTGAGTGAAGAAATTTCTCCTCATCTCAGTCCTAAATGTCCTACCCCGTATCCTGAGACTGTGACCCCTTGTTCTAGACCCCCCAGTCAGGGGAAACATCCTCCCTGCATCCAGTATGTCTAGCCCTGTCAGAATTTTATACGTTTCAATGAGATCCCCTCTCATTCTTCTAAACTCTAGTGAATACAGGCCTAGTCGACCCAAACTCTCCTCATACGACAGTCCTGCCATCCCACGAATCAGTCTGGTGAACCTTCGCTGCACTCCCTCTATGGCAAGTATATCCTTTCTTAGGTAAGGAGACCAAAACTGCACACAGTACTCCAGGTGTGGTCTCACCAAGACCCTGTATAACTGTAGTAAGACATCCTTGCTCCTGTACTCAAATCCTCTTGCAAAGAAGGCCAACATACCATTTGCCTTCCTAACTGCTTGCTGCACTTGCATGTTTGCTTTCAGTGACTGGTGTACAAGGACACCCAGGTCCCTTTGTACATCAACATTTCCCAATCTATCACCATTTAAATAATACTCTGTCTTTCTGTTTTTCCTACCGAAGTGGATAACTTCACATTTATCACGTTATACTGCATCTGCCATGTATTTGCCCACTCACTCAACTTGTCTAAATCGCCTTGAAGCCTCTTTGCATCCTCCTCACAACTCATCACCTTTAGGTATTATCAATAAAGTCTGTTCCGTATACTGCACTACGAAGTCTCGTGCTTACCCCAAACGTGTTGTTGTGAACCAGAGGAGAAAGGAGGTTGCTTAACTGTGGGTTCAGGCCCCACTCCAGAGACAAGAGCATATAATTTAGGCTGACACTTCACTGCAGTACTAAGAGAGTGTAGCACTGTCTGAGGCCTTTTGGTGAGACTTTAAACTGAGGATCCATCTGTATGTAAAAAAAATTCCATGGCCTTTGTTGTGTCCTAATACGATGTTCTAGGTTGCAGCCAAGTGGTCCGTCCGCTTTTATTCTTAGTAGCAATTTGATACAACTGAGTGGCTTACTAGGCCATTCAGAGGACAGTTATGAGTCAATCACGCTGGTGTGGGAGTGGAGTCACGTATAGGCCAGATGCAGTAAAGATGGCAGGTTTCCTTTTCTAAAGGGCATTAGGGAACTGGTTGTGTTTTTATGACAATTCGACAGATTCATGGTCATTTTAACTGATACCATCGCTCTTTATTCCAGAGTTATTTTAAACTGAATTCAAATTCTCAAACTGCCATGGCGGGATTGAAACTCCTGTTCTGCTGGATTATTAGTCCAGGTTTCTGGATTACTAGTCCAGTAACATAACCATGACAAAGCTCCTCCAATAGTTCAGTTGGCATGTGTGGGACTGAGCAATACAAACAGGAAAGCACCAGGTTCTACCTCTGATCTGTGCCAAGTTAGCAGATCTCAGTCAGAAGGGGTGCTAGAATTACTCTTGGCACCCATCAATTTAGGAAGAGAAAAACATTTCAACTAGGGTTCCCATTCTAGATTGCTATCCAGTGACTCCTGCTGGAAAGGGTGCACATACAGACATTGGATGAGGACAGGATTGCTGTGATGCCTCCATGAATTAACAGCCTGCCATCCTTCACTGTCTGGACCCATACATAGAAACATAGAAACATAGAATCTAGGAGCAGGAGTAGGCCATTCGGCCCGTCGAGCCTGCTCCACCATTCAATACGATCATGGCTGATCATCCAAATCCAGTACCCTGTCCCTGCTTTAATCCCCACAGTACACACATCCCACCCTACCCCTGTAACCCCACGTATTTAATTCCCCCTAACATATCCCATCCTATCCCCATAACCCCACATATTTAATCCCCCCCTAACACTAAGGGTCAATTTTTTTTGTCATAGCCAAATCAACCTAACCCGCACATTTTTGGACTGTGGGAGGAAGCCGGAGCACCCGGAGGAAACCCACGCAGACACGGGGAGAATGTGCAAACTCCACACAGACAGACACATGACGAATGGCCACTTAGGCAAGGTGCTGGAAAGCATGACTACATCTTCAGGAGAGGACACAAGAAAATTAGACGGTGGAAATATTTTTTTTTTTTAAACCTCAGGAAAAGTAAAACTTTCATAAACATTTGCCTTATGGGGTTGGTTACTTATGAAGCTGCAAATAGAAATGTGGAATTTCTTTAGCTACATTATTTCATTACTATCCATTCTTACAATAGCTAGCTCTTTACAGTAAAGATATTTAACAGTTAAACATTTTAGACTTTGATAGTCCATTGCAGACTAAGAAAAACAGCACAAATGATATTATAAATAGTCATTTATTTTAGAAAGATAAGCAAAATGAACAGCGGGTGTTTTTTAATAATTGTCACATAATAAAAATACAAATTGTCTTGAATACATTAGTTTTACAAAACTTGGGATGGTTTAGGGAAACACCATTCATTTTGGTCACAATTTAGAGAGCACCAGACTTGCCTAATAACTGTAATAGCTAGTAGCATTACTACACTAATCTCTTTAAAATAAAATAAACAGTATTCACTGGCATTAGGAAACACATTGACTGCTTTCTAATAAATATTAAACGCTTCAAAAAGAAAGATGGGATAAACTTCCAACAAATCAACTTGCACATAGAATGACAAATCAACTCATGTGGAGGTGCACTTCAGATACAACACAATCAAACCTATAATTATAAATTTGGCATTCGAAAGCCATACCAATCTTGGTAAAAGGTTCATTGTTTATACAGATCAGACTTCAATGGTCCACCCACAAAAAATGAAAGATCTGTGTCCATAGAAGTGCACTGAATCTGTTGGAATGTAAAATATTAATTTCAAAAATTCCTGTCCAAAAAACACCCACCTTTTCTGCATGAGCCCAAACTGGATTTGCATCAGTGGATAACAGATATTTCAAAACATTATGAGCAGCAATAATGCACTTGAATTTTGGCAAACATTTACATTTTGTTCACAAAAGCAATCTTGATAAGTAAATTACATTTTCCCCTTCCTGTCAGTTTCAATAACATATTGCTTATTCAAACTTAAATGCACTTCCCCAAGACAAAGGAACAGTATACGCAAATGGAGTTTGCTACATATACCAACTTAGTAGGTAGCACCAGTCATTAACATTTTGAAAATGTCAGTACTACAGTAAGACTGCTTGAAGTACAATGTGTGACAAAACAAAAAGCATTGTAAATACAGTATTCTTCATAATCTCTGGAATGATGAGTGGATATGAAATAGACAGAGTGTAAACTCATAAGTGCTAGAAGAAAAAAGCTAACCAGTGCCAAAACCATATTTAAACCATAGCTTTTATATTTATTAGTAAAAAAAAAACACTTGTATAAAAATGGTAATTGAAATCTATTTTTCTCAAATAAACACATGTATTTATACAATATTAATTTTCTATAGGTAGGTTCTTTGTTTTCAACTTTTATTTTGTTTAAATTTCTCCAGAAATGTTTTATTTTAGATTTCAAAAAACAAAGTCCTGATTCTCTTATTGCCTAGTATAGCACTAAGTCACAAAGAACAGAAGTTCCCAGATTCAATTATCAATCTGTGCCAAGTTAGTTAATCTCAGCTAGAAGTGCTACAATTGGTCTTCCAGCATCAGGCCTGGGGCGGGAGGAAATCAACCAGGGTTTCCATTCCGATTGCTATTCAGTGATTCCTAATATATTTACTTGTTTGTCAGTCAAAGAGAACAGCATTGAGTTTGGCTATAATGCCCTCCATGGTTGCTGCAGCAGAGAAAGAAAGTAAAAAAAAATTAAAATTCAAGTGAAAATAAGAAGAGAAACATTCATGTTCCATTTTCTAAGTGAAACTTATGAGGAAAATTCAACGAAAACTTTCTCGCATCTATTTCAGTGGATATCTTCCTCATTTTAAAAATAAATTAGAAAAAAGTAACACTGCAAGTACATATTGTTTACTATTTAATGGTGCAGTGGAGAATAATGCAGCTGAGAGGGGCATACAAAAATGTAGGTTTTGCTAAATTCGTCAAAATTTCTTTCTCCCCTTCACACTCTCATGAAGCTGCTGACTCAGGCTGGGCTCCATGGATGCTAGCAGACCCCAGATCTTGCCCAAATGGCCATTCATGTACAAGCCTCGATAGCAAGTGCTGATTAGCTATTTGATTATGGGGCATGAAAGTGAATTCCAGTCCTGTCCACATAGAGTACATGCAATTTCAAGCAGAGCTCATTGGACAGGAAGACTGGCTGATTTTCTTATTCCCTGGGAACACAGAAGGCACTTGTAGCACCCTTACTGCAACTCCAGCTAAAGTTAGCTAATTCACCACAGTAGAGAGATTCTTGGTCATACGGTCCAGAAGAACACTGTGCAAAGCATTTACCAACTGAGCCATCAAGGTAAATCCCAGGTCTGTCAATTTTCAGGTGAATTTCAGAAAAAAATCAGAAACTAAAATTTGTAAAATTATGAATGGAGAATCAGTAAAAACTGAAAACAAAGAAGCTTAACAAGTAGGTTGTTCATGTCAACATCAGCGTGACCAAGACTTACTCAGTCACTGTTCAAGTATGCTTGAAATTGGATTAAAATTAAACTTATGTAATTGACAGTATTGCAAAACTACTTATTTTAACAAAAGCTATAGTTGTAAAAGTTTCAGGTCAGAATCACATTTACCAGGTTAGGTGTTGCATGAGCAAAGTATATTTCAGTGAATGAGGCTCTTAGCTATAGATGCAGATGATATTTCTTCAATAAAAGTTAAAATATAGTTGGTTACTCATTAATCTAATATTTTCTTTGACAGTCATTGAGGATTGGATTGGCTGTGAATACATCCAGGACAACAATGTAAGGTATCGTGAATAAAAATATCACACTCCACACAGTAGACGTTCTGGCATACATTGCAGATGTATACCTGCAAGAAATCAATGAAAGAATCAAACAGTAATCTTAAAGCCATGAAAGCACATTGGCTAATTTATTTTCCTCCTCAATACCATGTACCTCATCTCATCTGGAAGGTGAAGGGGGAGGTAGAAAATTCTGTTAAGTCTGTCAGTACCATTATTGAGCCATCTACAAGGGTGTGAGGGCAGTTTGTTCTCCAATTTCCCACCGGGAAGTACTATGTTCAAATGTGTATCATTTGACTTAATGTAACTTCACGGGAGAACCACGCGTTTGGCAGCAGCCTACAGAACAGTCAAGGGCATCACACCTGAGCCCTCTCCTGCCATCACACACAAACACACTTCCAGCAGGGAATACTAGACAATGGTCAGAAGCAGGATGCTTAGTCGATGTTGCACCCCCCGGCCCCCAACCAACCAGTGGTGCTAAAAGTAATTGTAGCAGCCAGCTGCTGCCCTGGCTGAGATTAGCTAACTAAACACTGACCAGGGAATTAATCCGTGGTCTATATGGTTTGATACAACAAGTAGTGTTTGAAGTACTTCCCTATAAACACTGTAAATATACTTCATGATTTTTTTCTTGCACAAGAGAAATTTCAATGTTTTGAACTGTGAAAGCAGCCTGCTGAAGATCTACCGTGTCAGTCGGTCAGCCAGCTGGAAAACACCTAGCCAAGTGATTTATTTGGTAGGTCTATCTTCAGCAGACTGTCACAATGACAAGTGGGGACTAGTATCCAGATATTCAAAATTAAATAAAAATGTTCAGAACTGGACTGGACTTAAGGATTTACAGCACTTATTAATCTCCTTAAGTGTAACATTCTCCTTAATTTTGATTTGAATTCGGTTCATTTGAATTTTAAGTAGGTCCACTGATGGAGAATCTGAATTTGTTTTAAATAAACTACCAATTCACCCAGGTAGTCCAATATATTGATTATATTTCATAATAAAACTCAAGTCAGGATCATTACTGTAACAATATAAATGTGTAATTGAATCATTCACTACATGGAGAGGGCAATTTCTTCAGCTCTAATATATTATATTATATGTGGCTGCAACATTGACACCATCCAGCATCTGCCAGGATGTGATACTGCAATAAGAATGTTAAGGATCTGTTTTTACAGAAATCTTCCATAGATAATACTTACATTCGGATCTTTCAACTCCCCCTGGCAACCTTGACAATACCTAAATAAATAGAGGACAAAAATATAACTTACTCTTTTTTCTAGCATTTTTTACTTCCTTCTGTTTCTCTCCTGAAGTCGTAGACTCCTTGCTGGGGTATGGTTCCACGGGCACCAAGTACCTTCAGATTCCTCTCCCAAATGCCATTTGTCATGTGCAAGTCTCAATAGCAAGTGTTGGCAAGCTATTAAAGCATGTAAAATATCACAGCCGAGCCTATTCCTGTCTGCCCCCAATGCCTACACGCACTCTTCCAGCAGAGGTCACTAAATAGCACTCAGATGCAGGAACTCTGGTTTGTTTCCTCCTCCCTAAGCCAAGGGCACGGAGGTTAATTATGGTGCTAACTCTGTACAAACCAAAGATCGTAGCTGGGACCTTCTTTGTCTGCATGGCTCAGTCACTTACTGGATAAACTTTCTCAGCCATTAGTGGAGCAAAATTCCAGTTTTTAAATACACATTAGTTCATTTATTACTAACCTAGAGGATGTAAAAACAATCACAAATTTGCACACTACAGAATACACAACTTTTAAAGTTGTGCGGGTAATAGCAGATGTAATGATGTGGTAGTTCTGAAAGTATAGTCTGCAGAGGCTACAGAAAGAGAAAAACAAAACTTATTTGATTCTGATAGCTGAAAATGTGACACTTTTTAGTCTGATTTCAGTTATTTTATTAAGATTTTACAGTGCTGTTGTATGCAAAGTGACGTCTGCTGCACGCCGTTAAGAAAAAACTTTAATTTATATAGTGCCTCATCATGTCCCCAGGTCGTCCCAATGAGCTTTACAACCAATGGATTACTTTTATATGGCAGCTATTTTGCACATAGCCAGTTGTCCACAAACAACAAACAAATGAATGACTAAATAACGTGTTTTTGGTGTGTTGTTTGAGGGATTAATGTTGGCTCAGGCACCAGCACCCTGCGCTTCTTTGAATAGTGCCATGGGATCTTCTACATTTACCTTAACAGGAAGACAGGGCCTCAGTTTAACGCCTCATTAAAGACAGCACTTCTGACAATGCAGCAGTCCCTCAGTAATACGTTGAAGTGTCAGCCTGGACTATGTACTCAAATCTCCAATGGGGATTGACCCCACAACCCTCTGACTCAGAGGTGAGAGCACTACTGAGACGAGCTAACAGCAGAGCCGCCCTGGCACTATTAGCCTATTACTGTAGTTAAATAAAAATCCTTTCAAGAACATTTTCTCTGGTAAATGAGGACTGATCTTAAGAGGGAAACAATATTACAAGGGCCACTTTTCAGTTTTTATTGAACCAAAACATTCTGATCTTTTTTCACCTGTGCAGTGTCCTTTACATACCTTTCTCCTTGAATCTCCTCCAAGGAAGTCTCTTTGAATGCATCCAATGGGAACAAATGGTGGTAAGACCTCGCCAAGTGAGGTGCAGACACTAATGTAAGACCTAATGTAAATGGGAAACAACATCCAGTTAAGTTATGGATCGAATGCTGCCTTCAGACACTCTTAACGTGTCATTTGTACAGGCCAACACCAGCTTAAGTATAGAAAGATTATTAATAATGGTAAACAAATGTTCAAAAACAATTTCCCCCCCCCCCCAATCATTTATGTGCAAACTTCAATTTTTTTTCAAAATATCATTATACAAAAAAGATAAGGTAACATATAAGCACACACAGATCCAAAAAAAAGCAAACAATATATAGTATTATTATACATCAGGATACATTTACAGATGCACTGGGGTAGTCATCTACACTGGATTTTTGTGTGTATACCTCCTAGGATATAATAGGATACAGATTAATATAGAACTGACTTTTCTGTAATTGATGCCCAATCTGTGAATTATTGCAAAGGTGCCCAAACTGCAGCCCATGAACCCTGGCTATCTGGCCCACAAAATACTAGGCAAATTCAAACAGTAATGCCAAACTGAAACAGTTAGTTTGTAACTTAGCTTAGGGCTTTTATGCATAGTCCACGAATTTGGTGCTTTGTATTGTAATTCTTTATTCATTGCTCCCTGTTCAAATCCCTCCAATCCACTATCCAACCTACCCTCAGCACCAAGACCAATCTTATCAAAGTCACAACAGCACTTGACCATGACTCACTGCCCCTCTTCAACTTCTCAGACACCTTTGTCAACATTGACCACATTTTTCTCTGCTGGCACTCCTCCAGTATCCATCTCCATGGCACTGCTTTCCGCAAGTTTTCATTCCTGTCTGGCCCAGCGCAGTTAATGCATAATCTCAGAAAAACAAACAGTTTCTCTTCCCATCCCAACATGGTCACTTCCAGAGTACCACAGAGTTCCATGCTTAGTCCTTTCCTATTCACCATTTACTTATTACCACCTCAATATCATCCACAAGCACTGGATTTGCTTCTGCATGTATACTCACAACACCAAGCTCCATCTCTCCACTCTACCCCTCTATCTGAGTTTTCTACTTCAGCCTTAGTTTCTACCTCCACCTTCTGCACCTTTGACTCCAGATTACTGACTGTTGCCCATTCCCTCTGCTCCACAATCTAAAGCAAAGCCACTGGTGTCCACAATTCTCTCCCAAAACCACATTTCCTTGCTATTTACCTCTCTGCCTTCAAACGTCTCCTAAAAACTGATCTTTTCAACCATGCCTCTAAGTTTGTAAGTGCAAGTACTCACCACAGACTTTGCATTCCACGGGCAGTTCAGCATATTTAGCTCTGCACTGGGGACAATAATATCCATCAAGTGTTAAAACTGGCCCACTACTGCTATCTAAATGCCTGAAAACACAAGTTAATACAGAAAATTTAAATTAAAATAACTAGTAATATAATTGTACTCAGTTTACAGCATAAAGTTTTGCAAATTTTATAAACCTTAAAAGAAACATACCAATACCGGCACAGAGAAAGGATGGATACAGATTCAAGTTCCACCCTGCTCAGTTCCCAATCTAAACCATTGGGGAAGAGAGGCACCAAGAGGAGGCAGCAGCATCTCCCAGAAAGGGGAAGGCGTGAGAAAATTTGACCTGGTGGTCCCTAACATCTGGTTTCAGGGGGCATTAGCAACATCTTGAGCGCAGTTTGCCCAGTGCCTCAGCTGCAGAGTTGTTAGGCCAAGTAGGCAAAGTAGGAAATAAAATTACTGAAAAAGGGAGGAAACTTGTGCAAAATATATGCCCTTTAAAAAAAAAACAAGAGCAACTGTAACTAATATGGGCATGAATTATAGAAAATTAATCTGAGCCAATTGGTAAACAAAATCCTCAAAATATAACGTTCTACTTCCTGAAACACCATTATACAGTTAAATCTGCAGCATCAATTTCTTTTATTGTAAAAATAAGTCTCAACTTTCTGCACAACTGGATTGACTTTGGTAAGCTAACTACCAACTAATAGTATGTATCAAATATAAATTCAAATATTGTTTCATACTGCTGCCCATCATTTATCATACTTACGCCATGCTGAAACATGGTTTTGCATCCTGATCTGATAAGGATACCATTGTATGCTGGGGGAAACCTTACAATAAAAGAAAATAATGAGTATTTCTATTTCATATCAAAAACATTTCATTTCTTAACACAATAAACAATGTTACAAAGCTAAACACCTTTTATCAAGAAATTCTGCCTAATCATTAATGCTGATACCAATGTAAATGAGATGCACCTTGATGGAATATCTGCAAAATTAAATGAAAAAGCAAATAGGGAGCGTTGTCAGTGCTGAAAAAATATAGATTCTCTCTCCCCAAGTCAAAACCTGGTGATAGTACAAGGCAGTTGCTTAGGCACACACTGGATGTGTGGACCAACATCCGATAGCACTATTCAGATATTACATCCCATCACTTTCCCATAACATTTACTTTTTCCACACCCTGAATCCAGGGAATTGTGTTGTTAATGAATTTGCACAGGATATCAGGACTGCTGAAGTTGTAAATAGATTTCACTTGGGAATGACAGGTTTCAGCTAGACAAACATTTGGGCCTTCTACTGGGTTATGTGTCACTAATTTATTTATCTGGGAACGCCTCCTTTCGCTCAGATTGTTTATCTCGTGAATAGCTGAGGCACGCAGGTTTGATGCCTGGTCTTAGTTGATTTAGCTAATTTAGCTGGGGTGATAGTGGGGGCACTATAATTGGCTTCATCATCCCTGGGCTAGGGAGTAAAATTGAGAAAAGCTTCCACTTCTGACCGTTATCCAACGACCCCTGCTGGAAGTTTGCGTGCGTGGACATCAGGTGAGGGCAGAATCATACTTGGCTATGGTGCCCCACATGGTTTAATTCCCTGCCAATATTTACTTTCTCGACTCGTGAATAACTGCCACTTGGGTGAGGTATCAGAGGGTACCTGCCTGCTGAATTGTACACTAGGAAGATGTCAATGTTTTCAAGAGAAAACAGGAAAAAGTTGACAGAAAAAGGGAGAGAGAAAAGCTTTCAATAGAGTTAGGGAGTAAAATTATCCAAGATCCATGAGAAACATGCATCTGAAGTAACTTAACTACCCTCCAAACATTGAGAACCACAGTGCCATTCATCTCCCATCCTTCGGGTACACTACTTGCTGCCCCTCTATATTTTCCTCTGTCACGACTCACTATTCCTAGAACAAAAGGACTTGAAAACAATTTGTTCTCAAGCCTCTACAGCAGACAACAACTATCCTCAGAATGTTTTTCCTCTCACAGAATTAAACTTCAGCAGTGTGCCAAGATGCTGTCTGCTACTGCCTTCCATGACCTCACAATGTCAGCCGTGGCTCAGTTGGAAGCACCTTCACCTCTGAGTCAGAAGGTTGGGGGTTCAAGTCCCATTCCAGAGACTTGAGCACAGAAATCTAGGCTGACACTCCAGTGCATTACTGAGGGAATGCAGCACTGTTGAAGGTGCCGTCTTTCGGATGAGATGTTAGAGCAGAGGGGGCCTCAGTTTCTCAGATGGATGTAAAAGATCCCAGGACACTATTTCAAAGAAGAGCAGGGGAGTTATCCCCGGTGTGATGGCCAATATTTATCCCTCAATCAACATCACTAAAACAGATTATCTGGTCATTATCACATTGCTGATTGTGGGAGCTTGCTGTGCGTAAGTTGGCTGCCATGTCTCCTACATTACAACAGTGACTACACTTCACAAGTACTTCATTGGCTGTAAAGCACTTTGGGACAGCCTGAGGTCATGAAAGGCGCTGTAGAAATGCAAATCTTTCTTCTTTTACACAATAAACTTTGCATTAGTGTTAAAGTGTTAATGATGAAAAACATTTGTCCATTCAGTGAACACTGCACTCCTTGATCTAACACTGCTCTAAAATAGTCAGAATTAAATTGAGAAAATAACTTTTACAGTTATCACATGGAAAAACAACATGCATGTTCAAAGATGCAAAGAATATTACATACTAAAGGATTAATTGACTAAGAATGTACTTACCCATACGAATGAGAGAACACTCTGAATTGGAGTTGGCAGGTGGAGGACTAACATGATAATTAAGTAGATCTTTAAAATGGCTCTCATCTAAAATAACATGGTACATACCTAGGAAGGGACCACAGAAATAATTTTAAGATGTTAATATTTCTTAAACTAGATTGTTTCATTTTTAATTTGAGGGAGAAACTCCCTCCATCTTCTTTGCTTTCCTGGTCTCTTTAGGCACGAAGTGCTACCAAAAGGACAGATGACCTGTTCCCATGATTTTGTCAATGCCACTAAGAATTAGCCAGCAAAAGGTTCACAAGATTGACTTCAATCCCTCACCCAACCTCTGCTTGGCAATTCCAGCCATAGTGACATGGCTGGAATTGGGTTGCAGGTGTGAAATCATGACCCAGCATTTACACAGTACATGTGTAGGCCCATGCTGCTGTATCCCAGGTTTGATAAATTAATTTAACAATGGCAACACTGACTCCAGATATCGAAGAATTCCACAATGAGAAGTATCACAATTATCAGTCTACTGATCTGGTTGGCTATGGGGAAGAAGATATATAGTTATATGACTAAACAGATGAAAAAAGCATTTATAGTGCAAAACTGACTTAATAGTTTTAAGATAGCCAGATGCTCAATGATGGGTATGTTAAGTACTTTGCTTAAATATTTAAAGTTAAGCAGTCACAAAAGTAAACCAGAATATTAGAAAAATGAGTAATTTCCTTCCTTTCGCATGGAAGTAAGAATCATTACACAAACTAATTTTCAACAAGATTCCACTCCCAAGAAGTCACTTTTGACGTGTGGTAAAATAAAGTTAAAACCATTCATTCATTCAGAGGCAACTGACAGACTAAATGCACCATAACTAACTTCTCCCCCACATATAGAGACAATTAATAAAACAAGCACTTTTTATTTTTCCACCAATGTTTCCCTTCCCCTCTCTGAAAGCATTGATTTTTTGCTGGGATATATACCACAGGTATCAGTCACCTTCCGGTACCCTGCCCAAGTGGCGTTATTCATACCCGAGCCCAGACAGTGAGTTTTGGCAGACTATTTGAGCATGTGGGGCATCGTAGCTGAGCCCAATTCTCCACTTACCCAAAATTCACACACACATTTTCAACAGAGGATTCTGGATCGCAACGAGAAGCAGGAACCCATCCCAAATTTCCTCTCCTTAATCAAGAGCATGGAAATCAATTGTAGTGCCCTTCCTACTGCCCTGGCTGCAATCAGGTAACTCAGCCCAGACTAAAGATTAAATCTGGGAATCTCTTGGTCTATATGGTTCAGCCACTCATTGTCTTAACCACTGAGACCTTGGGTGGGATTTAAAGCAAGCACTTTAAAAAATATTTTTCATTTTCTTTTCTAACTCTGACAAGATGAGTTGGTTAGTTCAGATTACCTACCACCAGTCTCACGGGTGAGAACAGTGCAAACTCGAACTTCCGCCGACAGACCAATCACAGACACTCTGATTTTAGCGGTCTTCAAGCACTTCATGAAGTAAAACATGATAGATTAGCATTACTGTAACAAAAATCTTAAAACACTGCAATCAACATTTAACAAATTTTAGTACAATTATGTCTCGCATTACAATATTTTTCCTTCTCCATTTTACTGCAAATTCTTTTTCTTTCTTCTCCTGAAGGCCTTGACTTTCTGCTGAGTTACCAACCACCCACCAGTACCTCACCATAGTGGCCCTTCTTCACGTGTGAAGGCAACAGGTGTCAGCAGATTATTCAACCACAGTGAACATCACAGTTGAGCCAACACTGTTCTCCCTTGCCATCCACATGTGCAACTTCCAGCAGAGGTAGGCCAGATAGCAATCAGGAGTGGAAACCCTGCTCAATTTTCTCCTCCCTGATCCATGGCACTAAAGCTAAATGTAGCACCTCTTCCATCACCCCAGCCGAGATCAGTAACTCAGCACAAAGCAGACAACCAGGTCTCTTGGGAATTCCACTTGTTGAAGAAACCATAGAATGAGAGAAATTTTACAGTTGCGCCTGTGCCAGCTCTGTAAAACGGCTACTCACAGTCCCATTCCCCTGCCCTTTCTAAAGCAGGAACCCACGTTCTGTAATTCCAAGGCATATTTACTAGTACGCGCACACGCACACAGTGACCTTCCCTCCATCATAAGGTCAGAAGTGGGGATGTTTGCTGATGATTGCACAATGTCCAGTTCCATTCGCAACTCCTCAGATAATGAAGCAGTCTATGCCCGCATGCAAGACCTGGATGACATTCAGGCTTGGGCTGATAAGTGGCAAGTAACATTCGTGCCACACAAGTGCCAGGAAATGACTATCTCCAACAAGAGAGAGTCTAATCATCACCACTTGACATTCAACGGGATTACCATCGCCAAATCCCCCACCAACAACATCCTGGGGGGGGGTTACCATTGACCAGAAGCTTAACTGGACCAGCCACATAAATACTGTGGCTACAAGAGCAGGTCGGAGGCTGGGTATTCTGCAGCATGTGTCTCCCCCTCCTGATTCCCCATCTACAAGGCACAAGTCAGGAGTGTGATGGAATACTCTCCACTTGCCTGATGAGTGCAGCTCCAACAACACTCAAGAAGCTCGACACCATCCAGGACAAAGCAGCCCGCTTGATTGGCACCCCTATCCACCGCCTTAAATATTCACTCCTCCACCACCGGCGCACTGTGGCTGCAGTGTATACCATCTACAAGATGCACTGCAGCAACTCGCCACAACTTCTTCAACAGCACCTCCCAAACCTGCGACCTCTACCACCTAGAAGGTTAAGGGCAGCAGGCGCATGGGAACACCATCACCCCCAAGTTCCCCTCCAAGTCACACACCATCCCGACTTGGAAATATATCGCTGTTCCTTCATCGTTGCTGGGTCAAAATCCTGGAACTCCCTCCCTAACAGCAGTATGGGAGTACTTTCACCACACGGACTGCAGCGGTTCAAGAAGATGGCTCACCACCACCTTCTCAAGGGCAATTAGGGATGGGCAATAAATGCTGGCCTGGCCAGCGACACCCACATCCCAGGAACGAATAAAAAAAACACACACACACACAAACCAGTGCACCACCAGGCCAGCTGCACATGGGTTACTTTCACCACTTATGAAGAAAATATATGAACCATTTACCTTAATAAGGTCATAAATGTTAGATGGGTCACATGTTGTAAGACTGCTAAAAATGACAAGCACTTCACGACTGGTGTGTCCTGGCATGTGCCTTTTGGAGAGAAAAATCAAAACTGAGGTTATGTCATCTGTTCTAATCTAGTGCAAAATCTAAACAAATTCCAGTTTGAGTAAAAATACAGCTCACATTATCTCAGGTGAAAGAGCAGCATGCAAACAGGAACAAAACAGAGAAATGAGGTGGGGGGGGGGGGTGGTAGTGGAAAGGTAAAATTTGTTTTCAAAAGTTCTGAAAATACTTACTTCAGAGTCTCCATGGCCAAGGTGAGTGAATTGTAAAGCGAAGGCTCTCCACTGCATGGCACACCTACGGCTTTCTTTAAGGCTTCTTTATGCTTCTTTGGATTTCCTAACACACAAACAATGACAAAACCAGTCTTAATTTGGAAATTACAATTGGCCTCAGTGCTAGGGAGGGAGGGGGGAAATAAATGAGCCAAGGTTCCTGTTCCTGATTGTCATCTAGTGACCCACTGCTGAAAAGTGTGATGATTCCATGATGATGTGGGTGTCAGGTGAGAATGCTTTAGTGCTCCTGCAGTCAAACAGTTTAGCAGCGCTTACTATCTGGGCTCACACAAAAAGAAAGCCCACCTGGGAGAGGTATCAGAGAATTGCTGGTTTCCACTGAACCAACCATAGAATAAGTCAAGTGCCTTCAAAAAAAAATAAGGGGAGTAAATTGGGTGGGGTAAAAAAAATGGGGAATAAAGGATGTCTACCTCACATGGTAGGTCTTAATTGGAAAACCTGTATGTCTGAAAGAAATTAAGTTATATAAGAAACACTTGCATTTATATAGCGCCTTTCACGACCACCGGACGTCTCAAAGCACTTTTGAAGTAGAGTCACTGCTGTAATGTGGGAAACGCGGCAGCCAATTTGCACAATGTGATAATGGCCAGATAATGTGTTTTTGTTCTGTTGGTTGAGGGATAAATATTGGCCAGGACACCGGGGCATAACTCCCCTGCTCTTCTTCAAAATAGTGCCATGGGATCTTTTACGTCCACCTGAGAAAGCAGATGGGGCCTCGGTTTAACGTCTCATCCGAAAGGCAGCACCTCCGACAGTGCAGCACTCCCTCAGCACTGCACTGGCGTGTCAGCCTAGCTTTATGTGCTCAAGTCCCTGGAGTGGGACTTGAACCCACAACCTTTTGCCTCAGAGGAAAGTGTGCTACCAACTGAGCCACAGCGGACACTGTACTGGAATCTGTATACTGCATTTGATACTAATTGTTATGAGAAGCTAATGATATTAGTGGATCCACTTGGTCCAAAAAGATACACTGGACTTAAAGCAAATTTCTTCTGGGTCAAAACAGGAAGATGATGGAAGAAGCCCCTGGAAGATAACCTGCTCAATTTAAAAAATAAATAAAACAGGTGTCAACTGTGTATGGAATAACAAAGGTTTAGATCCCACTTTATTTAATTTGTCCTAATAACTTTGACTGTACACAAATGTGTTACACTTTATCAATCAAATTTGAAGAGACGATTGGAAGCAAAACGATTCTGGGAATGTCAACAGGTATGACTGAATTGTATATTTATAGATCTTTCTGAAACTCAATGTGCAGTTATGAGTTCACTTGAACACTATGCAATGCACTAATAATATTCAAGAGAGATGTTTCAAGTTGTATTCACAAAGGAGACAGGGATATGGAAATGTACTCAAGAGTAGAAAAGGGGAGATCTAGGTTCCAGCTCCTTAGACTCCTCAGTAAGTTTCTTAGCCTAATTTTACAACTATTTGCTACTGAATGCTATGCTACAGAATAAACTGCATTACCTGCAAGTTCAGTAAGTTTTTCTGCCCTTTTGTTTTTTGTAGAAATGATACCAATCTAAAAATAAAAACAAAATATTGCAATTAGTAATGGGCAATATTTTGTTGCCATGAAAAAATTACTGGAGTTCTTAATCCACATATGGTCTTGTTATCAAGCTTGGACTGTGCCTCACATTTAAATGAAACATCAAGTATCTTGTCCAAAGGCTCATGGGGAATAAACCACTGCTGGGACCCATAATATCTGGCATAAGGAGAATATACTTAATGACTCCCTGCAATACAATTAATTCCACTAATGAGGTTGATTTAACTAACTCAGTCTGATTCATAACTTGAATTGAAATTAAGAGTGATACCTATGGTTACACAAATTGTGTTTCATAGAAACATAGAAAAATAGGAGCAGGAGTAGGCTATTCGGCCCTTCGAGCCTGCTCCACCATTCAATATGATCATGGCTGATCTTCTATCTCAATACCATATTCCCACTCTCTCCCCATACCCCTTGATGCCTTTTGTGTCTAGAAATCTATCTATCTCCTTCTTAAATATATTCAGTGATTTGGTCTCCACAGCCTTCTATGGTAGAGAATTCCACAGGTTCACCACCCTCTGAGTGAAGAAATTTCTCCTCATCTCAGTCCTAAATGTCCTACCCCGTATCCTGAGACTATGACCCCTCGTTCTAGACCCCCAAGCCAGGGGAAACATCCTCCCTGCATCCAGTCTGTTAGAACCCACAATAGAAAATTACAGTAATGGTCCAATGTACATTCATTAGGATGGGACCAGGAATAAGAGAATATAGTTATGATGAGAGCCATGAAAAACTAGGACTGCATTCACTGGAGCCGAAAGGATCAAGGAGATCTGATAGAAATAAAAAACTTGCGTTTACATATTGCCTTTCGTGACTTCAGGACATCCCAAAAGCATTTCACAGCCGACGAAGTACTTTTGAAGTGTAGTCACTGTTGTAATGTAGGGAAATGCAGCAGCTAATTTATGCACAGCAAGGTCCCACAAACAGCAATGAGATAAATGACCAGATAATCTGTTTTTAGTGATGTGGGTTGAGGGATAAATATTGACCAAGATATCAGGAGAAATCCCCTGCTACTCTTGGAATAGTGCCATGGGGTCTTTTACGTACACCTGAGAGAGCAGACAGAACCTCAGTTTAAAGTCTCACCAAAAGACCTCCGACAGTGCAACACTCCCTCAATACTGCACTGAAGTGTCAGTCTAGATATGTGCTTAACTCTCAAGAGTGGCCCTTGAACCCACGATCTTCTGACTCAGAGGCAAGAGTGAGCCAAGGCTAAACCTACTCATTCAAAATTTTGAAAGGGTTTGAAAGAGTATATAGTGAACGATTATTTCCATTGGTTAGTGCATCTGTAATAGGGGGCATACAATTAAATTAGCACAATAAGCATAAAGGAAAAAATATATATATTTTCCACACTAAAGGCTATTAAATTATGGAATGTGTTACTACAAGTGCCTATTGAAGCGGAGTCAATCATCACATTTAAGAGGGAATTAGATAACCACCTGAAGAAAAATATTAATGAGTACAGGGAAAAAGCAGAAAACTGGGATTAGAATTGATATCCAAAATTTAGAGTCAGCACCGACATAGGTCAATTAATTGGAACACAACTTGCATTTATATAGCGTCTTTAACATAGAAAAATAAGCCCAAGGTGCTTCACAGGAACGCAATCATAAAAACGGGCACCAAGCCAAAGGAGATATGAGATGGGGTAACGAAAACCTTGGTCAAATAGGTGGGTTTTAAGGAGGATCCCAAAAGGAGAGGGAGGTGGAGAGACAGAGATTTAGGGAAGGAATTCCAGAGCATAGGGTCTCGACAGCTGAAGACACGGCTGGCAATGGTAGGGCAAAGGGAGTGGGTAATGCACAAGAGGCCAGACTTGGAGGATGCAGAGTGCTTGGAGGGTTGTAAGGCTGGAGGTTACGAAAATAGATATACGTGAGCCCGTGAAGGGATTTAAACATGAGGATGAAAATTTTAATTTTAAGGCATTCAGGGTCCGGGAGCCAGTGTAAGTCAGCGAACATGGGGTGATGGGCGAGTATAACTTGGTGCATACTAGGTTACAGGCAGCAGAGTTTTGGATGAGCTGACGCTTATGGAGAATAGAAGATGGGGGGCTGACCATCAGAACATTGGAATTGATGGAGAGGAAACCAAGATTGCAAACAGACTGGTTCAACCTGAGACAGTGGCAAGGGAGGGGATAGAATCGGTGGCAAGGGTGCAGAATTTGTCGCATGAACTAAACACATTGGCTTGATGTGCAGATTCACCAGAATTATACCAGGGTTAAAAGGGTTAAATTAGGGTCAGATTGCATAAACTTGGGTTGTATTCCCTTGAGTTCAGAAGGTTGAGGAGTGATCTAATCAAAGTCTTTAAAATGGTAAAGGAATTCAACAGGGTAGATACAGCAAAACTATTTCCTCTGCTAGGGGAATCCAGAACAAGGGGGCACAAACTTAAAATTAGAACCAGGCATTTTAGGAGTGAAATTAAGAAGTACTTATTCACACAAAGGGTACTGGAAATCTTGAACTCTCTCCCTCAAAAGGCTGCGAATATTGGTCAATTACTATTTTCAAGACCGAGATTGATAGATTTTTGTTATGCAAGGTTATCGAGTGTATGGAGCAAAGGCAGGTAAATGGAGTTCAGGTACAGTCAGCCATGATCTAATAGCATGGGCTTGAGGGGCTGAATGGCCTACTGTTGCAGGAAAGAGGAGCACAAATTTGGGAGGCAACAACACATTCAAGGACTTTGAAAAGGAAAGGCAGGTTGGAGTTGTGCAAGGATAGATGGGCTGGAGTGTGGATTTTTTGAGGAGGAATGTGATGACGGCAGTTTTGAAAGGGAGAGGGGACAGTACGTGAGGAGAAGGAACCATTTACAATATCAGCTAGCATGGGGACCAGGAAAGGAGGTTGGGTGGTCAGCATTTTAGTTTGAATGGGGTCACGGAAGCAGGAGGTGGGTTGCATGAACAAGATGAGCTTGGAGAGGGAATGAGGGGAGATAGGAGAGAAACTAGAAAGAGTAGACTCGTCCTGACCCACAAATTCTTGTGTTCATACCTGACTAATAGGATTTTGGTCAAAATATTCTTCTACAAAGTATTCCAGTAACTGCAAAAAAGGAAAAAAAGCACTGATTTAAGAAGTTGTTTGCTTGCTAAACTGTAATATAAAGCAAACTGTACACACAAAATGCAGGCTGAAAAAAAGTAATATCCGTCAACAGCAGTGTTGCACAGCCTTGCTGCAAGCTTCTGATGGAGGTATCCACACTGGTATGCTGACAGGGAAGGACATCTGGACTTTGGCTCTAGATTTAAATGGGCTGATTCTACACCAAACGGCACAATTTAACTAGGCCAAGCTCCCTTAATGGCATGTACCAGAGCTGTACAGACCAGAAATCTCCAGTTCCTTTCCTAGTCTGTGCTATCCAGTGCATTTGTGTAGATTGTCAGATGAAGCCAGGACCAGGCTCAGCTGTGATGCTCTCCTATTGTGAAATAGCTCGACAACACTCCCCCCTACAAATGGCCAATTGAGCAAGGTACCAGGGGGTACTGTGCCCTTGCCCTGTAGAACTATACCTGAGCAGGAGTTAATACCTGCAGAAAAGCAGGGAAGGAACTAGGAAACAGTGAGGCTAGCACTTGAAGATGCACTCTAAATTCAGCCCTCCACAACTCTGGCCTCTTAGCTCCAGAAGGGTGAGATGTCTGTATTTCACCTCCTTTCTTTCACATCTGAGCAAAGAATTTCAGGAAAGAAGAAACTGCAGATCTCCTAGTAAGTAAATGCACTCTCTGATGTGGTACTCAGCCATACAGAGCAGGCGATCCCAGGTTTGGCCCCAAGTCTATGCTGAGTTAATTGATCTCGGGCAAGACAGTGCTGGAGGTGCTACAGCTGATCCAGCATAACGGGTTTGGTGGGAGGAAGGAGAGTTAATTATCCAGAGTTTTTGTTCCTCATCGCTAAACAATTACCAGTGTTGGAAAATGCATAGAGTGGATGTCAGCAGAAACAGACAATTCGAGCTCAGCTGCAATGCCCTCCTTGCACCCCAACACTCCTGCTTACTCTCATGGTCTGACCTCAAACATTGGCTACCAACAACCATGGAATTATACCCCAGCATGAGTGAGAAAATTAAGAAAGTTTTTGAAAAGCGGAAATTGCAATGCCTTTAATTATGATTCCACTCCTTCCGCCCCCCGCCCCCCACCCTGCCCCCAAAAAAGACACACACTATGTCTGGCAAACGTTTACTTGTTTCCAACTACTACACGAATTCCACTTCTGCACTGGCCAGCCTGCAAGTTTCCTCTCATTCAGTATAATGAACGGACATCTGTGGGGTGACCAGCGTGGAAGCAGAAAATCAAGGCCATTAACTTAGTCTCTTCCCCCTATTCTTAGCCTAACAAAATATTTCCCATTGCTAAAATGGGAACATGGTAAAAAATCAATAATCCAATTAATTCAACAGGATAAGTAATACAAAAAGGGGGGGGTTGGTGGTGGTGATGAGTGTAGGAAGAGTCAGGCAAATACAAAGGTCAAAAGTAGTATTCTTTGTAACATGTATTTTCAATTACAAATCAGAGAACCTTTCATACTAAAATTAAAAGTTACTATATGTTGGGAGATCCTCCAGGGTGTTATTACAATAAGAAGTGACTAATATGATATCCAGATTTAAAAATTCAGAAGTCCGGCAAGCTGACAAACATAACTCTTTTATTTTACCTTTAATGTTGAGGTATGTCGGTTCGGTTTCAAATCTTGATCTTCCATTGATCTTGACATGTCTATTATCACATACAAATGCCGCATCTATAAATCGGAAAATCAACGTAATAAGGGAGACCACCCTGCAGAATACCTTAACATTTGTACAGTACGCAAACTACATCTAGTTTAATAAACTTCACTTTTTGAGAAAAAAATGACAATCTAGTTAATCATTGTTTTTTGATGTCTGCAACAAGTTAGAGATCACACATAAAACACTTACCATTCCAAGTCTAACTTGTCCACGCTGCTCAAAGACTCTACAGGGAAGAAAGCAGCAGCAGAGTTATTTGAAGGGAAACTACACCAAAGTGAAGTCAGGCTCCTCGAGTGCCACACTGACTAAACAGACCCATTTTAAATGAAGGGTTTAATAGGTAGGGTGAACAGAAAAAGACTAGTTCCTCTGGTTGGAGAATCAGTGAGGAGGGGGATCTTGGGAGCTTAGAAGTTCACAGCACCGAATGACGCCATTGTGCCTCTCAAACTCGGAAAGAGCTATCCACACAGGGCATGGGAATTTCTCCAGATGCTTTTAATTTTTTTCTTTTTCAAATATTTCTCTACCTCCTTTTTAAAAGCTATGATAAATTCTGCTTCCACCACTGTTTCTGG
The DNA here is from genome assembly GCA_030390025.1 of Squalus acanthias. Classification (NCBI taxonomy): domain Eukaryota; kingdom Metazoa; phylum Chordata; class Chondrichthyes; order Squaliformes; family Squalidae; genus Squalus; species Squalus acanthias. Next base: position 149,183,726 of record CM059425.1, read on the forward strand.
TAGGCCAATCCATGTTCTAACAACCCTCTGCACAAAAATTCTCCTGACTTCTCCCTTTGTTTTTTGATTAACTTAATTTCATGTCCTCTAGTTTTGGACTCAGCAACCAAAGGAAATAGCTTTTTCTCTAATCACTATCAAAACCTTTCATAATTTTGGACAATTCTATCAGATCTCCTCTTAACCTTCTTTGTTCCAATGAAAAGAACCTCATTTTCTTCTCATAATTAAAGCATTTAAAATTGTCACCAACAGAGTAAGGAGAGAGATTAGAAGATTTTTTTATTTTTTTTACAGAGGGTCATTGGAGCACGAATGCTTTGCCACAGAGAGTTGAAGCAGAGGTCATTACATCTTTATAGGGAAAAGTGGAAATTTGAAGCAGATAAAGATACAGGGCTATAGTGAGAGAGCAAGGCGATGGTGAGGTTGTAACTAGCAGAATAGATAAGGTGGCACACAAGAGGTTATTAAACAAAATTAGGGCTCATGGGATTGGGGGTAATATACTAGCAGGGATTGAGGATTGGTTAATGGACAGAAAACAGAGAGTAGGAATAAACAGGTCATTTTCGGGTTGGCAGGCTGTAACTAGTGGGGTACCACAAGGATCAGTGCTTGAGCCACAGCTATTCACAATCTATATCAATGATTTGGATGAGGGGACCAAATGTAACATATCCAAGTTTGCTGATGATACAAAGCTAGGTGGGAATGGAAGTTGTGAGAAGGATGCAAAGAGGCTTCAAGGGGATATAGACAAGCTAAGTGAGTGGGCAAGAACATGGCAAATGGAATATAATGTGGAGAAATGTGAAGTTATCCACTTTGGTAGGAAAAATAGAAAAGCAGAGTATTTTTTAAATGGTGGGAGATTGGGAAATGTTGGTGTTCAGAGGGACCTGGGTGTCCTTGTACACGAATCACTGAAAGTTAACATGCAGATACAGCAAGCAATTAGGATAGCAAATGGTATGTTGGCCTTTATTACAAGAGGATTTGAGTACAAGAGTAAAGATGTCTTACTGCAATTATATAGGGTCCTGTTGAGACCACACCTGGAGTATTGTGTACAGTTTTGGTCTCCTTAACTAAGGAAGGATATACTTGCCATAGAGAGAGTCCAACGAAGATTCACCAGACTGATTCCTGGGATGGGGGGATTGTCCTATGAGGAGAGATTGAGTAGAGTAGGCCTATATTCGCTAGAGTTTAGAAGAATGAGAGGTGATCTCATTGAAACATACAAAATTCTTACAGGGCTTGACAGGGTAGATGCAGGAGGATGTTTCCTCTGGCTGGAGAGTCTAGAACCAGGGGTCACAGTCTCAGAATAAGGGGTCGGCCATTTAGGACTGAGATGAGGAGAAATTTCTTCACTCAGAGGGTTGGGAATCTTTGGAATTCTCTACCCCAGAGGGCTGTGGAGGCTCAGTCGTTGAGTATATTCAAGACAGAGATCGATAGATTTTTGGATATTAAGGGAATCAAGGGATATGGGGATAGTGCAGGAAAGTGGAGTTGAGGTAGAAGATCAGCCATGATCTTATTGAATGGCAGAGCAGGCTCGAAGGGCCAAATGGCCTACTCTGGCTCCTATTTCTTATGTTCTTTTGATTTGTTTTGAATTACTCTAGCAAAGAGCCAGCAATATGATGAACTGAATGGCCGACTCTTGTGCTATAGATTTCTATGGTTCCTCACAGACCAGGAAGGTCCCAGGTTTGGTAACTAGTCTGTGCGGAGTTAGCAGGTCTTAGCCAGGCTGATGGTCAGGCATTATAATTGGTTTCAATGTCCCTGAGCTAGAGGATTGCAATACAGTGAATGTGCATGTGTGCTTGATTCCACTCGAGCAAGGTACCAAAGTGCTTTTGGCACCCGTGAATGATACCCCATCACAAGTCACTACCTTCACAAGTGATGGGGAGAACTGGGGAGAAAATTTGAAAAAAAAGTGATCACATCAAATCTCTCATATCATCTTAGTGGTACTCTCCTGCAACTCTCCATGACCTTGGACTTATTTCCGAAAGTAAGGTAATCAAAACTGGACACAATATACTAACTGCAGCCTAACCAATGATTTTTATAGGTTTAGCATTACCCATTTGCTTTTGTACTCTCAACTCCAATTAAAAAATCTAGGATCCTCTATGCTTTTTACCCCCCACAGCTTTATCAAAATCCCCTGCCACATTTAAAAATTTGTTATCTGAATCCCAACTCTCTCTGTTCCTCTAGTTCTTTTAAAGTTTTACCATTTAGTGCATACGTCCTCTCCCTATTCATCTCACTTTTTCTGTACTAAAGTTAATTTAACATCTATTTCCCCAATCTACTAACCTTTCCACGTCCCCCTGAAGTCACTGACAATTCTTTTCACAGTTAACAACATTCCTATGTTTGATACCATCTCCCACATACCCAAGTCCAGATCACTTATATATATATTGAGAAGAGTAATGGGCCCAATACTGACCCTGTTTACACCCCTCCATTAACCACTCTGTTTTTTCTGTCCTTTAACCAATTTCCTATCCATGCTGCCACGCTCTAATACCATTTGGCTTAATTTTCTCTATAAGCCTCCTATGCAGTGTCTTCTCAAATGCCTTTTGGAAATCCATATAAATAATATTTACTGCATTTCCCTCTCAATACACTCCATTATTTCCTCAAAAATCTCTTATATTTTCCAGACATGAATTACCTTTTACAAATCCATGTTGGCTGTCCTTAATTAATCCACATCTTCCTGGGTGAGTATTAATTTTAGCCCATATTATGGCCTCTAGAAGAGTACCCACGAGGCTGACTGGTCTATAGTTACTTTTAGCAGAACTTCCATAGCTTACAATATTTGAAAGATTGTGGTCAAAGCCTCTGCTGTTTCCTCTCGAACTGCCCTGATACATTCCATCAAAGCCTTTCCACTTTGAGTTCCACCAACTTTTTTCAGTACTTTGTTCTTAGAATTGAAATACATTCACTGGTCTACTGGGCTGGTCACATTGTCATCATCATCATTTACTTGTCCCATTCACTATAGTGGTGTTAATTTAAAGTCTTGTTGAAATCAAGCAGATGGGCTACCCTCAATTTCACAGTACACAAAATGCATTCTCATGCTATTGTAGCTCAATGAATAAAAATATATTAACTTGGACTCTATGTTACCTTTTTCTTTTTTCTTTGAAGAGAAGATCATCAACAGTAGCTTTAAGAGAACCTGACTCATCTTCTTTAAGGACTTCCCTGCAAATAAAAGTAACAGGCGGTTGGGAGGAATTTCTAATATTGAAGCAAAACATTCTAAGCAAAGATAAAGCTTTACTTTGTTATATAGGGCATTCAAACGCTATATTTAGGATCATCTAAGCTGGCTATAATGATTTAAAATGAGGTGTTGAAAGATTACCTAACTAATAAAGCAAATACTGTAAATGTCATAAGTTGAACGTTACTCATTTTTTTGAAATTATAGCTCAGTTGGTAGCACTCTTGCTTCTGAGTCAGAAGGTTGTGCAAATATGCCTCACTATAGACTCATGTATAGAATACATGCTGACAGTACAATACTGAGGGAGTAGCGTTTTTTCCTCTCCAAAGTCCTTGGATGTGCTGTCGCCTCCCAAATCTGTGCCCATCCTTCCTGGAACTCCATGTTTGAATCCCTCCAATCAGGTTTCTGCCCCAGCCACAGTACCGAAACGGCTCTTATCAAAGTTACAAATGACATCCTATGTGACTGTGGTAAACTATCCCTCCTTGTCCTTCTCGACCTGTCTGCAGTTGACCACACCATCCTCCTCCAAAACCTCTCCTCCGTCGTCCAGCTGGGTGCGACTGCACTCGCCTGGTTCCATTCTTATCTATTCAGTCGTAGCCAGAGAATCACCTGCAATTACTTCTCTTCCCGCTCCTGCACTGTTACCTCTGGTGTCCCTCAAGCATCTATCCTTGGCCCCCTCCTACTTCTCATCAACATGCTGACCCTCGGCGTCATCATCCGAAAACACGTTACTTTCCATATGTACGCTGACGACACCCAGCTCGGCCTTACCACCACCTCTCTCGACTCCTCCACGGTCTCCGATTTGTCAGACTGCTCATCAGACATCCAGTGCTGGATGAGCAGAAATTTCCTCCAACTAAATATTGGGAAGACCGAAGCCATTGTCTTCGGTCCCCGCCACTAACTCCGTTCCCTAGCCACCGACTCCATCCTCTCACTGGCAACTATCTGAGGCTGAACCAGACTGTTCGCAACCTTGGTGTCATATTTGACCCAGAGATGAGCCTTAACATCACCCGACTCTACCCCTGCCTCAGCTCATCTGCTGCTGAAACACTCATCCATGCCTTTGTTACCTCTAGACTTGAATATTCCAACACACACCTGACCAGCCTCCCCTCTTCCACCCTTCATAAACTTAAGCTCATCCAAAACTCTGCTGCCCGTATCCTAACTCGCCAAGTCCCGTTCACCCATCACCCCTGTGCTTGCTGGCCTACATTGGCTCCCGGTTAAGCAACGCGTTGATTTAAAAATTCTCATTCTTGTTTTCAAATCCCTCCGTGGCCTCACTCCTCCCTATCTCTGTAACCTCCTCCAGCCCTACAACCCGGAGATATCAGTGCTCCTCCAATTCTGGCCTCTTATGCATCCCCAATTTTAATCGCTCCACCATTGGCGGCCATGACTTCAGCTGCCGAGGCCCTCAGCTCTGGAATTCCCTGCTTAAACCTCTCCGTCTCTCTTTCCTCCTTTAAGACGCTCCTTAAAACCTACATCTTTGACCAAGCTTTAAAAGAAAGAAAAGACTTGCATTCATATAGCACCTTTCACGACCACCGGATATCTCAAAGCGCTTTACAGCCAATTAAGTACTTTGGAGTGTTTTTTTTTAAATTCGTTTATGGGATCTGGGCATCGCTGGCAAGGCCAGCATTTATTGCCCATCTCTAGTTGCCCTTGAGAAGGTGGAGGTGAGCCGCCTACTTGAACCGCTGCAGTCCGTGTGGTGATGCTATTCCCACAGTGCTGTTAGGTAGGGAATTCCAGGATTTTGACCCAGCGACGATGAAGGATCAGCGATATACTTCTAAGTCAGGATGGTGTGTGACTTGGAGGGGAACTTGGAGGTGGTGGCGTTCCAATGCGCCTGCTGCCCTTGTCCTTCTCGGTGGAAGAGGTCGCGGGTCTTTTGGGAGGTGCTGCCGAAGAAGCCTTGGCGAGTTGCTGCAGTGCATCTTGTAGATGGTACACACTGCAGCCACGGTACGTCGGTGGTGGAGGGAGTGAATGTTTAAGGTGGTGGATGGGGTGCCAATCAAGCGGGCTGCTTTGTCCTGGATGGTGTCGAGCTTCTTGAGTGTTGTTGGAGCTGCACTCATCCAGGCAAGTGGAGAGTATTCCATCACACTCCTTACTTGTGCCTTGTAGATGGTGGAAAGGCTTTGGGGAGTCAGGAGGTGAGACACTCACTGCAGAATACCCAGCCTCTGACCTGCTCTTGTTGCCACAGTATTTATGTGGCTGGTCCAGTTAGGTTTCTGGTTAATGGTGACCCCCCAAGATGTTGATAGTGGGGGATTCGGTGATGGTAATGCCATTGAATGTCAAGGGGAGGTGGTTAGACTCTCGCTTGTTGGAGATAGTCATTGCCTGGCACTTCTGTGGCGCGAATGTTACCTGCCACTTATCAGCCCAAGCCTGAACATCATCCAGGTCTTGTTGCATGCAGGCACGGACTGCTTCATTTTCTGTGGAGTTGTGAATGGCGCTGAACACTGTGCAGTCATCAGCGAACATCCCCATTTCTGACCTTATGTTGGAGGGAAGGTCATTGATGAAGCAGCTGAAGATGGTTGGGCCGAGGACACCGCCCTGAGGAACTCCTGCAGTGATGTCCTGGAGCTGTGATGATTGACCTTCAACCACCAGAACCATCTTCCTTTGTGCTAGGTATGACTCCAGCCAGTGGAGCGTTTTCCCCGATTCCCATTGACTTCAGTTTTACTGGGGCTCCTTGATGCCACACTCGGTCAAATGCTGCCTTGATGTCAAGGGCAGTCACTCTCACCTCACCTCTGGAATTCAGCTCCTTTGTCCATGTTTGGACGAAGGCTGTAATGAGGTCGGGAGCCGAGTGGTCTTGGCGGAACCCAAACTGGGCATCAGTGAGCAGGTTATTGGTGAGTAAGTGCCGCTTGATAGCACTGTCAATGACAGAGTGTAGTCACTGTTGTAGTGCAAGCTTTTGGTCATCTGCCCCAATATCTATGTGTGTGGCTCGGTGTCAAATTTTGTTTGATAATGCTCCTGTAAAGCGCTTGGGACGTTTTAAATGTGCTATATAAATGTTGTTGTTAAAGGTGCCATCTTTCAGATGAGACATTGGCCCAAAAATTAGTGCCGCTACGTGAGAGTACGCACTGTGTACTCTCGCGTATTCTGTCTCCAATTGCCGGTTTTCTGCATGCACTGCGCATGCGCTGAAAACCGGCACTTGGTGAATTCAAAAGGGGGCGGTTCCTAGGTGAACCGCGTGCGCGCTACAGGCTGCGCGCACGCAGTGCACTTAGTGCTTTGGACGCGCAGGTAAGCATGGAAGATTTTAGACATAAAGAAAGGAGGTGCAAGACCCTCTTTTAACAAGGTAAGTACTTAATTAAGTATTATTTTGAATTTTTTTTTAACAGGTATATCTTTTTTAGAGACTTTAAAGACAGGTAAGTTTATTTTTATAACTTTTTAAAAGATTTTAAATTTTTTCAAAAATTGAATTTTTTGTTTAAAATGGTTAATTTATTTAACTATACTTATTTTATTAATGTGATGGTTTTTTAAAAAAATTTAATTGAGGTTTAGCTGTTCTTTTGGGGGGGTATAGTATTCATAGCTTTCACAGCCATGCTGTGAAAGCTATGAATGAAAGATGGTGTGCTGCCATTGGCTCTAACTGAGTCACGTGATCCCACAGCTCGCACGAATTAACTACGCCTGTGGGATACGAAAGCACTGCACAGCTGCTGTCCAGAACATCAAGTTCGTGCGAGCTCGGACTGAAAAAGCCAGCGCGCAGTGAGAGATCGCGGGAAGGCCTTACCCTCGCACGAAGGCTCACTCACTAATTTTTGGGCCATTAAATTGAACCCCTGTCTGCCTGCTAAGGTGGGTAAGAAAAAACACGTGGCAATATTCAAAATAGTGCAGAAATTCTCAACCTTAAATAAAACTATAACACATACCAAGTCCGTTCATAGCCTCCTTCCCACCGTTTGGTTTTTTCTGGTTCATCATACATTTTTTGGGGGTGTTTGTTTGGTAACAGTTACCTTTAAAATAAAAATGATAAAATGATTGCGAAACATTGCATTTTTTCTGTATTGTCCAAAAATAATAACCATCATGCTCCCTCTACTCCACCAGACCTCAAAAGTGCACTTCCATTTCCCATACAGCCACTCAAAAAATATAGGGCCGGATTTTCCGGGGCCTATGACCGCGTACCCACAGTGCCCCGCAAGTGCCGGGTTTCCGCATGCGTGAAAACCCGGAACTTGCAATCTGTCAAGTTTCAGCTTGACAGATCGTACGAATCCACAGGAAATGGACATTCGCTGGCGGAGAGTTGGGCTATTTGCCCAACTACTGCCCAGCGAATGCCCAAGAAACCCTTAGGGCCTTCTTTTACCAGCGTAAGGGTTGAAATAAATATTAAAATAATATATTTTTTTAATGATTTAAACATTCAAAAACCTTTAAACTTCGTTTGTTATTTTTGGCCCCTTTAAAAATGTTTAAATTTATTTTTCAAAAAATTAAATTTTTGTTTTAAATGTTTAATTAAATTGTATTTTAATTAATTTTGAACATGTGATGATTTATTTTTATTTAAGTGCTGTGAAAGTGTGTGTTTTTAAGGGGATTCCTATTATGCTTATGGGGATTCTGTACGTAAATGGAACCCCCATACGCATATGATATAATTGCGATTACGGAGACATGGCTGCAGGGTGACCAAGGCTGGGAGCTGAATATCCAAGGATATTCGATATTTAGGAAGGACAGGCAAAAAGGAAAAGGAGGTGGGGTGGCCTTGTTAGTAAAGGATGAAATCAGAGCAATAGTGAGAAAGGATATTGGCTCAGAAAATCAAGATGTAGAATCAGTTTGGGTGGAGCTAAGAAGCACCAAGGGGCAGAAAACATTGGTGGGAGTTGTATATAGGCCTCCAAACAGTAGTGATAATGTAGGGGATGGCATCAAACAGGAAATTAGAGATGCATGTAACAAGATACTACAGTAATCATGGGTGACTTTAATCTACATATAGACTGGCCAAACCAAATTAGCAATAATACTGTGGAGGATGAATTCCTGGAGTGTGTACGAGATGGTTTTTTAGACCAGTACGTTGAGGAACCGGCTATCCTAGGGAACAGGCTATCCTAGATGGGGTATTGTGCAATGAGAAGCGGTTAATTAATAATCTTGTTGTGCGGGGTCCTTTAGGGAAGAGTGACCATAACATGATAGAATTCTTCATTAAAATGGAAAGTGAAGAAGTCCAATCCAAAACAAAACTAAATCTAAACAAAGGAAACTATGAAGGTATGAGGAGTAAGTTGGCTATGATAGATTGGGGAGCTTCATTAAAAGGCATGACGGTGGATAGGCAATGACTAACATTTAAGGAACGAATGCATGAATTGCAACAGTTATACATTCCTTTCTAGCGCAAAAACACAAAAGGAAAAGCGGCCCAACCATGGCTAACAAAAGAAATTAAGGATAGTATTAGATCCAAAGAGGAGTCATATAAAGTTGCCAGAAAAAGTAGCAAGCCTGAGGATTGGGAGCAGTTTAGAACTCAGCAAAAAAAGACCAAGAGATTGATTAAGAGGGGAAAGATAGAGTATGAGAGTAAACTTGCAAGGAACATAAAAGCGGATTGTAAAAGCTTCTATAAGTATGTAAAAAGAAAAAGATTACTGAAGACAAATGTAGGTCCCTTACGGTCAGAAACGGGAGAATTTATAATGGGGAACAAGGAAATGGCCTGAGCAATTAAACAAATACTTTAGTTCTGTCTTCATGGAAGAGGACACAAATAACTTCCCAGAAATGCTAGGGAACCAAGGGTCTAGTGAGAAGGAGGAATTAAAGGAAATTAGTATTAGTAAAAAAATAATGCTGGAGAAATTAATGGGACTGAAAGCTGATAAATCCCCAGGCCTGATAATCTGCATCCCAGAGTACTAAAAGAGGTAGCCATGGAAATAGTGGATGCATTGGTTGTCATCTTCCATAATCTATAGAATTTTGGAACAGTTCCGGCAGATTGGAGGGTGGCAAATGTAACCCCACTATTTAAAAAAGGAGAGAGAAAACAGGGAACTACAGACCGGTTAGCCTAACATCAGTAGTAGGGAAAATGCTAGCGTCTATTATAAAGGATGTGATAACAGGACACTTAGAAAATATCAACGGGATTAGACAAAGTCAACATGGAATTATGAAAGGGAAATCGTGTTTGACAAACCTACTGGAGTTTTTTTTGAGGATGTAACTGGTAGAATAGATAAGGGAGAACCAGTGGATGTGGTGCAATTGGATTTTCAGAGGGCCTTTGATAAAGTCCCACATAAGAGGTTAGTGTGCAAAATTAAAGCAAATGGGATTGAGGGTAATATACTGGCATGGATTGAAAATTGGTTAACAGACAGGAAACAGAGTAGGAATAAATGGGTCTTTTTCGAGGTGGCAGGCGGTGACTAGTGGGGTACCGCAAGGATCAGTGCTTGGGCCCCAACTATTCACAATACATATCAATGATTTGGATGAGGGAACCAAATGTAATATTTCCAAGTTTGCTGACGACACGAAACTAGGTGGGATTGTGAGTTGCGAGGAGGATGCAAAGAGGCTTCAAGGCGATTTAGACAAGTTGAGTGAGTGGGCAAATACATGGCAGATGCAGTATAACATGGATAAATGTGAAGTTATCCACTTCGGTAGGAAAAACAGAAAGGCAGAGTATTATTTAAATGGTGATAGATTGGGAAATGCTAATGTACAAAGGGACCTGGGTGTCCTTGTACACCAGTCACTGAAAGCAAACATGCAGGTGCAGCAAGCAGTTAGGAAGGCAAATTGTATGTTGGCCTTCGTTGCAAGAGGATTTGAGTACAGGAGCAAGGATGTCTTACTACAGTTGTACAGGGCCTTGGTGAGACCACACCTGGAGTACTGTGTGCAGTTTTGGTCTCCTTACCGAAGAAAGGATAGACTTGCCATAGAGGGAGTGCAGCGAAGGTTCACCAGACCAATTCCTGGGATGGCAGGACTGTCGTAGGAGGAGAGATTAGGTCGACTAGGCCTGTATTCACTAGAGTTTAGAAGAATGAGAGGGGATCTCATTGAAACGTATAAAATTCTGACAGGGCTAGACAGACTGGATGCAGGGAGGATGTTTCCCCTGGCTGGGGGGTCTAGAACGAGGGGTCACAGTCTCAGGATACGGGGTAGGACATTTAGGACTGAGATGAGGAAAAATTTCTTCACTCAGAGGGTGGTGAACCTGTGGAATTCTCTACCACAGAAGGCTGTGGAGGCCAAGTCACTGAATATATTTAAGAAGGAGATAGATAGATTTCTAGACACAAAAGGCATCAAGGGGTATGGAGAGAGAGCGGTAATATGGTATTGAGATAGAGGATCAGCCATGATCATATTGAATGGCGGAGCAGGCTCGAAGGGCCGAATGGCCTACTCCCGCTCCTATTTTTCTATGTTTCTATGTTTCAGTACAGAAGACGAGGAGACAAAATTGGTGCAGAAATTTGGCAACGAGAGAAAGATAAAAGCAGATGTGGTTATACACCAAATTGGTCATATGCTTTTCACTGCAAATGAATAAGAGTTGACATGTCCACTCCAACCCCTCTGAATTTACCCCAATGCAACAACACAGCCCCCAAGATCCACAACCTCTACTCCTAACCTCACAGCCCCTAACCTTAACCCCACTGATCCCTAACCCCACAGATCTCTAGCCCCATAGCCCCTGCCCTTAAACCCACAGACCCCTAACCCCACAGATCTCTAACCCCCCCCCACACCCCTAACCCCACAGATCTCTAACCCCCACACACCCCTAACCCCACAGATCTCTAACCCCCACACACCCCTAACCCCATACACCCCTAACCGCCCCACACCCCTAACCCCATACACCCCTAACCCCACAGATCTCTAACCCTCCCCCACACCCCCAACCCCACAGATCTCTAACCTCCCCACACCCCTAACCCCACAGATCTCTAACCTCCCCACACCCCTAACCCCACAGATCTCTAACCCCCACACACCCCTAACCCCACAGATCTCTAACCCCCCACACCCCTAACCCCATACACCCCTAACCCCACAGATCTCTAACCCCCCCCCCCACACCCCCAACCCCACAGATCTCTAACACCACACACCCCCAACCCCACAGATCTCTAACCCCACACACCCCCAACCCCACAGATCTCTAACCCCCACAGATCTCTAACCCCCCCACACCCCTAACCCCATACACCCCTAACCCCACAGATCTCTAACCCCATAGCCCCTGCCCTTAAACCCACAGACCCCTAACCCCACAGTCCTTGCTCCTAGCCCCACACACACACCCTAGCCCCACACACCCCCTAGCCTCCACACACCCCCCAACACCTCACACCGAACCCCACACTCCTAATCCCACACACCCCGAGCCCCACAGATCTCTAACCTCTCCACACCCCTAACCCCACAGATCTCTAACCCCCCCCACACCCCGAGCCCCACAGATCTCTAACCCCCCCACACCCCGAGCCCCACAGATCTCTAACCCCCCCACACCCCGAGCCCCACAGATCTCTAACCCCCCCACACCCCTAACCCCACAGATCTCTAACCCCCCCCACACCCCTAACCCCACAGATCTCTAACCCCCCCCCACACCCCTAACCCCACAGATCTCTAACCCCCACACACCCCTAACCCCACAGATCTCTAACCCCCCCACACCCCTAACCCCATACACCCCTAACCCCACAGATCTCTAACCCCCCACACCCCTAACCCCACAGATCTCTAACCCCCACACACCCCTAACCCCACAGATCTCTAACCCCCCCACACCCCTAACCCCATACCCCTAACCCCACAGATCTCTAACCCCCACACACCCCCAACCCCACAGATCTCTAACCCCACACACCCCCAACCCCACAGATCTCTAACCCCACACACCCCCAACCCCACAGATCTCTAAGCCCCGCACACCCCTAACCCCACAGATCTCTAACCCCCACACACCCCTAACCCCACAGATCTCTATCCCCACACACCCCTAACCCCACAGATCTCTAACCCCCCCACACCCCTAACCCCATACACCCCTAACCCCACAGATCTCTAACGCCCCCCACACTCCTAACCCCACAGATCTCTAACCCCCACACACCCCCAACCCCACAGATCTCTAACCCCCACACACCCCTAACCCCATAGATCTCTAACCCCCACACACCCCCAACCCCATAGATCTCTAACCCCCACACACCCCCAACCCCACAGATCTCTAACCCCACATACCCCCAACCCCACAGATCTCTAATCCCCGCACACCCCTAACCCCACAGATCTCTAACCCCCACACACCCCTAACCCCACATACCCCCAACCCCACAGATCTCTAATCCCCGCACACCCCTAACCCCACAGATCTCTAACCCCCACACACCCCTAACCCCACAGATCTCTAACCCCCACACACCCCTAACCCCACAGATCTCTAACCCACACACACCCCTAACCCCACAGATCTCTAACCCCCACACCCCTAACCCCACAGATCTCTAATCCCCACACCCCTAACCCCACAGATCTCTAACCCCCACACCCCTAACCCCACAGATCTCTAACCCCCACACCCCTAACCCCACAAATCTCTAACCCCCACACACCCCTAACCCCACAGATCTCTAACCCCCCCACACACCCCTAACCCCCACACCCCTAACCCCACAGATCTCTAACACACCCCCACACACCCCTAACCCCTACACACCCCTAACCCCACACACCCCTAACCCCACAGATCTCTAACCCCACACACCCAACACCTCACACCGAGCCCCACACTCCTAATCCCACACACCCAGAGCCCCACACACCCCGAGCCCCACAGATCTCTAACCCCCCCACACCCCTAACCCCACAGATCTCTAACCCCCACACACCCCTAACCCCACAGATCTCTAACCCCCCCACACCCCTAACCCCATACACCCCTAACCCACAGATCTCTAACCCCCCCACACCCCTAACCCCACAGATCTCTAACCCCCACACACCCCTTACCCCACAGATCTCTAACCCCCACACACCCCTAACCCCACAGATCTCTAACCCCCACACACCCCCAACCCCACAGATCTCTAACCCCACACACCCCCAACCCCACAGATCTCTAATCCCCGCACACCCCTAACCCCACAGATCTCTAACCCCCACACACCCCTAACCCCACAGCTCTCTAACCCCCACACACCCCTAACCCCACAGATCTCTAACCCCCACACACCCCTAACCCCACAGATCTCTAACCCCCCCCACACCCCACAGATCTCTAACCCCCACACACCCCTAACCCCACAGATCTCTAACCCCCACACACCCCTAACCCCATACCCCTAACCCCACAGATCTCTAACCCCCACACGCCCCCAACCCCACAGATCTCTAACCCCACACACCCCCAACCCCACAGATCTCTAACCCCCCCACACCCCTAACCCCATACACCCCTAACCCACAGATCTCTAACCCCCCCACACCCCTAACCCCATACACCCCTAACCCACAGATCTCTAACCCCCCCACACCCCTAACCCCACAGATCTCTAACCCCCACACACTCCTTACCCCACAGATCTCTAACCCCCACACACCCCTAACCCCACAGATCTCTAACCCCCACACACCCCCAACCCCACAGATCTCTAACCCCACACACCCCCAACCCCACAGATCTCTAATCCCCGCACACCCCTAACCCCACAGATCTCTAACCCCCACACACCCCTAACCCCACAGCTCTCTAACCCCCACACACCCCTAACCCCACAGATCTCTAACCCCCACACACCCCTAACCCCACAGATCTCTAACCCCCCCCACACCCCACAGATCTCTAACCCCCACACACCCCTAACCCCACAGATCTCTAACCCCCACACACCCCTAACCCCATACCCCTAACCCCACAGATCTCTAACCCCCACACGCCCCCAACCCCACAGATCTCTAACCCCACACACCCCCAACCCCACAGATCTCTAATCCCCGCACACCCCTAACCCCACAGATCTCTAACCCCCACACACCCCTAACCCCACAGATCTCTAACCCCCACACACCCCTAACCCCACAGATCTCTAACCCCCACACACCCCTAGCCCTGCAGATCTCTAACCCCCACACACCCCTAACCCCACAGATCTCTAACCCCCACACACCCCTAACCCCACAGATCTCTAACCCCCACACACCCCTAACCCCACAGATCTCTAACCCCCACACACCCCTAACCCTGCAGATCTCTAACCCCCACACACCCCTAACCCCACAGATCTCTAACCCCCACACACCCCTAACCCCACAGATCTCTAATCCCAACACACCCCTAACCCCACAGATCTCTAACCCCCACACACCCCTAACCACACAGATCTCTAACCCCCACTCCCCTAACCCCACAGATCTCTAACCCCCACAGATTCTAACCCCCACAGATCTCTAACCCCCCACACCCCTAACCCCATAAATCTCTAACCCCCACACCCCTAACCGCCACACACCCCTAACCCCACAGATCTCTAACCCCCCCCACACACCCCTAACCCCCCCCACACACCCCTAACCCCCACACACCCCTAACCCCACAGATCTCTAACTCCCCCCCCACACACCCCTAACCCCAGATCTCTAACTCCTCCCCAAACACCCCTAACCCCCACACACCCCTAACCCCACAGATCTCTAACCCCACACACCCCCAACCCCACAGATCTCTAATCCCACACACCCCGAGCCCCACACACCCCGAGCCCCACAGATCTCTAACCCCCACACACCCCTAACCCCACAGATCTCTAACCCCCACACACCCCTAACCCCATAGATCTCTAACCCCCACACACCCCCAAACCCACAGATCTCTAATCCCACACACCCCTAACCCCACAGATCTCTAACCCCCCCCCACACCCCGAGCCCCACAGATCTCTAACCCCCCCACACCCCGAGCCCCACAGATCTCTAACCCCCCCACACCCCTAACCCCACAGATCTCTAACCCCCACACACCCCTAACCCCACAGATCTCTAACCCACCCACACCCCTAACCCCATACACCCCTAACCCCACAGATCTCTAACCCCCCCACACCCCTAACCCCACAGATCTCTAACCCCCACACACCCCTTACCTCACAGATCTCTAACCCCCACACACCCCTAACCCCATAGATCTCTAACCCCACACACCCCCAACCCCACAGATCTCTAATCCCCGCACACCCCTAACCCCACAGATCTCTAACCCCCAGACACCCCTAACCCCACAGATCTCTAACCCCCACACACCCCTAACCCCACAGATCTCTAACCCCCACACACCCCTAACCCCACAGATCTCTAACCCCCCCCACACCCCTAACCCCACAGATCTCTAACCCCCACACATCCCTAACCCCACAGATCTCTAACCCCCCCACACCCCTAACCCCATACACCCCTAACCCCACAGATCTCTAACCCCCAGACACCCCTAACCCCACAGATCTCTAACCCCCACACACCCCTAACCCCACAGATCTCTAACCCCCACACACCCCTAACCCCACAGATCTCTAACCCCCCCCACACCCCTAACCCCACAGATCTCTAACCCCCACACATCCCTAACCCCACAGATCTCTAACCCCCCCACACCCCTAACCCCATACACCCCTAACCCCACAGATCTCTAACCCCCCCCACACCCCCAACCCCACAGATCTCTAATCCCCGCACACCCCTAACCCCACAGATCTCTAACCCCCAGACACCCCTAACCCCACAGATCTCTAACCCCCACACACCCCCAACCCCACAGATCTGTAACCCCACACACCCCCAACCCCACAGATCTCTAATCCCCGCACACCCCTAACCCCACAGATCTCTAACCCCCACACACCCCTAACCCCACAGATCTCTAACCCCCACACACCCCTAACCCCACAGATCTCTAACCCCCACACACCCCTAACCCCACAGATCTCTAACCCCCACACACCCCTAACCCCACAGATCTCTAACCCCCACACCCCTAACCCCACAGATCTCTAACCCCCACACCCCTAACCCCACAGATCTCTAACCCCCACACGCCTAACCCCACAGATCTCTAACCCCCACACCCCTAACCCCACAAATCTCTAACCCCCACACCCCTAACCCCCACACACCCCTAACCCCACAGATCTCTATCCCCCCCACACACCCCTAACCCCCACACCCCTAACCCCACAGATCTCTAACCCCCCCACACACCCCTAACCCCCACACACCCCTAACCCCACAGATCTCTAACCTCCACACACCCCTAAGCCCCCAGATCTCTAACCCCACCACACCCCTAACCCCGCAGAACTCTAACCCCCACACACCCCTAACCCCACAGATCTCTAACCCCACACACCCCAAACCCCCACACACCCCTAACCCCCCAAATCTCTAACCCCCACACACCCCTACCCTCACAGATCTCTAACCCCCACACACCCCTAACCCCACAGATCTCTAACCCCCACACACCCCTAACCCCACAGATCTCTAACCCCCACACACCCCTATCCCCACAGATCTCTAACCCCCACACCCCTAACCCCACAGATCTCTAACCCCCACACCCCTAACCCCACAGATCTCTAACCCCCACATCCCTAACCCCACAGATCTCTAACCCCCACACCCCTAACCCCACAGATCTCTAACCCCCCCACACACCCCTAACCCCCACACCCCTAACCCCACAGATCTCTAACCCCCCCCCCACACATCCCTAACCCCACAGATCTCTAACCCCCCCACACACCCCTAACCCCACAGATCTCTAACTCCCCCCCCACACACCCCTAACCCCCACATACCCCTAACCTCACAGATCTCTAACTCCCCCCCCACACACCCCTAACCCCAGATCTCTAACTCCCCCCCCCACACACCCCTAACCCCCACACCCCTAACCCCACAGATCTCTAACCCCCACACCCCCCTAACCCCACACCCACCTAACCCCACAGATCTCTAACCTCCACACACCCCTAACCCCCCAGATCTCTAACCCCACCACACCCCTAACCCCGCAGAACTCTAACCCCCACACACCCCTAACCCCACAGATCTCTAACCCCACACACCCCAAACCCCCACACACCCCTAACCCCCCAGATCTCTAACCCCCACACACCCCTAACCCCACAGATCTCTAACCCCCACATCCCGAACCCCACAGATCTCTAACCCCCACACCCCTAACCCCACAGATCTCTAACCCCCACACCCCTAACCCCACAGATCTCTAACCCCCCCACACACCCCTAACCCCCACACCCCTAACCCCACAGATCTCTAACCCCCCCACACACACACACACCCCTAACCCCCCCCCTAACCCCACAGATCTCTAACCCCCCACACACACCCCTAACCCCACAGATCTCTAACTCCCCCCCCACACACCCCTAACCCCACAGATCTCTAACTCCCCCCCCACACACCCCTAACCCCCACACACCACTAACCCCTAACCCCCACACACCCCTAGCTCCACCTCTCCAGCCCCAATCTCTCCTCCGCTCGCGCTGATTCTGTTTAACCGATTCGCCACGGGCGGATTTAAACTCACTCCAAGCGCCAGCTCCCAGTGTCACAAACAAACACATCCGCAGCCGCGCACAGCAACAAGCCGGCAGTTCCGGGTACCGGCCGGTAGCGCCGGTTAAATGGGCGCGTGTGTGTGAAATAACTGATGAATGTAATATCCATGAATCTAATCATCTCTACAAGTGTGTAAATATCTCAATGAATTATAGTTTTTAAATAATCATTATTTACCGACTATATGATGTATATGTGTCTGAAACGTTGTCGTTCTCTTTAATCAATATGATACCAATTAATCTAATGCTACCACAAGGAGTAGTTGCGGTGAATAGCATAGATGCATTTAAGGGGAAACTAGATAAACACATGAGGGAGAAAGGGATAGAAGAATACTCAGTTCTGATGAAAGGTCATCGACCTGAAATGTTAACTCTGTTTCTCTCTCCACAGATGCTGCCTGACCAGCATTTTCTGGTTTTATTTCAGACTTCCAACATACGCAGTATTTTGCTTTTGTAGAAGAATATGTTAATATGGTTCAATGAAGTAGGGTGGGAGGAGGCTCCTCGAGTATTAACACCTGCACAGACCAGTTGGGCCGAATAGCCTGTTTCTGTGCTATAAGGTTCTATGTATTTCTATTCTAGAAACATAGAAAAATAGGAGCAGGAGTAGGCCATTCGGCCCTTCGAGCCTGCTCCGCCATTTAGTATGATCATGGCTGATCCTCTAACTCAATACCATATTCCCGATCTCTCCCCATACCTCTTGATGCCTTTTGTATCTAGAAATCTATCTATCTCTTTAATATATTCCGTGACTTGGCCTCCACAGCCTTCTGTGGTAGAGAATTCCACAGGTTCACCACCCTCTGAGTGAAGAAATTTCTCCTCATCTCAGTCCTAAATGTCCTACCCCGTATCCTGAGACTGTGACCCCCTCGTTCTAGACCCCCCAGCCAGGGGAAACATCCTCCCTGCATCCAGTCTGTTTAGCCCTGTCAGAATTTTATATGTTTCAATGAGATCTCCTCTCATTCTTCTAAACTCTAGTGAATACAGGCCTAGTCGACCCAATCTCTTCTCATACGACAGTCCTGCCATCCCAGGAATATTAACTATTGATCTTAATGATTGGTACCAACGACGTAGCTAAAAAAGGGGAAGAGGTCCTACAAGTAGAATTTAGGGAGTTAGGAGCCAAGCTAAAAAGTAGGACCTCGAAGGTAGTAATCTCTGGATTACTACCAGTGCCACGTGCTAGTAAGAGTACAGAGAACAGGATAGTTAGGCTAAATACGTGGCTTGAGCAGTGGTGTAAGAGGGAGGGTTTTAAATTTTTGAGGCATTGGGACCAGTTTTGTGGTAGGTGTGACCTATACAAAAGGGACGGTCTACACCTGTGCAAAGATGGAACTGATGTTCTCGGGGTAAATTTTGATAAAGCAGTTCGGGAGCATTTAAACTAGTATGGCAGGGGGCTAGAAACCCATGTAGTGAAATAGAGGAAAGTGAAAGGCAGACAGAAATAAATGGTAAAAAGGAGAGGAACAAAAAACAAAGGGCCAAACTAATTCATAAAAAATGTGAGCATAAAAAAAGCCTGAGGGTTTTATACCTTAATGCGAGAAGCATCAGGAACAAGGTAGATGAATTAGCTGTGGAAATAGAGGTTAATAATTATGATCTAATTGGGATTACGGAAACATGGTTGCAGGGTGAGCAGGGCTGGGAGCTTAACATACAGGGGTATTCAGTATTTAGGAAGGATCGACAAAAAAGAAAGGGAGGAGGGGTAGCATTGCTGGTAAAAGAGGGGATAAATGCAATTGAAAGGAAGGATATTAACTCAGTTAATACAGAATCTATATGGGTGGAGCTAAGAAATAGCGAGGGGCGAAAAACATTAATAGGAGTGGTATATAGGCCTCCAAATAGTAAAATAGAGGTTGGGGAGGGCATCACGAGGGAAATTAGAGAAGCGTGCAATAAGAGCACAGCTGTCATCATAGGTGACTTTAACTTACATATAGATTGGACTAGCCTAATCAGTAAAAATAATGAGGAGGAGGAATTCCTTGAGTGTTTAAGGGATGGTTATCTGGATCAATATGTCGAGGAACCAACTCGGGAACAGGCTATATTGGACTGGGTACTGTGCAATGAGAAGGGACTAATTAGTAATCTTGTTGTACGGGGACCCTTGGGTCAGAGCGATCATAACATGATCGATTTCTCACTCGAAATGGAGAGCGAAGAAATTGACTCAGAGACTCAGGTCCTGAATTTAAACAAGGGGAATTATGATGCCATTAGACGGGAACTGAGTAGGTCTGATTGGACAACGTTCCTGGGAGGACTGGAGGTAGATAAACAATGGCAAGCATTTAAAGATAGAATGACAAAATTGCAAAAATTGTTTATACCAATCTGGCATAAAAGGAAATCTAAAAAGGTGACTCAACCGTGGATAACAGGGGAAATTAGAGACAGCATAAAATCCAAAGATAGGGCGTATAAAATAGCCAAAAAACGCGCCAGAGCGGAAGATTGGGAACAGTTTAAGATAGAGCAAAGGAGGGCAAAGGGCTTAATCAAGAAGGGCAAAATAGCTTACGAAAGCAAGCTGGCGGAAAATATAAAAACTAACTCCAAAAGCTTTTATAAGTATATCAAGAGGAAAAGACTGGTGAAAACCAAAGTTGGTCCATTGCAGTCAGATACGGGGGAATATATAATGGGAAATAAGGAAATGGCAGACCAACTAAATGCATACTTTGGGTCAGTCTTTACGAAGGAAGACACAAAAAACCTCCCTGGGATATCGGGAAAAATAGGGACATTGGCAAAGGAGGAACTGACGCAAATCAATATCTCTAAGGATATGGTGTTAAGGAAGCTAAAGGGATTGAAGGCGGACAAATCCCCAGGGCCTGATAACATGCATCCTAGGGTACTGAAGGAGGTGGCCCTAGAGATAGCGGATGCACTAAGCATGATTTTTCAGAATTCATTAGACTCGGGAACAGTGCCCATGGATTGGAGGGTAGCTAACGTTACCCCACTATTCAAAAAGGGGGGTAGGGAAAAAGCAGGTAATTACAGACCTGTAAGCCTTACATCAGTTGTGGGCAAAATGCTGGAGTCCATCATTAAGGATGAAATAGCCGAGCACTTAGCAAATGGGGACAGGATAGGACAGAGTCAACATGGATTTACAAAGGGTAAATCGTGCTTGACTAATCTATTGGAATTTTTTGAGGGAGTAACTGGTAAAATAGATGGGGGAGAGCCAGTAGATGTGGTGTACCTGGACTTCCAAAAGGCCTTCGATAAGGTCCCACATAAAAGATTAGCATGGAAAATTGAAGCTCATGGGATAAAGGGGAAAGTATTGACGTGGATAGAGAACTGGCTGTCAGATAGAAAACAGAGAGTTGGAATAAACGGCTCATTTTCTGAATGGCAGGCAGTAACAAGTGGGGTACCACAGGGATCTGTCCTGGGTCCCCAGCTGTTCACAATTTATATTAATGACCTGGATCAGGGAGTCGAATGCAGCATTTCCAAATTTGCAGACGACACTAAACTAGGAGGGGGGGTGGGCTCAGAGGAGGAGACCAGGAAGCTCCAGAGCGATTTGGACAGACTGGGTGATTGGGCGGATAAATGGCAGATGCACTATAATGTGGACAAGTGCGAAGTTATCCACCTTGGGTGCAGGAACGGGAGGGCAAATTATTATTTAAATGGCAATAAATTGGGAGAGGGGGAAGTACAGAGAGACCTGGGTGTTCTTGTACACCAGTCACTGAAGGCGAGCATGCAGGTGCAACAGGCGGTCAAGAAGGCAAACGGTATGCTGGCCTTCATAGCAAAAGGGTTGGAATACAGGAACAGGGATACCTTGCTGCAGCTGTACAGGGCACTGGTGAGACCACACCTCGAGTACTGTGTACAGTTTTGGTCGCCTCATCTGAGGAAAGATGTTCTTGCCATGGAGGGGGTGCAGCGGCGATTCACCAGGCTGATACCAGGAATGGCGGGATTGACCTATGAGGAGAGACTATGTAGTTTAGGGATGTACACACTGGAGTTTAGAAGATTGAGAGGGGACCTCATAGAAGTGTATAAAATTCTGACAGGTCTAGACAGATTAGATGCAGAAGGAATGTTTCCCTTGGCGGGTGAGAACAGAACTAGAGGACATAATTTAAGGATAAGGGCTAAACCATTTAGGACAGAAATGAGGGGGAATTTCTTCACTCAGAGAGTGGTGAACCTGTGGAACTCATTGCCACAGAGGGCAGTGTACGCCAGCTCATTAAATATATTTAAGAGGGAATTAGATATATTTCTACAGGCAAAAGGGGTTAAGGGTTACGGAGAGAAGGCGGGGACGGGATACTGAATTGAAGGATCAGCCATGATCTCATTAAATGGCGGAGCAGGCTCGAAGGGCCGGATGGCCTACTCCTGCTCCTATCTTCTATGTATCTATGTATATACAGCTGATTTCTTTGTGTCTAATATATTCTATCTAAAATTAAATAGATACATCCTTGAATCCAGTAAATAACTTAAATGGATTTAATATTCGCTATGGACAGTAACCACTATCTTTATGTTCCATTGTGTAAATAGCAAATAAGCTGCCTTATATGCTTTTCCTACATTGTAAAGCCTTGTTGTGTTGAAATCAAGACTCAGCGCAGTTTCTTGCATTCAGAAATATTCTTTTCCAAGACCTCAAAACTGGAACTCCTTACCTGCTCAATCTACCTTTCCTCATACAGTCTTTCTTAAAATCTAACCTTGGTGTTACTTAAACATTGCTTCCTAGTTCACCTACATAAGAACATAAGAAATAGGAGCAGGAATAGGCCACTTGGCCCCTCGAGCCTGCTCTGCCATTCAATAAGATCATGGCTGATCTAGGGCTCAAAGCCACTTCCCCGCCCGCTTCCCCATAACCCTTCACTCCCTTATCTTGCAAAAATTTGTCTATATGCACCTTAAATGTATTTAATGACCCAGCCTCCACAGCTCTCTGGGGCAGAGAATTCCACAGATTTACGACCCTCTCAGAGAAGAAATTCCTCCTCATCTCAGTTCTAAAAGGGCGACCCTTTATTCTAAAACTGTGCCCCTGCGTTCTAGATTTCCCCACGAGGGGAAACATCCTCTCTGCATTTACCTTGTTGTGCCCCCTCAGTATCTTATATATTTCAATAAGATCACCTCTCATTCTTCTAAATTCCATTGAGTATAGGCCCAGCCTGCTCAACCTTTCCTCATAAGTCAACCCCCTCATCTCTGGAATTAACCTAGTGAATCATCTCTGAACTGCCTCCAATGCAAGTATATCCTTCCTTAAATAAGGAGACCAAAACTGTACGCAGTACTCAAGGTGTGGTCTCACCAATACCCTGTACAGTTGTAGCAGGACTTCCCTGCTTTTATACTCCAACCCCTTTGCAATAAAGGCCAACATTCCATTTGCCTTTTTGATTACTTGCTGTACCTGCATGCTAACTTTTTGTGTTTCATGCACAAGGACCCCCAGGTCCCTCTGAACTGTAGCATTTTGTAATCTCTCCATTTAAATAATTTTATTTTTTATTTTTCCTGCCAAAGTGTATAACCTCGCACTTTCCCACATTATACTCCATCTGCCAAATGTTTGCCCACTCACTTAACCTGTCTATATCCCTTTGCAGGTTCTTTGAGTCCTCTGCACAACTTGCTTTCCCACCCATCTTTGTATCGTCCGCAAACTTGGCTACATTACACTCGGTCCCTTCATCCAAGTCATTAATGTAGATTGTAAATAGTTGAGGCCCCAGCACCGATCCCTGTGGCACCCCACTAGTTACCATTTGCCAACCGGAAAATGACCCATTTATCCCGACTCTCTGCTTTCTGTTAGTTAGCCAATTCTCTATCCATGCTAATATATTACCCGCAATTCCGTGAGCTCTTATCTTATGCAGTAACCTTTTATGTGGCACCTTATCGAATGCCTTCTGGAAATCTAAATACACCACATCCACTGGTTCACCTTTGTCCACCCTGCTCGTTACCTCCTCAAAGAACTCCGACAAGTTTGTTAAACATGATTTCCCTTTCATAAAACCATGCTAACTCTGCTTGACTGCATTATGATTTTCCAAATGCCCTGCTACTGCTTCCTTAATGATGGACTCCAGCATTTTCCCAACGACAGATGTTAGGCTAACTGGTCTATAGTTTCCTGCTTTCTGTCTCCCTCCTTTCTTAAATAGGGGTGTTACATTTGCGGTTTTCCAATCCGCTGGGATCTTGCCAGTGTCCAGGGAATTTTGGTATATTGTAACCAATGCATCCACTATCTCTGCAGCCACTTCTTTTCTGGGATGCAGGCCATCTGGTCCAGGGGACTTGTCATCTTTTAGTCCCATTATTTTACCAAGTACTATTTCCTTAGTGATAGTGATTGTCTTTAGTTCCCCCCTCCCTGTGGCCCCTTGATTATCCATTATTGGGATGTTGTTAGTGTCTTCTACCGTGAAGACAGATACAAAATATTTGTTCAGAGTCTCTGCCATTTCCCCATTCCCCATTATTAATTCCCCAGTCTCATCCTCTAAGGGACCAACGTTTACTTTAGCTACCCTCTTCCTTTTTATATACCTGTAGAAGCTCTTACTATCTGTTTTAATGTTTCTTGCCAGTTTACTCTCACAATTCATCTTCTCTCTCTTTATTATTTTTTTAGTCATCCTTTGCTGGTTTTTAAAAATTTCCCAATCTCTGGTCTCCTACCAATCTTGGCAACATTGTATGCCTTCATTTTCAATTTGATACCATCCTTTACTTCCTTAGTTAGCCACGGATGGTGCTCCCTTCTCTTAAAATCTTTCTTTCTCACTGGAATATATTTTTGTTGAGAGTTATGAAATATCTCCTTAATGTCCGCCACTGCATTTCAACTGTCTTACCCTTTAATTTATTTTTCCAGTCCACTTTAGCCAGTTCTGCCCTCATGCCACTGTAATTGCCTTTGTTTAAGACCAGGACACTGGTTTGCGATACAACTTTCTCACCCTCCAACTGAATTTGAAATTCAACCATGCTATGATCACTCTTTCCTAGGGGATCCTTTACTATGAGATCATGTGTTAATTTTGTCTCATTACATAGTACCAGATCCAAGATAGCCTGCTCCCTGGTTGGTTCCATTACATACTGTTCTAGGAAACCATCCCGGATGCACTCTATGAACTCCTCCTCAAAGCTACCGTGGCCAATTTGATTTGTCCAATCAATATGGAGATTAAAATCACCCATGATTATTACCGTACTTTTTTTACAGGCCTCAATTATTTGTTGATTTATACTCTGTCCAACAGTATTGCTACTGTTCAGGGGCCTGTAGACTACGCCCACCAGAGACTTTTTCCCTTTATTACTTTTTATCTCCACCCAAACCAATTCTACATCTTGATCTTCTGAGCCAATATCTCTTCTCACCACTGTTTTGATCCCATCCTTTACCAACAAAGCCACCCCACCTCCCTTTCCTTTCTGTCTATCCTCATTCAGTCTTACACTTTTCAACCTTGATGGTGTCCTTCACCTTGGTTTCACAATTTCACATGGATATGGTATGAATCAGTACTTCCCTTCATCCCCTCTACTCCATTGAAATACCTTTGCTACAGGTCTCAAAAGGAGAAAAAAATGAAACTGCTATACAGTTGTACTGGGTTATTTAATCATGCAGACCATCACAGCTGAGACTGATCCTGTCTAATTCCATCATCACCTGATGATTACACAGATTTCCAACAAGTAGTAATTGGGAATGGGAACCCTGCCTGATTTTTCTCACTTGCCCAACACACCAAAGCCAAATGTAGCTATCGAAAATGTTAAACAGAATATTAACCCTTTGTTACTGCATTAGAGGTGCAGGTAACATGGGTAATAAAATAATCGTGGGGGGGGTTTAATCTTCATATAGACTGGGTAAACCAAACTGGTATAAGTAGTTTGGAGGACAAGTTCATGGAATGCATTCGAGACAGTTTTCTGGAACAATATGTCGATGAACCAACTAGGGAACAGGCTATTTTAGATCTAGTGTTGTGTAATGAGACTGGATTAATTAGTGATCTTATGGTAGAGGATATTCTGGGGAGAGTGATCATAATATGATAGAATTTAATCTTGAGTTGAGAGTTATGTAGTTAAGTCTGAAACTAAGATCTTAAATTTAAACAAAGCCAAACTATGTAGCTTTGAGGGGCGAGTTGGCTAAGGTAGATTGGGAAATTAAATTAAAAGATATGATGGTAGATAAGCAATGACGAACATTTAAAGAAATTATTCATAATTCTCAACAAATATACATTCCCTTGAGGAATGAAAACTCCACGGGAAAAGTGGTCCAAACGTGGCTAACTAGAGAAAATAGGATAGTCTTAGATTAAAAGAGGCTTACAATGTTGCCAAAAAGAGTAGTAAGCCTGAGGATTGGGAGGGTTTTAGAAATCAGCAAAGCACGACCAAGAAATTGATAAAGAGGGAGAAAATAGAATATAAGAGTTAACTAGCAAAAAATATAAAAACAAATTGTAAGAGCTTCTATAAGTATGTAAAAAGGAAGAGAGTATCGCAGTCTGCACAGAGCGGGATTAAACCGAGTGGACTTGAACAGAGTGCTTTGGTTGGAAATTTGGAAAGAGTGGGAATTCGGAGAAGAGAGGGAAGGAGTTGCTGCTTTTTGCCTACACTACTTGTAGTGCTTTGTGTTACAGATAGATATTTAATTGCAGTACCCTTAACTTAATCTAGATCAAGTAAGTAGTCAGGAAACTACACTGTAAACTAAGTTACCTAATTACAAATTTAATTTGATTTAATTAAATAAATCAGGGTCATATAGGGATGGCAGTGCAGGTGGTGTGCCGCAACTGCAGCATGTGGGAGTTTGTGGAGAGCATTGTGATCCCAGACAACCACGTTTGCAGTAAGTGCCTGCATCTTGAGGCACTTCAGCTTAGAGTTTTTGAGCTGGAGTCTGAGGTGCAGACATTGCAGGGCATCAGGGATGGGGAGAGTTACTTGGACACTTTGATCCAGGAGGCAGTCACACCCCTTAGGTTAGGTAGTGGTACAGGTCTGGGAGAGGAGGGTGTGACTGCAATTCAGGCAGGTAAGAGGACCCCAGGTGCAGTGCTGGAGGAGCCTCAGCCTTTGCCCTTGTCCAACAGGTATGAGGTTCTTTCTGCCTGTGTGGATGAGGGAAAAGCCTGTAGGATGGATGAGCAGGCTGACCATGGCACCATGGTGCAGGAGGCCATTCAAGTGGGGGGAGTGAAAGAGAATGTAGTTGTGGTAGGGGACAGTATAGTCAGGAGGATAGAGACTGTTTTCTGCAGCCGCGACCAAGAGTTCCGAAGGTTGTGTTGCCTGCCCGGTGTCAGGGTTAAAGACATCTCCTCGTGGCTGGAGAAGAACTTGGAGTGGGAGGGGGAGGATCCAGTTGTCGTGGTCCACGTAGGAACCAACAACATAGGTAGAACTAGGAATGAGGTTCTGCTGAGGAAGTTTGAGGAGCTAGGATCCAAATTAAAAAGCAGAACGTCAAAGGTAATAATCTCTGGATTGTTACCTGAGCCGTGCGCAAATTGGCATAGGGACAAACCGATTAGAGGTTTAAATGCGTGGCTCAAAGAGTGGTGTGGGAGGAAGGGGTTTTGGTTCATGGGGCACTGGCAGCAGTACTGGGGAAAGAGGGAGCTGTTCCATTGGGACAGGCCTCACTTAAACCAGGCTGGGACCAGTGTCCTGGCGAACTGAATAACTAGGGCAGTAGACAGGGCTTTAAACTAAAGAAGGGGGGTGGTGGGAATATTCAGGAGAGAGTAAATTTAAAAGCAGCGAGAGAAATGTTAAGGCTCTAGAGCAGAGTAGAGTTTTGGGTAAAAATAAGCAGAGTGGGTCAGGAAGGGACAGAGAGAGTAACAAAGGTAATAAGGTATCAGTGACTAAGGTGACATCAGGGCAAAAGAGAAATAAGTCAAAGCTAAAGGCACTATATCTGAATGTGCGAAGCATTCGCAACAAAATAGATGAATTAATAGCGCAGATAGAAATTAACAGGTTTCATCTAATAGCCATAGCAGAGACGTGGTTGCAAAGTGGCCAAGGTTGGGAACTAAATATTCCAGGATACATAACCTTTAGAAGGGATAGACAAAATGGAAAAGGAAGAAGGGTAGCCCTGATAATAAAGGATGGGATAAAGACAGTAGAGAGAAAGGATCTTAGCTCCGAAAATCAAGAAGTAGAATCAGTTTGGGTGGAGCTAAGAAACAGCAAGGAGCAAAAAACATTGGTGGGAGTTGTTTATTGGCCCCCAAACAGTAGTTGTAATGTAGGCCAGAGTATAAATCAGGAAATTAGAGGTGTATGTAACAAGGGTAATACAGTAATCATGGGGGACTTTAATCTACATATAGACTGGGCAAACCAAATTTGCAATGTCCCAAACTCCCCCGTCACCATCCCTGGGTATGTCCTGTCCCACCGGCAGGACAGACCCACCAGGGGTGGGGACACAGTGGTATACAGTCTGGAAGGAGTGGCCCTGGGAGTCCTCAACATTGACTCCGGACCCCATGAAGTCTCATGGCTTCAGGTCAAGCATGGGCAAGGAAACCTCCTGCTGATTACCACCTACTGCCCTCCCTCAGCTAATGAATCAGTTCTCCTCCATGTTGAACACCACTTGGAAGAAGCACTGAGAGTAGCAAGGGCACAGAATGTACTCTGGGTGGGGGACTTCAATGTCCATCACCAAGAGTGGCTCGGTAGCACCACTACTGACCGAGCTGGCCGAGTCCTGAAAGACATAACTGCCAGTCTGGGCCTGCGACAGGTGGTGAGGGAACCAACACGAGGGAAAAACCTTCTTGACCTCGCCCTCACAGAATCACAGAATCCCCACAGTGCAGATAGAGGCCATTTCGGCCACCAACCCCACGTATTTAATCCCCCTAACACTAAGGGTCAATTTATCATAGCCAATTCAACCTAACCCACACACATCTTTGGACTGTGGGAGGAAACCGGAGCACCCAGAGGAAACCCACACAGACACGGGGAGAATGTGCACAGATTCGAATCCGGGTCCCTGGCGCTGTGAGGCAACAGTGCTAACCACTATGCCCGTGTCACCAATCTACCTGTCGTAGATGCATCTGTCCATGACAGTATTGGTAGCAGTGACCACCACACAGTCATTGTGGAGACGAAGTCCCGTCTTCACACTGAGAACACCCTCCATCGTGTTGTGTGGCACTACCACCGTACTAAATGGAATAGATTCAGAACAGATCTAGCAGCTCAAAACTGGGCATCCATGAGGCACTGTGGGCCATCAGCAGCAGCAGAATTGTATTCCACCACAATCTGTAACCTCATGGCTTGGCATATCCCTCACTCTACCATTACCACCAAGCCAGGGGACCAACCCAGGTTCAATAAGGAGTGTAGAAGGGCATGCCAGGAGCAGCACCAGGCGTACCTAAAAATGCAGTGCCAACCTGGGGAAGCTGCAACTCAGGACTACATGCATGCTAAAAAGCGGAAGCAACATGCTATAGACAGCGCTAAGCGATCCCACAATCAACGGATCAGATCAAAGCTCTGCAGTCCTGCCACATCCAGTCGTGAATGGTGGTGGACCATTAAACAACTAAAGGGAGGAGGAGGCTCCATGAATATCCCTAAACTCAATGATGGCAGAGCCCAGCACGTGAGTGCAAAAGACAAGGCTGAAGCGTTTGCATCCATCTTCAGCCAGAAGTGCCAAGTGGATGATCCATATCGGCCTCCTCCTGAGGTCCCCACCACCACAGAAGCCAGTCTTCAGCCAATTTGATTCACTCCACGTGATATCAAGAAACAGCTGAGCGCACTGGATACAGCAAAGGCTATGGGCCCCGACAACATCCCGGCTATCATGCTGAAGACTTGTGCTCCAGAACTAGCCGCGCCTCTGGCCAAGCTGTTCCAGTACAGTTACAACACTGGCGTCTATCCGACAATGTGGAAAACTGCCCAGGTATGTCCTGTCCACAAAAAGCAGGACAAATCCACCCGGCCAATTACCGTCCCATCAGTCTACTCTCAATCATCAGCAAAGTGATGGAAGGTGTCATCGACAGTGCTATC
The DNA here is from genome assembly GCA_030390025.1 of Squalus acanthias. Classification (NCBI taxonomy): domain Eukaryota; kingdom Metazoa; phylum Chordata; class Chondrichthyes; order Squaliformes; family Squalidae; genus Squalus; species Squalus acanthias. Next base: position 149,213,930 of record CM059425.1, read on the forward strand.
AAGCAGCACTTACTCACCAATACCCTGCTCACTGATGCCTAGTTTGGGTTCCGCCAAGACCACTCAGCTCCCGACCTCATTACAGCCTTGGTCCAAACCTGGACAAAAGAGCTGAATTCCAGAGGTGAGGTGAGAGTGACTGCCCTTGACATCAAGGCAGCATTTGACTGAGTGTGGCATCAAGGAGCCCTAGTAAAACTGAAGTCAATGGGAATCGGGGGGAAAACGATCCACTGTCTGGAGTCATACCTAGCACGAAGGAAGATGGTTGTGGTGGTTGAAGGTCAATCATCACAGCTCCAGGACATCACTGCAGGAGTTCCTCAGGGCAGTGTCCTAGGCCCAACCATCTTCAACTGCTTCATCAATGAACTTCCCTCCAACATAAGGTCAGAAATGGGGATGTTCACCGATGACTGCACAGTGTTCAGCGCCATTCAGGACTCCTCAGATAATGAAGCAGTCCATGCCCACATGCAACAAGACCTGGACGACGTTCAGGCTTGGGCTGATAAGTGGCAGGTAACATTCGCGCCACAGAAGTGGCAGGCAATGACTATCTCCAACAAGCGAGAGTCTAACCTCCTCCCCTTGACATTCAACGGCATTGCCATCGCCGAATCCCCCACCATCAACATCCTGGGGGTCACCATTGACCAGAAACTTAACTGGACCAGCTACATAAATACTGTGGCAACAAGAGCAGGTCAGAGGCTCGGTATTCTGCGGCAAGTGACTCACCTCCTGACTCCCCAAAGCCTTTCCACCATCTACAAGGCACAAGTCAGGAGTGTGATGGAATACTCTCCACTTGCCTGGATGAGTGCAGCTCCAACAACACTCAAGAAGCTCAACACCATCCAGGACAAAGCAGCCCACTTGATTGGCACCCCATCCACCACCTTAAACATTCACTCCCTCTACCACCGGCATACCGTGGCTGCAGTGTGTACCATCTACAAGATGCACTGCAGCAACTCACTAAGGCTTCTTCGGCAGCACCTCCCAAACCTGTAACCTATTCCACCTAGAAGGATAAGGGCAGCAGGCGCATGGGAACACCACCACCTCCAAGTTCCCCTCCAAGACACACACCATCCTGATTTAGAAGTATAACGCCGATCCTTCATCGTCGCTGGGTCAAAATCCTGGAACTCCCTACCTAACAGCACTGTGGGAGTACCTTCACCACACAGACTGCAGCGGTTCAAGAAGGTGGCTCACCACCACCTTCTCAAGGGCAATTAGGGATGGGCAATAAATGCTGGCCTTACCAGCGACGCCCACAGCCCATAAACGAATAGAAAAAAAAAGTAATAGTGTGGAGGACGAATTCATGGAATGTATACAAGATAGTTTTCTCGATCAGTATGTTGAGGAACCAACTAGAGAACAAGCTATTTTAGATCTAGTATTGTGCAATGAGAAAAGGTTAATTAATAACCTTGGAGTAAAGAGGCCTTTAGGGAAGAGTGGCCATAATATGATAGAATTTTATATTGAGTTTGAAAGTGATTTAGTTCAATCCGAAACTAGGGTCTTAAATCTAAGCAAAGCAAGCTTAGGTATGAGGGGCGAGTTGGTAGATTGGGAAACTACATTAAAAGGTATGACAGTGGACAAGCAATGGCTAGCATTTAAAGTATTAATACATAATTTAGAACAAATATACATTCCTTTAAAGCACAAAACCCCACAGGTAAAGTGATCCAACCGTGGCTAATAAGAGAAGTTAAAGATAGTATTAGATCAAAGGAAGAGGCTTATAATGTTGCCAAAAAGAGTTGTAAGCCTGAGGATTGGGAGGATTTTAGAATTCAGCAAAGGAGGATCAAGAAATTGATAAAGAAAGGGAAAATAGAATATGAGAGTAAACTAGCGAGAGACATAAAAACAGACTGTAAAAGCTTCTATTGGTATGTAAAAAGGAAAAGATTAGCGAAAGTAAATGTGGGTCCCTTACAGGCTGAGGCAGGAGAAATTATAATGGGGAATAAGGAAATGGCAGAGAAATTAAACAAATACTTTGGGCTGGATTTTCATTGACCCGTGGAGGCGGGTTTGGAGGCGTGTGGGGGGTTAAAATTGCGAAAAGTGGCGGGCAGGCACAAGTCCGCCTCCATCCCGCCTCCACGCAATTTTGATGAAATCGTGTCTGCTCGTCCTGCCTGCGTCCCGCCTTTAAGAGACGGGATAGGCTGTTAAGGCCCTTAACAAGCACTAAATTGGCTCTATAATGCCATTTTGAAAGGCCTTTGTGATTTTAACCCTTGTTCTACGTGAAGCACGCCTGTTCTGAAACATGATTGTGAAACCTGACGGGAGCACATTTGGATAGTTGACTATCAGTGGCTGCGCTGACTATCAGTGAGTGGCTGGCTGGGCATCTGGGAGTGGTGGAGCTCTCTCTCTCTCTCTCTCTCCTTAGAGCTGCTGCTCATTTTGCATCCAGGTCCTCTCACAGCAAAGGCCAGGCAGTCTCTGACCTGCAATGCAGCAGCAATGATGACATCATCAGAGGCGACTTTCAGACTCAAAACACTAATTAGTTCATGGGTTCCCACATGCTGGAACTCAATTGCCCAATTAGGTGAAAATTGCATCAATCTCCCACATCCAATTGCAGTCGGGTGGATAACACGAAAAGTGGATGACACGACCCCAACCCGCCCCAGTATCAAAATCCAGCCCTTTGTGTCTGTCTTCATGGAAAAATATGCAAAAAACTTCCCGGAAATAGTAGCCAACCAAGGGTCTAGCGAGAATGTAGAACTGAAAGATATTAGTATTAATTAAATAGTGGTACTGGAGAAATTAATGGGACTGAAAGCCGATAAATCCCCTGGACCTGATGGCCTACATCCTAGGGTTTTGCAAGAGTTGGCTATAGAGATAGTGGATGCATTGGCTGTCATTTTCCAAAATTCCATCGATTCTAGAACGGCTCCCACGGATTGGAAGGTAGCAAATGTAATCCCACTATTTAAGAAAGGAGAGAGAGTGAAAACAGGGAATGACAGACCAGTTAGCCTGACATCAGTAGTAGGGAAAATGCTAGAATCTATTATTAAGGACATGGTAACAGGGCACTTAGAAAATAATAATAGGATTGGGCAGAGTCAACACGGATTTATGAAAGGGAAATCGTGTTTGACAAATCTGTTTGAGTTTTTTGAGGTTGTAACTAGCAGAATAGATAAGGGGGAACCAGTGGATGTGGTGTATTTGGATTTTCAGAAGGCATTCTATAAGGTGCCACACAAGAGGTTATTAAACAAAATTAGGGCTCATGGGATTGAGGATTGGTTAACCGACAGAAAACAGAGAGTAGGAATAAACGGGTCATTTTCGGGTTGGCAGGCTGTAACTAGTGGAGTACCGCAAGGATCAGTGCTTGGGCCTCAGCTATTCACAATCTACATCAATGATTTGGATGAGGGGAGCAAATGTAATATAGAAAAAAAGACTTGCATTTATATAGCGCCTTTCACGACCACCGGACATCTCAAAGCGCTTTACAGCCAATGAAGTACTTTTGAAGTGCAGTCACTGTTGTAGCAACGTCCCACAAACAGCAATGTGCTAATGACCAGATAATCTGTTTTTGTTATGTTGGTTGAGGGATAAATACTGGCCAGGACACCAGGGATAACTCCCCTGCTGGGGAGTCTAGAACTAGGGGTCACAGTCTCAGAATAAGGGGTCAGCTATTTAGGACTGAGATGAAGAGAAATTTCTTCACTCAGAGGGTGGTGAATCTTTGGAATTCTCTACCCCAGAGAGCTGTGGAGGCTCAGTCGTTGAGTATATTCAAGACAGAGATTGATAGATTTTTGAATATTAAGGGAATCAAGGGATATGGGGATAGTTCAAGAAAGTGAAGATGAGGTAGAAGATCAGCCATTATCTTATTGAATGGCGGAGCAGGCTCGAAGGGCCAAATGGCCTACTCCTGCTCCTATTTCTTATGTTCTTATGAAAGTAAACCTGGGTCCCTTAGAGGCAGAGACAGGAGAAATTATAATGGGGATTAAGGAAATGACAGAGATGTTAAACAAATATTTTGGGCTGGATTTTCATTGACCCATGGAGGTGGGTTTGGAGGCGTGTGGGGGGTTAAAATTGCGAAAACTGGCGGGTGGGCACAAGCCCGCCTCCATGCAATTTTCATTAAATCGTGTCTGCTGGTCCCGCCTCTAAGAGGCGGGATAGGCTGTTAAGGCCCTTAACAAGCACTAAATTGCCTCTATTATGCCATTTTGAAAGGTCTTTGTGATTTTAACCCTTTTTCTACATGAAGCACGCCTGTTCTGAACTACGAATGTGAAACCTGGCGGGAGCACGGCTGGATGGATGGATGGCTGGCTGGATGGATTGATTGATTGATTGATTGATTATCTGGGAGTGGTGGTGGATGGGAGACATATCTGGGAGTGGTGGTGCAAAAATATCTGGGAGCAGACTTAGGGCTGCTGCTGCTCATTTTGCATCTAGGTCCTCTCACAGCAAAGGCCGGGCAGTCTCTGAAGACCTTCAATGCAACAGCAATGATGACATTATCAGAGGCGACTTTCAGACTGAAAACACTAATTGGGTCATGGGTTCCCACATGCTGGAACTCAATTGCCCAATTAGGTGAAAATCGCATCAATCTCCCACATCCAATTGCAGTCGGGTGGATAACACGAAAAGTGGATGACACGACCCCAACCCGCCCCAGTATCAAAATCCAGCCCTTTGTATCTGTCTTCACAGTAGAAGGAACAAAAAACAAACTGGAAATAGTGGGGAAAACAAGGGTCTAATGAGAATGAGGAACTTAAAGTAATTAATAGTATTAGATTAGGCCTCGCCCCTCCCTATCTCTGACCTCTTGCACATCCCCGATTTTAATCACTCCACCATTGGCAGTCGTGCCTTCAGCTGCCAAGGCCCTAAGCTCTGGAATTCCCCATCCTAAACCTCTCTTTCCTCCTTTAAGATGCTCTTTATAACCTACCTCTTTGACCAAGCTTTTGGTCATCTGCCCTAATATACTGTGGGTCAGTGTCAAATTTTGTTTGATAACGCTCCTGTGAAACGCCTTGAGACATTTTACTGCGTTAAAGGCACTATATAAATGCAAGTTGTAGTTAATATTAGTAAAGAAAAAGTACTGGAGAAATCAATGGGACTAAAAGCCAACAAATCCACTGGACCTGATGGCCTACATTCTAGGGTTTTAAAAGAAGTGGCTGCAGCGATAGTGGAAGCATTGGTTTTGATCTTCCAGAATTTCCTAGATTCTAGAATAGTCCCCATAGATTGAAAGATAGCAAATGTAATCCCACTATTCAAGAAAGGAGGGAGAGAGAAAACAGGAACCTATAGGCCAATTAGCCTGACATCAGTCGTAGGGAAAATGCTAGAAGCTATTATTAGGGATGTGGTAATAGGGCTCTTAGAAAATCATAATATGATTAGGCAGAGTTAACACCGTTTTATGAAAGGGAAATCATGTTTGACAATTCTATTAGAGTTTTTTGAGGGTATAACTCGCAGGGTAGTGAAGGGGGAAACTGGAACCATCGGATTTTCAAAAGTCATTCAATAAGGTGCCACAAAAGAGGTTGTTACACAAGATTTGGGCTCATGGGATTGGGGGTAATATATTAGCATGGATAGACGATTGGTTAACAGATAGAAAACAGAGAGCAGGAATAAATGGGTCATTTTTGGGTTGGCAGGTTGTAACTAGTGGGGTGCCACAAGGATCAGTGATTGGGCCTCGGCTATTTACAATCTATATCAATGACTTAGATGAGGGGACCAAGTGTAATGTATCCAAATTTGCTAACGATACAAAGCTAGGTGGGAATGTAAGCTGTGAAGAGGGCACAAAGAGTCTGCAAAGGGATATAGACAGGTTAAGTGAGTGGGCAAGATAGTGGCAGATGGAGTACAATGTGGAGAAATGTGAGATTATTCACTTTGGTAGGAAGAATAGAAAAACAGAATTTTTTTAAAAAGGTGAGAGTCTAATAAATGTTGGTATTCAGAGGGATTTGGGTGTCCTTGTAAACGAATCACAGAAAGTTAACATGCAGCTACAGCAAGCAATTAGGAAGGAAAATTGTATGTTGGCCTTTATTGCAAGGGGGTTGGAGTACAAGAGTAAGGAAGTCTTGCTGCAATTATATAGGGCTTTGATGAGACCACACCTGGAGTACTGTGTACAGTTTTGGTCTCCTTACCCAAGGAAGGATATACTTGCCTTAGAAGGGTGTGCAACAAAGGTTCACTAGGTTGATTCCTGGGATGAGAAGGTTGTCCAAAAAGTAGAGATTGAGTCGAATGGGACTCTATTCTCTGGAGTTTAGATGAATGAGGGGTCATCTCATTGAAATGTATAAAATTCTTACAGAGCTTGACAGAGTAGATGCTGAGAAGCTGTTTCCCCTGGCTGGAGAGTCTAGAACTAGAGGTCATAGTCTCAGGATAAGGGGTCGGCCATTTAGGACTGAGCAGGCTCGATGGGCCGTTTGGCCTACTCCTGCTCCTAATTCTTATGTTCTTATTTTCAAATTCTAGCATGCCGCTGCTGTGGAGAGGAAGCAGTTGGCAAGTGTTTTTTTTGCAGGAAGGGAGGACTAATCTGGACTGCACTTGTACATCCCTTACTGACTGAGGGATTCTGCTCCTGATCCGTGACCCTTACTGAAAAGTGAACACCAGGTAAGGACAGAATTAAACTCAGCTATGATGTCCCCAAGGCTGGATAGTTTACCAGTATTCATTGTCGAGGCTCACATGTGAAAAACGGCCACTTAGGTGTGATACCAGAAGGCTGTCGGGACCCATGGCACCTTACCACAGCATGAGTCAGCACATTCAGGAGTCAGGACAGGAGGGGGAAAATTGGGAGAAAAAAAATCTCTGCCCTTCAACATTTTCAAAATCTGTTTGTATCCCATCTCACCAGCAGCCTACCCTCATAGAATAGGGTTAATTTGGGTTTTATCTGTCATTTTGTACAAATACCTACTGAGCTGAAAAAGTTTGCTTGAAGCACATTGACCAAAGCTAGTATGACCTAATTGTGAAAGTATGAGAATTTGCTTTGCCTCTGCCTATATTCTATTTGCATGAAAACAAAAGCTCTAAGCCAATGTACGCTTAGAGCTGTCAATAACAACTTGCATTTATATAATGTAACACAGCAAACACCCGAAGGCACTTCATGGAGGAGAAACAGATATCAAAAAATTGTCGAAGAGTTAGAAATGACTGAAATCATAGTTGAAGTGGTGGTTTTGAGGAAGTTTTTAAAAGCAGCAGAAGTAACTAAGACTTTAAGGAATGTAGGGCTGTGACTGCTAATGGCTCTGCTAACTAAGGTGGAATGGAGGGATGGCAGAATTGTAGGATTGAATGGCACAGGTTAGTACATAGAATGAAGGTGTTGCAAAGATAGATTGGGGCAACACTAAGGAGGGATTTGTAAACAAGGATAAGGAATTTGAATTCAACACTTTGGGGGTCAGGGAGCCAACGGAGGTTAGCGAGGACAGGGTGATGGGGAAGCTGGATGTAATGTGGGACAAGAGGTGGGCAGTGGGGCTTTGGACATATTGGAGTTTGTGGGGTATTGAATTTAAATTGATTCGTCAGAATAGAGGAGGATTAGTGCACATGTGAATCTCCTTGGCACTCACTTCACTGTATTCATTATGGAAACTAAATTCCATTGGAATGAGAACACAAGAGTGCAACAGTGTTGTATTTTCCTGTGCTTTCTTGTGGATATCATTGTACATGCACACAAGTAAGAATACACCAAATAAAATATAGAAAGAATAAAACAGTTACGATATTGTTATCTGGTTCACTCCCTCCCCAAAGCAAAATGAAATGAGTAGCTGAGTCATACAGACCAGTAGGGTCCCAGGTTAAATCCCCAATCTGTGCTGAGTTAGCTAATCTCATCCAAGACAGCAATAGTCACTGCATTTGACCTTGGTCCCTGGGTTATGGTGAAATAAATTGACGAGGAATCTTGCTTCTGCTCACTATTCAGTGGCTTCTGCTGGAGGTATGCACATGTGAATGCCAGGTGAGGAAAGGAATGAGCTTGGCTATGAAGCCCCTTCCAAGATAGTCAAATAGCTGCTGACACTCACCATTAAGGTTAATGCATAGACAGTGGACATTGGGCAAGAAGAAAGGCCTCTACTTATGTATTGCCTTATTACATGTTTTAGACACAGCTCAAAGCACCTCCAATACGCAACAAGATCCCATTAACAGCAATGAGATTAATAACCAGTTAATATGTTTTTGGTTGAGGTACTGGAGGACAACCAGTACCCATAGAATCTTCTCCTTAATACGGGTCAGTGTTTTCAGGATACAGTCCCCAGATACAGATTATAGCGGGCATGTTGGCACAAACGCTATTTGCCCGCTATATGCGTTGGAGAGTTTAAAGGAGTAAAGCTATTACTATTGAACAAGACGAAAGCAAATCACTACTGAATAAACTAAACAAGACTGTATGCAGTGTTACTAGCTTTATTTAAACCACACCTGCTTAAAAAGTCAAATACAACAACACCTTGCATTTATATAACACCTTTCATGCAGTAAAAAGTTCCAAGGCGCTTCACAGGGGTGTTATCAAACAATATTTGACACCGAGCCACATATATTAGGAGATATTAGGACCAAAAACTTGGGCAAAGAGGTAGGTTTTAAGGAGCTTCTTAAAAGGAATAGAAGTAGAGAGGCGGAGAGGCTTAGGGAGGGAATTCTAGAACCTAGGGGCCAGGCGGCTGAAGGCATGGCCACCAATGGTGAAACAATTAAAATCGGGGATGCATAAGAGGCCAGAATTGGAGGAGCGCAGAGATTTCGGAGGGTTGTAGGGCTGGAGGAGGTTACAGAGAAAGGGAGGGGCAAGACCTTGGAGGAATTCGAAAACAAGAATGGGAATTTTTAAATCAAGGCGTTGCTGGATCAGGACCCACTGTAGGTCAACGGGGGTGATGGGTGAACGGGACTTGGTGTGAGTTAGGATATGGGCAGCAAAGTTTTGGATGAGTTCAAGTTTATGGAAGGTGGAAGATGGATGGTCGGCCAGGAGAGCATTGGATATGCTAAATGTTAAATAAGTTATTAAAATAGTTAGTTCTACATTAAAAATGATAAGAAATAGGAGCAGGAGTAGGCCATTCGGCCCTTCGAGCATGCTCCGCCATTCAATGAGATCATGGCTGATCTTCTACCTCAACTCCATTCACTGGCCCTATCGCCATATCCCTTGATGCCCTTACTAGTCAGAAATCTATCGACTTCTGTTTTGAATATACCCAAAGACTGAGCCTCCACAGCCCTCTGGGGTAGAGAATTCCAAAGGTTCACCACCCTCTGAGTGAAGAAAGTTCTTCTCATCTCAGTCCTGAATGGCATATCCTTTATCCTGAGGCTGTGGCCCCTGGTTCTAGACTCCCCAGCTAAGGGAAACATTCTCCCAGCATAGAAACATAGAAGATGGAGCAGGAGTAGGCCATTCGGCCCCTCGAGCCTGCTCCGCCATTCGATGAGATCATGGCTGATCATCCAAACTCAGTACCCTGTACCTGCCTTCTCCCCATATCCCTTGATACCTTTAGCTTTAAGAAATATATCTAACTCATTCTTGAATATATTTAATGACTTGGCCTCAACTACCTTCTGTGGTAGAGAATTCCACAGGTTCACCACTCTCTGGGTGAAGAAATTCTTCCTCATTTCTGTCCTAAATGGCTTACCCCTTATTCTTAGATTATGACCCCTGGTTCTGGACTCTCCGACCATCGGGAACATTCTTCCTGCATCTAGTTTGTCCAGACCTGTCAGAATTTTACATGTTTCGATGAGATCCCCTCTCATTCTTCTATACTCCAGCGAGTATAAGCCCAATCGACCCAATCTCTCCTCATATGTCATTCCTGCCATCCCAGGTATCAGCCTTGTGAATCTTCACTGAACTCCTTCCATGGCAAGAACATCCTTCCTCAGATAAGGCAACCAAAACTGCATACAGTACTCAAGGTGTGGCCTCACCAAGGCCCTGTACAACTGCAGCAGGACATCCCTGTTCCTATACTCAAACCCTTTCGCTATGAAGGCCAACATACCAGCATCCATCCTATCAAGCCCTGTAATAATTTTGTATGCTTCAATGAGATCCCCTCTCATTCTTCTGAATTCAAGAGAATACAGGCCTAGTTTACTCAATCTCTTCTCATACGACAGTCCCGCCATCCCAGGAATCAATCTCGTGAACCTTCGTTGCACTCCCTCTATGGCAAGTATATCCTTCCTTAGGTAAGGAGACCAAAATTGTACACAGTACTCCAGGTGTGGTCTCACCAAGGCCCTATATAATTGGACTAAGACTTCTTTACTCCTGTACTCAAATCCTCTTGTAATGAAGGCCAGCATACCATTTGCCTTCCAAATGGCTTGCTGCACCTGCACATTCACTTTCAGTGACTCATGTACAAGGACACCCAGGTCCCTTTGAGCATCTGCATTCCCCAATCTTTCACCATTTAGGAAATACTCTGCCTTTCTGTTTTTTCTACCAAAGTGGATAACTTCACATTTATCCACATTATATTCCATCTGCCATGTTCTTGCCCACTCACTGAGCCTGTTGAGATCCCCTTGAAGCCTCTTCACATCCTCTTCACAACTGACACTGCCACCTAGCTTTGTATCATCAGCAAATTTGGAAATGTTACATTTAGTTCCCTCATCCAAATCATTGATAGATTGTGAATAGCTGGGGCCCAAGCACCGATCCTTGCGGTACCCCACTAGTCACAGCCTGCCATCCTGAAAAAGACCCGTTTATCCCTACTCTTTGTTTTCTGTCTGTTAACCAATTCTCAATCCATGCTAGTATATTACCCCCAATTCCATGTGCCTAATTTTGTTCACCAACCTCTTGTGTGGGACCTTATCGAAGGCCTTCTGAAAATCCAGATACACCACATCTTCCGGTTCCCCTTTGTCTACTCCACTAGTTACATCCTCAAAGAACTCCAATAGGTTTGTCAAACAGGATTTCCCTTTCATAAATCCATGTTGACTCTACCCAATCTTACTATTAGTTTCTAAGTGCCCAGTTATTGCATCCTTTATAATAGATTCCAGCATTTTCCCTACTACTGATGTGAGGCTAACAGGTCTGTAGTTCCCCGTTTTCTCTCTCCCTCCTTTCTTAAATAGCAGGGTTACATTTGCTATCCTCCAATCTGCAGGAACCGTTCCAGAATCTATAGAATTTTGGAAGATGACAACCAATGTGTCCACTATCCCAATGGCCACCTCTTTCAAAACCCTAGGATGTAGGTCATCCGGTCCTTGAGATTTATCGACTTTTAGTCCCATTAATTTTGCTAGTACTGTTTTTTTACTAATAATAATTTCTTTAAGTTCCTCATTCTCGCCAATAGAAATTTACAGCAGAGGTGATTATGCATACAAGGCTATTGCACCTTAAGGAGGTGCAAACTTTTGAGTAAACACCTGGTTCTCCTCAAAATACACGGAGTGATTAACATGCTGTAAATGGCAACTTTGCAATTGACTAATGGAAGCAGAAAATGGTTAGGTCTTTTTGGTTAGTTTAAGCAATTGCCCGATTTAAAGGTCTGATGAAAGGTCATCGACCTGAAACATTAACTCTCTTTCTCTCTCCACGGATGCTGCCTGGCCTGCTGAGTTTTTCCAGCGTTTTCTGTTGCCCGATTTAAATATGGGTGGTTTAAGTGGTGAGGCTATAATATTTTTTTGAAAATGTAATGTGATTTACTCAATGGATTATTGAGATTAAACTTTAACATGAAATAATACAGCAGCCTTATAACAAACAAGAGTACAAAGATGATGTGGGCAACCTCAATAAAGACCAGAGAAAGGAACCAGTCAGCAGGTGATTCTTAGTAGATACGAGTGGATGAGGACGCCATAAAAATAGCAAACCACTTCACTTAAATTACTTCAGCTTACTGCAGACGGATCAAGGAGATTAATATTTTAATTTTAGTCATTTGATTTTTGTCGACATTCAAGTGCCACAAAAAAGGTCTGTTTTTTTTGGGGGGGGAGGGAGTGTGAGGATGATGTCCATTGCATTTGTGCAGTTGAACTTTTATTAGTTTTAACTTTTGCATTGTAGTCCTGGAGATCTTCACCACCTCACAACACACAATCATAATCAACCTTTGCCACAGCTTGATTGCTCCCAAGAGACTTCAAATACTGCTTTAAAAGTGTTATGTTTTCACTTAACACTTAGGTTTTCTCCTTCCTTTTGCTGTTGATTTAACATGGAGCTGCATTGTGGATCAGCATCAAGCTTCAATTTGCTTATGACTTCAGTTGCAAAAGCAAGGTAATCAGTGGTCATAGTATTTGTTATGAGTCCACCCTATCACCAGTCAGACAGACCCAGTTCAACGGATCATCCTCCGCCATTTCCGCCACCTCCAGCGTGATCCCACCACCAAACGCATCTTCCCCTCACCTCCCCTTTCAGCATTCCGTAGGGACCGCTCCCTCCACGACACCCTAGTCCACTCCTCTATCACCCCCAGCACCCCTTCCCCTTCGCCCGGCACCTTCCCGTGCAAGCGCAGGAGATACAACATATGCCCTTATACCTTCCCCCTTCCCACTGTCCAGGGCCCCAAACACCCCTTCCAGGTGAAACAGCGATTTACTTGTACTTCTTGCAATTTAGTATACTGTATTCGCTGCTCACGATGTGGTCTCCTCTACATTGGGGAGACCAAACGCAGATTGGGTGACGGCTTTGCGGAACACCTCCGTTCAGTCCGTAAGGGGGACCCCGAGCTCCCGGTGGCCTGTCACTTTAATTCACCACTTCACTCCCACTCAGACCTCACCGTCCTCAGCCTCTTGCATTGTTCCATGGAAGCTCAGCATAAGCTCGAGGAACAGCACCTCATCTTTCGATTAGGCACTCTACAGCCCTCTGGACTCAACATAGAGTTCAACAATTTCAGACCATAACCTCGGCCCCTATCACATATATTTTTTTTTTATCCACACTTTGTTTGGCCTTTTTTCCTCCCTCCCACATGGCAGCTGTCCTTCATTCTGCCAGCGCAATTCACACTTCATCTAGAGCCATCCTTTGTTCCTTAACCTGTCTCATTACCACCTCCTCTTGCCTTGAATAGCTCTTAATGTCTCTCAATGTCTCTTAATCTCTCCTGCTTTCTATCCTATCACTGACCTTCCCTTTTGTTCTTTCATCCCCTCCCCCATTTCCCAGCCCCTAAACCTGCTTTAAAATCTATTCCATTTCCTCCTTTTTCCAGTTCTGATGAAAGGTCTTCGACCTGAAACGTTAACTGTTTCTCTCTCCACGGATGCTGCCTGGCCTGCTGATCTTTTCCAGCGTTTTCTGTTGTTATCCCAGTTCCAGAGTTTGTTTATCAATATCCTTCTTGTGGCTGACTGTTCTACCACCAATGAGACCAAGGCAGAGACCAAGGGGGGATTTTTCCGGGGTGTCAGTGGGCGCGTTTGGTGGTGGGTCAGGTGGGGAAAATGTTTATTTTTGACCGGGTCAGGACCCCACTGTCAACCCGCTGCCACGCGCCTTTCCCAGATGTCAGGTCTGTCAGCACTGAACAGACGTGACACGCAGCGGTGGGGGAGGCAATTCAGGTCATTATGACCTCATTAACAGCCCATCAAGAAGTATTTTGAGATCACCTTTACATTTTACGAGGTCGCCCACGGGGCACACGCTGCTCGGGGATCACGTCAGGTAAGCAGGTCGGGAGTTGTATCACTATTCAATCATCTCATTACTTGACAGCTTGAAATGTGCTTTAAAGCTCCCATCTCTCAGCTGTTCGCTTTCCAAGCTCAGAAGCTGTTGCTTACTGCATTTGGAAGACAGATTGAGCTTTATGCAGGCTGCAAGTGTTTGGAGTAAACTCTCTATCCAGTGTTACCTCATTGGAACAACCTCTCACCATTGACAGATCGCTTCGGTCATTTCATCCTCACCTGCCATCTATTACATCAGCATCGGTGCCCTTGAAACTCTCTCACTTTGGTCCTCAAAATCCCACCACGATCAGCCCGCACACCAGCAACACCACCAACCTTCTCCGCAATCAACTGATGCTGCACAGGACACGGCATCAGCACCCAACCACATTGCTGCCAGGGATGGCCTCACCATGGCCACATTTACTTCACTGGCTGCCACATGATGCGCCAAGTTGGCATCACCTCACACCATCACCATAAAGCATCCCTACAATGCCCAAGCCATTCCTTTCACACTCATCACCATTGCAAGGGGTACCGTTATGTCTCACCATTCACTGCAACTCACTAAGCCACTTCCAAAGCTGCACACAGATCTGTCCAAGAACGCAAAGTGTTGAAAATAAAGGTTTCAATGTTTGACACTACATTAACAGAAACTTTACATGAACATTGGCTAAAACACACAAGTGCCTACCCTTGTGTGTTGTTAGTTGGTATGATTGGACTACGATGAGGTTGAGTGTGAGGGGTCGATAGTGAGATGGGGAAGTGATAATGTAGATAGGGAGGAATGGGTGGAGGTGTATGGATGTGCAGGAGTAGGGTAGGCAGAGTGATGGGGATGTGATGAGTGGCACAGCAGGATGAGGTTGAGTGTGGCTTTGCAGTAACGTTTCATGATCTACTGAGATCATGGAAAGGTTTGCACCACTGCATCCTGGTTCTTCTGACGACATCCCTGCTCGTGTCCTCCTGTGCAATGTGCAACCAGGCTGCGTTGGTCTCCTGCACCCATTGGAAGGGAAGAGAACCTCCCTGCGTGCTGTGACTCCCTCCATAAGCATATGGAGGGAGTCATGGGAGAGCCTGGGTGCAGCCCTGCACCTTTGTGCAGTGCTTATCAATGTTTGCAGCACCTCAATGCTGTAGAACACTGACAGCACAACTGTCAAACTAAATTTGCGCATGGTCCCTTTAGGGAAACCAGCTGATGAGGAGTCATCAAATGACATCAGACCCGCTTCCTTCAATTGGCCGGGAAACGCATTGGGCGGGCTTAACAAGCCCAATCAGAGGAAACTCATTTTGGACAGTGGGATGGAGACAGCAGTGGGGCCGGGAGCCGCCATCCCGCCACGGACCCACCGAGGTTGGTAAAATCCAGCCCCAGGAGTCACTCCAACTTGACAGTAACCCTCTGTCTCGAGGTCAGCATCTTATTGGAGACAGCTAAATAAAGTAACTGGTCAATGCTCTGCAGTTTCCCAGCAACATTGAACAATGCAATTGGAAAGCAAAGGACACACCAAGCTCACAACTACTTGATCAATTGCTGTGCCACTCTGGACCCCGATGCCAATGAAACCTAGTTGGTGAACTTCAGCACCATGCAGCTTCTGAGGAACACACACAAATCCCACAACACAAAGCCTAGACTCCTTAAAATGTATCTTTACCTGGAAAAGGTTAGCCAAGTACATCCTGACTTCCATTACAGTTAGGTCCTAGTCACTGGTCATAGCCACATCCCAGACCCCATTTGTATCTGGCTCCATTGGCCCTTCAATTACTTGGTAACTATGGAACTTAAGGCAACGGTCAGTGACCATTCCACACATTTCCTATGTGAAGAACATGCTCAGAAAAGTCAGTTGTCAGGCTTCTAATCACTTAAGAAGTTGGCAAAAGACAGACGTTTGAGGGGACTCCTTATGCTTCTGTAACAGCGTGATTAGTGAGGCAAGTCAAGGGTGTTGGCCGATATGTTGCCAAAAAAAATCAGTGGAATGAGCGTTTCCATCCCCTCTCCATTCCAGATTTCAAACTGAATCTTTCAAGGTCCTTGTACTACATGATGTTCATCCCTCTCGAGAACACTACTCTACTTCTGCAACTTCCTATGTATAAATTAGGTCCTTCCCCTTGGGCCCAGTTTCACCCACTGATGAGAAAACCTACCATTGCTCTCCAGGCCATTTTCCCCAAGAGCTTCACCTACTCTGGAACAAATTTTGAAGTGCAGTCCACCTGCCCTGCAGAAGCAGGTGTTTTCAGATGATAACTATTGAAAGCTTTCCATTACTTCACTCACAGGCCGATTCATTTGTCGGTTAGACCATTTTCCTTAAGGCGAGGGTGTACCTTTGTTCGGAGGTGCTGCCTCTGACTCGTGTATATGGGAGAACATGGTAGCCATCCAAGATGCAAGTTTCGGTTCACAAAGAGCTCCATCTCTTTATGGAAACTGCTGTCTAGTTGTAATGTTGGGAGAAACCCAAACCATAACTGCAGTTTTAGTCAAATGGTGGGAACTTTTTCTAATCAAATCAAAATTGGATTTGAGTATCTAGAGGATTATCATATCACAAGCTGCCCTGTGCAGGCCCTTTCATCTCTCGAAAGGTGGATATTCATCATATATGTGTAAACTCAGACTTTGGACAACAGCTGCCAGAAGATACGAGAACACGTGATCATATATCCAAGATTTGGTGCCCACCAGGATTGGGTTACAGAAAGATGAGAAAATGCTTCTGAAGCTTCACACCTCCGTTGCGAAAACCCTTTTCCAAGCATGCATTACCTGCAACCTGACCTCAACTCCTCCCAAGCTCTACCCTCCAAAAATCTCCAAGTCATCCACAACTGCCAACGGCATCCCATCTTGCACTAAGTCCCACTCTCCCATAAATCACTGACCTCAATTGGTTTTCTGGACCCCCGCATATTCAATTCAAAATTCTCATCCTTGTTTACAAATTCCTCCATGGCTTCAACCTACCCTGCCTTCAAAACCTCTCCGTCCGACATGCTTTGGTCCTCCAACTCTGACCTTTTACATAACTGCTCATCTTTACTCCCAATTCTTTCCCTAAACCCCTTTGCTTTGCTGCTGCTCTCTCCTCCTTACAAGGCTCCTCAAAACTTTACTTTCTGACCATGTTTTGTCATCTCTCATAACTCTTCCACTGCTTGGCATTTATTTCTCTGTGAAATAGCTTGGACATTTACTAAATTAAAATGTGCTATATAAATGCAAACTTGTGTAATAATAAAGATATTTCATTAAGCAATTGCACAAGTATTAAAAAATAGGAAAACATTCATGTGTCAGTAATAAACTTTGAGCATTTATTTAATGGTTACACAATTTAAAAAACAGATTAAAAAATGCATATTGTCACCAAGTTTTAGCGACCGCTAAAAAATTCTTAATTTCAGAATTCATACTGGTATATGTAAACAGAGCATGTAGTTAAAAAAGTAATTTAAATGCTTTTTATATTCAAAGGTTTCACTTTAAAACATTCTGCAAGTTTATCCAAGAGTATCTTGAAAATACAGCAAAACTCCCATGTAATGGGAACATTAAAAACATGAAAGATATGAAATTATAGAAACAAAATATTGCATTTGTGCAATAAAAACAAGTAATTCATGCCCAAGTTTCAGCTGTATTTGCTTGCAGTTACTTACCCTGGAGGTGGTACATATAGAAGGTAGGCTGTTCCCAAAAAATCACCTGTGCTGATAAATCAGTACCCCATCCTATTTATGTGGCAAAAAACCCAAATATCATCCCTGATTAGTTATCCAGTATTAATTACAACATAATTGAAGCATTTTTACATATCTGACCATCTACATTATCTTGAACTTTAAAAATATATACTAAACCATTATTGTGCTTCAACTTTCATTGACTCATATCAACAGATTGTTGTCTGAATCAACTGTGTTTATCTGATGCATTATTGGTAACAGTCGATGGTACATAATGTAACTTTTTCCAATTTCAATATTTTCAGAATTAGATTTTTTAAAACAGTATTAATGTTATTCAATGGGACTGAATAGTATCACAAGCTTGAATAGGGAATAAGTCCAAAATAATTTGGGCAAATCCCTCATAATTTGAGTAATCATTGTACATAACAAAATGAATATATTATATATACACATATAACTTGTTCTATTTAAGCTGATGTACAGAGCTTTAGTAAAACTAAGTACCAATATCCATTTCAAGTACCTTAAAACATAAGGCCCTTGTATGCAAAAGTAGATATTTTGTTCCTATTTACAAAATGTAGAACACGTTAAAAATGTCTTCCATCCAAAACAATACAAATTACAGCAAAAGCTTATCAAATTCTAACTATGTTTAAAAATCACACCATGCCTCAATAAGAGGCAAAAAAAAATTAAACTTTTTTTTGTCACGATACTATATAGGAAAGCATCTGACACCATGCAATGATGTTTCTTCTGGCCCATAAACAATCCTGGCATTACATTTCACGTGATACAATAAATGGCCACTCTGCAGGGAAATGAATGCTCAACTTTAATTTTCTATGAAAATATGACAGCAGCCACAGGTGTTGGCATTCAGGATCTCTGGCCATCATAGTTGCTGACCATCTGCTTGATGTGAGACAATTTCATCTTCAGCTGCTTGCAATACTTCTTCTTCTCCTGATAATCAGCAGACTAAAAATAGAAAAGAAAATTGAGAGTCTGTGAAAATGTGACTTAACTGAAGAATACCAATAGTTACCAAAAATTCCTATGAAAAAGATACTGGAGACCATTCAAGTAATCAAATGACAAATTGAGAGTGAACTGGATGCTTGAAAGCTTAGGTGAAACATTTGTTAAAATACTGCCTAGCACAGATTCAGCTCATACTGATGCAATCTCTTCATTGATTGTAAAGATCTCTAGGAAATGAGTTTGGTCACTCAACTCAGTTCCTTGGCAAGTATAACACTCCAAACTGCCTATGCCACCACTAAATTGACAATCTCACTTAGAGACTAGAGGATGGCTTTTCGTTAAGGTAATTTGTTGGGAGAAGAAGGAGCATCATGGTATATCTAACCTTTGCTTTAAGTACTTCTTGATAACAGGCAAAATGTAGGGGAATTAAACTTATTGAAAGCACTGACATACTTCACTTAAAGAAGCAAGAACATTCACAGGGATCATCACATACAAATAGGCTTCCTACTGAAGTGAATGGGATCAGAGTGAATATTGGGTGCCAGAGTTAAATCTTCAACATAATAATATTTCTACTAGAAAAGTTACTGCTTTTTTTTGGAAAGCTGATCAATGTTTGGCACCTGCTCACTTTTCCAATCCTATGTGAAAATCACTACACTAACACAAGAATACTGCTTTTGAAAGATCTGAAATAAGGGACCACAGCTTCAGTTGGTGACAGAAAGGTGTAGTTTTACTCAAGTTGAGCTGCTAATCTTAGCTGCAGGAAAACATTTACCACCGGGAGAGGCACACATACAACTAGCAGCTCCCCAGTCTACTTGAATGGATACATATTTATTGCATCCCACAATCTTTTGCACATTGGATAAATGCCTAATATAAAGGAAGTGCTGAAAGAATGATTCCTCGGTAGAGCGAAAGGATTCGTAAAGCTCCAGAGGAGCAACTTGAAATTTCCTTGCCACGGGTATTTCCCCAAATTGTTTTGCAAATTCTGAGACAAATGCTCGACAGAGTTGGAGTGGGTGAGGTGGTAAGCTCCCAAAGCATCATCTATTGACTAGCTGTTTGGTAAGAGAATTACAAAGAAAATAGCCGATTACATGGATACTGCTCCATGGTGTAAAACAAAAAGAAAAATGCAGACATCTCTTGCTAGGAATATGCGAATAACCCATGTCAATAGTAAGAGTTGACCTAATATGATTTAAGTATATCAAGTGATTAGTAGATTTAAATTTTAGACTACTCACATTCTTCACGTCTTTGAGTTTATTATATTCAGCAGCGACGGCCTAGAGATAGAGGTAGAAAAGAAACATTAAACACAAAGTAATGTTTTCTGGGCTTCATGAACATTTTTAAGTCGTTGTTTGGATAATTGAATTATATTAGATTCACAAACTGCCATGCAAATATACCATACCATACAAACTCTCCCACCAAAAGGTTGTGGATGCTGAGTCAATTGAAATTTTCAAGACCGAGATAGCTAGAGCTTTGTCAGATAAGGGTATCAAGGGATATAGATCAAAGGCAGGTAAATGGAGTTGAGGTACAGATCAGCCATGATCTGATTGAATGGCGGAACGGCTCGTGGGGCTAAATGGCCTACTCCTGTTCCTATGCTACTCTAAGGAAGGGATAATGAATATATTACATTATTGTGCTGTGCCACGGAGTGACAAAATGTGAGCTTACACCCATGATTTCCACATGCTGAGCTCCTGATCATATCTGAGCTCATGGAAAACTGTTCCATTTATATGAATGCTTGGGGTCCCCGGATGGCTTCGTTGGCAAAG
Organism: Squalus acanthias; assembly: GCA_030390025.1. NCBI lineage: Eukaryota > Metazoa > Chordata > Chondrichthyes > Squaliformes > Squalidae > Squalus > Squalus acanthias. The sequence goes on from CM059425.1 coordinate 149,234,311, forward strand.
ACAGTACATAACTGAGCCAGAAGGCCCCAGGTTTGATCCATAATTTTTGGTGAGATAGCTGATCTCAGCTGGGGCAACAATAGGGGCGCTACAATTGGCCCCAGTAATTCAGGTTTGCGAGGGAGTGGGGAGAAAATCAGTCTGGTTCCCACCAGTGTTGCCTGTAATTTATTTTGGCCTTGCGCGGCCCCTACAAGGGGCTGTGCGGGCCATTCAAAATACCGCGCATGCGCGTTTTTTACATTCCCACTCCCGATTGCTATCCAACAACCCCTCCAGGAAAGTGCGCACAGAAGTCAGGTGAGGACGTGATTTGGCTTGACTGTGATGCTGCCCCTCCCATATCTATCAACACTTGTCATCAAACTTTACAGATGGACACTTGAACACCCAGTCTTCATGGAACTCTACCCCAAGCAAATATAAGTTTACAAAATTGTTGGTCACTAGAAGATGTATATTTGTACTTCAACTTCCTTAATACTGTTCCTCCTGTCAATATTTTGAGATAAATCACAAGAACAGCAAATAGAGGAGTATATTTTCATCTGGCCTCGAATTTAATGGAAAGTCAATGCAAGTGTAAAACGCGTATCCCCATTTTCATACTCGCACCAGCATTTTTGCCCACATTATATATATCCCAGTGAGTTTCCCTGTTGCAAGGACCTGAACATTTGAATAGGAGAAGGAAAATCAAGTAGTCTCCTGCCAGTGTAAATCAACACAACTCCACGTAATATCAAGAAACGGCTGAGCACACTGGATACAACAAAGGCTACGGGCCTCGACAACATCCCGGCTATTGTGTTGAAGACTTGTGCTCCAGAACTAGCCGCACCTCTAGCCAAGCTGTTCCAGTACAGCTACAACACAGGCATCTATCTAACAGTGTGGAAAACTGCCCAGGTATGTCCTGTCCATAAAAAGCAGGACAAATCCAATCCGGCCAATTACCACCCCATCAGTCTACTCTCAATCATCAGCAAAGTAATGGAAAGTGTCGTCAACAGTGCTATCAAGTGGCACACACTCACTAATAACCTGCTCACTGATGCCCAGTTTGGGTTCCGCCAAGAACACTCAGCTCCCGACCTCATTACAGCCGTGGTCCAAACATGGACAAAAGGAGCTGAATTCTAGAGGTGAGGTGAGAGTGACTGCCCTTGACATCAAGGCAGCATTTAACCGAGTGTGGCATCAAGGAGCCCGAGTAAAATTGAAGTCAATGGGAATCGGGGGGAAAACTCTCCACTGGCTGGAGTCATACCTAGCACTAAGGAAGATGGTTGTGGTGGTTGGAGGTCAATCATCACAGCCCCAGGACATCGCTGCAGGAGTTCCTCAGGGCAGTGTCCTAGGCCCAACCATCTTCAGCTACTTCAACAATGACCTTCCCTCCAACATAAGGTCAGAAATGGGGATGTTCGCTGATGACTGCACAGTGTTCAGTGCCATTCACAACTCCTCAGATAATGAAGCATTCAACAAGACCTGGACGACGTTCAGGCTTGGGCTGATAAGTGGCAGGTAACATTCACACCACACAAGTGCCAGGCAATGACCGTCTCCAACAAGCGAGAGTCTAACCACCGCCTCTTGACATTCAACGGCATTACCATCGCCGAATCCCCCACCATCAACATCCTGGGGGTCACCATTGACCAGAAACTTAATTGGACCAGCCACATAAATACTGTGGCAACAAGAGCAGGTCAGAGGCTAGGTATTCTGCGGCGAGTGTCTCACCTCCTGACTCCCCAAAGCCTTTCCACCATCTACAAGGCACAAGTAAGGAGTGTGATGGAATACTCTCCACTTGCCTTGATGAGTGCAGCTCCAACAACACTCAAGAAGCTTGACACCATCCAGGACAAAGCAGCCCACTTGACTGGCACCCCATCCACCACCGGCGTACCGTGGCTGCAGTGTGTACCATCTACAAGATGCACTGCAGCAACTCTCCAAGGTTTCTTCGGCAGCACCTCCCAAACCCGCGACCTCTTCCACCTAGAAGGACAAGAGCAGCAGGTGCATGGGAACACCACCATCTCCAAGTTCCCCTCCAAGTCACACACCATCCTGACTTGGAAGTATATCGCCGATCCTTCATCGTCGCTGGGTCAAAATCCTGGAACTCCCTCCCCAACCTTCACCACATGGACTGCTGCGGTTCAAGAAGGCAGCTCACCATCACCTTCTCAAGGGCAATTAGGGATGGGCAATAAATGCTGGCCTTGCCAGCGACGCCCACATCCCATGAACGAATAAAAAAACTCAAAGTGAAAAAAACTAAAACCATGCAAGCAGCACTTGGGTTTCTTGAGTTGTGTATATCGTGTGGTTTGCCATAAAGTGATGTTTTAGAGTGAGTCCAAAGAGCCTTTTATCAAGCGTTTTAATTTAAAAGTTGCTCATGCAGTTTTCTGATTGTGGTACACAGCACATACCTGTTAATTCCAGTTGTGCTTGAGAACAAGATCATATACGATATGAGAAGAGGTATTATAACAGTAGGTATTCTTCTGAGGTTATAAAGACTGAAACACATGGTCACAGCTGGGTCATCGCAGAATTTTGTAATGACTAGCTCAAGAAGTACATTAGTACAGGACTATGAACAGGTTGGACACCAGTCCCTTGGCCAGGAAATGGAATGTGGTCAGAGGAAGTGGCAAATTGGATCCAAAATTGGCTCAGTGGCAGGAAGCACAGAGTAATCGATGACGGGTGTTTTGTGACTAGAAGGCGGTTTCCAGTGGGGTTCCGTAGGGCTCAGTACTAGGTCCCCTGCTTTTTTGAGGAGAAAATAGAACATCTAGAAATGAAAGTATAATAGCATGGATTTCAAAAGGGAAAGTCTTGCTTGACCAACCTAATTGAATTTTTTGAAGAGGTAACAGAGAGTAGACAAGGGTAATGTAGTAGATGTATTTTATCTAGATTTTCAAAAGGCCTTCGATAAGATACCACATAATAGACTAATGAATATGGTCAGGGAATGCGGAGTCAGGGGACAAGTAGCAGAATGTATAGCTAGCTGGCTTTAAGACAGAAAGCAGAGAGTAGGGGTAAAGGGTGCTATTCAGAGTGGCAGAAGGTGGGAAGTGCTGTTCCACAAGGATCAGTGCTGGGACCACTGTTGTTCACAATTTATATTAGCGATTTAGACTTTGGAATCAAAAACACAATTTCTAAATTTGCGGACGACACCAAATGGGGGGGGGGGGGGGGGGGGAAGCCAATACTAAGGAGGACTGCAACAAATTACAAGAAGATATTAATAAACTTGCAGAATGGGCATATAATTGGCAAATGAAATTCAACACAGATAAATGTGATATCACATTTTGGTAAGAAAAGTAGGGAGGTCACATATTACTTGGAAAATAAGAATCTAAATGGGGTAGAGGAACAAAGGGATCAAGGAGTACAAATACACAAATCACTAAAAGTATCGACACAGGTTAACAAGACCATAAAAAAAGCAAACCAAGCACTAGGGTTTATTTCTAGAGGGACAGAATTGAAAAGTAGTGAAGTTATGCTAAACTTGTATCGAACCTTGGTTAGACCACACTTGGAGTACTGTGTGCAATTCTGGTCGCCATATTATAAAAAGGATATAGAGGCACTGGAGAGGGTGCTGAGAAGATTTACAAGGATGATACTAGAAATGCGAGGGTACACCTATCAGGAAAGTGGCAGATGGAGTATAATGTAGGGAAATGTCAGGTTATTCACTTTGGTAGGAAGAATAGAAAAACAGAATATTTTTTAAATGGTGAAAAACTTTCAAATGTTGGTGTTCAGAGAGATTTGGGTGTCCTCGTGCAAGAAATACAGAAAGCTAGCATGCAGGTTCAGCAAGCAATAAGGAAGGCAAATGGCATGTTGGCCTTTATTGCAAGGGGGTTGGAGTATAAAAGTAAGTCTTGCTACAATTGTACAGGGCCTTGGTGACACCACACCCGGGAGTACTGTGCACAGTTTTGGTCTCCTTATCTAAGGAAGGATATACTTGCCTTGGAGGCGATGCAACGAACGTTCACTAGATTGATTCCTGGGATGAGAGGACTGTCCTATGATGAGAGGTTGTGTAGAATGGGCCTATACTCTCTGGAGTTTAGAAGAATGAGAGGTGATCTCATTGAAACATACAAGATTCTGAAGGGGATTGACAGGGTAGATGCTGAGAGGTTGTTCTCTATGGAACAGAGAAGGCTGAGGGGAGATTTAATTGAGGTGTATAAAATTGAGGGGCCTAGACAGAGTGGATAGGAAGGACCTATTTCCCTTAGCAGAGAGGTCAATAACCAGGGGCAGAGTAATTGGTAGAAAGATTAGAGGGGAGTTTTTCCACCCGGAGGGGGAGACATTCTGGAACGCACTGCCTGAAAGGGTGGTAGAGGCAGAAACCCTCAAGGCTATGGACCAAGAGCTGGAAAGTGGTATTAGGCTGGATAGCTCTTTTTCGGCCGGCACAGACATGGCCTCTTTCTGTGCCGTAAATTTATATGATTTTATGACACGGACCATTTTTTAAAAAAAAATCTGGCAGCACCACACAAGCTTTTGAAAGAGAATTAGCACCACACAAGCTTTTGAAAGAGAATTTCTCATAAGTATCCCATCTTTGGATTCCTTTGCAATGCCCCACCACAGATTCAGGACATACCTGGTACTGCTCATTGTCCTCAGTCTCATCAATCTGCTTGTCCAACTGGACAAACTGTTTATTGATTTCATCCAGTTCAGCCTGTAGACGCTTGTATTGCTGCAGATCATTGTCAAACTCCCTCTTGTAATCTTGTCTCTGTTGGTCTGAAGTGATTGGTGGGTATTGACTGCAAATGAAGTTCAATACTTATTAATACAATAATTTTACAAAAAGCTGGAAGAAAGTTACATGCTTTATTAATTGGCAAAATGAACTCAAGAACAAGTTTCTCAGTACCTTTCCAAGTCTTCATCATCCAGTTCATCACAGGATTCTGCACCAGTTGTATAATCTGTTTCATAGTCCTCATTCTCTGGTCTTTTTGCTCGACCAGGTCTCCTCTTCCTAGGTGGCCTCCTCTGTGAGGATGGTTTGCTTTCATCAGACTCTCTGCTGGATGAATGTTGAGGTGGCTGCTCATGCATTAATGGAACTGAAACTTCAGGAACACTACAACAAAAAATTTAACACAAAAAAATTAAACAGTTTATACCAGCCAATGTATTTGCCCTTTAACAGATTAGTTTGCAACACTTAAGGCGTTTTTATATTTGGGATCTGTGGAGATTAATGCCAAAGTAATCTCAGTGTACCACTCTCCTGAATTGCCTTCAGGAAAAGAATTGACTCACAATGGGGTATACTTCTATACACATTAGCAGGCTTGCAGCACCTCACTAGTACAGCTGTACTCCAATACGGGTCACTATGTTCAGGAGAGGATGAGAGAAAAAAAAAAAAATGCCTGAGTGATGGCTTTTATGCAACTCAAAGGAACTGTTTATAGATGTGTTGCCAGGGTAGGTAAATAATTAGCAACCTTAGACCTCGAGAGAGCAGAAGCGGATGAGATCATCTTGTCTATATTTGTCAGCAGGTGAGCACTTAAAGTTACAAAACAAGCCAGTAAGAATAACACATAAAAGAATGGACTGAAACTACAGGCAGCAAGAAATTATACTAATCAAGAAGTTGGAACAACCTGTACTTACCGAGTTGGCCGGACATCATTAGGCCGCATTCTGTCTTCTCTATTGGGCTCGTAGTCCGTGTCATTCAGAGAACCATTAGGTTTGTAAGGATAGCCATCTGCGACGAGTTCGTCAGGAACCCCAGACACATTATTCATCTTGAACGGGCAAGAAAATATTGTAAAAATACTAGATTTATTTATTTAAATGGTAATACTTTTGACAATATTTATAGAACATTTAGTGCTTATTCTTTACCATTTAATATTTCCTTTTTTGCAAGTTTGGTCTACTCCACCTTGGCACCTCTGCTCATGAGAAGCTGGGCAGAAACCCTGCCCCCAGTAGCAACTGCCCAGAAGTGACCATGAGGACGGCCTCAACCGGGATCTTGGGTTCATGTCACACTACATGTAACCCCACCTGACGTAGAGTCATCCAGACTCGAGTCGTCGTTGGCTTGTTCTCTCTACACAGATGCAGCCGGACCTGCTGTGATTTCCAGCAAAAAGAGTTTTTTGTTTTCCATACAGACCCCAGCATCTGCCTCATTTGACCCCTTGTGACCCCACCTCATTGTCTTTGATGTAATGTTTTCCTGACTGACCTGGTTGGACACCATCCACACCTGTGATTGCCGTGATTGTCTCTGCCGAGGTGTGATAAAGGGCAGTTAGAAAGATTAACTGTAATCATCTGGCAGTGTTCTCTGACTATATATGCTGTGCCTATATGCATCTCTTCACTTCACCTGACGAAGAGCAGCGCTCCGAAAGCTTGTGATTTCAAATAAAGCTGTTGGACTAGAACCTGGTTTTGTGCGACTTCTCACATTTGTCCACCCCAGTCCAACACCGGCATCTCCGCATCATAGTGGTAACAAAGGCATGGATGAGGGGTTCAGCAGCAGATGAGCTGAGGCAGAGGCAGGGGCAGGTGATGTTGCGGAGGTGGAAGCAGGTGGTCTTGGTGATGGAGCAGATGTGTGGTCGGAAGCTCATCTCGGGGTCAAATACGACACCAAGGTTGTGAATGGTCTGGTTCAGTTTCAGACAGTTGCCAGAGAGAGGGATGGAGTCGGTGGCTAGGGAACGGAGTTTGTGGCGGGGACCGAAGACAATGGCTTAAATTTCCCAATGTTTAGTTGGAGGAAATTTCTGCTCATCCAGTACTGGATGTCAGGTCAAGCAATCTGCCAAATTAGAGACAGTGGAGGGGTCGAGAGAGGTGGGGGTGTGGTAGAGCTGGGTGTTGTCAGCGTACATGTTGAACCTGATGTTGCCGAGGGGAGCATGTAGATGAGAAATAGGAGGGAGCCAAGAATAGATCCTTGGGGACTCGAGGTAACGGTGCGGGAGCGGGACGAGAAGCCATTGCAGGTGATTCTCTGGCTACGACTGGATAGATAAGAATGGAATCAGGCGAGTGCAGTCCCACCCAGCTGGATGAGAGAGGAGAGGCATTGGAGGAGCATGGTGTGATCAACCGTGTCAAAGGCTGCAGACAAGTCGAGAAGGACAAGGAGGGATAGTTTAACATGGTCAGTCACAAAGGATACCACTTGTGACTTTGATGAGGGCCGTTTCAGTTACTTCGAAATTTTGTAGGCAAATGTAGTAGCAGTTTAGCAAACAGCAAAATCCCTAAAACAGCAATGAGGTAAATGACTAGTTAGTTAGTCTTTGGTGGTGGAGATAGAGGAAGGATTGATGGCCAGGATGCTGAAAACTAGCTGTTTTTCTTCAAATTGTGCCATGGAATGTTTAGGTCCACCTGCATCGCCACAGCAGACAGTTCGCATTTCAGACAATGAAGCACTTTCTCAAATTGGACTAGGTTAGTCTACATTACGTGCTCAAAGTAGACGGAAGCTTGAACCCATAACCGAGTTAGAAAGAAGAGTGCTATCAACTGCGTCAGGCTGACAATTTCAACTTTTATGGCTTCCAGTCAAATGCTCCAAGCAGACTTACACATTGGCTGCATTAAACATTTGAATTTTTCCTCAATATCCAAATTTCTCACCCTGCAGTATTTTGCTAGTGTAAGATGCACGTAAACAAATTCTTCCCATCGGAGATTCTTAGACAATTTAGGCACATTACATTTATTCTGATGAAGGGCCTATACCGGAAACATTAACCTATCTTTTCTCTTTACAGATGCTGACTTGTGTTTTTCCAGCAACTATTTTGGTAATAACCCAAACCGTGTACAATATATACAGGTTAATTCATTAATATAACCAAGAACTGTAAAGTTCCAGGAATTAATGTGGGAAAAAATTAATTATTCTAAAATTAGCTCCTACCAGTAAAAAAAAAAGTTCTGGAGGGCTCCATATTAAAATATATAATAAAATGATTTTGCTGTCACCAGCCTTCCATTCAATTAATTATAAACAGTATTTACACCCTTGAGCATCAATGTTTAAAAAAAATTAAAACATCTGTACTAATACAGATCACGTATAGCTTCAACCATACCCCCCCTTCTTCAATTAAATTGACAGGACCAGACTTAACCTGGTCAGAAGCAAGGACCCAATACAACCCAACCATTCATGTCTTTTCTCTCTCCTTTTGTAGATGCCCTGTAGTAGAAATATGACTGTCTGGTGCACCAAAAGGAATTTCACCCTAAATGCATCAAGGAATGTTCTAAAATACATTGTATTATCAGTTTACAAGAAGCTGATTGGATTTCCAGACTCATTTCCATTTTGACTATCAGTTAAAAATCAGGATTTATTTTGCCAATTCTCCCTTGTTTTCTCCTCTCCTGCAAGTGTGGACTCTTACTAGGATACCATTCTACAGGTCTCACTCAAGTAACTGTTGTTTTGTGCAATCGCGGACAGAGTGTAGACTGGCTATTTGACTGTGAGGGCATCACCAACAAATCCTGTCCACGTACCAGTAGGAATCACTGGATAGAAATCAGGAGCAAGAACTCTGGGTGACTTTTCTTCTCCCTAGCCTGAAACACCCGAGGACAGATGTAGCCTTTTGTGAGAAACTTTGTTGGATGCAAGGCGCTGAAGCTGCTCCCTACTTCATAGTCAGAAATAAATCCAATAAGGGATTCAGGAGAAACATCTTTATCCAGAGAGTGGTTAGAATGTGGAACTCGCTACCACAACAACTTGTACTTATATTGCGCCTTTAACGTAGTAAAACATTCCAAGATGCTTCACAGAAGTGTTGCAAGACAAAAAATTTACATCGAGCCACATAAGAAATGAGGGCAGATGACCAAAAGCTTGGTCAAAGAGGTAGGTTTTAAGGAGTGTCTTAAAGGAGGGAAGAGAGGTAGAGAGGCGGAGAGGTTTAGGGAGGGAGTTCCAGAGCTTAGGGCCTAGGATGCTGAAGGCATCAGGGATGCTCAAGAGGGCAAAATTTGAGGAGCGCAGATATCTCGGGGGTTGTGGGGTTGAAGGAGATTACAGAGATAGGGAGGGGCGAGGCCATGGAGGGATTTGAAAACAAGGATGAGAATTTTGAAATCAAGGCGATACTTAACCGGGAGCCAGTAGGTCAGCGAGCACAGGGGTGATGGGTGAACGGGACTTGGTGCGAGTTAGGACACGGGGAGTTGCTGAGGCGAATAGCATAGATGCATCGAAGGGGAAGCTAAATAAGTACATGAGGAAGAAAGGAATAGAAGGATATGCAGAAGTAGGGCAGGAGGAGACTCATGTGGAGCATTAACACCGGCACAGATCAGTTGGGCTGAATGGCCTGTTTCTGTGCTGACCTATTTCTGTGCTGTAAATCTATGTAATTCAAAAAATTACCCAATTTTTTAAACTTTAAAAAATATATATTTATTTTAGTTTTATTATCCTTAGCCAATATAAGCAGTTGATCTGCTCCGAAGCCTTTGTCAATGCTAATTTATTGGGAATCACTTGGTGTGAAACCAAGCTAAAGGGCCAGAGTCCATTGTACAGGACACCAAGAAGGTTGAAAGTGGAAGAGGTAATTGAGAACTAGTGATTAGGTGACACCAAACTGTTTCTCCATAGCAACACGTCAGAGGTTAGTATTTCAGTATGTGAACTGCAGGTACAAATCCTTGTGGTACAACATGTTGGCTCACCACACTGTTTTAATCTTTGGGTCGGGGCGAAGAAGGTAAAAAAGAGGGAAAAAATGGAAAAGTCAAATCCAGGTTAGTTCCTCCTTCCAACAGTTCGTGTAACAGTCAATGAGATTACAGTGATTTTAAAAAAAGTAATTAAATACTTTAAGGTTACAGGATACATTCTGGCTTTCAAGCCGCACTCTAGGAGGCAGGTCTCCAGGGTCTTGTTGCTTTTAATTTTTAATCACAGTTTTTTTTTTAGTATCTATCTTTATTTCAGGTTTCATTCTATCTGTATTTTTTCTTAAATGTAATATACACAGTATAGTACTGAAACATGTAATATCATGAAATGCATACATTATTCTCAAGTGATTTAGTAATCTGGAGCACATACTTATTATAAATCACAGTTTTTTCCTCTTTCAGGACTGGTGGACCTACTACGTGTTGCATCTGTAGAGTTTATTGTCTTTCTACGTCTCCCCCATTTTCTTGCCATATTATTTATGTGGGCCTCTCACACTCTTGTTCTGTTAATGACTTTCCATTGCCTCATTGAGATGTCATCTATATCCAACAGTTTTCTATTAAGCAGTCTGCTGGTCACTCAATTAACTTCTTCTGTTATTGGATTATCAGTGGGTTCTTTGCCCCCACCCCTGCTAAAAATATTTGCTTTGCTTTCACTCTGACAAAGGGTTGGTGCGCCTAGCCTGCAAATCCATTGGCAGGATAGGCGCACCAACGTCAGTGTTCTCGCTCAGGCCAACATCCCCAGCATCGAAGCTTTGACCACACTCGATCAGCTCCGATGGACGGGTCACATTGTCCGCATGCCCGATACGAGACTCCCGAAACAAGCACTCTACTCGGAGCTCCGGCACGGCAAGAGAGCCCCAGGTGGGCAGAGGAAACGCTTCAAGGACACCCTCAAAGCCTCCTTGAAAAAGTGTAACATCCCCACCGACACCTGGAAATCCCTGGCCCAAGACCGCACAAAGTGGAGGAGAAGCATCCGGGAAGGCACCGAACACCTCGAGTCTCTTCGCGGGAGCAAGCGGAAGCCAAGCGCAGGCAGCGCAAGGAGCGCACGTCAACCCAAGCACCCCACCCACCTGCCCCTTCAACCACCGTCTGCCCCACCTGTGACAGAGACTGTAGGTCCTGCATTGGACTCATCAGTCACCTGCGAACTCATTTTTAACGTGGAAGCTAGTCATCCTCGGTTCCGAGGGACTGCCTAAGAAGAAGATACCCAAAAGAATAACCTGGCCTTTTACAGATGCAAAGGGACCTGATGTGTATTTCCAGCACTTTGGTTTTATTTTAAGAAAACTAGAAATTATTTTTCCTCTTTTAACTGTTCACAATCAACCTGTAAACAATAAAATTGAACAATTCCCCCAAGCAACCCTGGTTGCCAGAGGACAGCAACTTAAACCTCTGCTGTACAGGTGCTAACTTAGATCACACCAGCACCCAGGAGACGGATCCTGGCATTTACAAGAAAGCCTTTCATGATCTCAGGATGTCCCAAAGCGCTTTACAGCTAATGAACAGCTAATGAAGTGCTTTTGAAGTGTAGTTACTGTTTTAATGTAGGAAACACAGCAGCCAATTTACACACAGCAAGGTCCCACAAACAGCAATGTGATAATGACCAGATAATCTGTTTTAGTGATGCTGATTGAGGGATAAATATTAGCCAGGACACTGGAGATAAATTTGGCTATTTTATCCTGGTGGCAGAATAATACACCCAAATTTTTATGGGTCTAAGATTCTGTTGCTAGGATACGAGAGCCAGATTTAGTAGTGTAAATGCCAGCACTAGTGCTCATACACTAGTCCCCTGGAATCAAATCTAAATAATGCCAGTACTTTGGCCTTAGAGGGGTGCTTTTTCTCAGAGTTCCTGGTGCGTGGGTCTCATTCACCTAGTGTAAACTTACCAGATTCATTAAGACCACCAACTGTTAGGACAACTGTAATAAAAACTGAAAAAGGAAGGTAGGATTAATGTTTCATGTCTATGACCCTTTGTTAGAACCCTGTGTTTTGATGAAGGGTCACAGACCTGAAATGTTAATTAACACTACCTTCCTCTCCACAGACACTGCCTGACCTGCTGAGTGTTACCAGCATTTTCTGGTATTGATTCAGATTTCTAGCATCTGCAGCACTTTGCTGGGAAGACTTTTAAAAAATGAACCTATAGCAGCCTTCCAGTTCCTTGCAAACACAATTGAGTGAGATGAAGTGCTAATTAAAAACTTTGAGGATGAATGCAGACACAGGTGGGGGACTCTAGAAATTACAAATTGCTTTTCAATGCATTAGGACGGCATCCAACAATAGACCACAAAACCGGTTTCTCTAGTTTTCCTTTCAAGTGACTAAAACGGCAACAGCCACCATTTCAGGGTTGTTTGCACAAATGAAGTGAGCTGGACAGTTCAAAATGGCTTCAGTCAGTAAGAACTCCTGGCCCACCATTGTTGTGAGAAAACAATGACTGAAGCTGCCAAGATCAAACAGCAATTGAAAAGTTCACTTCCAACAAATACTTGAGAAGTCGCACAACACCAGGTTATAGTCCAACAGTTTTATTTGAAATCACAAGCTTTCGGAGCGGCTGCTCCTTCGTCAGGTGAAGTCACCTGACGAAGGAGCAGCCGCTCCGAAAGCTTGTGATTTCAAATAAAACTGTTGGACTATAACCTGGTGTTGTGCGACTTCTCACTTTTGTCCACCCCAGTCCAACACCGGCATCTCCGCATCATAACAAATATTTGAAGTGGGTCTTTTATACACACTGGCATGGGCTACTCACTGGGGCACAATGGTAATTGTCCTTTAAAATAAAACTTTAGGAAATTAGTGATGATTTTATTTTTTTCCTCCCTCCAACTTTTTCCCTCTTCTAAAGGCACCAACTCACATTGGGGTATAGAGCGGAGGAGAAACTTGAGCCAGCAACAGGTTTCAAAATTAGTCAATTCTGCTTTATTATATACAGAAAAACAGGTTTATTATATTATCTCATCTCCAACTAGTGGACCAACACCTGTGCCAGAGTTCAGTTAATTATACTATTTTCCCCCAACCTGAGGAAGCTAAATCTATTCCCATTTTAAAAGGGTAATATTCAAGATTTGAAAATAAAGGTAGATAGAAATTGATTTTATTCAAAACCAAAATACTACCCCAGACAAATTAATACATTGAAGTGTAAAAAAAACCCCAGTTTTATTGAATTCTTTAAAATAGGATATCACAGCAGTAAATACTGACTCCACTGAAGAAATGAAACAACATTGCACTTTCCACTCGGTAAAAAATCCCACGACACTCGAAAGAGGTAAAAATGGAGATTGAGCAGGGGGGGGGGTTGGAGAGATGACCAACGGCATGGATACAACAGTGATTACACCACAAAATAATTCATTAGCTGTGAAGTGTTTTGAGACGTCCTGAATAAATGCAATCTTATTTCTGTGTGTGTGTGTGTGTGTGTGTGTGGAGAAGACATTACTAGAAATGCACAGGTTGGAGTGGGTTCATGAGAGATAAACCAGAGGAGAGCTCGTGCAGGGCAATAGCATGATTGACTACATCGAACACCATGGAGAGACAAGGAAGAATGTTGTGCTGCAGTCACCGAGGATATCATTGGTGCCTTTAACCAGGGCAGACTCCATCCAGTGGTGAATGGGCAGAAACTAGACTGAAGAGATTCAAACAGGGAGCATTGGGAGAGATAAGCATGGAGTTGGGATGTGACAAAATAAAGAGGGAACTGTAAGAATTCTTGATTCAACAGGAATGTTGCTTTGATGTCAAAAACATCAAGCCCTTTGGGTGCTGAAACATGGCCTGAATTAGTTGAATGGCCTTTTCTTGTTCCTATATTCTTACATTCATAAGTTATTAAATTGCAAGTCTCACTCAGAAGCCAAAATAAAAGCTGACATGGGAAGTAAAAGGAAAATTAACAGACGCTCCAGTAGGTTGGGTTTAACCTGTACTGCAGCTGACCCGAGAGTTCCTGATACACACTTGAAAAGCAGTGGAAAAGATTCTGTTCCTAGCAGTGGCATTACTTGCATTAAGAGGGTAAAAAAAACTTAATTATTTCAATCAACTTTTAAATTATAAATGGTCTGTATTCCTGCACAAAGGTTGCACATCCTTTTGTCAAGAGAGTGACTGTCAAATTTGAAGTACTTCTCTAGATCTGTATATGAAAATGAGTGTTATAAATCTGGCACAGTTTAAGATTCAAAAGACACATTTACAACAACAGCAACTTGCATTTATAGAACATCATTAACGTCAGAAAACGCCCTAAGGCACATACGTGAACGTAATCAGACCAAAATTGAGACCGAGCCAAAGGAAGAAATATTAGGAGGGGTAACTAAACGTTTAGTCAAAGAGGTAGGTTTCAAGGAGGGTGTTAAAGGAGTACAGAGGGAACTTGCATTTATAGAACATCATTAACGTCAGAAAACGCCCTAAGGCACATACGTGAACGTAATCAGACCAAAATTGAGACCGAGCCAAAGGAAGAAATATTAGGAGGGGTAACTAAATGTTTAGTCAAAGAGGTAGGTTTCAAGGAGGGTGTTAAAGGAGTACAGAGGGAACTTGCATTTATAGAACATCATTAACGTCAGAAAACGCCCTAAGGCACATACGTGAACGTAATCAGACCAAAATTGAGACCGAGCCAAAGGAAGAAATATTAGGAGGGGTAACTAAACGTTTAGTCAAAGAGGTAGGTTTCAAGGAGGGTGTTAAAGGAGTACAGAGGTAGAAACGTTTAAGGAGGAATTCCAGAGGTTACGGCCTAGATATCTGAAGGCACAGACACCGATAGTGGGGCGAAGGGAGCGGAGGATGCGTATGAAGCCAGAGTTGGAGGAACAGAGTTGGATGGTTGTACAGCTCGAGGAAGAGGTGGAGCCATGGAGGGATTTGCACACGAGAATGAGAATTTAAAAATGAGGCGCTGGTGGACCGCAAAGCCAATGTAGATCAGCGAGCACCATGGTGATGGGCGAGTGGGACTTGGTGCGAGTTAGGAGACGGGCAGCAGAGTTTTGGATGAGCTTAAGTTTATGGAAGATGGGAGGCTGGCCAGGAGAGCATTGGAATAGTTGAGACGGCAGGTAACAAAAGCATGGTTTAGGGTTTCAGCAGCAGATGGGCGAAGGCAGGGGCAGAACCGTCAATGTTAGAGGTGGAAGTAGGTGGTATGTGTGATGGAAAGAATGTGGGGTTGGAAACTCAACTCAGAATTTACTAGCTGCAAATTTTCAACTCAATTCATCCTTCAGTGGTCTGAAAAATTTAATTCACAATATAAATCAATAGCATGGCAGCTTTCACCAAACAAAGTTGAACTTTTGGTCAATTAAATTAACTTGTCCAATTTGTTATTTATTCCTTTTTACACTAGAACTGAAAGTGGTTTGTGACTTTACAGACGATCATTATAAAAACCAACTTCAGCGGTGGCGATTGGTTAAATCATAATCCCACATTACAACAGTGACTACACTCCGAAAGTACTTCATTGGCTGTAAAGCGCTTGGAGACGTCTCGGTGGTCGTGAAAGGCGCTATATAAATACAAGTCTGTCTTTCTTTCTTTAAACTCCACCTCCTGTTGTCAAGAAAGAACTGCTCTCATTGTTTAGAAAGTAACCAGAGATGCAATCAAAAAACCTGTTCTGCAACTGTAATTTAATACCACCTACCACATGAACAGAGTCAGAGACAAGTGTTAACTGAGATGTCGTAGTTCATTTCAACCTGCTCCAAATGGAATGCAGTTTTCAATTTAAGACTTAAAGTGACAGGTTAAATGTAAATATTTTTTTTTAAACTTTAAAAAACGAATTTACTGTTAAGAGTTTACATTATATGGTCTCTAATTTCCCACTTGTTATAGGATAGCCTCATCCCTTTTAGGTACAAGGTGAAACTATGCAAACAAACACGGGTTTCATATTACAAATTTATCATTCGAAACTTGTTCACTGACACACCCAGAAACTGGCTCCCTGAAACCACCATCTCAGACAGTATTGCACAAAATTCATTTCACCAAGTCGTAGGAGTCTGCATTTCAACATTACCTCATTAGTTAAACATAGCAAAATTAACACCCATCATTGCACATGCCAATTACTTGTACAGTAACAATTCCAGTATCAAAATACTTGGAATGATCTTGCTCAATGAACATGACCCTTCGGCAGAAATTAGTAGTCCTCCATTGCAAAGGAAAAATATAAGTAGTTTCCCAAATACTATTGAAAAATTATTAAATAATTCATACGATTGACTTTTTTTGTTCCCCATCTCCATGTTAATTGTGGGACCCACAGCTGAGCCTGATTCTATCCTTAGCGAATGTTTATACAAATGCACTCAGTAGGAGTCACTGGACAGCAATCAAGATCAGGATCCATGATAATTTTACCTCCCTCTTACCAAGGAACAGCAAGGCCAGTTCTACAAACTCACCACAGATTTACCAACCAATAACCTTCTAGAAGAGCATTATCCTAATTTCTGAACAACTACATCTTAGAAGTATATACATACACTTAGCTCATTAGTTTACACATATTTCTACCTAAACAGAATAATCAAAAGGTCTGTGACAATCCAAAGCTTCATCGGGCCCAAAGCAGTCCCACTGAGTTTTTACTTTCACACAGTTTTCCTTATGTTGTAAGGTCTGCTGTCACAGAATCTCCACAGTGCAGATAGAGGCCATTTCGGCCCATCGAGCCTGCACCGACACATATCCCACCCTATCCCCGTAACCCCACGTATTTAATCCCCCCTAACACTAAGGGTCAATTTATCATAGCCAAATCAACCTAACCCGCACATCTTTGGACTGTGGGAGGAAACCGGAGCACCCGGGAGGAAACCCATGCAGACACGGGGAGAATGTGCAAACTCCACACAGACAGTCACCCGAGGCCGGATTCGAACCCGGGTCCCTGGCGCTGTGAGGCAACAGTGCTAACCACTATGCCACCGTGTTGCCCTCATGTGTTGTCATACCTGGTCAAGACTGCAAACTCAGTACGAATCAGGATTCTGGAACCCTTATGGTTCAGTGCCACACGATAATCGGTATTACTCACTGAGCCACTGGGCTGGATTTTGAATGACCCATGGAGTCGGGTTTGGAGGCGTGTGGGGGGGGTTAAATTTGCGGGGTCGGGGGTCCCGACCCCATCCCGCCTCCACGCAATTTTGACAAAATCAGTCGCGGGGTTCCCGACTCCGTTCCGCCTCCAAGAGGCGGGAGAGGCCATTAAAGCCCTTAACAAGCCCTAAATTGGCTCTGTAATGCCATTTTGAAACTTTTAGCTAGTTTAACCCTTTTCCGACGTGAAGTACGCCTGATGTGAAACACTCCAGTGAAACCTGGCGGGAGCGCAAGTGGATAGCTGACTATCAGCTGCAGGTCCACTATTACAACGGAGATGTGATGAAGGTAGTAGTAGTATGAAAGTCGCCTCTGTGCATTGAATGTCTTCAGAGACTGCATGTGAGAGGACTTGATGTCTCTCTCTCTCTCTCTCTTGCATCCAGGTCCACTCACATCAAAAGCCAAGCAGGTCCTCTCTCACCAACAGCCAGACAGTCTCTGAGACCAGGCAGTCAACAATGATGACATCATCAGAGGCGACTTTCAGACTGAAACCACTAATTAGTTCATGGGTTCCCACATGCTGGAACTCAATTGTCCAATTAAGTGAAAATTGCATCATTCATCCACATTAATCTGGAGTCGGGGGGGAAACACAAAATGCGGATGACACGACCCCAACCCAAAATCCAGCCCATTAAGTCTATGAAGTGAGGTCTGATTCGGGAGAATGCATCTTTAAAACTAAAAACTTAAGTTATCTACTCAATAATCAGACCTCATCTGATTTTATAAATACACATCACACCCTCTACTCGCTTCTTTTATTTTAAATGCAGTTTTTATTCAGCATTTGATCATTTCATTCACATTGAGCCCCACAACCGCTCCCCCGCCACCCATTCGAGATATCTGCGCTCCTCTAATTATGGCCTCTTGAACATCCCTGATTTTAATCGCTCAACCATTGGTGGCCGTGCCTTCAGCTGCCAAAACCCTAATATTGGGAAGACCGAAGCCATTGTTTTCGGTCCACGCCACAAACTCCGTTCCCTAGCCACTGACTCTGTCCCTCTCCCCGGCAACTGTCTGAGGCTGAACCAGACTGTTCGCAACCTTGGCGTCATATTTCACCCCGAGATTAGCTTCCAACCACATATCCGCACCATCACTAAGACCGCCTATTTCCACCTCCGTAACATCGCCGAACTCTGCCCCTACCTCAGCTCATCCGCTGCTGAAGCCCTCATCCATGCCTTTGTTACCACTAGACTTCACTATTCCAACGCACTACTGGCCAGCCTCCCACGTTCTACCCTTCGTAAACTTGGTCATCCAAAACTCGGCTGCCCGTGTCCTAACTCGCACCAAGTCCCGTTCACCCATCACCCCTGTGCTTTCTGACCTACACTGGCTCCGGGTTAAGCAATGCCTCGATTTTAAAATTCTTATCCTGGTTTTCAAATCCCTCCATATCTCGAATCTCTCCAGCCCCACAACCCTTCGAGATATCTGCGTTTTTCTAATTCTGACCTCTTGAGCATCCCTGATTTTAATCGCTCCACCATCAGTGGTCTTGCCTTCTGCTGCCAAGGCCCTAAGCTCTGGAATTTCCTCCCTGCCTCTTTTCCTCCTTTAAGACCCTCAAAACCTACTTCATTGACCAAGCTTTCAGTCATCTGCCCTAATATCACCTTATGTGGCTCAGTGTCAAATTTTGATTTATAATGCTCCTGTGAAGCACCTTGGGACGTTTCAATACATTAAATGTGCTATATAAATACAAGTCGTTATTGTATAGTCTATTTTTATTGAACAACATCTGTGGAGTCGAACTCAGTATTGGTCAAACAAAACAAGAGGGATGAACGATGAAAATAAAGCAGCAAACAACTTGTATTTATATAGTGCCTTTAGCATAGAAAAACATCCCAATGCACTTCACAGAAGTGTCAAAAAATGGACGCCAAGCCAAAGGAGGAGATATTAGAACAGGTGACAAAGTTTGGTCAAAGAGGTGGGTTTTAAAAGAGGGTCTTAAAGGAGGTAGAGATTTGGAGAAGTTTATGGAGGGAATTCCAGAATGCAGGGCCGATACTGCTGAACACACAGCTGCCAATGGTAGGGCACAGGGTGCGGGGGATACAGAAGAGGTCAGAGCTGAAGGAACACAGAGTTCTCGGGGGGGGGGGGGGGCTATAGGACTGGAGGTTACAGCAATAGGGAGGAGCTGGGCCATGATGGGATTTAAACACAAGGATGATAAAATCTTGACAAAATGGGGATCACTGCAGCTATCCCATCCTCACCAGCCATCACACCTGTAGATTTTAGCAGAGTTTACTGGATATAGAGATCAGGATACCTAGCTGAAATTTTCCCTTCACTAGTCTGGGAATACTGAGCTCAAATGGCCCAGCTGAGATCAGCTAACCAAGAATCAAACTCAAAATCATCTTGCTCTATATACCATTCAGCCCACCTTAGCTCATTTATCCAGAAAGACCCTATAGTCTTTCTTTCTCTCACCACCATTCCAGATTCCAGGGTTTTGTCCCCACTACTTTAATCAGAAGTCCACTTTTTGCAAAGAACTTCCAGACATTCAGTCGCCTTTTAAATAGTTTCATTCTGCATTCTCTTTTTCCTACTGTCATGGTTCAATTTGAAGTAGTGTTTTTTCTGTGCCATTTTCTAAATACTTCTAGGTGGTCACTTTTTGGACATTTTTCAGGGCCGAAGAACCCAAGCTGCTTCAGTCTTCCCTCAACTCAGTCCTGATACGAGGGATCACTCACGGCTCTTATCTGTATTTCTTCCTTTAGATGTGGTCTGATCAGACCCAATATAGTTTGAGTGAGACTTTCTCCACATGTACGCTACTGTTTTGGCTATAAACCCATACAATGCATTTACCCACTGAGCTTTCAAACGAGTGTTCTTGCACTTTTTTATTTTATAAACATGAACGACTTCAAATGTTTAGTGTGAAAACCATGAATGAACTCAAGTAGAAGAGCTTCAGCAGCCACAGGTCACACGTTATTGTTTACACTTCTTCTTCTCAATACTTTACTTTCGGTCATAATCTATGCTATGGTACAATTCAACCTCTTGCCCAAATGGTCATTATTTAAAGTGTCATTAACCTGAAACATTAACTCAGTTTCTCTTTCCACAGCTGCTGCCCAACCTGCTGAGTATTTCCAGCATTTTTTCTTTTTATTTATTATTTCATGTGTGAAGCTTAATAGCAGCTCATAACTGTCCTCATCAGATTTTCACACTCACACACTTCCAGCAGTGATGGTCAGATATTAATGAGCATCGAGAATGTCAGCTGATTTTTCTTCTCCCTAACTGAAGGCAATGAGGCCAACTGTACCATCCCTATGATTGCCCTGACTGAGGGTCAAGCTAATTTATATGGCACAATTCATTGAGCCATGGTATTTATGTATTCTATCCAAACTTCATCAATGTAAATTGATGCAAGGATTATGCATGCTAAGGAACCAATATGTAACCATAGAAACCTTCAACATAACCATAAAAGGACAAAAGATCCTGCAAATAAACCATTGTAAACCAAGTCACAGTTAACCATGTTTGATATCAATAAGTATGACCTCAAGCATTACTTCATCATCCTATTTGATGTGAAGTTTAACAACGTGTACTAGTAATAACTTTAAAGATAAAAATCCCTTTACTGCAAGATCTACAAAAAATTTTTTTAAAGCTCTGTATATTTCTGACGCTGAACAGTAAAGTTGCAGAAATGTACCACACATTTCATTTATAGTGCTCAGAGTAAATGTTGACATTCCAGTTTAGATTGTTGCTGAAATTCCACTGTAGTTCTTCGTTAAAACAACGTCAATATTTTTAACTCGATGTCAGTGCCACTAGAGGCACCAAGACACCCACTGGGAGGAATTACCGGAGATAATAACATGCAGCCGTTGATACTTGGATTAGGTCTTCCATTTTGTTCTGACAGCTACAAGGCTGACTTCTCAGTCTGTCCATACAGGCCAGCAATGCTTATTCAGTGTTCTAGCCTGTACAGACTTTCTTCCCTCCACCCCGTTTCCCTGCTGAACCCTGGGGAAGGCCCTAGTGTCAGAGCTGTGATTACGACTTTATGCTAACTGACTACATAGGTAGCACCAGTTCTTGGTGAATCCACTCTCAAATCATAAAACAGGCCAGGTTCAGCGTAAAGGGTGGGGCGCGTGAGGGGAGGAGATGACGCAGGAAAAACTGTGAAAGTTGTATTTCCAAAAAAAATTGAATACTCTCCTTGTGGACTCTCCGCTTCCACCCCCTACAAACAACTCCACAGAACAGAACAACCCACGTGCATGCTAAGCATGACTAGCTCAGCAAATTGATTTCTTCAAGATCCTTGTTCCAACCTTCAAATCCATCACTGGCCTCACCCCAACTTACCTTAGTGATCTCCTCCAGCTGCATGTCCCAACACAGCAACCATTCCTCTAACATTGACCTAGTTCTTATTTCTTGCTCTATCGTTGGCAGCTACTCCTTCAGCCACTGTGCTCCTGTCCTCTGCAACTCCCTCAATTTCCCTCCCCACTTCCCAAAGCCTCTAAAGCACCCTTATCTTGGATCATGCCTTCCCTTTATCTTTTTCCTTTATTCTTTCTACTCAGTCTCCACTTTTGTCCACTGTCCTTTAAAATGCACCAAGATGTTTCTCTCTATGCAAGGAGCTCTATAGTTTGCAAGTTGTACTGCCACACTGGCCATCTCAAAACCACTTACAAACTGGGAGGAATAAGTCTTCCTCTATGCATTTATATTTCCAAAAAGTGGTGTAATCAATCATAACAAGGGATCACTATGGTATTAAGGCACCAAAGAAAAAAATTGAAATTACTGGTTCTACATGAATTTGGTAGCAAGTGTATTATGGTATGTATGTTCCTGAAACAGGAAAGTGGAATATAATTATACAAGGAAACAGTTTAATCCAGTTCAGCATAACTATTTGCATATCTACTGTAGTAAAAAATATCGGAAGACATGATTTGTGAAATCCTGAATCCATAACATTTACAGAGACTGTTCCTTTCTAGCCTGTTTATAGTGCAGGACCATTACAGTGGATGGACTAATGTCTGCTATAAGGTAGCTCTTCACATTTTCTTCAGAAAAAATTTTTAAAATGGGAAAACTTTTTATTGCTCAATCATTTAAATATTTTGAAATACTAGCAAGGTTTTATTAGAACTAGAACAATGGAATTTTGCTGCACCAAAAGATAAAATTTCCTGCAATCAACTTCCATTCGCAACATGTTTGACCAGAGAAACTTACCCATTCTTCGACATTAGGAGCCGTCTCCTCCCCCATGCGAATCTTATCCCACAGGATGTTTTCTTTACCATATCTTGTGATCTTGCTTCGTGTTTTATAGGCAAAGAAGATGATTAGACCTAAAGCTATTATAATCATGAATCCCATCACAATGGCAAGGGACTTGAGAGAGACCAGAAAAAGAAAAGTTAAACAGTCACCAGGACAACATCGGCACACTCATACTGATCTGGCACTGCCCTAACATATTAAAACATAAATGGAAATGTCAGTCTATGTATTAATGCTTCATTATTTTAGGAAAATTATCAACGCTCTTTTATTATAAAAAGTAGTTCACCTTTTTAAACATTTTAATTATTTAAACCACATTTTCAGTAGGAAATATTAGTGTTAACAATTCTGCATAACTTTGCATGCAAGTGTTTTTGTTTGAGAAGTCACTCACTCATTTTAAAAGAATCCCTATCAGAACTGCCAAATAATACTAAGCTCACACAGGGGATACATGTTTACTAACTGGTGTTAGTATACAATTAGCAGTCTCCAAAACTGTTGGTAAGGGTTTGGTTGGGAATGGTTGTCTGGAGATGGAAATTTTGTGGAAAATATTCTGGCTGTGAATTTTCCCTTTAACATAAAATCTTTTGCAAAACATACATTTCCAATGGACATTTTTTTTTGTTGGTCAGCCTGATGTCTGGCTTGTGGAGATGCTTATGAGTGTCCAAACCAAACCACCCAAAACATCAGGCAGAGCTCATGCTTGTAGAGGCACCAAAACTTTAACTCTAAAATGATATCAGACAGAGCTGCTAAATACACTACTGGAACAACACAACTGATTGCTGCTGCAATATGCAGAGGTTGCAATTCTTTTACCGGTTTAGAGAACTGCAGATCACTGTAAAAAAATGTTTCATTCGTAACGGTTTTAGTGCAAAAATTATTTACCTCAAGTGCTGAAAATAAAGGAATCTTTTAACACAGGGCTGGGACGCTATCCTACTTACTATTTTACTTCACCAAGTACAAAGAGAATAATTCTACTTATTTTAGATCCTAATGTACTTGAGTGCACAGACAATAACTGAGAAATAAAATTGAAATACATAAAACAAGTTTAATTGAGGATATTTACTAGTTGCATATGAAAGACATGTCAAATACTTGCCTCTTGTGGTTCTACCACACAGTAGTGATAGAGATATTGATTTGTGAAGACTCCAGTAGTGGATGGGATATAGAACTGGTTGCAGAGAGTCAGTAGCTGATTGTAGAATACTGATCCTGCAGCTTGTGCTGTTGGGTTGACTCCCATGATGTAGACTATTGTAGCCACAAACATGACAAAGCCAATGACTGCAGACACAATGATCAGAATTAAATAAAACTTCCTTGTTCTCGAAAGCCTGGCTCTAGAAACGAGTACGATAAAGACAACCAGAAGTCCTATAAAGCTGATACCAGCTAGTGCAATCATGAAACCTTTAGCAGCTCGTGGATCAGTGTAGCCACCTCCATATCCATACGCACCAACTCCAGCACCATATCCATAGCCTGTACCAGATCCAAAGCCCGCACCAGATCCCCCATATCCTCCATATCCGCCATATCCCATGCCATTCCCTACCCCCATCCCTCCTCCATAATAGTCCATGTCCCAGGGTAAAGTTGATGCCACACACGCAAAGATTCCGACGCTCATCACAACGATAAGGACTGCTAAAATTTTGATAATTCCCGGAGGGGAAGACCATTTGTAAAAGTGTTGTGTTTCATCTGGATAATAGGAACCAGCAGGCTGGGATCGCATCTCTCCATCATATAGATCCTTGCTTGGTGCATAGGCTGAACCGTGGCTATAATGTTGGAGGGAAAAAAAATTAATACAATGCAGCTTATACATGTTCACAACAAAATGGGCATTATTCTATACAAAAGTGCTCTCAGGATTATTTCATCAGAACACAAACTTTATAGTATTCCAAGGACCATCAATGAGGATGAATGGTTTAGCAGGTTCACTATTTAAAAACAGACCATTCAAGTCTGTTCAGCTGCTGTTTATCAAAGACATTTGTAATAAAAATGGAAACACTTGGGAACTTTAACCAACTTTAAAAAAAGGACTGGTCAAATAATTCAGCCATTGTATTTTTTTTATCATACTACATACTGATCAAATTGAGAATTTTTTAAAATATTCTACAGAAATACATTACATTTTTTATCTGCTCCTAGACACAGATGTACTATATCCGCACAACCCAGGTTTCAATCCCTAGCCTGTGCTGAATTAACTGGCTCCAGCTGTCGAGATGCCAAGATTGGCCTCAGTGCCTGTGGTTGGGGGAGAAATCCACCTAGGTTCCCATTCACAACTGCTATCCCGATGCAGAGCAGCTGGAGCAGAAATGAGCATGTTTACATTTCATCTTATAACCTTCAAGAAACAGACACTGTAGCACATCATAAAGAGTATGCAACACTAATGAGAGAAAGGGCAATTTGAACGTTTTCCATACTTTACTGTGCTGTTGTGTACATTAAATAAAGTCACATCAAAACCACATTTTCAAAAACAATCCATTACAAAAAGATGCATAGTCTACACATATGGACTAAAATAAAAGCCTTTTACCATCCATATTTTAATTTTTGTGACAGCTCAGTAGGTAAATGTACGACATTGTGTGGCACTGAGCCATACAGACCAGCATGGTCCCAGTTTCAATCCCTGTTCTATGCAGTTAGCTAGGTCAGCAACAGGAGTACTACAATTGACCTACCCTTGGGTGTGGAATTAGAGCATTTGTACAGATGGACGGCTTGCCTTGATGTATCGTAGGGTTGCCAACCCTACTGGATTGCCTGGGAGTCTCCCGGAATGGGGCATGACTCTCCTGGGCACAACTGCAAGCAGCCCGGGAGAACTTTGCGATTTCAGTTTTCCGCCTCAGCTGCGCCGACCCCCCACCCCGTGACATTACCGGTTACCACTGCAAGGAAGCCTCCAGCTCGGTGATGTCACATCCCCTCTTCCACCACCGTCACATCCCCTCTTTCACCACCACCACCAAAGAGAGCTGGCCCCCACTTGGGTGTGACTGTAAATCGGACAGGCTGGTTGTCAGGAATCTGGTAGGGAGAGAGACGGAGTGCAGGGCTAGGGTGAACACGGACCAGGGACAGGAGATTGGGGCTTGGAGAATGACAGCAGACTGGGGGTTGAGGGAGAAGGAGACGGGGTCAAAGGATGGGGGAAGTCAAGAGGGAGACTGGGGAATGGAGGTCAGGAGATTGGGGCTCTGGGAAGAGAGGGATACTGGGGAGTGAGCATGGGGCCCAGCATTTCCTGCTGAGCTGGGAGCAGCAATGTGGTGAGTGGGAGCGACACGTAGAGAGCAGCAGCCAGTAAAGGGGTGGATGAAACTTCACTGTGGGTGAATAGCGAAAGATTGTTTCAACTGGCGGGTGAATGGGAAGCAAAGGGATGGAGACCGAGCACTCTCACTGGAAGAACCAATGGGAAACGGAAAAGCTTTTGGAACTTCACCCCAAGTGGTTATTGAGGCACAGACTAGAACATTATTTAAAAGGGAATGGAGTAAGTATCTGAAAAGGAGGAATATAAAAGATCGGGGCGAATAGGGTTACAGGAGAGCGCCAGCACCGGTATAGGTACATAAATGCAGAGATTAGACAAGCATGTAGCAAAGGCAGAGAGGTTTAAATGGGGGATTTAAACTTTCATATAGATTGGAAAAAGCAGACTAGCACCTGTCAGAAAGATAGTGAATTTCTTTGGGTGTGTCCAGGATAGTTTTCTGCAACAATATGTCCTAGAGGCAACAGGGGGGCAAGCCATATTAGATTTAGTAATGAGTAATGAGCCAGATTTAGTTAATAGCCTAAATGTCCGTGAACATTTATCCAATAGCGATCATAACATGATCGAGTTCAACGTAGCATTTGAAAGGGAGAAACACAAAACAGCTACTAAGATTCTAGATTTAGGTAAGGCCGACTTCAACGGGATGAGGCAGAGACTGTCCACAGTAAACTGGGCAAATCTGTTAATGGGTAAAACAACAGGAGATCAGTGGGAGATGTTTAAAAAAGAATTTAATGCGATACAGAACCAGTTTATACCCCCGAGGGGCAAGAGCTCTACTTGCCAAAAAAAAAACAGCCATGGACAACTAAAGAGATAAGGGACAGCATAAAAATAAAGGAAAGGGCATACAAAAATGCAAAAAATAGCACTGTTCCTGGCAAATGGGAAAGATACAATGAACAGCAAAGGGTCACAAAACAGATAGTAAAAGCTACAAAAAGTGAGTATGAAAAGAAACTTGCAAGGGATATCAAAATTAATACGAAGAATTTTTACAGTTACATTAGGAAAAAGAGGGCAGTCAGGAGCAATGTTGGCCCCTTAAAAACTGAAAGTGCTGATATTGTCAATGACGATGGGGAAACGGCAGACATGTTGAATAATGACTTTGCGTCAGTATTTACAGTAGAAGAAGAGGATAGCATGCCGGAAATCCCAAAGAAACTAATATTGAATCGGCAACAGGGACTCAATAAAATTAACGTAAGCAAATTAAAAGTAATGAAGAAAATAATGGCACTAAAGAGTGACAAATCCACAGGGCCAGATGGTTTCCATCCCAGGATTTTAAAGGAAGTAGGTGAACACATTGCAGATGCCCTAACTATAGTCTTCCAAAGTTCTCTAGATTCAGGAACCGTCACTTTAGATTGGAAAATTTTGCACGTCACTCCACTTTTTAAGAATGGCAAGAGGGGGAAACCAGGGAATTATAGACCAGTTAGCCTAACATCTGTTGTCGGGAAATTGCTAGAGTCTAAAATTAAGGATGGGGTGGCTGATCATCTCGAAAATTTTCAGTTGATCAGAGAGCGCCAGCATGGATTTGTGAAAGGTAGGTCATGGCTGGCAAACCTGACTGAATTTTTTGAAGAGGTGACTAAAGTAGTGGACAGGGGAATGTCTATGGAGGTTATTTATATGGACTTCCAGAAGGCATTTGATAAAGTCCCACATAAGAGACTGTTATTGAAGGTAGAAGCCCACGGAATTGAAGGCAAATCATTGAACTGGTTAGGAAATTGGCTGAGCGGCAGGAGACAGAGAGTAGGGATAATGGGTGGGTACTCAAATTGGTATGATGTGATTAGTGGTGTCTGCAAGGATCTGTGTTGGGGCCTCAACTATTCACAGTATTTATTAACAAGTTGGCATAGAAAGTCATGTATCCAAATTTGCTGATGACACAAAGATAGGCGGCATTGTAGATGGAAATATAAAATTACAAAGGAATATTGATAGATTACGTGAATTTGCAAAATTGTGGCAAATGTATTTTGATGTAGGCAAATGTGAGGTCATCCACTTTGGACCTAAAAAGGATAGATCAGGGTACTTTCTAAATGGTGAAATACTAAAAACAGTGCATGTCCAAAGATACTTGGGGGTTCAGGTACATAGATCATTAAAATGTCATGAACAGGTACAGAAAATAATCAAAAAGCCTAATGGAATGCTAGCCTTTATATCTCAAGGACTAGAATACAAGGGGGTAGAAGTTATGCTGCAACTATACAAAGCCCTGGTTAGACCACACCTGGAGTACTGTGAGCAGTTCTGGGCACCACACCTTAGGAAGGATATATTGGCCTTGGAGGGAGTGCAGCGTAGGTTTACCAGAATTATACCCGAACTTCAAGGGTTAAGTTACAGGAGAGATTACACAAATTAGGGTTGTATTCACTAGAATTTAGAAGGTTAAGGGGTGATCTGATCGAAGTTATCAGGATATTAAGGGGAACAGATAGGGTAGATAGAGAGAAACTATTTCCGCTGGTTGGGGATTCTAGGACTAGGGGGCATAGTATAAAAATTAGAGCCAGACCTTTCAGGAGTGAAATTAGGAAACACTCCTACACACACAGGGTGGTAGAAGTTTGGAACGCTCTTCCGCAAATGGCAATTGATGCTAGATCAATTGTTAATTTTAAATCAGAGATTGATAGCTTTTTGTTAACCAAAGGTATTAATGAATATGGGCCAAGGCAGGTATCTGGAGTTAGATCATAGATCAGCCATGATCTCATCGAATGGCAGAACAGGCTCGAGGGGCTGAATGGCCTACTCCTGTTGCTACGTTCCGGGGCCAAAAGGCCTTCTCACGTGCTGTAATTTCTATCATTTTTGAAAACTCTCTTTTATTCAGTCTGAGGCCAGGGAGTGGTTTAGAAATGTTGGTGCGGAGCGGAGTGTTCCCAGTATTACTATTAGTTATCAGTACAATTTCAGAGAGTTACTATTAGTTACTGGTGGAATCAAAGTTCTTCCCACCTCTTCTTCTTGCTCTGTGCCTTCCCCAATGGCTCAGCTGATTAAGACAACAACAAACTGCATTTGTGTGGCAGTGAATAGCTGAGCCACACACACACACACACGGAAAACCCCAGACTGAATCCCCATTTGGTGCCAAGTGATGGTAACAGGTGCTAACATTAATTAAAGCGTTCCTGGGCTGAGAAAGAGAGGGGGGCTGGTGGGGGGAAGTCAGCCAAGGTTTCCAAGCTTGACGCTAACCAGTAACTCCTACTAGAAACTGCATGTGCAGAAATATCAGCTAAAAACAGGAAGGTAAGATCAGGCATGGTGGTTGATGCCTTCACCAACTGAATAACCTCCTCACACTTGAAGCTAGCAGCTGGAATCTGTGAGATCTGTAACCCAGCGCCTTCAGGAAAGTGAGAAAAGGGAAGACAATTGGAAACGTTTTTTAGAAGTCTGTATTACATTATCTCAAAGTAGAAGTATCAATTTTGAGATTAAAATTAGCAGTTAGGCAGAAGAGGGAAAAAATCTCACAAAGAAAAGAAAAGCGAAGTTGTGTAAATGAGAAATACTCACTAATACTCGCTGCCGGAGTGGTAGGGAGGTGGGCTGTCGAATGTTCGCCCCGACATTTTCACCCTTTCAAATGTAAATCCTGTGATCGAGTGGGGCTTTCTTTTCTCTCCAAAGCCAAATTCCGTTCAAACCTTAACAAACATCAATCGAACAGCATCAGAATAAAAGCAACGAAACTCCCTCCCCGCTCCCACACAAAAAAATACCTGGCCTCAATATCCAGCCAGCAGATATTGATAACAATTTAAAAAAAGTTAGATATAAAACCATTTTGGTCTAGTTCAGTGATATGCAAAAAAAAACCAATTCAGAACTGCGAAAAAAGACAATTATAACCTTACCCACGACTGCACCTCTCTGAATGTTGCGTCGTCTCAACACTTGTTGCCGCTGCTTCTCCAGCACACGCCCTGCGCCGGCCAGACTGCCGAGTCTAGGCCCCGCCTCCTCTTCGCTGCAAACCAGCGAGCACCTGCCGGAGCGGCACGTCAATCACGGGCAGATCCTCGCGACACTTGCCAACACAAGGAAGAATGTGGTCCCACTGGAACGTCTCACCTGATGCGCACTTAACAGCAGTAGTGAAAGAACCAGATACCGAGCAACCAAAAGCAGGATTCATTTATTGCACTCCCTTTAAAAAAATAATCTGAACACTGTATTCATTTGTTTTTATAGTTCGGACGTATTTTGGTCAAGACTAATACGCAAACTTTTTTGTATTGTCTGTGGTCTTTCTCTTTCGGTCACATTAAGTTTTGCTTTTTTATCTGTTTCATTTCCTGCTTTTTTCTCAGTGCTGACGAAGGGTTTCGACCTGAAACGTTAACTCTGTTTCTCTCTCCAGGATGTTGCCTGGCCTGCTGAGTTTTTCCAGCGTTTTCTGTTGTTGTTTCAATTTTCCAGCATCCGCAGTATGTTGCTATCACATTAAGTTTTTAGTTGCTCCAGAACAGGTAATTCCACATGTGACGATGTGATATTCCCCCACAAGAGAGAGACTAGTGTAATGCGAATGACTCAATGGTTTGGAGAGGTATCGGTAAACAGAAACTGAGAAGCTCTGAAATGCACCTGATCAGATGCACCATGCACTCTCTGTAGAAAGTTATAATCCAGCATTATAAAGGGCGTGCTGTTGCTGTTTCATGAACAGCCCTCGCTACCTTGCTACCGCAACTACCCGACACCTCCTCCTACCTCCCCCTGGACCACAACCCCACAAATGAACATCAAGCCATCGTTTCCCAGACCGTCACTGATCTAATCTCCTCTGAAGATCTCCTCCCCCCATGGCCTCCAACCTCAATAGTCCCCTAACTCCACACAGTCCACTTTTACCTCCCTCCCAAGATCCACAAACAGGACTGCCCTGGTAGACCCATCATTTCAGCCTGTTCTTGCCCCACAGAACTTATTTCTTCCTATATTGACTCTTTTTTTCTCCCTTGTCCAGTTTCTTCTGACCTACATCCGCAACTCTTCTGACGTCCACCGCCACTTTAACAGTTTCCAGTTTCCATGTACCTAACTGTCTCCTTTACACCATGGATGTCCAGTCCCTCTACACCTTCCTTGAACGGAGACCCAACCAGTCTCCATCCATCACCACCCTCCTCTGCCTGGCTGAATTTGTTATTCCATTGAACAACTTCTCCTTTAACTCCACTCACTTGCTCCAAATAAAAGGTGTCACTATAGGAATCCGTATGGGTTCTGGCTATGCCTGCCTTTTCGTGGGATACGTGGAACATTCATTGTTCCAGTCCTACTCCGGTCCCCTCCCTCACCTCTTTTTCTGGTACATTGATGACTGAATTGGTGCCACTTTCAAAAGGAAACCAGACGAGTACATGAGAGAAAAGAGAATAGAAAGATATGCTGAACGGCTTAGATGAGGTAGATGGAATGGGCGGAGACTCTTGTGGAGTATAAACACCAGCACTAGTTGGGCTAAAAGGCTTGTTTCTGTGCTGTATATTCTGTGTAATTCTATGCTTCCTGTTTGCA
Organism: Squalus acanthias; assembly: GCA_030390025.1. Taxonomy (NCBI): domain Eukaryota; kingdom Metazoa; phylum Chordata; class Chondrichthyes; order Squaliformes; family Squalidae; genus Squalus; species Squalus acanthias. Next base: position 149,265,587 of record CM059425.1, read on the forward strand.
ACCTGAACTGGAAAATTTCATCAACTTGCTTCCAATTTCCACCCTTCCCTCGCCTTCACATTGTCCATCTCCAACTCTTCCCTTCCCTTCCTCAACTTCTCTATCTCCATTTCTGGGGATAGACTGTCAACTAATATCTACTATAAACCCACTGACTCCCACAGCTACCTTGATTACAATTCCTCCCACCTCGCTTCCTGTAAGGGCTCTATTCCATTCTCCCAGTTTCTCCGTCTCCGTTGCATCTGTTCTGAGAATGCCACCTTCCACACCAATACTTCTAATATGTCTTCCTTTTTCCTCAACTGAGGATTCCCCTCCACTGTGGTTGAAATGGCCCTCAACAGTGTCCATCCCATTTCCCGCACTTTTGCGCTGACCCCTTCCCCTCCCTCCAAGAACATAGGAACAAGAGTAGGCCATTCAGCCCCTCGAGCCTGTGAAGAACCATGATAGGGTTTTCCTTGTCCTCACCCTCCGCCCCACCAGTCCCCACATTCAATGGATCATCCTCTGCCATTTCCACCACCTCCAGCGCAATGCCACCACCAAACATATCTTCCCCTCCCCTTTCAGCATTCCGAAGGGACCGTTCCCTCCACAATACCCTGGTCCACTCTTCCATCACCCCCAACATCGACTCCCCTTCCCACAGCACCTTTCTGTGCGAGCGCAGGAGATGCAACACCTGCCTTTTCACCTCCTCTACTATACTGTATTTGCTGTTTACGATGCAGTCCCCTCTACATTGAGAAGACCAAAGGCAGATTGGGTGATCGCTTTGATGAACACCTCCATTCAGTCCGCAAGCGTGACCCTGAGCTTCTGGTTTCTTGCCATTTTAATTCTCCATCCCATTCCTACTCTGACCTCTCTGTCCTCGGCCTCCTACACTGTTCCAATAAAGCTCAGAGGAAGCTTGAGGAACAGTACCTCTTTATCTGCCTCTGTACTTGCTTAAAAACTGTTACATCTCCAGCATTTTCCAGTTCTGAGGAAGGGTAATCCACCTGAAACATTAACTTTGTTTCTCTCCACAGATGGTGCCTGACCAGCATTTTCTGTTTTTATTATAAAATATATATCGCTTTAAAATCCAGCATTATACAATGACATATATATAGTGTGTGTACGCTAAATAGAAGGGACATCACAACGTGGTTGCTGTTTACGTGAAATAATTAACCTCAGTGATAGTTCGTATCAAAGGAGTTATGGAAGATCACATGACAGTTTCTGTAATACCCAAAGAATCTGTTCTCTCGTACCCTGGGGAAGCTAATGCGAATTTCGATCTATGTAGTTTAAACAAATATTATTCCAGTGTCTCGTGATCCATTAAAACTCATTAAAGAACACTTACTTCTAATAAAATTGGGCAACTGAATTACTGAAATCGTTGTTTTTAACATTTTGAATTTCTGAATGGAGTGTTTATTTATCGTCACACTTTATCTCACATGACCTTGTTCGCCGACAAAGTAAGTTTTTTTATTGTAACAGCCTCAATTCCCGTTCCCAATTCGTTCTCTCTCCTACTTCCTTTATATTCTTTCATAGCTCTTTTAAAAAATATATATTTCCTCTTTCTACTGAAGCCTGTGGCTGTTGTGACAAAGGTTCTCTACCCCAAATATAAACCTATCCTGTCAATCGTTGAGGAGCCTGTTGTGTATGACCAACATTTTCTGATTTAATTTAGATTTCCAGTACTTACCGTAAAACCATGTCAACTCTCGAACTGTTGGCGGAACCGGTTGTGCTACTCTGGGCAAGCAGCTAAACAAAGAGCCTCCTTGTACAAGGGTGGGTCCCAAATCCTCACCTGAAAGCTGAAAAGAACTAAACATTCTACACAATTTAAAATGCCTTTTAATGCAAACGCTTCCTCGGTGACTTCCTTCTGCGCAAACTAAATTGTTCCTCCGAAAGAAATAAAAACAGAAAATGCTGGAAATGAACAGCAGGCCTGCAAAGAGAAAAACAAGTTATTTCAGATATGTAACCCTTCACTGGCTCCTCAAAGGCTGAGCTCGAAAGTCAGCCAAGAGTCAGAGGTTGTCCACTCCAGGAACACGCAATCTAAAGTCGGTTTTACACTTGGATTTCAGGAGCACAGTATTGATGAGCCGGCTGTATTATCCCAGTGGCAGAGTCATAGACTCACTAGGGATTAGGTAGCTAGGGATTAGGTAGCTTGATTTTGTATTGTAAACAAGGTGAGTGTAGTATTGTCGGAGGTGCTGTACCTCAACTGAGATGTTAAACCAAGACCCAGTGGATGTTGAAATTCCCATGTCAGTATTCAAAGAAGGTGGCGTTCTGGTAACCTAATCATCATTCTTCCCTCAACCAAAACAACCGAAAACGAAATAAATGCTTATTCGAAGACAAAAACAGAAAGCAGGTCATAGAATCATAGAAATTTACGGCACAGAAGGAGGCCATTTGGCCCATCGTGTCTGTGCTGGTCAAAAAAGAGCTTCCCAGTCTAATCCCACGTCCCAGCTCTTGGTCCATAGCCTTGCAGGTTACGGCACTTCCAGTGCATGTCCAAGTACTTTTTAAATGTGATGAGAGTTTCTGCCTTTATCACCCTTTCAGGCAGTGTATTCCAAACCCCCACCACCCTCTGGGTGAAAACATTTCTCCTCAACACCACTCTATTCCTTCTACCAATTACTTTAAATCTATGCCCCTGGTTATTGACCTCTCTGCTAGCGTTCTCCAAGGCGGCCTTCGTGATACACGACAACGCAAAATCATCGAGCAGAAACTGATAGCCAAGTTCCGCACTCATGAGGACGGCCTCAATCGGGATATCGGGTTCATGTCACGCTATAGAACGTGACTTGACATCTTTGCCGGTCTTTCCAGTTTAAAAAAAAACACAAGAAACAAACACAAAAAATGGAGAGGATATGCAGCCAGCAGGTGTTCTGACGCGTTGGACCCCCTGGGACACATCTCATTGTCTTGGCTGTGCTCTTAGTGTGTCTTTGATGTAGGGAAAGATTTAATCTATGCATTTTCTCTGTGTTTTTATATTCTGTGAATTCTGATAGATTCTCTCACAGTAACTTTGCCTGACGAAGGGGCGACAGCTCCGAAAGCTTGTAATTTTAAATAAATCTGTTGGACTATAACCTGGTGTTGTGCGACTTCTCATTTTTGTCCACCCCAGTCCAACGCCGGCATCTCCGCATCATCTCTGCTAAGGGAAATAGGTCCTTCCTATCCACTCTATTTAGGCCCCTCATAATTTTATACACCTCAATTAAGTCTTCCCTCAGCCTCCTCTGTTCCAAAGAAAACAATCCAATCTTTCCTTATAGCTAAAATTCTCCAGTCCTGGCAACATCCTAGTAAATCTCCTCTGTACCCTCTCTAGTGCAATCACATCTTTCCTGTAATGTGGTGACCAGAACTTTATGCAGTACTCTAGCTGTGGCCTAACTAGTGTTTCATACAGTTCTAGCATAACCTCCCTGCTCTTCTATTCTATGCCTCGGCTAATAAAGGAAAGTATCCCGTATGCCTTCTTAACCACCTTATCTACCTGTCCTGCTACCTTCAGGGATCTGTGGACATGTACTCCAAGGTCCCTCTGTTCCTCTACATTTCTCAGTGTCCTACCATTTGTTGTGTATTCCCTTGCCTTGTTAGCCCTCCTCAAATGCATTACCTCACACTTCTCCAGATTGAATTCCATTTGCCACTTTGTTGCCCACCTGTCTACAGCTATCTTCCTCACTATCAACAACAACAACAACTTGTATTTATATAGTACCTTTAACATAGTAAAACGTCCCAAGGCGCTTCACAGGTATATTAAAAGACAAAAAATTTGACACCGAGCCACGTAAGGAGAAATTAGGGCAAGAGACCAAAAGCTTGGTCAAAGAGGTAGGTTTTAAGGAGCATCTTAAAGGAGGAAAGAGAGGTAGCGAGGCGGAGAGGTTTAGGCAGGGAGTTCCAGAGCTTAGGGCCTAGGCAACAGAAGGCATGGCCACCAAAGGTTGAGCGATTATAATCAGGGATGCTCAAGAGGGCAGAATTGAGGACACAGATATCTCGGGGGGGTTGTGGGTCTGAAGGAGATTACAGAGATAGGGAGCAGCAAGCCTATGGAGGGATTTGAAAACAAGGATGAGATTTGAAATTGAGGCATTGCTTAATGGGGAGCCAATGTAGGTCAGCGAGCACAGGGGTGATGGGTGAATGGGACTTGGTGTGAGTTAGGACACAGGCAGCCGAGTTTTGGATGACCTCAAGTTTACGTGGGGTAGAATGTGGGAGGCCAGCCAGGAGTGCATTGGAATAGTCAAGTCTAGAGGTAACAAAGGCATGGATGAGGGTTTCAGCAGTGGAGAGCTGAGGCATTGGCGGAGACGGGCGATGTTACGGAGGTGGAAATAGGCGTCTTAGTTATGCTGCGGATATGTGGTCAACCACACGGCCAATTTTTATATCATCTGCAAACTTCTTAATCATGCCCCCTACATTGAAGTCTAAATCATTGATATATACCACCAAAACAGGAGACCTCGTACTGAGGTCAGTTGACATTTCAGATTTTAACACCCTTTCACAGCATTTAAGACCTGAAATCGCAAATTCTGTTTTCCACAGATGTTGCCTGACCTCCTGAGTATTTTTTAGCTTTTTCTGTTTTTGTTTTCAGATTTCCAGCATCTGCACTATTTTATTTTATGTTTACGTGGTTATTCATTTCATTTCTGTCTTGGGATCTTGTGTGGAAAATGTCAGTTATGCTTGCCTACAAATCACTCTACTTCAAAGCAATTTATTATATATGAAGCATGTTGAGATGTTTTCTTGTCCTCTCTTTCCACCCTTGCTTCTACATTTGACAGATCATGATCCACCACCTACAACATGATCCCATCATCAACCACATCTTCCTCAAAGGTAAGTAAGTGAGGTGGTGGGTGAGGGGAGGGATCCAGAGGGTGCAAGAACATTCAAATCTGACACCAAATAAGGTTTGCAACTTGATCAACCAAGCCTTTGCCACACACAGTATCTCTAAGCAGTAGACATACAGAGAAATAAACTATAGTTTTCCATTTCCCCTCTGGATAGAGATGTAACCTTCTTGGATCCTTTAGATCCTGACTCTCTCTAAAAATTTGTGAAGTAAAGCTCAAGATCTTTATAGGCCTCTAGTCACACACACTGCCCTTGATGATTCATTATGACATAACAAATGTTATTGTGAAGACGACCCCCAGAAATACGATAGTTCCTGCAAAACTTCCGGATGTCCAATCTGTTATCATTAAGCATGCAACTAATCACCTTAGTCCCATTGTCCATTCCCTTATCTCAAGGCTATCTTGGCTGTCTCGTATCACAATGTGGCGACAAAAAGAAGACAACAGGCACAAATCACACATTCTGCACCTCAGCAGAAAATAAACAGCAGTCATCCTAGGTACAGTACAAATCTACAAGCTATCTATAAGTAAAAACAAAAACCTTAATCATATGAGATTAAACCAAATCTTAATCCTACATATATATGTATATAAGAATAGGTTATCTTACAAGGGGATTGCAGCCAGGTGAGGCGTAGGGAAGTCCGACAGAGGAAATGTCAAAGGTGTACTTGTGGGGCCCAGAGGAACTGCTCCTCCTGGCCCACAAGGAAACCTTTAAAAAAAATGTTTCATTTACCTTCCTGGGCCTTTTCTAGCCCTGATCCCATCAGCCGCCGTCTTTTACCGGCAGGGCCGGCACAGTTAAACTCTCGTTGGGATCCTAATTGTGTCATAGGACCCCAATATTTACATATTAATGAAGCTCCTGTCTGACTGTGACGGACGTCTTACCCACGATCGGAAACAACGCGGTTAAAATGGAGGCAGGTCGGAACGCAGTGGAAATCTACTTCCACCAGAGAGGGCAGATGGGGTCTCGGTTTAATACATAATCCAAAAGACAGCACATCAGACAGTGTAGCACTCCCTCAGTATCTGCACGGAAGTGTCAGACTAGATTATGTGCTAAAGTGTCTGGAGCGGGACTTGAATCAACCACCTTCTGATTCAGAGGTGAGAGTTCTACCATTAAGCCAAGGCTGATGCTATATACACATATTCACAAGAAAATTATTTACACTGTAAAAGAATAGAAGTCCATCCTATTCATATTATTTTGTCACATTACAATATCAGAATGTTTAGTACCAGATATTCATTTATTGACAAGATAAAATGGATGATTCTCCGTTCAATTAACATACAGCAATTCAATACCAGCTGTTTCCACTTTGCTTACAAAAACAGATAGAGTTACTGTTGGGACTGCTGACTTTATATTTTGACAATTGTCCAAATTTCTTATTCCATTGATTTGGAAGGTGACATTAAAGGTGGATTCATAATTCTGTTTAAGAAAACATCAAATTCCAGAACTGTTGCCTACAATCATTTTACTTATTTTTGAGAGCAGTTATTACAAATCACGATATTTTCATGATACTTATGTTGGACCCAAATCTCCCATGATGTTCACATACTCCTTACAGAATGCGCCAGATTTTCCTCCATTAATTTCTGTTTCAGTCACGCGATGCTTCCTACCACATGTTCCTTTCTGCGCTCTGCCAAGGCAATGCTCAACACCCAGGCAGTTGACTTCATACATGGTTTTCGCACTAAACATTTGAACTCTTTCCTCTTGTACAAGTTGGAAGTCACGCTCAAACTATATTGGATCTGGTCATACCACACCTTGAGTACCGCGTTCAGTTCTGGTCACCAACTCTCAAGGAAGAGCCGTGAGAGTGATCCCTCACATCAGAGGACTGAGTTGAGGAAAAACTGAAGAAGCTTGGGCTTTTCAGCCCTGAAAGGTGACCAAGAAGTGACCTTCTAGAAGTATGTAGCAAATGGGTGAATCATGACAATAAGACAAATGGGACGCAGATTGAAACTAGTAAAAGATAACGTTAAGATTAATGGCTGGAAGATTTTCATGCAGAGTACACTTCTGGTTAGAGTAGTGGAGGCAAAACCCTGGAATCTGGAATGATGGCAGGGGGAAGTGAAAGCAACTATAGGGTCTTTCCAGTTGAATGAGCTAAAATAGGCTGAATACCATATAGATCAAGAAGATCTCAAGTTTGATTTTTGGCGTGCACTTTGTTACTTGATTTCAGCTGGGGCATTTGAGCTTAATATACCCAGACTAGTAAAGGGAAAATTTCAACTAGACTTCCCTATCAAGATTATTATCCAGTGAGCCCTCCTAAAAACTACCTGTGATTTCTAGTGTTGGATAAGAACGTTAGGTGAATGTAATGGCCCCCCGCCTCACTCAAGAAGAGAATTCTTGACAGATCGGAAGTGCTGGTTTTCAGCGCACGCCTGAAACCAGCACTTGCGAGGTCCCTACGGGTGTGTACACAGCTCGTACACACCCGTAGGCATCGGAAATTACGGGCCAGTGAGTCTTTGCCGAGGAGCTGGACTACAGGAATCCTCCATAGAAGATCAGTTGGCGCAGTTCCAGAAGATCAGTAAAGTATTTTACAAGTATATCACAAGGCTCGTGTCAAGCATAAACACAGATGTAGACCAGTTGGGCCAAATGGCCTGCTTCTATGCTATACATTCTATGTAACTCTATCAGTAAAAAGAGAATGGTTAAAAGTGAGGTTGGATCCCTGTGAAGAGAGGACTGTTAATTTGTAGATGATCAAAAAATGGTGGAGGCACTTAATAAATTCTTTGCATCGGTCATTACCAGAGAGAAGGATATCAGAGAGGAAGTGAATCCTGAAATGAGCGATATTATGTATAAAAGGAAACTTTTAGATAACTTAGGCTAAAGGAAGACAAAGCACCAAGGCCTGACTGGATACATCCTACGGCTGTGCTCTTAGTGTGTCTTTGATGTAGGGAAAGATTTAATCTATGCATTTTCTCTGTGTTTATATTCTGTGAATTCTGATAGATTCTCTCACAGTAACTTTACCTGACGAAGGGGCGACAGCTCCGAAAGCTTGTAATTTTAAATAAATCTGTTGGACTATAACCTGGTGTTGTGCGACTTCTCATTTTTGGATACATCCTAGGAAGGGGAGGGAGGAAATTGCCATGGCCCAAGAAATAATATTTCACAGCCTAACACCTGTGGATGTGTGCCAGAGGACTGGAAAATATTGTCTATTTAGAACCCATTTTTCAAAAGGAGTGTGAATCAGGGAAATTACAGGCCAGTTAGTTAACATCTGTAGTATGAAAAACTTGAGTCTCTAATTAAGGATGAAGTTACAACATATCTACACAAGAGTCAGAAGCAGCCAGCATGGATTTCAAAAGAAATGATTGTGCCTGACAAAACTCAATTCTTTGAGGTATGGACTTGGTAGATAGGAAAAATGAAGTGGATGTAGTGTACATGGACTTTATGATTTTTTTTTATCCCAGGTAGCACACAGGAGATTATTAAAGAACATGTATGGAGTGCTGTACTGATGGAGGTGCATCTTTTGGATGAGATGTTAAACCGAGGCCCGCCTGCTGTCTCAGGTGGATGTAAAATATCCCATAGCACTATTTCGAAGAAGAGCAGGGGAGTTATCCCCGGTTTCCTGGCCAATATTTATCCCTCAATCAACATAACAAAAACAGATTATTTGATCATTATCACATTGCTGTTTGTGGGAGCTTGCTGTGTGCAAATTGGCTGCCACGTTTCTTACATTACAACAGTGACTACTTTCAAAAGTACCTCCAAGTCAGACGATTGTGGGTTCAAGTCAAGGTTAAAGAGAGATTTAGAACAAAGAGACTGAGAAACCTCTTTACACAGAGTGGAGAGGCTGTGGATTCACTTTCAGGGTCAATGATTGAGTGGGAAACTATGTCAACATTCACATTTAGATCAGATAGGTCGATGAAAGAAAAGGAATGAAGGGAACAGGGCAGGTAAATGTGATTAGAACTATTGCTCGCATGGAAGGTAAATGCGGACACATACTGATTGGGCCAGAGTTATACAGCACAGAAAGAGGCCCTTTGGCCCATCGTGTCCGCTCCGGCCATCAAGCCCTGTCTATTCTCATCCCATTTTCCAGCACTTGGTCCATAGCCTTGTATGCTATGGCGTTTCAAGTGCTCATCTAAATGCTTCTTGAATGTTGCGAGGGTTCCTGCCTCTACCACCCTTTCAGGCAGTGAGTTCTAGATTCCAACCACCCTCTGGGTGAAAAAGTTTTTCCTCAAATCCCCTCTATACCTCCTGCCCCTTACCTTGAAACTATGCCCCCTGGTTATTGACCCCTCTACTAAGGGGAATAGTTCCTATCTACGCCCCTCATAATTTTGTACACCTCAATCAGGTCCCCCCTCAGCCTTCTCTGCTCTAAGGAAAACAACCCCAGCCTGTCCAGTCTCTCTTCGTAGCTGAAGCGCTCCAGCCCAGGTAACATCCTGGTGAATCTCCTCTGCACCCTCTCCAATGCAATCACATCCCTCCTATAGTGTGGCGACCAGAACTGCACAGAGTATTCCAGCTGCGGCCTAACTAGCGTTTTGTACAGCTCCATCATAACCTCCCTGCTCTTATATTCTAAGCCTCGGCTAATGAAGGCAAGTATCCCATATGCCTTTTTAACCACCTTATCTACCTGTCCTGCTGCCTTCAGGGATCTATGTACATGCACACCAAGGTCCCTCTGATCCTGTCCTTCCTAGGGTCCTACCATTCATTGTGTATTCCCTTGCCTTGTTAGTCTTCCCAAAATGCATCACCTCACACTTTTCAGGGTTAAATTCCATTTGCCACTGTTCTGCCCATCTGACCAACCCGTCGATATCGTCCTGTAGCCTGAGGCTTCCCTCCTCGTTATTTACCACTCCACCAATTTTCCTGTCATCTGCGAACTTACTGATCATACCTCCTACATTCATATCTAAATCATTAATGTACACTACAAACAGCAAAGGACCTACCGATCCCTGCGGTACACCACTGGACACAGGCTTCCAGTCACAAAAACAACCTTCGACCATCACCCTCTGCCTCCTGCCACTAAGCCAATTTTGGATTCAATGTGCCAAATTGCGCTGGATCCCATGGGCTCTTACCTTCTTGACCAGTCTCCCAAATGGCCTGTTTCCAAGTTGTAGCTACTACATAGAATTTACAGCACAGAACAGGCCATTCAGCCCATCAGGACCATGCCAGGTATTTATGCTCCACTTGAGCCTCCTCCCACCCCTCTTCATCTAACCCCATCAACATATCCTTCTATTCCTTTCTCCCTCATGTACTTAACTCACTTCCCCTTAAATGCATCAATGCTATTCACCTCATCTATTCCATGTGGTAGCAAGTTCCACATTCAAATCACTCTCTGGGTAAAGAAGTTTCTCCTGAATTCTTCAATGGATTTATTACTATTTTCTATTTATGACCCCTAGTTTTGGACTCCCCTTTAAGTGGAAACATCTTCTCTACATCTACCCCATCAAACTCCTTCATAATTCATAAGACCTCTGTCAGGTCACCCCTCAGCCTTCTCTTTTCTAGAGAAAAGAACCCCAACCTAACGTATCAAGTTATTTTCTTTTCTTGCAGAAATACAAAATTGCAGTACGTATCATCAGTATTCGAAGACATTTAGTGCTATAATCCTTCATTTACACATGGTTGACAGATTTACTGAACACATGTAATATAAATTAGGAAAATAAAATTAATTAACTTATAATTCCTCACATTTGAAAGTATGGACTGTAGCAGATTATATATGGTTCCACTGAAATAGTGCTATTTGGCTTTGGTGCAAACCAGAACTCTGCAAAAAGTTAAGTTTTCACTTGCATCCCATAACATACACCATCACAAAAATAATGAGGTGTGGTCTACACAAAATAAATCAATAGAAATAGATTGATATAACTAGAGTTAATCAGAAGACAAAACTTATTTTTTGTAAAATTTATTTACAATGTTGCACACAAAAACAATTCATTAAAAAAGCTGTAGTTACATAAATTTAATGTTACAGTACAATTACTACACATTTTTAAAGTTAAGTGTAAATATATGCTTTCACAAGCCAAACTAAATATAGTTAGTTTGGCATGAAAAGCTTAAAATGGTTATCACTAGCGTTTTCAATGCATTAGAAGGCATGGTTTGTCGTTTGAAAAGCCTGAGGTGCAGCTTTTTGAACAAGGCAGAAGAAAAAAAAAATCGTAACAGTACAATGCTTTGTTTGCATGTAGGCAAATAAACAAAGCATCATTAAAATAGTACAAAAATCCCGTTAACATCTACCAATCCCTACCAAAAAATAAAAAATGTACAAATTGCAATCGTTTGGCTCAAGTCAATGTGAAATATTTGAATAAAGTTTCAAAACTGACAGAAATACATTTTCTCAGTCATAAAAACACAGGTGCCTGACAAGGTCATTTGAGTTGAAAATGGAAATTGCTTTGGAACTATAGAAACCATTTTAAAAAATAGTACACTAGATACAGATTAGGGAAGCCATCCATCCCTTCATCATGTAATCTAACTGACTCTTGAACAAGTCCAAGGTTTTCAGCTTCACTAGTCTACTAGGAAGTCCATTCCAGGTGTTCATGAGTGTTTGCTTGAAGGGCTTCCTCACATCTGTACTCAACGTTCCCTTCAGCAGTTTCATTCTACATCCCCTTTTCTAGTATCCTGGCATACCTTGTAGTATTCTGGATTAGCCTCGTCTATGCCCTTCAATATCCTGTATACTTCTACAAGGTCATTTTCTCAGCAGTCCAAGGCTAAAATGTCCCAATCTTTACTCAAAACTCAATTCTTTTCTACAACACCTTTATGGCTTGAATGTTTAAGGTTTATAATTAGTAACGCCAGATCAGAGTACAAAGGTAGAGAAACAAAGCAGACTAACTGTACCCTGTTTGGAATTCAACTATTAGTAAAATATAGCATCTTCTGTTTCATCCTCCTAGAAAATAAGCTAAATTTTAATGCATCTTAAATGACAAGTTTTGGGAAGGATTCAAGAGAGGGTGGAGAGCTACACAAAGCTATCCTTCTAGTTGTTAGTTATGCACCCAATTACATGGATTTACAAGTACCCTTTTAACAGGTTTGGCTGCAGTATTTTTATACATTTAGCTTAACCAACTCAACTCAAATTTCTAAAGAACTCAACAAATTCAGTACAGGACTCAGTGGCTGAGCACACTGTAAATAGAAGACATCATACATAATAAAGAAAAGTCTTAGTAACTTTATTCCTGTATGCAAAGGCGTTTATATAAAAATATCTTTAACTAGTACCCATTATAAATATCAAAAAGTTATACACACACACACTTTACTATTTGAAACACTGATCTATATACATATGAAGGATAATACAAATTTTATTAAGTTAGAGCTGTGTAACTTAAATGCATTTTGCTTCCTAGTTTGTCTTGGCCTCATTTCTGTCCTCAAGATAGGTTCCATAATCAGAAGGTGGGCTTTTGTAATTATCAACAATACAAAATAAATTCAGTTTTGTCAAATAGTAGTCAGGATTCATAGGTTATGAAGATCAAACAAAACTTGCAAGTCCTCTAAAAGTTATCATTCCAGTTCATGACTTTGTCATATTCTTGAATTCTCTGTTTGATATGAGAGAGTTTGTTTTTCAAATATTCACAACGTTCTTTTTTCTCCAAGAATGTGGGATCCTGCACAAATAAAACCACAATTAAGCATTACATCATCCAGTGTTTGATGTCTTGTTATAACAATTTTTGAAAATGCTAATTAAAAACTTCAAAGTTATCAAACGTGCATGAAAGCTCATTTTACAGCACGTTGCGAATTCCTATTTTTCTTTGATCTTTCTCAACAGGTATATTATTGTGACCCATTTCAACAGAAGAGAAAGATGGAAAGGTTATCATTTTTACACAAATGCCAAGCTTGGGATATACCCATTTTCCATTGGAGCACCTTTCTTCTGCTTTGAGCTCCATTGTTAGGCACTGACCATTACCAGAGTAATACATAGTTCTCTTGATTACCAGTCTAGTTTTCCAGCTTCCACAAGCTTGGAACTGTAAACATGCGAAATTGGTGGGCAGGAAAAGACCATCTGGTCCATCAAGCCTGGTCCATGCAGTCATGATGCCTGAAGCATCATGATTATATGCCCCTTACCCACCAGCAGCCATGTAATCTTCTGGAAGAGGCAAAAAAAAAACCGCATGGCCAATAAAATAGCTAGCAAATTCCACTCTGACCCCCTTAGGTGGTAGATAGTCCAGGAGACCACATTGACTATGATTATTAGCTGGTGTTTCACCTATCTTTTACAAGACATGATCTCTACCTCAGCTAGGAACTCTGCATGTGCAGGAAGCCAAGATTCCATCTATCGTTTAATGTGAAAGTTTTTGCCACTGTTCAAGCAGATTAAATGAATCAGGTGGGCATGGAGCTCATGATAGACACACAAAAGTCTTCAAACTCAAAATCTGAGAAAGAGTCCAAATGATTCAAAAATGTACTGCCTTTGAGATTCACCAATGATGGCTAGCATTGAACCTGCAGCATGATAATGTATTTATTTTCCTATAGACAGAAATTCCTTTGCGTGCAATTAACAGAAACTTGTTGATATTCCCATTGTGCATCTGCTTTGTTCAAATTAAAATCAAGTCAACACTTGGAAATGTCATCCAAGACACTGAACATTCCAACTACAAAATGAAGGTCTTCCATCCACCACCATCATTGATGCACATTTCTCATCAAGGCCACGTCAATTTTTAATCCAATCCATTAACTTTACAACAGATCAGTTTCTTCTAAAAATGTCACAACTATTTTATACTCACATTTTTTTTCTTCTGATACTCATGGAAAACTTTTGTGATCCGGTCGTACTCCTAATAGTTAGAAAACACAGAAGTGCATAATTAGATCTTAATCCAGGATGTCTGAATATTAAACATATCATGTTGCTATAGTTTTTTTAATGTTGGAACTTTTATAGGTTATCTTCCTCCCCCAAATACAGCAGTTTTTTCCCCATAAAAATGTTTTTAAAAAACAAAATGTATAAATCCTTGTGAAAGTTTCCTGATCTTAACTAATTTGTAAGTGGAGGACCCAAGTGGATGCAAGCGGTGCTTCGCCATAGGGACAGAGGGGTAAAGGTAAGTCACTCCAAGGTGCTCCCCTCCCCTAGTGGCTGAATCAAAAGAACTTAAGAAACAGGAGCAGGCTTAGGAGTGACGGCCCATCGAGCCTGCTCCGCCATTCAATAAGATCATGGCTGGCCTTCTACATCAACTCCACTTTCCTGCCCTATCCCCATATCCCTTGATTCCTTTAGTGCCCAAAAATCTATCGATCTCAGTCTTAAATATACTCATTGACTGAACATCCACAGCTCTCTGGGGTAGAGAATTCCAAAGAGTCACAACCCTCAGTGAAGAAATTTCTCATTTCAGTCCTAATTGGCTGACCCCTTATCCTGAGACTATGAACCCTAGTTCTAGACTCTCCAGCCAGGGGAAATAGCCTCTTAGCATCTACCCTGTCAAGCCCTCGAAGAATATTTTATGTTTCAATGAGATCACCTCTCATTCTTCTAAATTTTAGAGAATATAGACCCATTTGACTCAATCCATCCTCATAGAATAACCTTTTCATCCCAGGAATCAATCTAGTGAATCTTCGCTGCACCCCCTCTAAGGCAAGTATATCCTTCCTTAGGTAAGGAGACCAAAAGTGTACACCGTACTCTAGGTGTGGTCTCACCAAAGCCCTTTTTAATTGCAGCAAGACTTCCTTACTCTTATACTCCAATTCCCTTGCAATAAAGGCTAACATACCATTTGCCTTCCTAATTGCTTACTGTATCTGCATGTCAACTTTGTGATTCGTGTACAAGAACCCCCAATTCCCTCTGAGTACCAATATTTAACAAAAAAATTCTGCTTTTCCATTCTTCCCACCAAAGTGGACAATTTCACACTTCCCCACATTATACTCCATTTACCACCTTCTTGCCCAATCACTTAACCGGTCTATATCCCTTTGCAGCCTCCTCTCTATAGGTAACCATTCAGTTGGGGAATGGGATGTGGGAGGCAACATATTATTTTCAGGCTCTTTTGATGGTTTGTATGGCCCAGCTGCTAACCTAAGATCATCCCAAGTTCAATTGTAGGTATGTGCTAAATTATGTGATCTTAGCCAAAGTGGTGGTCGGGGGGAATATAATTAACCTTAGCACCCAGAGTTAGAAAGCAGGGAAAAATATACTAGGAGTTGTAACCCTACAGACTTCTACAGTTGAATAGCTTGTTGACACAGTCTGCATATGCATAATGGCCTCTTGGGTAAGGTACTGGAGAGTTCCTGGCAACTGTGGAATTGTACCTAATCAAGTTGTCAGCGGTGGCTCAGCTGGTAGCAGCCTTGCCTCCGAGTCAAAAGGTTGTGGGTTCAAGTCCCACTTCAGAGACTTGAGCATTAAAATCTAGGCCGACACTCCAGTGCAGTACTGAGGGAGTGCCGTCTTTTGGATGAGACAGCCCGTCTGCCCTCTCAGGTGGACGTAAACGAACACACTACACTATTTTGAAGACGAGCAGGGGAGTTTTCCCTGGTGTCCTAACCAATATAACCAACCCTCAAGCAACATCACTAAAGAAAGTGAAAGGCGCTATATAAATGCAAGTCTTTCTTTTCTTTAACATCTTCAGGATAGAAATGGGAGAAAATTGGCAAGAGGATAAAAATACTGAGGGTTCTCGAACATTATAAAAACACACCCAAATATAGTTACCCAGAAAAAGACCTATTCTTGCATTTTAAAATACAAGTGTCTTTGTGCATTATTTACAGTGTGTAGTTTTCCTTACCCCAGTACACGTGGGAATGATAAACACCAGATTTGATACAGTCACTGAAGATTTTTGGCATAATTGGCTAATTTAAAGCTTTGTAAGCCCCGAGGTGCTTTTCAGTTTCAATCTGATTTTTTTTTAAAACTTATGATGCACAAACTCAAACATTGCAGTTGGGCAAGTTGGGACATAAACAATGTAATAAAAACAATCTTGCCAGATCTAAGCTATAGGTGGCCTAGAGAACCAGTTTTTGTAGTCAAGTTGACACATGCCCTTCACTAGGGTTGCCAGTTTATTGTAAATTAATAAGTCAAGCTATTTTCATTATATAGGATTTGGGTGAAAAAGAACATGATATTACCAATCATTCATTTAGTTGCATAAAATGTTTAAC
The DNA here is from genome assembly GCA_030390025.1 of Squalus acanthias. Lineage (NCBI taxonomy): Eukaryota > Metazoa > Chordata > Chondrichthyes > Squaliformes > Squalidae > Squalus > Squalus acanthias. The sequence goes on from CM059425.1 coordinate 149,281,889, forward strand.
TGTCCCATCCCCATCTTTCCTGAAAGCACTGGGTGCCAGCAGGTCCTTGGTATCTTGCCCATGCGCAGTTTCCATTAGTGAGCCTAGCCAATGAAAATCAGCAGGCTAATTAATCGAGGTGAAGCCAAATCCAATTCTATCCTCGCCCAACAGCCACACACACACACTTTCCAGCAAGTCAGATAGGAATGTGCTACAGAACCACAGTTCATTCCCTTCCCTCCACCCCCCCACCCTAGCCTGGGGACACCGAGGCCAATTACAACATCCCACTACTGCTTTGGCTGGAATCAAGTAACTCAGCAGAGATAAGGGTAAAGTAAGGGGTGTGGTTCAGTACCACAGGGCAGTGCATTTATATACTGAACCAGAGGAAACCAAAATGGTTCACACTTTTGATTTCTGAAATAATTTATTTTGTAATACAAGTCATCACTAAAAAGGATGTTAACATGTGCATTATACAGCTTGATGAAATAGATGGTAGGAGTTTAATCAAAGGTTTCACCTCTCAAAAGAGTTACTGCACACAGTGAAGTATTGAAACAAAGCATGTATGTTTGAATAATGAAAATAAATCTCTCCTTTTACAAAATCTGTACCTTTATTCTATTATTTATTGATCCTTTACATACCCAGCCAGGAGCTTGTCAAATTTATGACAGCATTCCCTCTGCTGGATACATATGCAATTACGTAACAGTTTTAGACTTTAGGGCATTTATAGCTTGCCAACCTTGAAAGGAGGTCATGCTTGCAGTTATATTGTACCTTTCAGATCCTCAGCCTTATATTTTATATTGTGAATGGTCTCACTTCAGCTCAATTACTCAATTAAACCTAAATACTTATAAGATATTAACCAAGGATTCCTTGCCAGATTTCATCACACAAGATGCACTAACCTGTTGGGTCCCTGCATGCTGGGGAAGTTTGCTCATCACAGCATCCATTTCACTGAATTTTTTCAGAACAGTTTGCACTTCTGCGTGAAGCTCTTTGTACTCTGCATGCTGGTCATTAAATACAGCCTTGTAACGTTCACGTTCTTCAGGGGTTCGAATCGAAGGATATTTACTTTAAAAAAAATTCATAAGTTTAAAAAAATATATAAATGTTCCCACTGCAATGCCCCGCACCTCCCCCTCCTTTTAAAAGGTACTGACATTTATTAATGTATGGCTTACAGGTGTCAACAACTATCAGGTAATCTGGTCATTCTTTATGTGCATGCCTAGAGTGCAAATGTCAGCAGGATCACAGTTGAGCCTGATCCATCTCTCATCAGATGTGCAAACAGGAGTCACTAGATAATAATTGGAAAATAATCGTACTGCTGTGGCAAATACAAGGAAACATCAAAACAATATAAATCGATAATGTCCATTCCACAACATGCAACGATACAACATCATTCTGGAAGTATTGGAGTTTCAGATTCTTCAGAGTATTCATTTGTACCTTTTCCCCTCTTAATGTTCCTTTTAGTTGGATTATGATACCCTCAGCAGCATGGCCACTCATTATCTTGTCCAAGTGGCCATTCTTAAACATGAGCCTGAACAGTGAGCGTCAGTGGGCCATGACAGTTGAAACAAATCATGTCCTCACCAGTATCCACCAACCACTTGAACTCAGATCTGCTAACTCCGCACAGACCACAGATCTTGTCCAAGTATTGTAATTTTACTTTTTGTAGAACTTCTGCAATTAAAGTGAGGAATGGCAGTTCTACATCACATATAATAAAAGCAAGATCTACTTCTGCTTTATCCCAATATACTCAAATCCAAAAATTCAAGGGCACAAACTGCTGCACTGGCATGACATTTCCCATATTGGCCTTTCCAACCGAGATTGCCAATTTGTGGTGAGCTACAAGCAGTTTTGTGCTGGGAGTCTATGTTCACAGGAAAATGAGTGAAAACTTCCAAAACATCTCTCTCTTATAGCCCGCTGAGAAAAGATTCAATGAGTCTGGCCTGGATTTGAGCAGTAAAGTACAGCTTACAAATCCACTAAAATCACCCAGTTATATTTTGTTATAAATGAGGATCACTGCACCCATTTTTAATTGTGAATAAGATACTTTGCATAATTCATAACTGTGCGCAAATTGGCTGCCATGTTTCTTACATTACAACAGCGACTACATTACAAAAAGTACTTCATTGGCTGTAAAGATCTTTGGGAGGTCCAGTTGTAGTGAAAGGCGCTATATAAATGCAAGTCTGTCTGTAAATGCATGTCTGTCTAATATGCACCTCCTGGTGGGATACTGGACCATACAGTTACACCTTTAATTGTGCAGTTAGGCGATCTTTACCAGGGCAACATGGGGTACTACAATGGGACTCAGGAGCCTTGGGCTAATGAGTGGAATGAAAGTCAGATAAAGCTCCTGCTCCCTATCCAATGACCCCTGCTAGAAAGGGTGTGTGAATGAGGTCACTGGATGAGGACAGAATCAGGAGTAGACTCAGATTCAGCTGTGGACGCCCTTAGTGGCTGCATACCCTGCTGACACTCACTGTTTAGATTCACACGTGAATAATTACCACACAGTACTCAAAAGATTGACGGATCCCTATAGAATGTACACTGACATGATTCAGCTCCTTCAGGATAAGAGGGAAGAACAATGGAAAAACTCACTCCCCCCAAAAAAGGGGGGGGGGGGGAAAAAGGCCAATTAGAGCAAAATGTACAAGTGCTTTTTGGTATAAGGAGAAGGAGTGAAGAGGAAAAATAGGTACTGAACATATGTTACAGACCATTAACACGGGGCTCTCCTGACATGTTCATGATATGACTGCATTATCCTGATCGGTCAGGCTGCTTAAAATTAAAAATAGTGGGTGCACAAACTGTGTGCAACATTAATTATCCCGCACACTAACTTCAAGCTTAAAAACTAAACTCTGGGTAAGAAGAAAACCAACTCTATTTATGATCAATTTCACTCATTACATACACAGTGCAGCCCCTCCTGCCAACCATGCTCAGACAAGAACCAGTGTTCTAATAAAGCATTTAACTTGGTAAACATATACTCACGCTATGTAGTCAGCCATCACAAGTGGTTTTGGAATGTGCCCAGCAGGAATGTATCCGCTTAATACCGCTGGTTTCACTTCAACTGGTCGTAATTCTTTGTGGTTTGTGTCAGCTGACACAGATCTATCTCCTCTAACTCCCAATGCGTGCTAAAATTAACAAAAATACAAACTTGAGTCATGCTATGTAGGAACACAGGAATGTAAAGGACTGAAAAAGATACTTGTGGCCCATCTGATTGTTTCCAGTGTCTGGGAAATATATCCCCCCACTATCTCACCACCACATTTTTATCAGGTAATCACCCAACTCTCGAATTTGTTGATTCAATCAGGTCCCCCTACCTCTCTTGGCAGTCCATTCTTGGCCTTTACTACCCTCTGTGTAATAAGATCTAAACTGTCTTTTCATTTCCCTCTAAAGTCGAGACTAATAAGAAAAAAAAAACTGCATTTGTATAGCCCCTTAGGAGGTCCCAAAGTTCTTAATAGCCAATTAAGTACTTTTGAAATGTAGCAATTGTTGTAATACAGGGAAATATAGTCACTGTTGTAACATCTGCGATTATGTTAAAACATATAGAGGTTTATCTTGTCTATACACTTTGGGATTTTGATTATCCTGATTAGATGTACGACAATTGGTCTGAGCACCTTTGGTTAGCTGGGGGGAGGAAACGGGAAAAACAAAAAAAAAGCCAGGTTCCCTGCTCCTTTCACTATCCAGCAACATCTGGTGGAAGTGCATATATATAGGTGCCAGATGAGGATAGGATGAAGTTCCCCTGTGATGTTCCAGGGAAAAATAGCTTGCTGGCATTCACTGTTTAGGCTCACATATGACTAATGACCACTTGGACAAGGTACCACAAGGCAACTAGTGACTGTAGACCTACACCCCATCAAGAGACAGGACATTCTGGAAAGGAGAGGAGAAAGCAGTTCTTGACATCTAAATTCCTTGTAATGTGTTTCCTCCAATCTTTTCCACGTATCCCTCTCCCTCTGAAAGCTGTGACTTATGGGAGGATGTTACCAAGGATTCAAATAGAACTCAGAATAATACAGCACAGGAGGCCATTCAGCCCATCATGCCGGTGCTGGCTCTTTGAAAAAGCTATCCAATTAGTCCCACCCCCCCTGTTCCGTCCCTATAGCCCAGCAAATTTTCCTTTTCAAGTATATATCCAATTCCCTTTTGAAAGTTACTACGGAATCTGCTCTCACCACCCTTTCAGGCAGTGCATTCCAGATTATAACTTAATGCGTAAAAAAAATCTCATCTCCCTCTTTTGCCAATTATCTCAAATCCTTGTGTTCTGGATACCAACCCGATCAGTGGTAACAGTTTCTCCTATTTACACTATCAAAGCCCCTCAATTTTGAACAGCTATCAAATCTCCTTTTAACCTTCTCTGCTCTAAGGAGAACAATCCCAGCTCATCTAATCTCTCCATATAACTGAAGTCACTCATCCCTGGTATAATTCTGGTAAATCTCCTCTGCACCCTCTTCAAGGTCTTGACATCCTTCCTAAAGTGTGTTGGCCAGTATTGGACACACTACTCCAGCGGCGACCCAACTCGAGTAACTCACTCAAGTGGCCATTCTTCTTGAGTGAGCTTGGTGTCAGTGTGCTATGTAAACATAACACAGCTGATCCGGTCATCGCTGCTGTCCTCGTAAACCTGCACGTACTTTTCATAAGGAGTCACTGGATAACAAACAGGAATAGGAACTCTGGCTGAAATTCCCCTCCAGAGCCCAGGGATGTTGAAGCCAACTACAGCACCCACACAGCTGCCATACCAGAGATCAGTCAACAAAATAGACCAGGAACTAAACCAGAGATTTTGCTGATTTGTATGGCTCAGCACCAAGTTATGCAATTCATTTGCCCATAATTTTACAATTTTGAAAATGACTGACTCAGTATTTTTCTTCTTGTCCATAATGCACCTGCAAGATTCCCCCTTTCATCTCCAGATCCATACTCCCCGACATCAGCTTCAGACCCACACTTTCTTGCTAATTCCACTGTTGCACCTAGCTTTCTTTCCATTGCTGCTGCCTCAGACTCAGGATAACACAATAACAGTGTTGGCAGGAAAACCGATTACCAGAACACCAAAATGCTTCAACTACTGCTGTTCAGTAATTGCAGAGAGCTGCAGCACTTAAACATCAAATTCTCAATTCAGATTTAGAGAATGCAATCATGAAGACATTATTCAAATATAAACCTCATACTGCGTTATCTTATTTGCTTTGTATGTTTAACATTTTAATTTGATAAGAACTTGATAAAACCTAGTGACATGAAATCCAAGAACAAACATTAGTAAAAAACAATAAGAGAATTGTTTACTTAAGGAATGTGGATAATTATTTCAGAAACCCTCTCTCTAAGAATGAAGAACAAGTTAAATTGCTAATTTACCTTTTAGGTAATGTTAAAAAAATCTCCAATGAAAAATAAGATATTATGGAAATTAGTTAAAAATCTGCCAAAATTCCCAAGAAAATAAGCCTGCAGGTACATAATAGTAAACTTATGCCGTTATGTTGCTAGTCTGACTTAAGACTTTATCGAGGTGAACTTGAACAAGTGGGTTTCAGCTGTCATTTTTTGACCTGTGGCCAATACAAACTAAAACCAGTCAGGCCATGCCCACTTTTTATTTAACATAAATTCAGGGCTGGTCATTCAACACTGAGTGTTGGACAAGCAGTTTGACAATGCAGAAGCAGTGGAGGGGTTGAGAGAGATGGTGAAGAGGTGAATGTCATTAGTGTACATGTGGAAGCTAACACTGCGTCTGTGGATGATGTTGCTAAAGGGTAGCATGTAGCTGAGAAAGAGCCATGGATAGCTCCTTGGGGGACTCCAGAGATAATGATACTAGGATGGGAAGAGAAGCCATTGCTAGAGATTCTCTGGCTATGATCGGATAAGAGTAGAACCAAGCAACAGCTTATCCCACTGAGCTGGACAATGGACAAGAGTTGTTGGAGGAGGATGGTGCAGTCGAGGAGGCATAATGTACCACTATCACAATCACAGAGAATGTCATTCTTGACTTTGGTTAGGGTCGTTTTAGTGATGTGATAGGGGCAGAAACCGGATTGGAGAGACTGAAACAGGGAGCTGTGGGAAAGATCGGCACAGATTAGGTGGCAACACTTTTAAAGACTGAGGGGAAAGGGAGATTGGAGATGTGGCCGTAATTTGCAAGGGCAGAGGAATCAAGAGTGTTTTTTTTAAATTGTGGGGTGGGTGTGATCATGGCGGTTTTGAAAGGCAACGACAGTATGAGGGGGAACCATTTACAATGTCAGCTACCAAGGAGGCCAGGAATTGAATTTTGTTGCCTATTTGAGAGAATACCTCACTGTACATGTTATAATTTTCAGTGCCCTACTGTCAGAGTACGAGCTGAAACCAAGCAAAAAGTTTAATGATTGAGCAGACACCCATATTAAGAAGGATCAATCCTAAATCTGTGGTTTAATATTTTGATAACTTGCCAAGTAGCTGTACAATACCTCCACATGACTTGATCTCTGCTCTATAAACCCAACTCAAAAAGAAAAATATAAAAGGATACAGGGAAACCCAGCAAAATGGCATTAGATTAGATAGGTCCAGTTGAAGAACTCATACTAGCACAGGCATGATGAGCCAATGGCCTCCTTTGCGCTGTAATTTCTAGGATTTAACTCCTGATGGTAATTTTTGAACAAAACCGTGGTCAAGAATATGTGTCCTAATCTTTTTGTAATGAGTGCCTGAAAAGAGGTTATTGAAACAGAACAGGCACATGGGATTAGAACTACTGCTCATGTACAATAAGCACATACACCGACTGGTTGAGGCAAACAGCCTATGCTGTAATTCCTGTGCAATTCTACAGTTATATACTCTACAAAGAGAAAGATTGAAAGCAGAGTCTGCCACATTTTCTCACCAATTATCGGATTCCTGATCTAATCATGTGACATCAATTGGGATAGAATTGACTGGCCCCCTGGTAGCAGCTGTGAAGTGGCAGAATGTATAAATGCACAGATTAGACAAGCATGTAGAAGGCAGAGTGGTTCTAATGGGGGATTTTAACTTCCATATAGATTGGGATAAGCAGACGAGCTCATGTCAGAATGTAACAATATGTCCTAGAACCAACAAAGGCATAGGCCATATCAGATTTAATATGGAGTAACAAGCCAGATTTAGTTAACCCCCTAACGGTTTGTGAATATTTATCTAATAGCGACCATAATGTGATTGAGTTCAATGTTGTGTTTGAAAGGGAGAAACCCAAAACAGCTCTGAGATTCTAGATTTAGGCAAGGTCTACTTCAACAGGATGAGAGAGATTGTCCACAGTAAACTGGGCAAATCTGTTAATGGGTAAAATGACAGGAGATCAGTGGGAGGTGTTCAAAAAGAATTTAAGGTGATACAGAACCAGTTTATAACCCTAAGGGGCAAAAGCTCGACTTGGCAAAAATAACAGCACTGGATGACAAAAGAGGACAACATAAAACTAAAAGAAAAAGCACACAAAAATGCAAAAAATAGCACAGATCCTGCCAAATGGGAGAGATACAAAGAACAGCAAAGTGTAACAAAACTGATAGCAAGAACTACAAAAAGGAGTATGAAAAGTAACTTGCAAGGGATATCAAAATCAACAATTTTTTTTTACAATTATATTAGTAAAAAGAGGGTGGTCAAGAACAATGTGGGCCCCTTAAAAATTGTTAATGGTGATATTGTAAATGAAAATAAGGAAATGGCGGACAAGTTAAATAATTACTTTGCATCAGTATTTACAGTAGAGGAAGGATAGTATGCCGGACATCCCAAGGAAACTAATATTGAATCAGGGACGGGGACTCACCAAAATTAACGTAAGCAAAACAGCAGCAATGAAGAAAACAATGGCACTGAAGAGTGACAAATCCCCAGGACCAGATGGTTTCCATCCCAGGGTTTAAGGAAGTAGGTGAGAAAATTGCAGATGCCCTAACTACAATCCCCAAAGTTCTCTCTGGAAAATTGCACATGCCACTCCACTATTTAAGAAACGTGAGAGGGGGAAAGCAGGGAATTATGTCAGGAATTAACTAGAGTCTATAATTAAGGATAGAGTGACTGAACACATTGAAATTTTTCAGTTGATCAGAGAGAGCTAGCATGAATTTGTGAAAGGTAGGTCATGCCTGACAAACCTGATTGAATTTTTTGAAGAGGTGACTAAAGTAGTGGACAGGGGAAATGTTCATGGATGTTATTTATATGGACTTCCAGAAGGCATTTGATAAAGTCCCACAAAAGAGACTTATCTAAGGTAGAAGCCCATGGAATTGAGGGCAAATTATTGACTTGGTTAAGAAATTGGCTGAGCGGCAGGAGACAGAGAGTAGGAATAATGTGCAGGTACTCTAATTGGTAGGATGTGACTAATGGTGTCTCACAAGGATCTGAGTTGGAGCCTCAACTATTCACTATATTTATTAACAACTTACATGACGGGATAGAGAGCCACATATCCAAGTTTGCTGATGACACAAAGATAGGCGGCAGTGTGGATGGAAGCATAAATTACAAAGAGATATTAATAGATTAAGTGAATGGGCAAAACTGTGGCAAACGGATTTCAATGTAGTCAAGTGTGAGGTCATGCACTTTGGACCAAAAAAGGATAGATCAGAGTACTTTCTAAATGGTGAAAAGCTAGAAACACTGGAGGTCCAAAGAGACTGAGGAGTCCATGTACACTGATCATTAAAATGTCATGGACAGGTACTGAAAAATAATCAAAAAGGCTAATGGAATGCTGGCCTTTATATCTAGAGGACTAGAATACAAGGGGTTAGAAGTTATGCTACAGCTATACAAAGCCCTGGTTAGACCACACCTGGAGCACTGCGCTCAGTTCTGGGCACCACACCGTAGGAAGATATATTGGCCTTGGTAGGAATGCAGCGCAAGATTTACTAGAATGATACCTGACTCCAAAGATTAAATTACGAGGAGAGATTACACAAACTAGGCTTGTATTCCCTGGAATTTAGAAAATTAAGGGGCGATTTGATCGAAGTTTTCAAGATATTAAGGGGAACAGATAGGGTAGATAGAGAGAAACTATTGCTGCTGGTTGCGGAGTCTAGGACATGGGGACATAATCTAAAATTTAGAGACAGGCCTTTCAGATGTGATGTTAGGCAACACTTCTACATGCTGGCAGAAGTTTGGAACGCCTCTTGGAAACATATTCATCTCGCCGGAAGTGGAATTTGTGCAGTGCCTCTTCTTCAGGGCATACAAAACCTCCAAGGCTCAGTGGTACGATTGCTCAGATGTGCACATTCAAACTGTGACGATTTCTCTTTGCCTATTAAGCTTTTGCTTTCCTGTGCAAAGTGAGAGTACTACAAATGCATGTAGTTATTGAAGGCATGGAGTGAAGGGAGACACCACAGACAGTAACTTATGGTTTTCTAATCCCGGAATGAATAGAGAACAGGCTCTACAAATCTTGACCCTTTTCAAGAACATGCATGGCTCTGAGGGAAGCTCCTCCAAAGATCCTAGATGCTGCACCAAGGCACTAAGAACAATGCTATGAGATCTCAACTCAAGTGTTTATGGCAAGTTTCCAATATCAGGCAAGCATCTGCATTCCCCACTGAGAGAGATATCATTGTGCATTATTCATTGATTAAGAGTACTGCAAAAGGTGTACTGTACAACTTCAAATATTAATATGCTCATTCACATTTAATTTTAGAAATGGCAAGAATTTGAAGACTGTCCAAGGAACAAATTTGAGAAACCTAAAAAACCTAGAAACAAAATATTTTTCTGCTACAATTCAACTTGATATTACATTATAGCAGCAGAGATTATTTAATGGTTGTTTCAGCTTGAAAAGATTACAGCAAATAAACTCGATGGAAATCAGTAGGTAAACTAATGCAGGTGCATTACGCTGACTAAAAGAAATAAAAATAGGGCATAGCAATTTATAATGAAATCAATGACTTTAAAATAACATTCCTACCATTTCCTTTGATGTGCCGGCTTCTGTACTTCTCATCTAGGAAAAACATACAATTGCAAAATGTCAAGATGAGTGCAGCTGTGTGTACACATCTGCATCTTTGTTCAAACATTAGATACATGAGCAGCAACCCAAAATATAGCATTGCTTGGGAATTTCAAGTCAAATTAGCATAATTAACCATCTCTTGGCAGATTCATAATGTATTTCTTAAGATGCAGCTTTGGGGCGAGTATTTCATACTCAGCAAGTTCTTGATCTTGGCTGAGGCAACAATGGGGAATAAAATATGCACAATTTCTCCCCACACAATCTTATCCCGCAATCCTTTCTGAAGGTGATGACTCATACTGGTGTACAGTTCCCCAAGCACTAGAAGCTGTCCAAAGCCTGGCCTCTGCTGGTCTGTAACCAACCATTTTGGTGTGTGCAAGAATGGCCTGGAATTATTTGCTCTTTTAAAAAAAAAACAAGTAATGTAGCATTTTTGTTACAGCCCCAGCAATTTGTAATAATGGAGCTCACCCTCATTGGAGACCTCAAGAATGCTGTACCATGCTGGATTTGACCCAGTACTGCACCGGTCTTCTTACCTGATCTGAAGCTTACAGCTTGTCCTAATTGTACAGACCACTTCACTAACTTGTTGCCAAGTTATTTACTGTCTAAATTAAACTGCCTTCTCATCTGATTTTAATTAAATGTTATCAATGCTTTCGGATAACATCATCCCCCAGGAATCCTCCATCATACCTTGCCTTTTGTTGTGTTGCAACTGTTTCTAAGACCACATCACATCAACCGATGGGGCTAATTTCCTGTATCAGTGAAAATGCGAACAGAACACCCTGAAAATCTGGCAACAATCTGTTGCATGATTGTAAACTAATTTTATGGATGGATTTTGCCATTGCACAAGGGACCTGAAATATTGTTGGGTCACATTTTTCTCCTAATTAGAAGTCTTACTTACAGCACGTCACATCAAATCTGTACATCACACATCATAGCAAGTATGTAGCACTCAATCATCCATCATTCTTTCCTAATTGGCACAACTATTATTTGTTGAATTAACTATGCTGATTCGCTCAAAAAATGACTCCAGAATATGTGATTGGTACAGAAATCGACCAGTGAATCACAAATAAGGAATCTGAATAAAACCAATCACAACACTTGTTTTTTACAGCTACTGATTTGGAAACAGTAAATAACCCAATTAAACCACTCAATTTTTTCCAGAGTCATCTCGGTGGTGTGTTGCTTTCTGACCCACCGTACCAGACCCTATTCATTCTATAACATATCAAAATTACATTATTCTTTAAATAAACTAATAAATCTACCCCTTGTACTATATAGCTCACTGCACCTACTTCCCCCAGAGGCCTGCGCCTGTCTGGGTTCTGGGGTTGAATTCCCTTCTGTTCCCAAAGCTAGCAGTTTTTAATCTCCATTTTCTTTCTCAGCTGTCTTATGATGATTTGAGTGCACAGGCCCCTATGCAGGGCAGGAATAGGGGTATATATGCAGTGGGTCAGAAACCAGGAAAGGAGAGAGAAATAAAGTGCCAAGTAGAAACAACCACTGTTAAGCTTTAACAAAATCTTAGTGACAACTTTGACTGACTTAGAAGATTTCCAGAGCTGGACAGCGAGAGAGCTCATATGAACATAAATGAAGCTGAAACATTCACTCAGTTCCCACACACTAATGGACTCAGAAACTCCTTCAATTCTCTCACTTTTACATCAATGCTGAGGCTCCAGTTGGGCAGTGCACAAGGCAAGATTCCAAGCATCACTCGCCCTTTTCACTGCAACAATGTACTGGTGTCTGTTGGTGTATTTTGGCATATGCTAAAACAAGAACATAGAAATTTACAGCACAGGAGGCCATTTGGCCCATCGTGTCTATGCTGGCCGAAAAAGAGCTATCCAGCCTAATTCCACTTTCCAGCTCTTAGTCCATAGCCTTGTAGGTTACAGCACTTCAAGTGCATATCCAAGTACTTTTTAAATGCGATGAGGGCTTCTTCCATCCATCACCCTTTCAGGCAGTGAGTTCCAGACCCCCACCACCCTCTGGGTGAAAAAAGTTCTCCTCAGCTCCCCTCTAATCCTTCTACCAATGACTTTAAATCTATGCCCCCTGGTTATTGACCTCTCCGCTAAGGGAAATAGGTCCTTCCTATCCACTCTATCTAGGACCCTCAATTTTATGCACATAGTTGGATAGCTAAAGCACGTGCCCGATAAAAATGTTAGCTTATTTTTAATATGGGGGAGCGGGGGGGAAACGAGAGGAGTAGGTACTTTCTGCTCAAAAAATAGCTTTACCTTAAATAAAAGTTCATTACCTCATATTCTGCATATTCTTGTTGTCTCCTCATTGCCTCATGCCTCCACAGCTTTAGGCACACCATGGAACTAATGAGATAAAGGAACATGGTAGCAAATAGGAAGATGACTGCAGCGATTTGTCCCCCTTCTACACGGCAAAATGTAGCATTCAATGGAGTATTGAACAGAGGATAATAGCAAAGGCCACCACGGTTCATATCATTTAAATACACTATAGCAGCAGCCAGGAAGAGAATAAACAGGACAATGTTCATGGCAAACTCAGTCAACGGCCACCAGTTGGAATCAAGCAAGATAGTGCGATAGTACATGGACATGCCCAGTACAAGTAAAATAATGGTGACTACCCATGCCAAGCCTGCAACAACCATAACAAAAGGAGTCTTTGGGCCATCATAATAGTATCCTCCTTGCAAACTGCTGGCAGCATAACTATATGGACGTGAGTAACCAAACATATTGTACCATTCATTGTCCTTATGTATGTAAGCACAGACACAGGCAAATACAGCTGCTCCAGACAGTAATTGAACTACACCCAAGATTCTCAATAAACCAGCCCATGACTTCATGTAGGAGTACTTCAAGTGGTACTCCTGCACCCTCTCATTGTAGCTCTGCACTGTGCGGGTATGACGATCTAATGAATCATAGGGATCTCGAGGAAGAATGGCTTCAGCTTCTTTCCGTGAGTTGTAGCTCCCTCCAGAGCCTCCATATGGATCCCTGTAAGAACTAGCAGCCGATTTCTGTTCATCTACTCTGTATCGCTCTTTAGCAGAAGGAGTTGGGGAAGCAGGTGGCGAACACTCCACTCCGTCACTAACGTAATTGATGGAAGACGACATATTCCACGGTTGATCCTCGTTTTTACCTTTGAACAAGTTTTTCACAGAATCTGGGATAAAGCGTCTTACTGGTTTCAATTCTAGAGCAGTCACAGGTTCATCACCTTCAGCCAAATAAAATTCAGGACCAATGGGTGGCTGTAGAGGCAGAGGAGGCGGCGGCAGTGGGTCTGCACTGACTGCTAAATCACAGTCTTTGAGAGATTTGGAACCTGATGATGAAGAGAGAAAGTTGTCCTGAAGAGATGGATGCAAATGCTGGCCTTCTCGAGGGACCTCGTCATATTGGGACACTCTTTCTTGATTCCTACGAGTCTCATGAGATGCTCTTGATCTCTGACCTGAAGATGCTCCCGAGGACATTGGTACGTTTTCCCCTGCAAATTAACAATACCAAATTGATTTGAATTTATATGCCCTTAATTAATATTGGCACTAATAAAGCCAATATTAATAGTTACTTAAATTAGAAAAGCAAAAAAGTTAATAGTCGCAAAATACAAATGTATTTAAGTCTATAATGCATTTTGATAACCCACTTACGGTCAGCTCTAATGACATACATGTTTTGAAACTTCTTCCAGTCCTGTCCATTGTCTAAAATCAAACCACGTGATGCTCTAACATGCTACAAAATCTGCACCTGCAACTCCCAACGTATTTTAATACGCTATTGAGAATAGAGAGGGGGAAATGTGCTGAGGGGAAGCTGAGTTTGCACACGGGAAGGAGACACACACAGCTGAAATAAATGGTTCCCTCTCCTTGGGCCTGTTCCCCTCCCTTTCAAAACCACCATCATCCCTCCTCCTCAAAAATCCCACGCTCAACCCTTCTGTCCTTGAAAACGACAACCCCAGCTCCAACCTCCCCTTCCTCTCCAAAGTCGCAAGAGCGTTGTTGCCGCCCAAAGTTGAGTCCTTCCTTTCCATAACTCTATATTTGAGTATCTCCAATCAGGTTTCTGTCCCTGACAGCACTGAAATAGCCCTAATCAAAGTCACAAATGACATCCTCTGTGGCTGTGACCATGGTGCATTTTCCATCTTACGAAGTATTAAAGTATTTACAGCACAGAAACAGGCCATTTGGCCCAACAGGTCAAGCTGGTGTTTATGCTCCACTTGAGCCTCCTCCAAGCCTTCTTCATATAACACCAGCAACTTATCCTTCTATTCCTTTCGCCCTCATGTGCTTATCTAGCTTCCGCTTGAATGCATCCATGCTATTCGCCTCAACTACTCCCTGTGGTAGCGAGTTCCACATTCTAACCACTCTCTGGGGTAAAGAAGTTTCTCCTTAATTTCCTACTGGATTTATTAGTGACTATCTTATATTTATGGCCCCTAGTTTGGTGACCACACTATCCTCCTCCAACACAGCTCCTCTGTTATTCAGCTCAGTGGGAGTGCTCTTCTTAGCGTTGCTCTTAACTATCCAATTGTAACCAGAGCATATCGAATAATGGCTTCCCTTCCTGCTCAAGCACCATTACCACTCGAGTCTTGATCTACTGTTAACTGCCTCCTCCTCTTCATCCACATGTTGCCTTTGGAAACCATCATCCAAAGTCATGGGATTAGCTTCCATTTTATCATAGCAACTTTGGAACAATATAGAACACTGATGACACCCAGCTCTACCCTCCACGTCCTCTGCAATGTCTGGCATCCAGTCGCTGATGAGCCACAATTTCTTCCAGTTAAACATGGAGAAGCCCCTCTCTTCGGCCCTTACCCCAAACTCCGTACCCTTGCCATCAATCCACTCCCCTACCCAACCTCTATCTCAGACTGTTATGCAACATTGCCGTCCTATTGAACCCCAAGCTGAGCTTCTCACCCCATATCCTCTCCATTATACAGACCATTTACTGTCACATCAACCCATCTGCTGCTGAAATACACACCTATGCCATTGTAATATCCAGACTTAACTATTCCAATGTTCTCCTAGCTGGCTTCCCATTCTCCACTTGAAGGTTCAACTCATCAAAAACTCCACTGCCCATATTCTATCATGTACCAAGTTCTGCTCACCCATCACTTGTCTTTGCTGACTTACATTGGCTCCCGGTCCCCCCAGCGCCTCAAATTAAAATTCTCATCCTCATGTCCCTTGCCGCGCCCTATCCTTGTAACCTCCTCTAGCCCTACAGCCTCTCAGAAATGTTTTTCCAACTCTGGTCCCTTGTGAATCTCCCTCCTTCACCTCACCTTCAAAAACACCCCATGCTGTGGAATTCTCTCCCTAAACTCCTCTACTTCTCACCTCCACCTCCCTCTCCCCTATTAAGCCCTCCTTTTAATCAATCACCCCTTGTAATATCTCATTCTTGGGCTCATCCCTTTTTGTCTGATTAAGCCACTGAAGCACCTTAGGACTTCTGTCCATTAATGGTGCTACATAAACACAAGTGTTTTAAAAAATGTTAGGTGAAAATAATCAAGGGCATTATATAAATGCAACTTATTATATTAAGAAAAACTACTTAATGGCACTTAATCACAGAATTACACCCTTTCTGCCCCTAAAGTCCAGAAAGATCACCTGCTTCTAAAGTTCTACCAATGCAACCAGTAGCTAAGTGCACAACAGTATCTTAGCCTAGTATTCCATTCCCACTCTGACCTCAGCCTCCTACACTGTTCCAATGAAGCTCAAGGAACAGCACCTAATCTTTTGATTATGCACTTTACAACCTCCCAGACTCAATGAATTCAACAATTCCAGATTATAACCACTGCTCCCATCGCTGCCCCCACCCACCCAGACAGCAGGTGCTGTTAATGGTTCTGCTATTGCCATTTACAGCTCATGTTTCTTTACTTGTCCTATTACCACCCCCCATTTAATCACTCCTGCCTTCCACCCTATCGCAGACCTTCCTTTTTGTTCTTTCTTCTCCTCCCCCCTTTCCCTGCCTCTGTGCTTGCTTAAAACCTGTTACATCTCTAATCTTTTCCATTTCTGACAAAAAGTCATCGACCTGAAACGTTAACTTTCTCTCGCCACAGGTGCTGCCTGACCCGCTGAGTATTTCCAACATTTTGTGTTTTTATTTCAGATTTCTAGCATCCGCAGTATTTTGCTTTTATCTTCGCCTAAGCCAGCACCATTTGTCCTTTCTGGTGGAGCTTCTTCCACCTACCCCCTCCCCCCGCCCGCCCCAGAAAAAGAAACAAATCAGCACGGGGAACTTGTGTGTAAACCACGGGGACAAAACTGTCCAACCACTCCTGAGGTAAATGCGATCTAAAAAATAAGTTTGACTAGATTTAAATTAGTGCCAAACTTTATTTTGTGGTGTTTTTTGATTGCATTTTCTCACCAAGGGCCAAATAAAACATTGCAATCTTATTGTCTTGTAGAATACAAATATTACAGTGGGATGAATTAGAACAATTTAAAAATCAACGCATAGAACGCAAAAAGAGAAAGGTTTAAAAGATAAGGAATGTTTAAATAAAAACGATTCCTCTGATATTTCTACAGCACGGACCGCAATGAGAATCAAGAAAATTCCACCGATTCTACAGAATCATCGATACAAAGAACTTCTAACCGAAGTTTTCGTGAAGTTTTATGGCTTTTTTTTTTACACAAAGCAAGTTATCAAATAAATAAAACCAAACAAAAACTAATTCAATGCACTGCTTCCCACACCCACCCGCGGAAACACAGCTCCAGGAGGTGCGGCTCAATCCTCGGGGAGAAGCGCCGGCGCCGCCCGACTCCCCAATAAAACATCTTACAGGCCCGGAGCCTGCAGTCACCTCAGACCTCATCCCATTAAAAGAATTCACCGTCCTCACCTTTACAGGTTGACCAAAAAGCACCCTGGCCACTGCCGCCCGTCTCACCTGTCGGATCCACAGAACAGCCCGCCCCCGGAACAATGGCGGCAACCCCAGCACCGCATCACCTGACCCGCTCCGCCCGCCCGCCACTGACGTCACACCGAAACCACTTCAGGTACCAGCAGCACCTCCACCTGTACTCCCACTGTCCCCCTGTACTCACACCGGCCACCATCCTGCCACTGCTTCCTCACACTCAGGGGGAAGAAGAAGATCAATAGTAACACTTTTTGACAAACTAAAATCCAAATATGTTCAACAAAAGCAAAATACTGCAGATGCTGGAAATCTGAAATAAAAACAGGAAATGCTGGAAGTACACAACAACAACTTGCATTTCTATAGCACCTTTAACCTAGTTAAACACTGCAAGTTAGGCAGCATCTGTGGAGACCTTTCGTCAGAACGTCTGGCTATGTTCATCTTTGTTAACATTCACCCAATAAATCTCTGAAGGCGAGGGGATAAAATTAACAATGAAAAAGGAACTCACTTCTATTTAAATCAAAATACTTAATTTTGAAGACAGTCAAGCATAAGCAGAATAATTTTTAAACAATGAAATATTAAATGATGTGGTCGATTGTTTGAAATGACAAAATGCGCATTGGTGATGGGTGTTACAAAGTAAATTTGGAAAGCTCAAGCACTGGGTTAGTGAGCAAAAAGTGAAAAATATTCACACTTACATATTGTTGTGAAATGTATTGGGCCAGAATTTGCAGTGGATATGATGGAAATGAACAGCAAGTTTGGGATTTCCACATGCGCTTGTGCTAAATCCTGAACTTGCGATCTGTCAAATTCCGACATGACAGATGATCCGCACTGACGGGGAAATCCTAATTGCTGGCGCAGTTGTCCACCAACTGCCCAGCAATTATGCCTGAAAATTTTTGGCTGATACAAACAGACGCTGGGCCTGTTTGCACAGCGTATGGGGATACATCCTGACAAATCCAAGTAAATTTTAAAAGCTACATGAGGCTGTAAATTGAAGCATTTTAGGATTTTATCCATGAAAAGTATTTGAAAAGTTCAGAGGAAGCGGTTGCTACATTGAAGGTGTTATTTTTTTTGCATCTATGTGGAGCATGAGCTTAAAAAAATCCATTCAGAAAGTGAAGGAAAGGAAAAAAAACTCTCATTACTTGAGCCTTCTGGGATTTAGAAACATAGAAACATAGAAACATAGAAAATAGGTACAGGAGTAGACCATTCGGTCCTTCGAGCCTGCACCGCCATTCAATGCGTTCATGGCTGAACATGCTACCTCAGTACCCCATTCCTGCTTTCTCGCCATACCCCTTGATCCCCCTAGTTGTGAGTGTTATATCTAACTCCCTTTTGAATATATTTAGCGAACTGGCCTCAACAACCTTCTGTGGAAGAGAATTCCATAGATTCACCACTCTCTGGGTGAAGAAGTTCCTCCTCAGCTCAGTCCTAAATGGCTTCCCCTTAATCCTTAGACTGTGACCCCTGGTTCTAGTTTTCCCTACCATTGGGAACATTCTGCCCGCATCTAATTTGTCTAAACCAGTCAGGATTTTAAATGTCTCTATAAGATCCCCCCTCATTCTTCTGAACTCCAGAGGATACAAGTTCAGTTGACCCAATCTTTCTTGATATGTCAGTCCGGCCATCCCAGGAATCAATCTAGTGAACCTTCGCTGCACTCCCTCAATAGCAAGAATGTCCTTCCTTAAGTTAGGAGACCAAAACTGCGCACAATACTCCAGGTGTGGCCTCACCAAGGCCCTGTACAACTGCAGCATCACCTCCCTACTCCTGTACTCAAATCCCCTTACTATGAAGGCCATCATTCCGTTTGCTTTCTTGACTGCCTGCTGCACTTGCATTCCCACCTTCAATGACTGATGTACCATGATGCCCAGGTCTCGTTGCACCTCCCCTTTCCCTAATCTGCCATCATTCAGGTAATAGTCCGCCTCTCTATTTTTACCACCAAAGTGGATAACCTCACATTTATCCACATTGTACTTCATCTGCCATACATTTGCCCATTCACCCAACCTGTCCAAGTCACTCTGTAGCCTCCTAGCATCCTCCTCATTGTTCACACTGCCTCCCAATTTAGTGTCATCCGCAAATTTGGAGATATTACATTTAATCCCTTCGTCCAAATCATTAATATATAATGTAAACAGCTGGGGTCCCAGCACCGAACCCTGCGGTACCCCGCTGGTCACTGCCTGCCATTCTGAAAAGTACCATTTACTCCTACTCTTTGTTTCCTGTGTGCCAACCAGTTCTCAATCCACGTCAACACATTACCCCCAATCCCATGTGCTTTAACTTTGCTCACCAATCTCTTGTGTGGAACCTTGTCGAAGGCCTTCTGAAAGTCCAAATACACCACATCTACTGGTTCCCCCCTGTCCACCCTATTGGAAACATCCTCAAAAAATTCCAGAAGATTTGTCAAGCATGATTTCCCTTTCACAAATCCATGCTGACTTGGACCTATCATGTCGCCACTTTCCAAATGGTCTGTTATGACATCTTTAATAATTGCTTCCATCATTTTACCCACAACCGATGTCAGGCTGACCGGTCTATAATTCCCTGCTTTCTCCCTCCCTCCTTTTTTAAAAAGAGGGGTTACATTGGCCACCCTCCACTCCATCGGAACTGATCCAGAGTCTAAGGAATGTTGGAAAATGATCGTCAATGCATCCACTATTTCCAAGGCCACCTCCTTAAGTACTCTGGGATGCAGACCATCAGGCCCCGGGGATTTTTCAGCCTTCAGTCCCATCAATTTTCCCAATACCTTTTCCCGACTAATAAGGATTTCCCTCAGCTCCTCCCTCTTACCAGATCCTCTGACCCCTTTTATTTCCGGCAGGTTGTGTGTGTCCTCCACAGTAAACACCGAACCAAAGTACTTGTTCAATTGATCTGCCATTTCCTTGTTCCCCATTACGACTTCCCCTGTTTCCGACTGCAGGGGACCTACGTTTGTTTTTACTAACCTCTTTCTTTTTACATATTTATAGAAGCTTTTGCTGTCCATTTTAATGTTCTCTGCAAGCTTCCTTTCATATTTTATTTTCCCTGCCCTAATCAAACCCTTCGTCCTCCTCTGCTGAGTTTTGAAGTTCTCCCAGTCCCCGGGTTTGCTGCTACTTCTGGCCAATTTGTATGCAACTTCCTTGGTTTTAATACTATCCCTGATTTCCCTTGTTAGCCATGGTTGAGCCACCTTCCCTTTTTTATTTAATGTGCATAAACATCTATGTTATAAATAATGAGAGACCTCTTCTATTTGCTGATTGGTGCACCGACCCACGTGATCCCAGGTATGCTTCCGCACACAATGCGCCCCTGGGATCCGTCGGCCACTACGCTGCCCTCTACTCCGCAGCGTCTGAGAAGAACTTTTCGTTTGGGGCCTAGCAACAGGTAAGTGCGCATTTGGTTCGGATGCCAGCGGCGTAATCCTTAATTATGCCGCAGACCACAAATGATTTCAAGTTGGATGATTATAGTTTGATGAAAGATTATAGCTTGAAAAAATTGTGCCTGTTATGTGAGGTGCATTGCTGAAGCATCCAATTGAAATTGAATTATGCTGTATGACCTCTGGGTAGTGAGACCCAGGTTAGAATTTTGTGTTTAATAGAGTCCTCAAACTGCTATAGTGACATTGGTGGTTTACAAGAGCAAACATTTAGAATACAGTTTTGGAACCAGTAGAATTTGAACAACCCTTAGATTGAGCTCTCAAGTTTCTCAATTAGTTTGACTCAAATCATAGAAATGACAGCACAGAAAGAGCCTGTTCAAATATTTTGAAGTGGCCCAAGTGGTCGGGGTATCCCAGCGTGCTTTGCTTTAGCATTTTAGCCAGAGAGCGAACGTGGAGAAAAGCTGAAGTTGAATCTTGTCTCTGTGTGAACAAAAGACTGTTTGGAAACTGATAAACACCCAGGTCAAGAGATGGCCTTTACCAAGATAAGGGAGGCAGTTGCTAAGAGTCCCACGTATCTAAAGATCTGATAACACAGGAATCTGCTCGGGCAGTAGACTTGTTGGTACCATGTGTGGCCAGTGGTAAGTTTGTATTCTGATAACAGAAGCTTACGTATTCCTAAGAGGGGCATGCTTATTTCTTCAGCCAAGATAAGAGCTGAGGTCTGGAAATATGTGGCAATATGTGGCACAACCCATCCATGGTTAACACAGAATCAGGATGGGGGTGGGACTAATGACTAAGAGATAAGGACAAAGAGAAGTGTAGGTGCAGCCCAAGGTAGCCGATTAGTACATGGGTAGGATCTGTTCCCTCCAAAAGTTAGAGAATTCTCAGGACGGTTAAAAGTCCACTGCCGATCAGGCAGCTTAGAGAGCCATTTAATGTAATCTGTAGAATGGTTGTATGAGAACAATACTGTTGCTAGTCAATGGGCCAGAAATTCGGCTTTCCAGCTTCCTGCGGGTGCAAGCATCGCGCGCGTACTTGCCTACCGCGCCTGCAGTTGTGATTTGGGCCCACGAGGACTTTGGGTCCTGGGCCTCCTGCAGCTGCCGGCGCGCAGTGCTTGCCTATCCCAGGGGCACAGTTAGTTCGAAGCGTCCCCTGGGATCACGTGGGCCATGGAGAGCCAATCCTAGCAGGGCATTTTCATTCACTGACTCCATCCCTCTCCCTAGCATCTGTCTGAGGCTGAACCAGAGTGGTTGCAACCTTGGTGTCATATTTGACCCCGAAATGAGCTTCCGACCACACATCCGCACCATCACCAAGACCTCCTATTTCCACCTCCGTAACATGGCCCGACTTCTCCCCCCGCCTCAGCTCATCTGCTGCTGAAACCCTCATCCATGCCTTTGTTACCTCTAGACTTGATTATTCCAATGAACTCCTGGCTGGCCTCCCATGTTCTACCTTCCATAAACTTGAGGTCATCCAAAACTCTTCTGCCCGTGTCCTAACTCGCACCAAGTCCCATTCACGCATCACCCCTATGCTCACTGACCTACATTGGTTCCCGGTTAAGCAACGCCTCGATTTTAAAATTCTCATCCTAGTTTTCAAATCCCTCCATGGCCTCGCCCCTCCCTATCTCTGTAATCTCCTCCAGCCCTACAACCCTCTGAGATATCTGCACTCCTCTAATTCTGGCCTCTTGAGCATCCCTAATTTTAATTGCTCAACCATTGTTGGTCGTGCCGTCAGCTGCCTCAGCCCTAAGCTCTGGAATTCCCTCCCTAAAACTCTCCACCTCTTCTTCTTTACCTCTCTTTCCTCCTTTAAGATATTCCTTAAAACATACCTCTTTGACCAAGCTTTTGGTCATCTGCCTTAATATCACCTGATGTGGCTTGGTGTCAAATCTTGTTTTACAACGCTCCTGCGACGCACCTTGGGACGTTTTACTACGTTAAAGGCGCTATATAAATACAAGTTATAGTTGTAGCGTAGTAGTACCCAATATAGTGACATCAAGTACACTGAAAAATAATGGCCTGGAAATTGGATTGGCCTGAAATCGGGCGGTGTCACGGGCCAACGTTATTTGCCTGCGCCCGTTCAAAGTGGTGCAGGCAGCACGCAAAATTTGTCCTGCCTGCTCATTATAATGAATGGAGCGTTGATCTCAGCGCTAAACGCACTACTGATTGGCTTAGCGCTCAACGGGGTGGGGGGGGGGTGCAATATCAGGTGCAGTCTAATTGCCAGTAATGTTTGGCCTAGGCTCTCTCCACTACTTAAAAGGGAGGTGCTTTGTTGCAGCAGCACCTCATTGTCAGTCTGGATGAAGACAGGCTCAGCAACCAAGGGAGCGAGCATGAAGATTCTCAGATGCTGCACTGGAGGCCTTGGTCATGGCCGTACAACGTAGGTGGGCTGTCTTGCAGAAGGCTCTGGGAGGAAATAGCTAACTCTGTCACGGCCACCAGTGAGGTCCCAAGGACGTGGATCCAGTGCCGAAAAAAGTTTAATGACCTCACACGGCAGGTCAAGGTGAGTGAGGGCTTCAGCAAATGCCATATCCCACCATCTGCACCACTAGCCTCACACACTGCTGAATGCACCACACCCCCATCACTCACCTACCAGCAATCTCCAGCTATCACCACTCATAACCTCACAATCATGGCTTCACTTCACCCTCACAACCTTACCACTGCTTCAGCACTCACACCCACATCTCACACCTTGCACACACTGACAGCTATTCAACTATGGCAGACACATCACCCAAATACATTGCACTACACTCACTGACACACATCCCTTTCTCTTGCACAGGTGGCACAGGACAGGAGGGAGCAGCGGCAGATGGGAGGCAGCCAAGCCGCTATACAGAACCTCATCAACCTGGAGGAATCCATCCTTGACATAATTGGAGGGGCAGTGTCGGTGGCCGTGGCCAAGAGAGAAGTTAAAGCCGTTGCTGATAATGACAGTATGGTCATACCTAATCCTTCTTCTCACATCCCACTTCTCCCTCATCCCACAATCTCTTCTCACTTACAAGCTGCTAATGGTGTATGCATAGATATCTTGCTTTACCCCCTCCCCCCACCACAGCCCAACCCTTGTGCCTTTCTGCCTATCTGCCTTCAGATACCCAAGAACTGCCTCCAGCACAGCCTGTCCCTGAAGTTGTGGAGGAGAGTGATTGAGGAGAAGAAGAAGACGCAGTGTCACTGCATCTAACACTCCCAGGCACCAGCTCAGAAAATGGCACTGTGCGGAATTTAGAGGGTAGGATAGAGGTGGGATCTGCACAAGGTGAGGCACTGGGCACGAGTGGGCTGCAGCAAAGCCATGGGGAAAGTGTAGCTTGGGTGCCAGCTTCTTGGAGGGCGAGTTCGCACACAAGTTCAGCTACATATGACTCAGATGATGATCCTGATGGGCCGGCCTTCAGAAGAAGGTTGATGGGCATGCACACGGAGATGCTAGGTGCAATAGCAAGCCTGCCAGAGAGCCTCTTGTCAGTGTCAAGGAGCCCGGCTACAACATTGTGCAGAGCTTGGAGCCCATGATTTCCAGGAGAGACTTTGTGGACCCAGCCATGATGCTGGGTGTGATGGGCGATCTCGCAGCTTCCATTGCAGCAGAGGCGGAAGCGACCCAACGTCTCAATGCTGCAGTGGAAGCTCAGACTGCTCTCCTGCAGGCTCAGCTTGCTGCCACGCAAGTTCAGACTGCTGCCATCGTGGCTGGGTCTATAAATGTCAAAAGGGGCTTGCAGGGTCTCACTACAGTCCAGCAATCTGTCCTCCAACAGATTGCTAGGAATGCTGAGGCACCGCCCTGGGGGAGTGCCAGTGGGTCTATGGAGCAAGGACCTGCTGTCCTCTCTCAGGATGACAGCATTCCTACTCCCAACACAGCCTGTCAGCCAGTGCCCTTGCTGCTGCCTGTCAGCCAGCCAGCCCAGACTGCTGCCGCCCATGCCGAGGTGGTGCAGTCTACAGCCGGGCCTTCGAGGTCCAGAGCTGGTCGAGGTCGTCCTGCAAGGTCATCTGCAGTCTCCCACACTGTAAGTCAGCAGCCTTCCACCAGCTATGCTGCAGCCACTGGGAGAGCACTGCATAGGAGCACTAGAATAGGTAAAGGCACATGAACAACAGGCACTAAGGGAATGCACAAGGGTGATTAGTTGATATTGTAATGTTGATTGGATTGGGATAAATTTATGAATTTTGTTTGGAATGTTTGTTTTGTGATGGCTCCCATTCCAGCTTTGTGCCCAGGAGGACGCTGTGATGTTCCATGACATAGGGATGGTATGACGGGGAAGTGGTGAGCAATGGGGATTTGGGGTTTCATTCACTGGAATTGGAGTCTGATGAGGTGTTCATGGACAGCACGTTTGGAACAGGGATTTGCTGCCTGCCTCCTCCCTCCCTCCTCTTCCTCGTCCTCTTCCTCCTCCTCCTCCTCCTCCTCCTGAGGTGGTCCCACAATCCCTGGTGGCAAGGGCTGCGCCCTCATGATGGCCAAGTTGTGGAACATGCAGCAGACCACCACGAAATGGGACACCCACTCCGGCGTGTACTGGAGGGCTCCTCCCGAGCGGTCAAGGCAGCAGAACCGTTGCTTTAACACGCCGATGGTCTGCTCGATGAGGTTCCTGGTGGCAGCTTGGCTCTCATTATATGAATGCTGGGCATGAGTGGTGGGGTTGCGGAGGGGAATCACCAGCCAGGTGGAGAGCGGGTAGCCCTTGTCTTCGAGCAGCCACCCTTGGGTTTAACGTGGTGGCTGGAAGATTGCTGGCACATCGGACTGGCGCAGGATGAAGGCATCATGACTGCTGCCAGGATAGCGGGCATTCACCATCATGATACGTTGGGCATGGTCGCACAACTTGGCCATTGAGTGGTGGCCTTTGCAGTTACAGAACAGCTCAGGATTGGTATTTGTAAAACCACGTGTGTGCAGTTGATAGTGCCCTGCACCATGGGGAAGCCCGCTATCCTGGCAAAGCCACGTATGCACTTGTCCTGCTTCTCTTTTTTCAGAGAGAAGACAATGAAGTCCCTTCTCCTGGAGTAGAGAGCCTCTGTGACCTCCCGGATGCAGCAATGGATGGCAAACTGTGAGATGTTAGCTATGTCTCCTGCTGCAGACTGGAAGGATCCGCTGGCGAAGAAATTGAAAGCCATAGTGAACTTGAGGGCCACTGGGAGAGCCATTTTCACCGTGCTCTGAGGCTACAGGTCTGGTTGCAGGAGGTGGCAGAGTTCTGTGACCATCTCCTTGGTGAAGCGGAGCCTCCTAATACACTGCTCCTTTCTTAAGTGGAGGTAAGAGAAGTGCTCTCAGAAGACCCTAAGTGGGTAAGGCCTCCTGTGGAGAGCCCTCCTGGTCCTCCGCCTCCTCCCTCTGTGAGCATCTTCTCTTCGCTACCTCTGCTCCCTCTCCTAAAGATACGCGAGGGCAAGGGAGACTGCAAGTGGAGCCCCCATGACTGTGAACAAGTGGTGTGAGCAGAAGCCTTTAAATAGAATGAAGGCATTCTCCACTTGCACCAACAATCTCTGTCACCTCAGAAACGTTAAACAAGTTTGAGTTGCAGAAAGTTACACAGAGCCAGGCAAACTGAGAAACCATGTCAGCTGCAAGTTGTTGATGATGATCCCTTTGAATAGCGCTGCTGGGGGCTCCTTTCTGCTGCTGAACACTTGGTCAGCTGGCCGTGATTAAGAGAGGGTGGTAAGTGGAACGGCAACAGCGAACATGGCAGATCGTGTGTCAAGTGAGCGTTGCACACTCATTGACGTCACGATCTGCCTCATTTTCATTTATGCAAGCGAGCGCAGAAAACGGCAGCGCTGTTGAAAATGGCAGCAGCCACGGGACCCACCGGAAGTGGGCGGAAGCGAGTCAGCCGCCATTTTTTCTTCAAAACGGGCCTTAACGGCCAACGCTAAACCCTCGGCTTTCTAGGCCAATGTGTTTCTGATTCGGCCTCCTCCTGAGGTTCCCACCATCACAGAAGCCAGTCTTCAGCCAATTCGATTCACTCCACGTGATATCAAGAAATGGCTGAGCGCACTGGATACAGCAAAGGCTGTGGGCCCTGACAACATCCCAGCTGTCATGCTGAAGACTTGTGCTCCAGAAATAGCCGCGCCTCTAACCAAGCTGTTCCAGTACAGCTACAACACTGGCATCTACCCGACAATGTGGAAAACTGCCCAGGTATGTCCTATCCACAAAAAGCAGGACAAATCCAATCTGGCCAATTACTGCCCCATCAGTCTACTCTCAATCATCAGCAAAGTGATGGAAGGTGTCATCGACAGTGCTATCAAGTGACACTTACTCACCAATAACCTGCTTACTGATGCCCAGTTTGGGTTCCGTCAGGACCACTCGGCTCCAGACCTCATTACAGCCTTGGTCCAAACATGGACAAATTCCAGAGGTGAGAGTGACTGCCCTTGACATCAAGGCAGCATTTGACCGAGTGTGGCATCAAGGAGCCCTAGTAAAACTGAAGTCAATGGGAATCGGGGGGAAAACTCTCCACTGGCTGGAGTCATACCTAGCACAAAGGAAGATGGTTGTGGTGGATGGAGGTCAATTATCACAGCCCCAGGACATTGCTGCAGGAGTTCCTCAGGGCAGTGTCCTAGGCCCAACCATCTTCAGCTGCTTCATCAATGACCTTCCCTCCAACATAAAGTCAGAAATGGGGATGTTCGCTGATGACTGCACAGTGTTCAGTGTCATTCACAACTCCTCAGATAATGAAGCAGTCTATGCCTGCATGCAACAAGACCTGAACGACATTCAGGCTTGGGCTGATAAGTGGCAGGTAACATTCGCGCCACACAAGTACCAGGCAATGACTATCTCCAACAAGTGAGAGTCTAACCACATCCCCTTGACATTCAACGGCATTACCATTGCCGATTCCCCCACCATCAACATCCTGGGCGTCACCATTGACCAGAAACTTAACTGGATCAGCCATATAAATACTATGGCAACAAGAGCAGGTCAGAGGCTAGGTATTCTGTGGCGAGTGTCTCACTTCCTGACTCCCCAAAGCCTTTCCACCATCTACAAGGCACAAGTAAGGAGTGTGATGGAATACTCTCCAACAACACTCAAGAAGCTCGACACCATCCACGACAAAGCAGCCCGCTTGACTGGCACCCTATCGACCACCTCAAACATTCACTCCCTCCACCACCAGCGTACCATGGCTGCAGTGTGTACCATCTACAAGATGCACTGCAGCAACTCACCAAGGCTTCTTCGGCAGCACCTCCCAAATCCGTGATGTCTACCTAGAAGGACAAGGGCAGCAGGCGCATGGGAACACCATCACCTCCAAGTTCCCCTCCAAGTCACACACCATCCTGATTTGGAAGCATATCACCGATCCTTCATCGTCGCTGGGTCAAAATCCTGGAACTCCCTACCTAACCGCACTGTTGGGAGCACCCTCACCACACGGACTGCAGCGGTTCAAGAAGGCAGCTCACCACCACCTTCTCAAAGGCAACTAGGGATGGGCAATAAATGCCGGCCTTGCCAGTGACACCCACATCCCAGGAACAAATTTAAAAAACCACAAAGCAACCCCCACCCAGGTGCTGCTTTCAGCCACTGAGCCACTAGTTCCAATTAATAAAAAAAAGTTATGGTTCTTCAGGCTGGTAGTATTTATATTGTTGCTGGAGCAAAGGTGAAGATTTTATCTCTTGCAAGTTTTCTCACTTCTGTTCAAATTAGCCTACACTACCAGCATTACAATTAAAGTCTTGGCACCGGTGCCAAAAGGTGCAGTATTGAGAGGCACTAAAAGCTGCTGCAGGTCTCCATATGGGGGTAGTCATCTGCTAAGTACTGAGGCACACAATCAACAGTTATTTCAAAAAGTTGCTAGATACCTCTACGCAAGGCATTTCTTCATTGTTTTTCAAACTGAGCTGTTTTCTTCAAATTCAAATATAAGAATAAGCACTCTCATATGGAAAGCGTAATTTCATAATCAGGGTTTTAAAGGATATTAGTTTGTGTGAGGCATGCATGTCAAATCACACTCTGCTTCACTTACCAAACAAGAATTGTTATAAATCCCCATTTTTTACTACTCAACATTCAGACAGAAATGTATATAAAAGGTGCCTGAGATAAAGATCAGTCCAAACAGGAACTGTGAAAGCTAACTTCACTGAAATATCATAAACAAGTAAGAGTAAAAATTTTAAAAAGTGAACTTTTTATGGGTACAATTTGTTTCGGCAGCAAAGCATTTCAGCTTCAAGCTACGTTGCAGGACTTGACTATTTTAACTAAATAACAAAATTTCCATAGATCTGATAAAATATTATTTTAAATAAATTTACTGTAATAATCCAGTGCCTCAAACTCAAAAGTTAAATATGACTTTTATCGACCATGACAATTTTGGGGTCTTCCTAATTCATGCAAGCTGGTACAATAGCAAAATACTGCAGATGCTGGAAAACTGAAATAACAACAGAAAGCGCTGGAAAAACTCAGCAGGCCAGGCAACATCCGTGTTATTTCATGCAAGCTGGTGTTCTTCTCAGGATAAGGGGACGCTTTAGATGGCTTAGGAGTGATAGATCATTTTTCCATTATCGTTAGGCTAATTTAAAGAACAATGCTACAATAAAGCATCAGCACTTTATTTTCATTTTGTCAAAATCCTGGAAAAAATATGGCTAAAGATTTTTCAAACATGCAAAAACTGTTGAAGGTAAAGCAAAATACAGTGCTGGACCCTTTCCCCTCCCAACACACACTGCTGAGGAGTACTTGTATGCCCGATTCCCCTTCCCCACCCTATCCAATTTTTGCCTCTTATATTTTGCCTGCAAGTAGTGACCAATGCTGGGCTATGGTTCCACACATGTTGGCAGCCCTCATGCAGGAGCATAGATAGTGAATGTCAGTAGGGTATTTGACCATGAGGTATGTCATAGCCAAGCCTAATTCAGTCTTCTGTCAGCTCATGAATTTTCCAGCAGGGATGACTGAATAGCGATTAGTAGCAGTAACACTGCTTTCATTTTTAGCTCTATAGTCCAAGGCCACCAAAGTAAATTGCAGTGCTTCCAAAAGGTCTCAGCTGAGATAAACTAAGTCAGCATAGAACCACCTTACCTTCCAATGGTAAGAGTTTAGTTTCTGTTCTTCCCAGCTAGCATGTCCGAGAAAGATGGGTGCAAATACTGGCTCTGTTAATAGTTTTCCCATTACTCCGTTATGTACCATTTTTGGTCTTCTACATATGCGCTTGGGTAAACTGGCAATTCCTCCAAGCATATCTACAATCTTGACCACTTTCATGTCTTGTGCAAAGGTAGCTTGGCATTTAGAATCATAGAATGCTACAGCACAGGAGTAAATGAAATTGAAATTCGCACTCCACGAATGTTTGACAGCATCATATGAGAATGAATCAGAAGGAGAAACGTGCAAATACAGTAAAAGTTTGTTGCTCGTCATATTTTTACTATTTACATTAATAATCTAGATGTAGGTGTTGGCAGAATTTTCTGCAAGTTTACAGATGATACCAATAGATGTGGGAGAGTCAAGCCTGTAGAGGACGCTCGACTCTTAACATGCAGATTTAGATGCGTTGGGGGATTGGGCCAGTGACTGGTCAATAACCTATAACTTGGAAAAGTGCAGTGTTATGCATGTGGGAAGGTCAAATGTTGAACACGTATACACCCTTCAGGGAAAAGAACTAAATCCGATAGTGAAAGAGATCTGGACTTTCTAGAGCATAGATCTCTAAAATTTCATAACCAATGCCATGAAGTTATAGCTAGAGAAAATAGGGCATTGGACTGTATTTTCAGGACTAATAACTATAAAATAAAGCATACTATTATGTCCTTGTACAAGATCTTGGTTAGGCATCAGTTAGAATACTGCGTCCAGTTTTGGTCTCCGGACATGGTCAGTGATATTGAGGCTTTGGTAAAGGGTCAGAAGAGGGCCACAAAATTAATTCCCAGTCTAAAGCATCTTAGTTACCCAGATAGGCTCAAGGAGCTGGGTCTCTATACTTTAGAGAAGCGTAGACTTAGAGGTGATTTGATAGAGGTTTATAAGATGATGAAGGGATTAGTTTGTGTTTATATACACATACAATTTATTTCAACTAAATAAGTTAGGATCAGTCACACTCTCAAGTTATGCATGGGCAAAACTAGGTTAAATGTTAGGAGGTTCTCCTTTTCCCCAGGGAAAGTGGACCCACAGAACAGGTTGCTGGCTTGTGTAGCGAACGCTGAATACCTGTGTCTGGCTGGGGTAGAGATCTTCTTGTTAAAGAGGTAGGTGCCTACTAACGTTAATTAGGACCAGAGTGATCTCTGCTGGACTAGTGTTAAATCGCCTAAAGGGATTGGAGAGGAATTTTCCAGATTTTTCCCCTTCTAATTGGCTTGGATGTTTGTCTGATTTTAGGAGATTACATAGCTTCCCGATGGGGTGTGAAGTGTATGACTTCATCGCAACTGTATGGAACAGGCTGGATGGACCAATAGTTCTTTTCCTGCCCCATATTTTTTGTATAATAGGAAAATATTATCTGTAAACAGTTTATCAATACAAAAATGTTCAGAACTACAGAAAGTCTTAAATAATTACAATTATTGGAGATTTTAAAAAAAAGTCCAGAAAAAACACTGCAGTCCTGAAATAACTTTAAACAGCCCAGTTTCTGAAACATTTTTTTTTTAAAGTTGCTTACAAAAAGCTATGTTTAAGTGTGCACTTCAGTTGTTAAGGTCACACAAAATAACAAAAATGTCTTACAACTTGTAATGACCTGGACTTGGGTAATTGAGGTATAATTTCAAAGTTTGCAGATGACACGAAACTCAGAAAAATAGTAAACAGTGAGGAGGATAGTAACAGACTTCAGGAGGACATAGACAGACTGGTAAAATGGGCACATGGCAGATGAAATTTAACGCTGAGAAGTGTGAAGTGATGCATTTTGGAAAGAAGAATGAGGAGAGGCAATATAAACTGGTACAATTTTAAAGGGGGTGCAGGAATAGAGACCCCTGGGGGTTTGCATACAGAAATCTTTGAAGGTGGCAGGACAAGTTGACAAGGCTGTTAAAAAAGCACATAGCATCCTGGGCTTTATAAATAGAGGCATAGAGTACAAAAGCAAGGAAGTTATGCTAAACCTTTATAAATCACTGGTTAGGCTAATTCTGGGCACACTTTAAGAAGGATGTTAAGGCCTTGGAGAGGGTGCAGAGGAGACTTACTAGAATTGTACCAGGGATGAGAGACTTCAGTTACGTGGAGAGGGGAGAAAAACTGAGATTATTCTCCTTAGAGCAGAGAAGGTTAAGGGGAGATTTAATAGAGGCATTCAAAATCATGAAGAGTTTTGATAGAGTATATCAGGAGAAACTATTTCCACTGGCAGAAGTAACTGGAGGACACAGATTTAAGGTAATTGGCAGAAGAACCAGACATGAGATGAGAAATTTTTTAACGCAGCAAGTTATGATGATCTGGAATGCACTGCAGGAAAGGGCAGTGGAAGCAGATTCAATAGTAACTTTCAATGGGGAATTGGATAAATACTTGAAGCAAAGAAAATTGCAGGGCTGTGGGGAAAGAGCAGGGGAGTGGGACTAATTGAGAGTCAGCACAGGTAAGATGAGCCAAATGACCTTCTGCTCTGTAAGATTCTATGAACTTAAAATTCTTTTATTCAGAAGATTTGAAACAAAAGATAATTTTTCTTTATTTTGAACAGATTCCAAATTTGGACAGATATGACATTTTAAATATTTTTGATGTGTGTGTGTGTGAGGGGGGGCGGGGTGGGGGGAGTAAAAACAGATTAACTTCAACTACGCATCTTCTCACCATATCCCTTAATACAATGGCTCTCTGTACTTACATCTTGAACCCATTTACACTGTTTACCTCAATGGCCTTTTCTGGTCGTGAATTCCATAAATATTATCCTTTGGGTGCAAGCTCTTGGTCTTACCTTCTTACTACTAACTTGCTCATTTTTACAGTTATGACCCTTGATATTTTAACTCTTTACCACAGTATGTAAATTGTCTGGAACAACTTTGTCTATCATTTCCATAATCATCAAAAAGGTTCATTCCAGTACATTAGTTACAGACGAACAGTCTATGCAAGTCGACTTCTTAATTCTATTTTATCATGGTACAGTACCCCTCACATTGTATAGAAAGATCAGATCAGTACTTGTGGGGGTTTACAATAATAAAATGATCTAAAAAGATTACTGAATATTGTGACCATGAGAATGTGTAGACAAGGTGGATATAGTATTGATAACAATTACACTATGAAACATGAATAAAGATTAGACTATTTAGTTATTAAAAGTGATTTGCTTCAACAATGTGAGGCAATTAGAATTGTTTATTACAAACAACTGAAAATATAGTTAACCAAATGTTGCTGCGTTGAATAAAAGGTTTAATGTAATTATAAAATGGAGCAACCGTATGTACCACTAATGTTGTAAATTCTACAACCAACTAATAAAATGGCAAAGTATGCATCATATTGCAGCATAAATAATTCAGTGTTATTAGGCTCAGATTGCTGTACAAGGACTTTATGGCCTTTTATTTCGTTTACCAAAAATCATTGTCAAGTATAAATATAAATATTATTTATATTTTGTTCCAATAACTTCATCTTCACTTCTCGGCTCTGTTTTTTGAAAAACAGTCTATAAATTTTCTATACAGAGCACAGTTTGTAAACAGGCTCAGTAAAATTAAGGCCAAAAATCTGTATGTCATCATCAATGAAGATGAAATTAAGAGAAAACATTTTGCATACATATGAACATTTAGCAAAACCATATGGTCAAAATCAACTTCTGTACACAGTTTGTCACAACAAATAGATTCCTTTGGTACAATAACTGAAGTAAAGGTTCTAATAAGTTTTCTGAGAAACTGCAAAGTCTCAGTAGATTTTAGTGAGCTAAGCAAAGGAGATATGAAACGGTTTCCGATGGTTCCACAGCTCTGGATGTGCTCGTGCAAACATTATTTTCACGCTTACAGAATTTCAAAAACTTTTCTTGTTACTGTGGTTCCAGCAAAACTTTCATTAATGAAAACTGCTTTAGATCCACTACTTAACAGAATTTCTAGTAATCTAAAAAAATAAATATTCATAGACTCTTAAGTTAGACCAGAATAGCATTTCCGTGTTAGTCGCTATCGTATTCCTCTATTAGTAATTCCTCTTCTTCTAGAAAGGATTGTGTTATGGTGGGTTGTGGTTGGCTACTTGGTAGGTCTCTTCCACCAGACTGGCTTGCAGCACTGGTCGAACACGCTGTCTGGGTCTCTGGTGTTGCTGTTGCTGCCTGGTCAGGTGTTGTTAATAGCCGAGATTGGGAACAGTCGTCATCCTCATTATCTAGCTCCAGAATGCCAGGATCCTTATCAGTTAAAGTTTCCAAGGTTAGCCTGAAAAATCCCCAAAATCAGAAACATTAAGCAACAGCTTAATCATATAAATAGTGCACACATTGTATATGACTTTACAATACTTACAATGAGTCACTGCTAATGCAAAAGTAAAGCCTAATTCCTGCTACCAAATGACTGGCCTCTTACCATTACATAAGAACATAAGAAATAGGGGCAGGAGTAGGCCATTCAGCCCCTCGAGCCTGCTCCACCATTCAATAAGATCATGGCCTCAACTCCACTTTCCTGCCTGTTCCCCATAACCCTAGACTCCCCTGTAGCTCAAATATCTGTCTATCTCAGCATTGAATATATTCACTGACTCAGCCTCCACAGCTCTCTGGGGTAGAAAATTCCAAAGAAGAAATTCCTCCTCATCTCCGTCTTAAATGTGCGACCCTTTATCCTGAAACTATGCCCCCTAGTAATAGATTCCCCCACGAGGGGAAACATCCTCTCAGCAACTACCCTGTCAAGCCCCCTCAGAATCTTATATGTTTCAATAAGATCACCTCTCATTCTTCTAAACTCCAATGAGTATAGGCCCAATCTGCTCAACCTTTCCATCTCAGGAATCAACCTAGTGAACCTTCTCTGAACTGCCTCTAATGCAAGTATATCCCTCCTTAAATAAGGTGACCAAAACTGTACGCAGTACTCCAGGTGTGGTCTCACCAACGCCCTGTACAGTTGTAGCAAGACTTCCCTACATTTATACTCCATCTCCCTAGCAATAAAGGCCAACATTCCATTTGCCTTCCTAATTACTTGCTGTACCTGCATGCTAACTTTTTGTGTTTCATGTACGAGGACACCCAGATCCTTCTGTACCGCAGCATTCTGTAGTCCCTCTCCATTTAAAATAATATTTTGCTTTTCTATTCTTCCTACCAAAGTGGATAACCTCACATTTTCCCATATTACACTCCATCTGCCAAATTTTTGCCCACTCACTTAGCCTATCTATATCCCGTTGCAGACTCTGTGTCCTCCTCACAACTTGTTTCCCCACCTATCTTTGTATCGTCAGCAAATTTGGCTACAGTACACTCAGTCCCTTCATCCAAGTCATTAATATAGATTGTAAATAGTTGAGGTCCCAGCACTGAGCCCTTTGGCACCCCACTAGTTACAGTTTGCTAACCTGAAAATGACCCATTTATCCCGACTCTGTTTTCTATTAGTTAGCCAATCCTCTATCCATGCTAATATATTACCCCCAACCCCGTGAGCTCTTATCTTGTGCAGTAAACCTTTTATGTGGCACCTTCTGGAAATCCAAATACACTACATCTACTGGTTCCCCTTGATCCACCCTGCTCGTTACATCCGGAAAGAACTCTAATAACTTTGTCAAACACGATTTCCCTTTCATAAAACCATGTCGACTCTGCTTGATTGTATTATGATTTTCTAAATGTCCTGCTACTACTCCCTTAATAATGAATTCCAGCATTTTCCCAATGACAGATGCTAGGCTAACCGGCCTATAGTTTCCTGCTTTCTGTCTCCCTCCTTTCTTGATAGGGGCGTTACATTTGCGGTTTTCCAATCTGCTGGGACCTTTCCAGAATCTAGGGAATTTTGGAAGGTTACAACCAATGCAATGCAATGCAATGCAATATGAAGTACAGAAGTACAGGGGGCAAGTCCGAATTGCAAATTAAGGCAAAATTTACTAGCCATAACACAGACAAACCAATTTGTAAAGTTCAACTGGAAGATTTGAACCAATGCAACTGCATTATTGGCACCAATCCTCTATACTCAACCATTCTTTTGGGCTGAAGCAGTCTAGCTCCATAGTGCAAATCCCTTAATCTCACATTCAGATTCAGATCTTAGAGGGCTCCTCTTAAATTAATTTCCTTGGACTTCAATCCTCTTTTTTAAAAAACTTGCTAGCAAATTTCCTGTCATGTTCTTCACCATAAGCTGCTTGCAACAGTGCTTATAAGGACAGGAGTGCTTTACCACACAATGCACAATAATGTATTATTCTCTGCTGCTAAGGCGAAATTGTATATTTTTAAGGCCAAATCTAATTATTGTTAAATAAACAGAGATTCAGGTCAATCAGAGTTCAATTGCTGTTTGGTGAGGCTTCAGGTCAGAAAAAAAAAAAATTCCATCTGTACAAATCTTCCAGTCAATGAGAGTTTCATTTTTGTTTGCGGTGTCAACAGTTTAATAGTTTGGTGAGGAAAACAGATCAGAAGCGCACAGAATTACTGGCTTCCTCCTTTTTTTAAATGTAAAAATAAAAGCTTTTTTGCATTCTGTACCAAAGCTTGAGGTCAATCAAAGTTTAATTGTTGCTTCGTGAGGGAATTGCGAATACTGGTTCCAGGGCAGACGGACCCAGCGTTAAATTACTGGCTTTCTTTCTTGTTAAAAGATTGTTTTGCATCTGTAAAAAGGTATGAAATCTGGAGCGTGACAAAATGCGCTTACTCGTACCTTTTTATTATATTACTGGCATATTGCCTATGGCGTTACTTATGGCAAGTCAGAAGATACACTGTATTATAAGGACAGGAGCATTATATCATGTAATAGAATGCATTATCCTATTGGTAAAGTGAAGCTGTGACCCTTAGGTCCACAATATCTAACTGGGTTAAATAAACACACATCAGATTTTAATTGCTGTTCAGACTACTGAAACAACTCTTGGTTTGCTCGTCTTTTTTTTTTAAATTGTGGTCGCTAAAGTCAAATAAGAGGCTGCAGCAATTCGGACTTTGGTATTTTCTGTTGCTCGGGAGCTTCTCTATTCATTGCAAATGACTAGCTTTGTTTTTTTTATAATTCTTTAGAAAGTGAGATAGAGAAATTCAACTGTAACACTTGAAGTGTGACAGATAATAAATTAGAAAGAAATAA
The DNA here is from genome assembly GCA_030390025.1 of Squalus acanthias. NCBI lineage: Eukaryota > Metazoa > Chordata > Chondrichthyes > Squaliformes > Squalidae > Squalus > Squalus acanthias. Next base: position 149,318,976 of record CM059425.1, read on the forward strand.
CAAATGAACAAACTTGCATTAATAATGCGCCTTTCATGGCCTCAAGGTCGAAAAGTGCTTCATAGCCAATGGATTATTTTGAAGCATCGTCACTGTTGTCATGTGGCAGCCAATTTGGATATATCCAGGTTGCACAAACAACAATGAGAAGTTTAATTTATTTTTGGTCATTTTGGTTGAGTGATAAATGTTGGGCAAGATATCAGAAGAGCTCATCTGCTTGTTTTCAAATAGTGCCATGGGATCTTTTCCATTTAATGGTCGACAAAGCCTCAGTTTGAACGTCTTATCTGAAAGACAGCACCTCGGACAATGCAACATTCCCTCACTGAAGTGTCAACTTGGGTTAGGTGGGGGTCCCTTTAAGGCTACATGGTGTAATTGCTCTGCATTCTTGAAATTATTGTGTGGTCCGTTACAGGTCAGGGTGCAGATCAGAACCCTGGCTTTGCTTGTGGGAAGCTCCATTCAGCAGCTGGAGACATTGTAGCACTGGTACAAAAAGTGTGATACTGACATTTGTATTAATGTTTGTTGTCTGCATTGTTGATGTACCATTTTTAATAAGATAGGTAGATGATACATGGATAGATATAGATTTTACTCTCAACACCGGCTGTCTTCTTAAAATATGTATTCCTTGAGGGTCCCCCGTCTCCTTTATTCCTAGACTGCTATTTAAGGGCAATTTCTTTCCTTTTTTCCTCTCACGCAGCCACTGTTGCTGCTTCTCCAGCACGAAGAACTCCAGCACATATTACACAGGCCTCCCAGCACTGCTGGAGGTTCCAGTTATTGACCACTTAATAGCTGCTGTGGGGTTGAGTCTCTGGCATATGGGGCACCCTCCCATACCAGCTGCAGCCTTCCAGTGCCAGATACAAGGCGTGGGGGCGGGGGGGCCTGCGTTCTTCAGGTGCCTTCCAGTTACACTCATTATTGAACACTGATAAAATTGTGGGGGAAATCAGGGCAAATTCTTTTGCACTTTGGGACAATGTCCATGGAATATTATTTTAAAATATATACCCCATGTAAGTGTCATTTGCAGCTTTCCAAAATAGTTTTCTGTAGATTTCAATTCTTGGTTATGAATCATTATCGTCTTTATCCGTCTTTCGGATGAGACGTTAAACCGAGGCCCCGTCTGCTCTCTCAGGTGGATGTAAAAGCTCCCATGGCACTATTTCGAAGAAGAGCAGGGGAGTTATCCCCAGTGTCCTGGCCAATATTTATCCCTCAACCAACATAATAAAGAGAGATTATCTGGTCATTATCACATTGCTGTTTGTGGGAGCTTGCTGTGCGCAAATTGGCTGCCGCATTTCCCACATTACAACAGTGACTCCACTTCAAAAAGTACTTAATTGGCTGTAAAGCGCTTTGAGACGTCCGGTGGTCGTGAAAGGTGCTATATAAATGCAAGCCTTTCTTTCTTTCTTATTATTATATAACTCTACACAAAAGAACATTGAACACACATTATTCTTGGAACTGGAAGTATTAAATGTTGCCAAAGTATACATATAATAATAAACGTGTAAACATTTAGTGATAAGAGCAGTAAAAACACTCCCCTTTTTAAAGTCCCTTTCTACACTGCTAATATAACTTAAACTGAAGTACATTTTAAACCAGAAATTGCAAAGGAAAAACAAACCAGAATTCCAGACTGGCCTAAGAAAATCTCCAGAATTCTGAATTAAACTCCCATGCCGTAGAAATTAAAACAAAGTTAAATAATTTTAAACTACATATTTTTTCCATTCAGGTCAAGCAACTAAACAAAATTTACTACAATTTTACTCATTGCCAATCTCTTATTTGCAAATAAAGGATTGAAGCTAATTAAAAAAAATACTTTAAATCGCACTTAAAGGTAGAATAATATACGGGAACAATGGGCAACAACAACAACAACTTGCATTTATATACTTGGCAAGACCCGAACTGTGATGTTTGGGGGGTGGGGGGAATTTTTACATACCTAGTAGAATATCTCTTGAAAGGAAATCTTCCCACATCTTGGATAAAATTTATTTGTGCTGTACATAAATCAGAAGAGAATTTTGTAAATGCAGCACAGATGAAAATGTAACTTCATAAAACTGCAGTCACCCATTTTATTATGCAAGGAATGATTTTGCTCCTACTTGTTGTAATTAATCACCATCAAACTTTTTATTTCTCCATTTTTCTGCTGTATTCCATTGAAGGCACTGGGGTAGAAACTGGATAGCGCCACCCTGCCAATGTGCACTGGGTTCAGGGAACGATCCCTGTGCCGGAACAGATGGTCCTCATTTAAATTAGACGATGAGCTGACAATGCCTGCTGCACGCAGGCAGCTTGCTGGTGAAGCAGGCATCAATTTTGGGCCGCTATGATGCTGGCCTGACCAGGGTGGGGAGGCGATTGGGAGGGGGGCGAGAGGGGGCCAGCAACAGTCTTCAGGACTGCTGTGAAGTTAGGAGGAGCACATATGGAACGGGCCTATAACCTGTTTTAGGTTTCCAAACTTACCAAGAATAGTCATTTGTGGTTTAATTAGGGGAAACTCAATAAAACACCTTTTATGTTAGCGGGTCAGACACAATAGAAAAAGGGGAGAAAAATGAAAGGATAAACACATTCATGTTAGCAGCAAACGGTTTATTTTTACAAGTTTGTTAAAGCTAGAAAGTGAACCTTCCTGCCCATATATATGACTGTACAGTCTGTATTAGACATTTTCAGTATTTATCATGCAGTTAACACTTAAACCATTGCCCACAATTTATTTTCTATTTAATCAATACAATATGGTGAATGTTCACCATACTGTTACCTTATTGATTCCAAATTGATTTTGAGATGACAAAGGTGGAAGACAGTAGAATCTGCAGCTTTATTCCAATACATTGGGAAATCTACTGCCCAGTTAATTAGTTGCAGGATCTTGTGTTATCCTGTCTAAATCTACTTCAAATGCTTTCAACTGCATGCAAGTTTCAACATAAACATTTCATTAAATATAAACTATGCAAGCCAACAATGAGCAACACAATCAAAAAAATATATGTATCCTCCTTCATTTGAAGATTTTGCTTCGGAAGTTACTGGTTGCGATTAAAAATAAAATTTATACAATTTTCCCTAAATACACACATACACCAACTGATATGCAATTACGTACCTGCCTTGGTGCATATTACGGTCCTGATCTTATGCTTTCAAATTATATGGTGATACTGAATACAAACATCTATCATTTTATTACTATTCTACATCTTACCTTGGTTTCTCATGGGGTTTGTCAGCAGAGCAAGATATGGCAATAACTGGGTCTGAAGGCAAAATGGGGCTAAACAGAAATTTGAAAAAAACCCTTTGGCTGCAAGACAGTTTTCTTTATACTGTAACACAATAGAAAGAAAGACAATTTAAGTTTCAATTACCATTTTAAACAATATATAATGGCCCGGATTTTGCGGTGGCAATGAAGGCGAAACTGTCAGTGTTCACCGTCATTACCCCTCTGAAACTGACTGCAAATTCAGGATTTAGCGCATGTGCAGATATACACTGAAATCCTGACGTTACAGTCAGTCATTTACTGCTCCACCATAGGTTGCGCTGTGGAACTCCCTAGAGCCGGCAATCAATTGAAATCACATATAAAGATGCAATCATCCCCTATTACACTGGAATATCGCTGTTAAACCCTGCGCCCCCCCCCCCAATCCCCTGGAAAAAGTTAAGCCTTGTTGAAAGAGGTGTAACTGGGTTTTTAACCATGGTATTGACAGCTGAACAACCGTTCTGGCCTGAAAAATAAATTTTATATTTGTGGAATGTCAAATTTTGCCATTAATAGGATTAAGAATTACAGTACATGGTTTTTTAAATAATTTTTAAAAAAAGGTTTTTCATGATATTTCAGCTTCTACTTTAATCTTATGTGTACCCCCAATCTTTATTTCGCCCTCTGTAAAATTTATAAAAAGTAAATTAGAATCTGTGCATTTTACTTCCTGGTTTGCTGCCTATGAGAATTCATCAATGTGATTAGCTGCTTAGCCAACTTGATGACATCACTGTTGCTAGACGCTGGAGATTCGCTTGATTTGGCACCAGATTCAAACAAAGGTTGGGAGAGCTGAAATTCACGTCACAGAGACGGCTAGATCTTTGTGGGCAGCTTTCTTTGAAGTATGCGGCAAGTGCTGTCACTTCGCCGCTGACTGCAAATTCCAGGCCAATGTGAAGTAACATAACTAGGGAATTCATTAAAGGGAGTTGTTGTAACAGGGACATTATTTGTATCATCTGAGTCTCTCAATTGAACAACAATGTCCTATTTTAAATTATAAGGCTTAAACTAAGGTTGCAAAAAAAAGAAACACTCGATACAAGGGCCAAACAAACACTACAACTCTGCCAGAACAGAAACTAATAATACAGACATTGTAATTTGCGTATGTGTTTGCTGTAGGCACAAGATGCTTCTTGCTGGCTCAATGATCTTTTGCAGCAGTCATGCTCCCACAATGAGTCCACTGCTAGACTGTACTTGTCTCATTCCCAAAAGAATCCAGCTGATCAGAATTTGGATAAGCCACAAAATTCCACCCATACCTTTTTACTTATTGACAGCCACTGTGGTTTGTGTAAAGGTTTGAAACCAGCTCCTCCTTTGCAATTAGCCCGAGCTCGAGCTTTGTTAGCATGAATCAATCCTCGTGCAGCCACAGACGTACTATATTTCCACATAGTCGAACGATGCTAAGGAAGTCATATAGAATGGATAGATAAAATAAGTTTACTAAAACTTGGTGTAATATAGGGGCTTAAACATGACCGAATTTAATTTGTGTGTAAATTAGGGTTTTGTAGTATCATAGAATAGTACAGCACAGGAGGCGGGAATTTGGCCCATCGAGTCTGCGTCGACTCGTGAAAAGCAATCCAGTTAGCTGCACTCTCCCACTCTTTCCCCATATCCCTGCAATTTTTCTCTTTCAAGTATTTATCCAATTTCCTTTTGAATCTGTATCCACCACCCTATTAGGCAATGCATTCCAAATCCTAACCACTCGTTGCGTAAAAAAGCTTTTCCTCATGTCGCCTCTGATTCTTTTGCCAATCATCTTAAATCTGTGTCCTCTTGTTATCGATCCTTCAGCCATTGGAAACAGTTTCTCTTTATTTACTCTATCTAAACACTTCATGATTTTAAACACCTCTATCAAATCTCCCCTTAGCCTTCTCTGCTCCAAGGAGAACAAAGCCAGCTTCTCCAGTCTATCCACGTAACTGTAATCCTTCATCCCTGGAACCATTCTAGTAAATCTCTTCTGTACCCTCTCCAAAGTCTTCACATCCTTCCTAAAGTGTGGTGCCCAGAATTGGACACAATACTCCAGCTGGGGCCGAACTAGAGTTTTATATTGGTTTAGCACAACTTCCTGGCTTTTGTACTCTGAGGGCTGGATTTTTGTTGACCCGTGGAGGCGGGTTTGGAGGCGTGTGGGGGGGTTAAAATTGCGAAAACTGGCGGGCGGGCACAAGTCCGCCTCCATCCCACCTCCACGCAATTTTAATGAAATCATGTCTGCTGGTCCCGACTGCGTCCCGCCTTTAAGAGACGGGATAGGCTGTTAAGGCCCTTAACAAGCACTAAATTGGCTCTATAATGCCATTTTGAAAGGCCTTTGTGATTTTAACCCTTGTTCTACGTGAAGCACGCCTGTCTGTCTCTCTCTCGCTCTCTCTCTCTCTGCTGCTCATTTTGCATCCAGGTCCCACAGCAAAGGCCGAGCAGTCTCTGAAGACCTTCAATGCAGCAGCAATGATGACATCATCAGAGGCGACTTTCAGACTGAAAACACTAATTGGGTCATGGGTTCCCACATGCTTGAACTTAATTGCCCAATTAGGTGAAAATTGCATCAATCTCCCACATCCAATTGCAGTCGGGTGGATAATACGAAAAGCGGATGACATGACCCCAATCCGCCCCAGTATCAAAATCCAGCCCTATGCCTCTATTTATAAAGCTCAGGATCCTTAACTGCTTTGTTAACCTATCCTGCCACCTTCAAAGATTTGTGCACAAACACCCCCAGGTCTCTCTGTTCTTGCACCCCCTTTAAAATTCTCTTGCCATCTACAAAGAATTAGAATAAAAATATTAACAAAACATAGCCAGAAGTCTACCTTCATCTGCTTTTCTATTCATACATATCCCCTCTAAAGCAATGTCCCTGAGGCAAACACTTTACCTTACCTTTCTGGCAGATAAATTAAGACTACAAATCGTACTACAACGAGTGTTAACAAACATGAGACAAAATTTCAATAAGTTAAAATGCTAAAAAGATAAATAACCAAGTCTGAACTGTGCCTCCCTGAGGGAATCTGGAAAGAAAACTGTTTTGAAGTCGAGATACTTATGTATGCTGATAAAAATTGTTAACAAGAATTTTTAAAGTTATATTCTCCCCAGCTCCTATCTTTAAAGTGTCAACTCCTTGCTTGGGGTATGGTTCTACAGGCACATTCTTTGAAAAGTATTTGGCAAACCATTTTTTGTTTGGGGAGAGAGAAGGGCTAAGCATCAATTCTGTCACAATGGCACCATGCAAATGATGACATGACTCAATTTAGTGCAATTCTACTAATGTGTCATTTAATTGTAAACAAATGGAAAAAAAAAGGTTGCCCCTCGTCATGTTTTAGGATTTTTGTTAGTTTTCCAGAGATAGAATTTGGAAAAGTACATTTAAATATTGGGGATTTAAAGCAAAGTGTATTCAAAAAAGCTTTTTTTTTAATATAAAAAAACACCCGAGATATGGTTACAATGCTAGGCATTTAAGTTGTTTCTCCAAAGATTGAAAAAAATAAGCAATTCATTAAGCCTGTCTCAGTAATTGATAAACAGGTAACTAAAGGAGGTCATATCAAACCTTATCCAAAAGTATCTTTTGAAATTTGGAAACATATTTTGCTCGTTATTAAGGGCAACAAATGAATAAGTAATGTTCACTGGATCTGAATGCACAGACGTAGACCAACACCCTCCCTTATATTTCAAAGACAGCAATTATCTGTTACGCGAGTAAATTACCGTGGTGTTGCTCATGTATCAGTTTGATACTTACATTCCAGTCTACTGTTAAGAAGTCTGCATCACTTAGATAGTCACTAGCCCGCACAATGTCCTCTATGTCACTGAAGAAATCAAGATAATTTTGGTGAAGATAAAGATTGAACAACTCCTCAGACATGTGTGAATTCGCAATCACCTCCTGAAATGCAAATTAGACAAAGAAATAAGTGCATAAAAACACTGATGATGTTACCCTTTCTAGTATTTTGCTCATTTTACCCATTTATTCTTGTTTAAGTCCATGTCCTTCCAGCAATATGTTCTGTGAATTGGCCAACAGACACAAGCCTCCTTAGATAGCATCTTGTCCTAAATGCCCACCACAAAACTGATATGGTAGTGCTGGCCATGGTGAAGATTTGAATTCACAAACACAGAAATAATGCTGAGCACATGAATATTTGGTACCCCTTGTTTGCTCAATGTTTCTGACCAAGATTAATCTTACCTCAGGATTGACCAGAAGTGGATCCCTCTCATGCTCAGATAAATGGATTGGTAATGGATTCAAATCCAAGTCATTAGGTGGCTCTCCTTAAAAATAAAATTGCCATTATTTATGATTGGTTTAATTCATACACTGCACTGAAATACCAATTTCAAGGCATAGTAATAAACACAAATATTTGAATAAATTGCAACAGTATACAGAAACTTAACGTGTGCAGAGGCTTTAACTGCATCTGCTCATTCAACAAGATAATTATCCACATTTATTTTAATGTAATCTGATATTCACCATTTGTCCCTTCTTTGCCTGTATCCTAACTCGCACCAAGTCCCGTTCCCCATCACCCCTGTGCTTGCTGACCTACATTGGCTCTCGGTCCAGCAATGCCTCGATTTTAAAATTCTCATCCTGTTTCCAAATCCTTCCATGGCCTCGCCCCTCCCACAAGCTCAATACCTTTGCCCCAATTTGATTCCCTTCCCTGATCACTGTCTCAGGCTGAACTGGATTGTTTACAACCTATTTTACCCAAGCTGAGCCTCCAACCCAATATCTTCTCCACCACAAAGACCGCCTACTTCCACCTTTGTAATATCGCCCATCTCTGTCCCTGCCTCAGCCCACTACTCAAACTCATCCATACCTTAGTCACCTCTATTCAACTATTCAATGCTCTCCTAACCAGCCTCCTATCCTCCATGCTCTGTAAACTTCAGCTCATCCAAAATTTCACTGCCTATATCCTATTCTGCACCAAGTTCCGCTCACCCAGCACTCTTGTCTTTGCTGACCTATAATTGGCTCCTGGACCCCAACGCCTCCAATTTAAAATTCTCATCCTCGCGTTTAAATCCCTTCATGGCCTTGCCCCTCCCTAATTCTAATCTCCACCAGTTACAACTCTTCCAGAACTCTCTGCTCCTCCAACTCTGGCCTCTTGTGCATCCTCCCTCTACCATTGGTGCCTGTGCCTTCATTTATCTGGTCCTCATGCTCTGGATTTCCATCCCTAAACCCCTCTGCTTCTCCATCTCCCTCTCCTCCTTAAAAACCAATCCTTTGACCAAACATTTGGCACCCCACCTAATATTTCCTTCTTTGGCTCAGCATCCATTTTTGATTACGACTCTGAAGCGAATAGGGGTGCTTTTTTGCTATATTAATGCAAGTTGTTATTGAAAAAGTTAGCTGAAAATAATCTTGGATATTTTCAATCAAACACCACCACCTACTGGTAAAACATGGAAAAGAGCGACTGCGTAAACAAAAGTCCAATAAAGTCTCATGCCAACATATCAAAAAAACGTTGGAGTCTGAAATAAACAGAAAATGCTAGAAATATATAGTAGACTTATTAGTATACAAAAAGAGAAAAGATAGGCTCAGGTTTCAGGTGTAGACCCTTAGTCAGAACTATCAAAAATCAAGGTTATTCTGATCCAGACAGTTTAGCAACTCCACTCAGCAGCAGGTGCATGAAAATTCAGTCATCAGTTTGAATGTCCAAATTTAGATTCTAATCTAAACTAGCAAAATCAAAGAAGCTAAGGGTAATTAAAATGGACATGTAGAGTTGAGGACAGTAGAAAGGTCTTTTGTGCATGTTTTCAAGGCATATGTTGGGAGGTGATATTACAGAGGATCAGAATATATGGTAGGTGTGGTAAAAATCAATTCTTTGCATCAGTATCCACAAAAAAAGTAGGCAAATTCCAGGTTCAGTCATTTTGCCAGTAATCTATTATATAGGTAGAGAAAGGAAGATCGTGCATTTATATAGTGCGTATTACGTCCTCAGGTAGCCTCAAAGCTTTTCACAACCAATTAATTACTTTTAAAGTGCAGTCACTGTTGTATAGACAAAGACTGTAGCCAATTACACAAAGCAAGGTTAAATAAGATGAATGACCAGTTTAAATCTGTTTTTGGTGGTATTGGTTAAGGTCATGAAAGCAATTTATATTAAGAAAGTTAAGCTTGTGGATGCATTAATTTAAAATTTAATTGTTATTCAGACTTGAGGTCAGAAGCCTGACTTTGTTTGCTTTTTAAAAAAAGTGATTGGTATGTTTATGAACAATTTGGCTTGTGCCTTAAATCAGTATCTTTATTTTTGAACTGTGACACAGAAATTTGAGTGTGACAATTGTAATGTGCTGGAAAAATGTGACAAACAGGAAATGCATCTTAAATATAGGCAGTGCTCACAATAAGTCAGATGATATGTTATTAGAAGAGGAGCATTGTACCATGTAATACAGTGTATTACTGTGCCGCTAAGGTGAAGCTGTGTCCTTTAAGGCTACTAAGTCTGATTGACGTTTAGTTTATTCAAAGGTCAATTGTTAATAAAGCTGGCGATCAAAAACTTGATTTTGCTTTTGGGAAGCTCAAAGGTTAGACATTATGGCTTCAAGATTTGTTTTTAATCCTGGCGGGTCTTGCTATACATTCTAAATGACCACCTTTCTTTCTTTATACTTTAAAAAAAGTGAGACAGAAATTTGCTTTAGATAGTGTGGGACATCTTAAGTATGCCTCATGCTCTGGAATTCCCTCCCTGAACCCATTGCATCTCTGCTGCTTTGAGGCCCTCCTTAAAATCCATCTCTTTGACCAAGCTTTTAGTCACCCCTCCTAATATATCCTTCTTTGGTTCGGTGTACATTTCTTTCCCTTATGTCTCTGTGAAGCACTTTGGAAGTTTTTTATGTTAAAGATGCTATATAAATGCAAGTGCTTTGTGTTCCTGGACAGTTCCTTTGTTTTTTAATACTGTTCTTTGAAAAGTGACATAGAAGGTTCAGTGTGACAGACAGGAAATGTAGGCTAATCATAGTATTTTATAATAAGGTAGTTAAAAAGTTGAGTCCATCACACTTCATAATATTACAGATGCAAAATAATCTTTAGTTGGTTTTTACCGACTCCTCAGGAAGGAACCAGTTAGCTGCTAATACACCTCAGGATATGCTTACTTAGACCAATTAGACTTTGTGGCCGTAAAAGAATCCAATTTGTCAGTGGAATTAATACATTGTGCACCATGGTATAACTGCACTGCTCTTATAAAACAGTGAATCCTGTACCAGTAGCAACACCACAGGAAATCCACGAGTATATTCTAAAATTTGTTGATGGGACTAAACTCTGTGACTGGAGATTGATGCATTCCAACAGATCTGGACGAAAGTTGTCGAAAACTTATTCCAACTTACGTTTACAATAAATTATTTTTCCCAGAGCTCGAAACAGGAAGAGAGATTGGTCCTTGCTTCCAATGCCGTGTAGGCCACCTCCCTTTTCATATGCCTTTGAAGACTTTCCTTTATATTTTCCTCTTGAAGATGTGCCTGCTTTGATTGAAGTTTTTCCTTTACTGTTCAATGACTGATTTTGTTCCAATGGGCATCCTGAGTTGTCAAAAGATGAACATGTTTATGTGCACAATAATCTTTAGTTGGTTTTTACTGCAGTACAAATCAGAAGAAACCACTATGTAAAAGGCAACCAACTAAAACAGGGTATTGTCACTTTAAAATCTATTATTACATAGGTACCTTCAACAAGTTCCACATTTTGGGTGTAAGACACATAAAAACAATTTAAAGTGGGAGAGGTTACAGTGGAATGACTAACATTACTGTCATATAGCAACTGATACTACAACATAATGGTAAAGGTCTTTTGTGTACAAATTTCTATTTTACTACCTTCCTCTCTTAAAGGCAATGACTGATACTGGGGTAGGGTTCCACAGGCACCAGAAGCCCTCTGGTGTCTTGACCAAGTTTTTAAAAATTCGTTCATGGGATGTGGGAGTCGCTGGCAAAGCCAGCATTTATTGCCCATCCCTAATTGCCCTTGAGAAGGTGGTGGTGAGCCACCTTCTTGAACCGCTGCCGTCTGTGGGGTGAAGGTACTCCCATAATGCTGTTTGGGAGGGAGTTCCAGGATTTTGACCCAGCGACGATGAAGGATCGGCGATATACTTCTAAGTCAGGATGGTATGTGACTTGGAGGGGAACTTGGAGGTGGTGGTGTTTCCATGCGCCTGCTGCCCTTGTCCTTCTGGGTGGTAGAGGTCGCGGGTTTGGGAGGTGCTGCCGAAGAAGCCTTGGCGAGTTGCTGCAGTGCATCTTGTAGATGGTACACACTGCAGCCATGGTACGCCGGTGGTGGAGGGAGTGAATGTTTAAGGTGGTGGATGGGGTGCCAATCAAGCGGGCTGCTTTGTCTTGGATGGTGTCAAGCTTCTTGAGTGTTGTTGGAGCTGCACTCATCCAGGCAAGTGGAGAGTATTCCATCACACTCCTAAATTGTGCCTTGTAGATGGTGGAAAGGCTTTGGGGAGTCAGGAGGTGAGACACTCGCCGCAGAATACCTAGCCTCTGACCTGCTCTTGTTGCCACAGTATTTATGTGGCTGGTCCAGTTAAGTTTCTGGTCAATGGTGACCCCCCAGGATATTGATGGTGGGGGATTCGGCAATGGTAATGCCGTTGAATGTCAAGGGGCGGTGGTTAGACGCTCGCTTGTTGGAGATAGTCATTGCCTGATACTTGTGTGGCGCGAATGTTATTTGCCACTTATCAGCCCAAGCCTGAATGTCGTCCAGGTCTTGCTGCATGCGGGCATGGACTGCTTCATTATCTGAGGAGTTGCGAATCACACTAAACACTGTGCAGTCATTAGCGAACATCCCCACTTCTGACCTTATGATGGAGGGAAGGTCATTGATGAAGCAGCTGAAGATGGTTGGGCCTAGGACGCTGCACTGAGGAACTCCTGCAGCGATGTCCTGGGGCTGTGATGATTGAACTCCAACCACCACAGAAACCAAGGTATGACTCCAGCCAGTGGAGAGTTTCCCCCCCCCCGATTCCCATTGACTTCAGTTTTATTCGGACTCCTTAATGCCACACTCGGTCAAATGTTGCCTTGATGTCAAGGGCAATCGCTCTCACCTCACCTCTGGAATTCAACTCTTTTGTCCATGTTTGGACCAAGGCTGTAATGAGGTCTGGAGCCGAGTGGTCCTGGCGGAACCCAAACTGGGCATCAGTGAGCAGATTATTGGTGAGTGCCACTTGATAGCACTGTCAATGACACCTTCCATCACTTTGCTGATGATTGAGAGTAGACTGATGGGGCGGTAATTGGCTGGATTAGATTTGTCCTGCTTTTTGTGGACAGGACATACCTGGACAGTTTTCCACATTATCGGATAGATGCCAGTGTTGTAGCTGTACTGGAACAGCTTGGCTAGAGGCGCGGCTATTTCTGGAGCACAAGTCTTCAGCACAACAGCCGGGATGTTGTCGGGGCCCACAGCCTTTGCTGTATCCAGTGCGCTCAGCTGTTTCTTGATATCATGTGGAGTGAATCGAATTGGCTGAAGACTGGTTTCTGTGGTGGTGGGGACCTCAGGAGGAGGCTAATATGGATCATCCACTTGGCAGTTCTGGCTGAAGATGGTTACAAACGCTTCAGCTTTGTCTTTTGCACTCATTGAGGATGGGGATATTCATGGAGCCTCCTCCTCCCGTTAGTTGTTTAAAGGTCCACCACCATTCATGACTGAATGTGGCAGGACTGCAGAGCTTTGATCTGATCCATTGATTGTGGGATCGCTTAGCCCTGTCTACAGCATGCTGCTTCCACTTTTTAGTATGCATGTAGTCCTGTGTTGCAGCTTCCCCAGGTTGGCACCTCATTTTTAGGGACGCCTGGTGCTGCTCCTGGCATGCTCTTCTGCACTCCCTCATTGAACCAAGGTTGGTCGCCTGGCTTGATGTTAATGGTAGAGTGAAGGATTTGCCGGGCCATGAGGTTACAGATTGTTGTGGAATACAATTCTGCTGCTGATGGCCCACAGCGCCTCATGGATGCCCAGTTTTGAGCTTCTAGATCTGTTCTGAATCTATCCCATTTAGCATGGTGGTAGTGCCACACAACACGATGGAGGGTATCCTCAGTGTGAAGACGGGACTTCGTCTCCAGAATGACTGTGCGATGGTCACTGCTACCAATGCTATCATGGACAGATGCATCTGCGACAGGTAGATTGGTGAGGACGAGGTCAAGTAGGTTTTCCCTCGCCACCTGTTGCAGGCCCAGACTGGCAGTTATGTCCTTCAGGATTCAGCCAGTAGTGGTGCTACCGAGCCACTCTTGGTGATGGACATTGAAGTCTCCCACCCAGAGTACGTTCTGTGCCCTTGCTACCCTCAGTGCTTCTTGCAAGTGGTGTTCAACATGGAGGCGTACTGATTAATCAGCTGAGGGAGGGCGGTAGGAGGTTTCCTTGCCCAAGCTTGACCTGAAGCCATGAGACTTCATGGGGTCCGGTGTCAATGTTGAGAACTCCCAGAGCCACTCCTTCCCGACTGTATACCACTGTGCCGCCACCCCTGGTGGGTCCGTCCTGCCGGTGGGACAGGACATACCCAGGGATGGTGATGGAGGAGTTTGGGACATTGGCTGAAAGGTATGATTCTGTGAGTATGACTATGTCAGGCTGTTGCTTGACTAGTCTGTGGAACAGCTATCCTAATTTTGGCACAAGTCCCCAGATGTTGGTGCGGAGAACTTTGCAGGGTTGACTGGGCTGGGTGTGCCGTTGCCGTGTCCGTAGCCGGTGCCGATGCCGGGTGGTCCGTCTGGTTTTATTCTTAGCGTTTTTTTTTACAACTGAGTGGCTTGCTAGGCCATTTCAGAGGGCAGTTAAGAATCAACCACATTGCTGTGGGTCTGGAGTCACATATAGGCCAGACCAGGTAAGGATGGCAGTGAACCCGATGGGTTTTTACGATAATCCGATAGTTTCATGGTCACCATTACTGATACTAGCTTTTTATTCCAGATTTATTTAATTAACTGAATTTAAATTCCCCAGCTGGTGGGATTTTAAACTCACTCCGGATCATTAGTCCAGGCCTCTGGATTACTAGGCCAGTAACATAACCACTATGCTACCGTTCCCAGTAGTCACCAGTCTTCAAATGTGAACCTCGACAATTAGTATTGGCAGGCTATTTGACTGGAGAAATAGTCACAGCTCAGTCTGATCCTGTTCTCATCCAATTCCCATACAGATACGTTTTCAGCGGGTGTCATTGTGAAGTGATCAGAAGCAGAACTAACTGCTTCTTGTGCTCCCTAGCTCAGTTAAGCTGAAACAGATTGTAGCATCCCTGTCCCTGCCCCAGCAGAGATCCATTAACCCCAAGACTGAACTGGGACTTTCCTAATACGTATGGATCAGTACCACACTGGCCAGTTCATTTAACAACAAAAGCAAAGCAAGCAGACTGCCAATCTATCTGTATAATACATTGTGCACACTTAACTGTGAAATCTTCCCTTTATAAATTCTTATGTCCACACTTATAATGGAAACTGTCCATTTAAACTTGTCACACCATAATTACAACCCCTGCCTATGGTGGTACTGTACTGCCTCACTTTTGCATCTTAAGAAAATAAGAAATAGGAGGAGTAGGCCATTTGGCCCTTCAAGCCTGCTCCGCCATTCCATAAGATCATGGCTGATCTTCTATCTCAACTCCACCTTCCCACACTATCCCCATATCCCTCGATTCCTTTAGTATCCAAAAATCTATCGATATCTGTCTTGATATATTCAACGACTGAGCATCCACAGCTCTCTGGGGTTGAGAATTCCAAAGATTCACAACCCTTTGAGTGAAGAAATTTCTCCTCATCTCAGTCTTAAATGGCCGACTCCTTATTCTGATGGTTCCTGTCCGATTGCTATTCAGGGACACCAGCTGGAAAGCATGTTTGTGTGTATCGGCTGATGCCTTCCATAGTCAAATAGCCAATCAACATTCACTCACTGGGCTTGTAGTATCGGCTTGGTATCATTCTCACCGATGAGTCAGAGGCTGTGGGTTTAAGTTCCACTCCGGTTTCTGACACCTAATGTAGGCTGCAGTACAGAGGTAGTGCTGCATTATCAGAGGTGCTGTCTTTTGCACTAGATGCTCCGTCTGCCTGTTGAAGATCCCAGTGCATTATTCGAAGAAGAGCAGGGAGTTCTCCCAGGATCCTAGCTAAATTTCATCCCAAAACTACCACCAAAAATCGATTGACCGGTCATTCATCTCATCTTCTAGGTTCCCATCCTGTATTATGCCTATGCTCCAACCAATTCTACTTAAATGTTGCCATTTAACTATAAATAATATAAAACAAAGTATGAAATAAAAATAAGGACAGAATGCACGACTTTAAAATGAGGGCTGAACGAAGTCTGTGAATCTTGGTCAAATTATCCCTTGCTCTCTAACTCCACTTCACCTGAAGACTATACTTGGTTTTAACTTCCCATGGGAAATCGACAATTATATATTTTTTTACATTCCACAAGTAATTGAAAGTTTTTGGTTCATAATAATACATTTTATTGTTTACAATATGCTGGGTTCAAATCCATGCTAAACACAAAAATTTGTTCTAAATCTTTAGTTACCAAATATGAAAGTATTAATTTGTTACAAATTCTGTAATGTTAAAAAAATACTGACTCTGTTACTAAATATTTACTAAGTTAAGTTAACTTATTTTAATTTTCCCGCTGTTAAATAATTACCTTTCACTGAAGTAAACTGGAGGCTGTTTATTGCACTTCTGATATCTCCTGCGCTGCCTTTACAGAGCAACTCCAGTACAGTCTTGTCAGGAACAATAGTCTTCCCATCATTCTGCATATCAGGATATTAAAAAAATAATTAACTGTTCTTTTTTTGGGGTGGGGAGATTAGACATTATTTTTATCTAATGTACTGCCTGATTAATGTCAATAGATGGAGCTGATCGTGTAACATTAGTTGCATTACAATACATAACTGAGCAAGAGATGTCCATTTTGAAAAAAAAAATGACTTTGCAAGCACATGTTCAAAGCAGGATTGTAAAGACAGAGTTGAAAAGGATATGTAAAATGTAATTCAAATAACATACATTTACAAAAGGTCTATGTGAAGCACATTCAAGTAATCACTAAAGCAGTTCTGGTTAGAGATGCAGACATATTTCAACCAAACTGATCCTACTTTCCTTTATAGACTGTAGAATTTGAGCATCTATAATTGTTCCTCATAGCTCATCTCCTTTACATTTGGGATCAGGTCTGCTGTCCTTCTCTGTACCTGCCCCAATATATCTTTTTTTATGGCATGCTGTCCCGAACTGAATTTAGTACTCCAAGTGTGACCTGACTAGTGCACTGTAAAATCTTAGCACAATTTCTGTTCTGGCTACATACTTGCTTTGCCACTTTGTCCAGACACTGAAAGTGACCAGTTCACAATAACTCCCAGGACACCTGTCCCAGTTCAACAATGTCATTGAATTATTTATTCTCAGGTGTTTATTACTGCTTAAATTTAAAATAAGGTGTATTCTACCAAGCTGCCTCATAAAAGCATATATTATCGCTAAGAATCTGACTCATCCATTGTTACAATATTGAACTAAGAGGCAAGTTGGAGCAGACATTTTGTACTCCCCTTTTGTGAAATCCTGAAGTTCTTTCCAGTGACATCGATGGAGAGTCCTGCCCTCAGTCTATTGTTCCTATTCATGATGGGGTAGAGTTTCCGTTTTGTACGCAATTGGCGATTCCAGTACAAATTGCCCCCAAAATTGCGCACATTTTGAAAAGTATTCCCCCCCCACCCACCGAGTTTCCGCTCAAACTCATTTGCATATCGCCAAAACAAGGTCTGCCATGAACCAGCGCAATAGGGCAGCGCTTTAAAACGTAACTTTTAAAAAATTGTTGCTTTAAAAAAATATTCCTTGATATACAAGAGTGGTAACTTGGTAAAGTTTAATTAATACAGCTGAAAATGGGTTTACCGCAAAAAATAAGCATTTTAAATCACAGTGTCAATCCACCACTTGTGAGTAACCTGATTTTAAATGACCGAAAATGACTTAAAAAATATACAAAACTATTTTCTAGTTAGATTGGGGTACAGTAGTCAGTTCCTTAGTAAATTAAAAAACAAATTCATTCAAAACGTACCTATTAGTGCCCAAAAGTTCCAGCTTAATTTTTGGAGCCTCCTCGAAGGTCTGCAAACGAGCGCAATTAGTGGAAGCTCCCAATGGTAATTAATTCACCCTGGGGCATGGCCAGTTTTATGGGCGGGGCCTGCTTCCAGCACGATATTTTTAAAACTAGCGCAAAAGATCGTGGAAACATGAGATGTGCTGAACACAATTTGCACTTAAAATTCCACAATCTTTTGCACCGGTGATGCCGATATCGGGCGAATTGCACAGAAAATACTAGCGCAATTGAGCAGAATCTCCAGGCCGATGTCACTGAACTTTATGCCGTCACAAGAGGAATTCTGGACAAAATGTTTGCTCCCAGGCTACCTTTTAACCAGTAGCTGCCAATTATAATATACTGCAACAAAGGACAATTGAGACACAATACAGATATCTGTCTTTTACCACTTTTAAGATTATGGAACTGGATCTTTAGAATATACTTCCCCATTAAACTTCCAATTTTGTGGGTTACTGAGTGGCACAGTGAATTAGCACATTGATCATTCACTTCTAACACCAGAGTTCATTTCCAGTCTAGGCTATGGGATGAAAAGAAACAAATGCTCACATTTATATAGCTCCTTATCACACCTCTCACAAACATCACAAAGTGCTGTACATACAATTAATTACTATGTAAAAGTGCAGTGATTGTTATGTAGGCAAATATAGCAGCCATTTTGTGTACAGAAAAATCACTCCAAGAGCAAGGAGATGAATTACCCATTTTTGGTGTTAATGGTTAAGGACACAGATAATTCCCTGCTCTACTTTGAATAGTAGCCACCTGAACCACCAGATTATTTAATCTCTGATTCAAAGGACAACACACCTCTCCTTCAGTACTAGAACATAGAAACATAGAAAAATAGGAGCAGGAGCAGGAGCAGGCCATTCGGCCCTTCGAGCCTGCTCCGCCATTCAATATGATCATGGCTGATCCTCTATCTCAATACCATATTCCCGCTCTCTCCCCATACCCCTTGACGCCTTTTGCGTCCAGAAATCTATCTATCTCCTTCTTAAATATATTCAGTGACTTGGCCTCCACAGCCTTCTGTGGTAGAGAATTCCACAGGTTCACCACCCTCCGAGTAAAGAAATTTCTTCTCATCTCAGTCCTAAATGTCCGACCCCATATCCTGAGACTGTGACTCCTCGTTCTAGACCCCCCAGCCAGGAGAAACATCCTCCTTGCATCCAGTCTGTCTAGCCCTGTCAGAATTTTATACGTTTCAATGAGATCCCCTCTCATTCTTCTAAACTCTAGTGAATACAGGCCTAGTCGACCCAATCTCTCCTCATACGACAGTCCTGCCATCCCAGGAATCAGTCTGGTGAACCTTCGCTGCACTCCCTCTATGGCAAGTATATCCTTTCTTAGGTAAGGAGATGAAAACTGCACACAGTACTCCAGGTGTGGTCTCACCAAGGCCCTGTATAACTGTAGTAAGGCATCTTTTACTCAAATCCTCTTGCAATGAAGGCCAACATACCATTTGCCTTCCTAACTGCTTGCTGCACCTGCATGTTTGCTTTCAGTGACTGGTGTACAAGGACATCCAGGTCCCTCTGTACATCAACATTTCCCAATCTATCACCATTTAAATAATACTCTGCCTTTGTTTTTCCTACCGAAGTGGATAACTTCACATTTATCCACGTTATACTGCATCTGCCATGTATTTGCCCATTCACTCAACTGGTCTAAATCGCCTTGAAGCCTCTTTGCATCCTCCTCACAACTCACAATCCCACCTAGTTTCATGTCATCAGCAAACTTGGAAATATTACATTTGGTTCCCTCATCCAAATCATTGATTTATATTGTGAATAGCTGGGGCCCAATCACTGATCCCTGCGGTACCCCACTAGTCACTGCCTGCCACCCCGAAAAAGACCCATTTATTCCTACTCTCTGTTTCCTGTCCATTAACCAATTTTCAATCCATGCCAGTATTTTACCCCCAATCCCATGTGCTTTAATTTTGCACACTAACCTCTTATGTGGGACTTTATCAAAGGCCTTCTGAAAATCCAAATACACCAATTACTATCGTGTAATGTCCTCTTAGGTTATGCACTCAGGCCTAGTTGTGCGTTTTGACCTGAGGGGAAGAGTGTCACCAACAGAGCTAAGCTGACTCACCTGTCTACTTGGCTACAAGGGCCCCATGTCAAATGAGATCGGGGAAACTCACTTACTAGTGGGCATGGACCCACAGCACAAAACCATCCCTAATTCAAAGTTAATTTGGAATCTTGTTTATAGAGAGCTGTTGAGCAATGTAAAAATACCACCTTGATGCAGTAGCAGATGCTCCACTGAGAGTAGGGCTAAGGCAGATTACTGGGAGAGAATAGGGGGAGCCTTTTTTTAAAAACTTCCTAAAGGCGCTGTCTCATCCTGGAGTATGGTATCACAGGCAATCCTCTGGTACCTTACACAGAACATAAGAAATAGGAGCAGGAGCAGACCATTTGGCCCCTCGAGCCTGCTCCGCCATTTAATGAGATCACGGCTGATCCGATTTTGGCCTCAACTCCACTTTCCTGCCTGTTCCCCATAACCCTTGACTCCCCTGTTGCTCAAAAATCTGTCTATCTCAGCCTTGAATATATTCAATGACTCAGCTTCCACAGCTCTCTGGGGTAAAGAATTCCAAAGATTCACGACCCTCAGAAGAAATTCCTCCTCATCTCCGTCTCAAATGGGCGACCCCTTATTCTGAGACTATGCCCCCTCGTTCTAGATTCCCCCACGAGGGGAAACATCCTCTCCGCATCTACACTGTCAAGCCCCCTCAGAATCTTATATGTTTCAATAAGATCACCTCTCATTCTTCTAAATTCCAATGAGTATAGGCCCAACTTGCTCAACCTTTCCTCATAAGACAACCCTTCTATCCAGGAATCAACCTAGTGAACCTTCTCTGAACTGCCTCCAATGCAAGTATATCCCTCCTTAAATAAGGGGACCAAAACTGTACGCAGTACTCTAGGTGTGGTCTCACCAGCGCCCTGTACAGTTGTAGTGAGACTTCCCTATTTTTATACTCTTTCCCCCTTGCAATAAAGGCCAACATCCATTGGCCTTCCTAATTACTTGCTGCACCTGCATGCTAACTTTTTGTGTTTCATGTACGAGGACACCCAAATCCCTCTGTACCGCCGCATTCTGTAGTCTTTCTCTATTTAAACAATATTTTTATTTTCTATTCTTCCGACCAAAGTGGATAACTTCACATTTTCCCACATTATACTCCATCTGCCAAATTCTTGCCCACTCACTTAACCTATCTATATCCCTTTGCAGACTCTTTATGTCCTCCTCACAACTTGTTTCCCCACCTATCTTTGTATTGTCTGCAAATTTGGCTACAATACACTCGCTTCCTTCATCCAAGTCAGTAATATAGATTGAAAATAGTTGAGGCCCCAGCACTGATTCCTGTGGCACCCCACTAGTTACAGATTGCCATCCTGAAAATGACCCATTTATCCTGACTCTGTTTTCTGTTAGTTAACCAATCCTCTATCCAATCTAATATATTAGCCCCAACACCATTAGCTCTTATCATATGCAGTATCCTTTTATGTGGCACCTTGTCGAATGCCCTTTGGAAATCCAAATACACTACATCTACTGGTTCCCCTTTATCCACCCTGCTCGTTACCTCCTCAAAGAACTCGAATAGATTTGTCAAACACGATTTCCCTTTCATAAAACCTTGTTGACTTCTGTTTGATTGTATTATGATTTTCTAAATGCCCTGCTACTACTTCCTTAATAATGGATTTGAGCATTTTGCCAATGACAGATGTTAAGCTAACTGGTCTATAGTTTCCTGCTTTCTGTCTCACTCCTTTTTTGAATAAGGACGTTACATTTGCGGTTTTCCAATCCGCTGGAACTTTTCCAGAGTCAAGGGAATTTTGGAAGATTACAACCAATGCATCCACTATCTCTGTAGCCACTTCTTTTAAGACCCTAGGATGAAGGCCATCAGGTCCTGGGGACTTTTCAGCCTTTAGACCCAGAAGTTTGCCGAGCACTTTTTCCTCTAGTGATAGTGACCATTTTAAGTTCTTCCCTCCCTTTTGCCCCTTGATTTTCTACTATTACAATGATGTTTTTAGTGTCCTCTACTGTGAAGACAGATACAAAATATTTGTTCAATGCCTCTGCCATTTCCTTGTTTCCCATTATTATTTCCCCAGTCTCGTCCTCTGAGGGACCAATGTTTACTTTAGCTACTCTCTTCCTTTTTATATACTTGTAGAAGTTCTTACTGTCAGTTTTTATATTTCTTGCTATCTGGTAATGTGTAATGAAACAGGATTAATTAATGATCTCATAGTAAAGGATCCTCGCATAAGCTATTTTCTCCCTCTATTATTTTTTGAGTCATTCTTTGCTGGTTTCTAAAATTTTCCCAATCTTCTAGCCTACCACTAATCTTTGCAACATTGTATGCCTTTTCTTTCAATGTGATACCATCCTTAACTTCCTTGGTTAGCCATGGTTGATTCATCCTTCTCTTCAAGTCTTTCTCACTGAAATATATCTTTGTTGAGTATCATGAAATATCTCTTTAAATGTCTGCCACTGCTTTTCTACCGTCTTACCTTCTAATCTATTTTCCCAGTCCACTTTAGCCAACTCTCTCCTCACCTTTGTAATTGCCTTTATTTAAGTTTAATACTCTAGTTTCAGACCCAAGTTTCTCACCTTCAAACTGAATGTGGAATTTAATCATGTTATCATCACTCTTCTCGAGAGGATCCTTTACTAGGAGATCATTAATTAATCCTGTTTCATTACACATTACCAGATCTAAATAGCCTGTTCCCTGGTCGGTTCCACAACGTATTGTTCCAAGAAACTGTCCCGAATACACTCTATGAACTCGTCCTCAAGGCTGCTTTTGCCAATTTGATTTGTCCAATCTATATGAAGATTAAAAGCGCCCAAGATTATTGCAGTACCTTTCTGACAAGCCCCCATTATTTCTTGATTTATAATCTGTCCTATAGTGTAGCTACTGTTAGGGGGCCTATAGACTACTCCCATCAGTGTCTCCTTTCCCTTACTATTTCTTACCCCCACCCAAATTGATTCTACATCTGGAACTTCCGAGCCAAGATCACACATGTGGTCATTCCTCATTTGAGAATCTAGATAGTGCATGTTAGCAGGCTATTCATTTCCACTTTCCAGAAAGAATCACTGGACAGTAATCAGGAACAGGAACCCTAATTAAATTCCCCCCTCCCCTTTAATCTAGTGGCACTGACTCAAACTGTAATATTTTTACCGCTATCCCAAAATTTGGGTCAACTCAGCACACATCGTAGACCAAACCCAAGTCTCTTCAGTCTTGAAGGGAAGCAACTGAGCAGTGATCTTATAGAAATATACAAAATATTAAAAAGACACAGACTAGGTTAATCCAGAGAATTACTGCTAGGTATACCAGGATACTACAACCAAACCAAATGAGGGACATAGGTTAAAATTGATGAAAGGGAAGTTTAGGACAGCGGTCAGGAAAAACTTCTTCATGTAAAGAGTGATCAACAGTGGAATGGTCTTTTAGGTGGGCAAAAGCTTAGATGCATTCAGGAATCAGTTGACATGAAGGGGAGAATATCTAAGTTCTAGGAAAAAGTTGGGGAATATAAAGCAGAAGAAAAACTGTTTCCAAATGAGAAAATATTCCATTTTTCAATATTAATATTCCTTACTTCTATGAGGATGAAATTTGGGCAAAAGTTCTTTTGTAACCACATTTGTTTTGCTGAACCACTTCCTTGCAGCAGCAGCCTGCTTTCAGTGCCTATCTATCTGCTCCTGATGACTGTCCAGTGACACCCTGCTGTAAAGTGCACATGTCTAAGTTCTAAAGGGACAGTTAGGTTCAGCTGTGATGCTGCCAACAGTCAATCGTCTGTCAACACTTGCCACCCAGGTTCATATAAAGAACAGTCATTTTGGCAAGTTACCAGAGGGCTGCTGACACTCAAAAAAACATATTCCAAAACAAGTCCTTTCAGGGAAGAGTGGAAGAAAATTGAAAAACATAATTCTATTTGTGTTAAAATAAAACTTACCTTACTGGCCTCTTGAGAAGCTATTCTACTTAGAACTTTCAACATGCTTGTGGGAGCCACAGGATTAAAACTGCCAAATGAAAAAAGCAAATATGTTTAAGTACAATAGATTATAGCAAAATGGAAATTAAACAGAAAATCATGATTTGGAATTCAACTTTGACAGCTTTCAGAATGCAAAAAGATTAAACTTCAATAAATAAAGATTTGATGAGCTCTCCTAGTGGCTTCTTATTAGGTGCTACTGAGCCATGCAGACCAGAAAGTTCCAGGGTTCGATCTCTGGTCAGAGTTAAGTTAACTTATCTTAGTCATTAACAACGGCTGAGGCGGTATAATTGGCCTCAGCACCACTCAGGCTAGGGAGAGGGATGACACAAAAATCAAGAAATTGCTGCTTGTGATCTCTACCCTTGCTAAAGTGCACATATTTTGACATTGGATGAAGACAGGATCAGACTTGGCTGTGATGCCCTCCATAGTTGATTAGCCTGCTAACACCCATTGTCAAGGCCACACATGAAGAATCACCATGTGTGAAAGATCCTTGGAAGATTGCCGGCAAAAGTGAAATACTATCCAAACGGGAGTGAGCATCTTCAGGACAGGATAGAAAAATTGATCCAAACAATAGCAACTCTGGTGACTTTAAAACCATTCATTTTCTTTGCTTGTGAGCATAATGGAAATATCATGTTTTTAAAAATTGCCAATATTTCCCATGAACAATGAGATTTTAAATATATTTAAAATAACCCAGAAATTAATTTAACTATTTTAATAGATTCTGAAAAGTATTATTTTTACTGTTTTAAAAACATTAAGATCAAGAAAATTTATGTAAGCCAAAGTCAAAAGAAATATTCCCATCACCCAAACATGGATTTGGCATTAGCAACTCTATAGAATTAGTACTTGCCTGATATTAAAGATACCCAATTCCTCCTGGATGTCTTTAGGGAAGAGTAACCGGTGGCTGCTGTCTCCACTAATACTGTCAGAAACTATGAACACCAGTGGACATCTTGCCGTCTGCACAAACTTCCTATTAAAACGTATAAAGTGCTTAACTTTTCTTTCTATGCTTTAATTTAATATATATATCAACTCAAAGAAAACACACACATTTTAATACACTTCTTCCAATATATGAGCATTACACATTTACCATCAAAATGCTTGTGATACAATGTTGTTTCTAGTATGGCGGCGCAGACCCGATGGGCCAAATGGCCTCCTTCTGTGTTGTACTATGCTATGATTCTATAGTCAGTCATATACTACATTAAGGAACAACTCAGAAACTTTCAAGACCATTGTCATCAAATTAAATGGAAATAAAATATAAACATGACTTTTACTTTAAGGCTGTAAAATGTACATGAGATTCACTCGTATGGTTTTGGTTACATAAACTACTCAATGGCTTTACAGCCTTATTTTCACCAACTACAGTTCAATAGGGAGGCTTTTCTCCTGGTCAGGATTGCACCCAGGACGTGTGTAATTTTATTGTATCAGTAGAAAAGTAAACTCAAATTGCTGCAAATTAAAGGAGAACATACACAACAGCGGACATGTACCCAACTTGCAGGGAAATAAGTGATTATGTATCATTCAGCTAGGTTGCATTATAATGATTTGAGGTGGGATCTCCTTGGAAAATATGTGTGGCACTTGTACACTGCATCTTGAATGTGTGCCCTTCTGATATATGGGTATGCATGAGATGAAATGAAAGTTTCTAAGTTTGTTTACGGGCTTAGCGTAGGCGAGTAGTAAATGTAAAACAGGTTGTTAGCAACACAACTTGGGCTATCAACATGATACATTGTACTGTTGGGTAGTCTTAGCTTGCCAGATTCTTTAAAATAAGCCATAGTTTCCTGCATCTGTTCACAGAACTTGCAGATAATGAATACAGCATAGAGTCGGGCCACAAGCTCCTGCCAGGCATGGTGTAACGCTGTCCTCTGGAAAGGATACCCTCGAGTGCCAGAAAGGGCAACCTTCCTCGCAGCTACCATGCAGCAGCATCTCCGCTTCGTCAGTCATGTAAGCCAAAGTCAAAAGAAATACTCCATCACTCAAACATGGATTTGGCATTAGCAACTCCGATGCTGCACTGCTCTATCACTTGCCCACCAATTTTGTTTCACGCCTCTGCATGAGGTTTTCTTTCATTTAATTTTTGCTTGGCACTTATCTGCACCTCCGCTGCCGTCACCTCCCCGCCACCCCCACCACGCTTTTCCATCTTCAGCCTTAACAAAGTCTTCCAAAAAGCTGAAGCACATTTTCAGCCGTTCTAAAAGTTGCAGTAATTTTTGTCCCCCCATTATGGCCATTTACCTTTAAATGGTCATATCTATTTACATTTCAACTAAAATGCGATTTTGCCATTTCAGCTCCTTCGACCCCCAAATTAGGCGAGCTCCCTGCACAAGGTAAAACCACGCAAGTAACTATCAATAATTATGCAAATCAGTTGACCCGCTCACTGCGTAGTTGGTTAGTTTTGGGCTAGCAGCTAAGGATTCTAGCCAACACTTCCTGGTTTAATTCCAATTTAGTTTGCTGTATTTTCCATTTATACAATTTTTACACTGTAAATTATGATCTGCTGTCTTCTGGGAAATGGGTTGTGTTGGAGCAATTCCAGATGTTGTCCTTGTTCAGTTTGTCATGTCCCTGAGTTCAGGCCATCAAAGGGAGCAGTTCATTGCCTGCATGGGAAAAGTAGTTTGAACCTGCAATAGACCTATAGAAGCTGAAGGCAAGATTAACACCACCAGGCAAGATCTGGAAGAAAGGGCACAGAGTTTTGAACCCTGGGAGGAGTTGGAGGGATACAGATGTGTTTCAGGCCTGAACCACGTGAGCAGCTGGAAGGAAACAGCCATCGAGAAATCTAGATCATGAGAGACAATGAAGGGAAACTCTGCTGAGAGACATGGATTGTGGAAAGGCTTAGAGACAAACTGCTGGAGAAAGATCTGAACTATGGAAGCAGCCACAACAAAGCTGCTTCAGAGATCTGTTTTGTTCTTTAGTAGATGGAAAAGAGGCCAGTGAAAATTGTTGTGTTTAATGTTGTTAGCTGCAGTATTTTTCATATTGATGCAGCCTTTTGTTTATTTGGGTGAGTTGGACAACCAGTACCTAATAACAATTGCTTTGAAGTTATTCAAAGTTTTAATGTATTTTTAAAATAAATTAGCACACGGTAAAGAGTCAGTATTGGTAGACAGCCTAGAGGAAGTTTCTGACTTGGCGCTCCCAGTTGACCGCCTTGCCAGGAGCACGCAGTAAGAAAATGACCCCTCGTGTTTTTCATTTCTATAAATTAATGCTGTCTGAATGGCAATTCTATACCTACTGCTTAGTACTTATAGAAAAGGCTGGTCAGAAAACTCTAAATGGATCAGTTTATTCTAGAAATAGTATTTCTTTTCAGTGATAAATAATTACTTTTGAAAACTTACCGTAAGATATCATGCATGCTTGAAGGTTCTCTGTAAAACTGATTAGGAATATCCTATGAAGCAAGAATGAGAGTAATCAATATAACAGCATATTTAGTTTTATCTAAATGAACAGAAAGCTCTGATGTCCATTGTAAATGGTATTGAGTGATCAATATTTTGGTATTCTAGAATACTGAAAGATGGTTGCCTGTCCCTACTATACAATTACTATTTTAACTGAGTACAGAACATGCTTTTCAACTTTTAAAAATCAAGTACAAAAATGATCTTGTGTACGTCAAAAGCTATTGCTCTAAGGGTTAACTCTTCTCGCAATTAAAAAGTAAAAGGAGTTCAAAAAGATTGTACTCACTTCCACAAGGATCATTTTCTTGTCTGTCTCCAGAGTATCTCCCAGCATCTGAAGTTTTTTGTATTTGTTGGCTCGTAATAAAAATTCTTGAAACAGAACAGACTGCGATTTGCTGCCGTATACCTGAAAACTTGACTCTGAAGTAAATTAAAGGATATATTTACATAGATTGGAGAAAACTGAGTTCACATTCTATCCAGTCAGTAAAGTTTACATATATTAAAGTAAAGGATGTATGTCATTCTACACAGAGTGGCATCGGAGACCTTTATGTTGGGAGGGTGATGGAGCAGCAAAACACTAATGGTAGCATTGAATTTCTAAATGACCAATGACTTCATGGGATGTCAGCTGAAGAGCTCTTTTCCAGCTTCGACACCTGAACTGGCAAGTCTTCAGGAGGAAGCCAAAAAGGGGAAGAAAACAGATTTGTCCGACAAGTAGGAGCAATATTAAAAAAGACTACTTATGCAAACATAAAAGATATGGTGTGAGAAACTAAAACAAATAAATCTGCTCTACTAGAGATAGAAACAAACCTATTAGGAATTCTGCCCAATTGCTCCATTTGAAACTGAAATTAGGACCAAAGTTAGTTCCCAAATATAATCATTACTATCCTCAGCCTGGCTCCAGGGGGTGAGCATCACAATCTTAGACAATGCTTCCTAAAAAAAAAATGGGGATAAGGGAGGGGTGTGCAACCTTTCTCACTGCTCATGCACATCAAACATCGGTGATCTCTGTATAGGTCAAATGATCACATCAACTGCCAACTGAGGATCACGGATTGCCGAAGAAAACAAAACCATTTTCACAAAATAATGACTGAGCAAAATTAAATGTTAGGAAGTCGATTGGCAAGTTGAAACAGTTGACAGTTCCTTGGCATCTGGTCTCGACTTATTAGTTGTCAACTTCCTCTGCTGTCTTCACATTTTTTGTTGAAAAGTGCCATGAACAATGTTGGACCAATAATACATTTATGATCAAATGAGCGAATCTAAAATGGGCTATGAACAGTTGCAACAGACTACACACTTCCATTTTGTACATAAACTATGAATTTAGAACCTATGGTGTGATGTAATCTTGCACGTACATGACTAACCACAGCATTGTTTAAGGATTCATTTGTTTTTTTTTAAAAAAAGGTTTCCCTCAGTTGGTAGAAGAACGGAGTTAAACAGACCAAAAGAAAAGTTCCAGTTTCAATCCTTGGTCTGAGCTGAGTTGGCTGAGAGCCTGCACTGTGGTTGTGGTGCTACAATTGGATCAGTATCTCTGAACTAATGAAAGAAATGAAGAAAAAGAAAAACCAGCCAGGGTCCCTCCCTGTAAGAGACTGTGCTTATGTGGACATTGGGTAATAAAGGTATCAGATCCAGCTGTGAGGCCCCTGCCCCTCCCCACTCCACATACACAAATGAAGAATGCCCACTTGGTCAAGGTATTGAAGGGCAGACAGCGCCTGTGGAGCCATATCCCAGCAGGAAATCGGCACTCAGGCAAGGAGTGGAGAAAATTGGAGGTTGAGAAGATGAACAATGTTCTGACGGAATCTCACCAGAATAAAATCCTTTCTTCTTTATAATTATAAACTGCATGATAACACGGGGAAAAAAACATTGTTTCCTTACTCCAGAATATACGGAGTGCTTTCAGATTGTAAAACAAAATCTTCCACCTAGCCCATTTACAGCTTGAATACATTGCGACTGTCGCTGCCACTAACAAACTAAATCAGGATGAAGCAATAGCATTCAACACTAGTGTGGTCAGGATAGGATGAATGAGGTATACAACATTCTTCAAATTTCTTCACATTCTACCAAAATCTTCTCTTACCAGTATTGAAGCAGTCTTGAAATTCATCATGGTTTTTAAATTTATTCTGTGATAAAGGGTTTGTCCATTCGAGTAGCTGAATTCCCAGCTCCTTTACAAGAACCTGTATTGTAGCAGTCTTGCCAGTGCCCGCAGCACCCGTTAGTAGTAAGATGGAACCACCCTTTGATATAAAAATATAGGTAGATTCAACTAAGATTTAAAGTAGCACAAAAATTTACAAAACTCTATTGCCATTACATTTCAACGTCCAAATAAGACAGCAACCAAACAATACACTGCATTGCAAGGATTGCCTGATACTCCTTTTAAAAGTTAAAAATAGTTGTGATTTCAGTAAACTCTTGTTTAAATGGCACTTAATCATCCGGAATTCTTTAATAACCGGCAAAATAGATAACCGGTAATCTTGCTGAATCCATCCAGCACTCGTTTTGCCGAGTCCGAGTCTCCCGCGGTGGCCGAGTTAGTCAGTGGTTTTTATTTTGTGTGTGTTAAAAATAGCCTACCTCTCTGTTATCCAGAATTTTCATCAACCGGCACCAGTCTGGTCCCGTAGGTGCCGGAATAGAAAGAGTTTAGTGTAATTTGTTTCCCAAGCTCCCCAATGGCTCAACTGGTTAGGCAGTGAGTACCTGAGCCACAAGGACCAGGTAAGTCTCAAGATTGTGTGTAGAGCTTGCTGGTCTCAGCCAGGATGGTGGTAAGGACACTACAATTGGCCTCATTGCCCTGATATTAAGGAGGAAACAAAATTGACAAAACAAAAGGAAGAAAATATACTTCTCAATCTTACTTTTTTGTAAACACTTCTTTTTAAAGAGTGAATGTTGATAACATTGTGGGAACTGGTTTGCAGTGGAATGGAGCGAATAAAGTTAGAGTCAGATAGTGATATTAAGCAAATCCATTGAAAGGAAAATGTTCTTTTTAAATGCACTCACTACACATAGGCTTATAACATCCTTGCAGTCATCAACAGTAACTAATTTATGCATACAATTAACAGTGGCGTTTTTATCCTAGAATACAAGATTTACTTAAAGAATGGTCACATATCTGACTAATCTAGTTTTTGGGATGGTCACGTGGATAGGGGAGTTTGTATGGATGTTGTCTATATGGACTTCCAGAAAGCACTTGATAAGATTCCGCTCAAGAGATTATTAGCGTGTATGAAATTGGATGTAACCTGTGACATGGGTCGATAATTGGTTGTAAGGTAGGAGACAGAGAGTAAGGACAAAGGGCTTGTTCTCTGATTGGCAGGATGTGACAAGTGCTGTTCACCAGGTATCTGCACAGGGACATTAGCTTTTCACTATATATTAATAACTTGGATGATGAAAGAGAGAGTTGTGTATCCAAGTTTGCAGATGACACAAAGTTAGGAGGCACAGTAAGTTGTGTGAATGGGAACAAGAAGTTACAAAGGGACATAGACAGATTAAGTGAGTGGTCAAAACTATGGCAGACGGAAATCAATGTGGGGAAGCGCAGTAATGCCAACTCTCGATTTTTAATGAAACTCTAACCCAATTCACAATCTTGCGTTTTCCTCGGAGAATGATGCTGGGCGGGAGTTCAACAGCACAGCAGTACTCCGATTGGTCAGTGCGCTGCTCAGCATTGGCCACAGAGACTGGAACGCTCCCCGGAAGCACGTGCACAGAGATTGGAACCTTCGGTAACGGCTCTCTTTGCTGTTATCCTCAAGGATTTGTAGGGCGCAGCTCCCCTCTATCAAATGTCTGGTATTTTATGCGTGGCGGGCGGCTTGGCGTCCTTGGGGGCTGGCAAGATGGCGGCGCTCAGGGTGTGGAATCGCTGCCGGAAAAAAGCGGCAGATTCGGGGCTCGTGGGAGCCTAGGCCCAGGGTCTATCAGGCAGGTAGTGGCTGCTGCGCTACCCAATTACTGGGGCCTTTCGTTTAATTCATGCTCAGGCCGTCTCACTCGGCATCCTGAGATTCTCAGCTGATTCTAACCTCTGGAGTGTTACTGAATATGATAATTCAAATGATGCACAAGTATTAACGTGGGGCCCATCCACTGAATCCCGAGCAGTCTCTGGAGGACCCAGGGTGGCGGGCCCAGGGCGGAGGGCTGAGTTGGCCCTGGTAGTGCTTTTGCCATCCGACCTGATTCGAGGTGTATAGCTTGCCCCAGTCTTCGCATTAACTTTCCTGTGGAGTTGTGTAGTTTCAGGTTAGTTTCATAAACTATAAAATCAATATAGAAAAACTGACAGCAAAAAAAATGCATTTCGCTCTGGAATGTGAAAGTCATAATAGGGAAAATGCTTTGTTATATCTAACAGCACAAGGGAAGCCAGTGACTTATCAAGGCATATATTATGTAGCTGTTATGGTGAGTATTAATTATAAAGTGTGGCAGAGATACCAGAATATTCATACTCAGCTGTCTTCAGAATGGTGGGCTCCTTTCCCATAGCACTTCAATTCAAATCATGCAAATGAAAGAGCATGGAATGTGCTTCAAGGGTTGAAAGCATTATCAGGAATGAGATGATGCAGTGAGAACTGGCACTCGTTCAAAGATGAAAGGAAACACTGCACACGTCAGGAATGTGAATCAAAAATGGTAGAAATACATAACTAGAATAACTGGGAGCTCACCACGTTGGACTGTTTCAGGAATTCCTTGGCGGCTTTGCCGAACTTATTCTGCAGCTTCGGAGCACGTGGTCTGAAGCGCTCAGGAAATACTGAGCATGCGCAGCAGGTCAGTGAGCATCTTACATAGTATTACTTCGCTCATTGAAGACGGCACAGGCTGTGATGGGAATGGTAAACAGACGATTGGGCAGACAGTGAGCTGCGGAGCAGAACTATGGCTGTCACTCCAGGGACAGCCCACAGTGGCCTGAGCCCAAATATCACCCACCGTCAGACCCCACATCAATATCATTAGCGCGGTCATACACCTCGCTGAGTCTTTGAAAAACCAGGCATTACAAAAGCTTAATTATTGTTTAAAATACAATAATTTTGCACTTACCGGATACTGAAAAGTCATCCACCCGAAACTCAAGAGTACCCCCAAACATAGCAACGTGGTAATGGTAGGATTTAAAAAAAAAGTTTTTTGCAAAGCATTTTCAGATGCAGTAATATAGTTTTTGTGAAGAGCTGTGACACATTAGAGATTAAATAAAGCCACCAATGAGGTTTATAAACCAACTGTCAATCTACATTGGTTTATGTTTGAAAAGAATAGCAACTCATGATTTCTTACCAAATCTCATGACTTTTAAGAATCTGTCTCATGATTTACGAGATGGTGGGGTTGGCATTACTGGAAGTGTAAGGCCATCCACTTTGGATCGGAGAAAGATAAATCAGAAATGTTCTTAATGGAGAGAGACCAGGAGCTGTGGAGCAGCAAAGGGATTGAGGTAATCATGCACACAAATCACTAAAAGTGAGCGCACAGGTACAAAAAGTGATCAAAAAGGCGAATGGAATGTTGGCCTTTATCTCAATGGGGTTGGAATTCAAGTGAGGAAGTGACGCTTCAGTTTTACAAAGCCCTGGGGTACTCCAACTCCACCTGGAGTACTGCATTTAGTCTTGGGCACCAAATCTCAGGAAAGATAGATTGGCCTTGGAAGGGTACAATGCCGATTCACCAGAATTATATCAGGGCTTAAAGGGTTAAATTATGAGCACAGGTTGCATAAATTTTGGCTCGTATTCATTTGAGTTTAGAAGGTTGAGGGGTGATCTAATTGAGGTGTTTAAAATGATAAAGGGATTCGCTCGGGTAATACAGAGAAACTGGGTTCAGCTGTGCTGCTTCCAATGGTGAAACAGCTAGTCAACTCTTCCTGCTAAAGCTCACACATGAAGGAAGGCCAGTTGAGTGAGCAACAGGAGGGTTACAACTCCTGTAAAACAATGCCCCAGAATGAGTCATTGCTAAGGTTTATCACAGCATAACATGCCATAGCAATCACTGTGATGTTATCCAGAAGTAGCATGATGTTTAAAAACACACTACTTGGAGTAAATTCAGGAGGGAGAGAGCATCGGAAACCAGGACTAAAGTTGGAATTCAGGTGGGCGGAAACAGCAGTATGGAATACTTCAGTCAGGTAGGACAGATAACCATTTGAAAATGTAATATAGTGGAAAGAAAAAAGAAACTTGCGTATCTGTAGTAGCTTCAGGACATCCCAAAGTGCTTCACAGCCAATTAATTATTTTTGAAGTATAGTTACTCGTGTTTTGTAGACAAACACGGCAGTCAATTTGTACACAGCAAGGTTCCACACACAACAATTAAATAAATGGTCAACCTGATTGAAAGATAAATATTGGCCAATACACTGGGAGAACTCCCCTGCTCTTCTTCAAATAGTGCCTCAGCACGCCCTCAGCACCAGACTGACGTTTTAGCCAAGATTATGTTCTCAAGTTCTGAGTGAGGAATGACACCACAACCTTCTGACTCAGAGGCAAGTGTGCTACCATTGAGCGAAGCTGACACTTGGAGCAGGAGGAGAGGGGTGGGCTGTCATTCAGCCATATTTGGATCTGGCTTTCTGGGAGCGCAATTTTACCTGTAAATATCCTGTGATTTTCAGCACATTTCTCAGGACAAGTCACTAGCCTCAGTCATCTCCTCCAGAGCAGGAGAGGAGAGAAATTATATTCATATTCTAGCGTTAAGTTAAAAATTCAATGAAGATCACAAGAAAATCCAGTGTAGTGACTCACCTGGTGGTGGTATCCCTCTATTGTATGGGATTTTAGCCAATTGTCAACCTCTTCAATTTTCTTCTTGTGAACTGCAAGTTCACTCTGAAACAGGAGAACACACAAAATGACAATATTAAGAGAAACACCATCATAATATACTGCAGCTTTTTTAGTAATATACATGACAAACATCAAATTATGCATTAGGCCACTCAAAGACAAAAGTGACCTTGTGATGTTGTATTAGATACCTTAGCAGTATAGGGTAATGGATAACATCTGTTTTAAATATGAGTTGTAAAATTGAGATGCAAAAGGAAATAGATTAAAGTCTATTTGTATTTCAAGTGTTCATTTTACTTGTCATTTCAGTGTTCATTTTTCAGTGATTTTACAAATCATCAGTATCAGTGTAAAATATGATTTAACCAAAAATGTAGCAACCTGGAAAAGGAATCAGCAGGAACTTCCAGGTCAGGAAGTTTCTGCTATGATCAAATCAAATACAAACCAGATTCTCAGAATAAGTTCCCTTATTTAGTGTAGCAATGACAGGGTTCTGACTGACGCAACGCCAAGACGTTGACTAGACTGGATTGTGAAGATTGTAGACTTTTATAAAGAACCTCAAGTACTGAATATGTACAAATTTACAAATCATTTTGAACAATTTGAACATTTTAGTGCAATGCACTGCTTTGAGCATTTGAAATTGTACTTTCCATTTATACAGAGATCTGGGATATAAACCCTAGAAACATACAGCAGGACAAACATGTGAGGTGTCAGTCATGGCTCAGTTGGTAGCACTCTCACCTCCGAGTCAGAAAGTTGTGGGTTCAAGTCCCACTCCAGAGACTTGAGCACAAAATCTAGGCTGACACTCCAGTGCAGTAGTCAGGGAGTGCTGCACTGTCAGAGGTGCCGTCTTTTGGATGAGACAAACCGAGGCCCCATCTGCCCTCTCAGGTGGACGGCACTATTCGAAGAAGAGCTGGGGACATCTCATTGATGGATAAATATTGGCCAGGGCATCGAACAACATCACTAAAAACAGATTATCTGGTCATTATCACATTGCTGTTTGTGGAACCTTGCTGTGCATAAATTGGCTGCCGAGTTTCCTATATTATAGCAGTGAATACACTTCAAAAGTACTTGGCTGTAAAGCACTTTGGGATGTCCTGAGGTCATGAAAGGCGCTATATAAATTGAAGTCTTTCTTTATTTAACATAAGAACAGAGTGACAAAAGGCCCATTGGCCAAATCAAACCGGTACCTCCCACAGACCATGCAATCCACTCTACCACCAAATCCACTCAAGCTTCGGAGAAAGGGTCAAAGTTTTTCCCCTTCATCCTTCCCCAAAGGTAAATCAATCAAAGCTCTAGAATACCTTTCCTATCTAATTCAGCATTCTACATGATTTATCCCGACCAGTTACCATGACATTTCTATGTCCCGGCAGCTCTGGAAGCATCATGATCCAAATTTCTATCTGTAATTATCTTTATAACCTTCAGACCTGTTCCTAATCAGTTCCTCATTTGACTTTATAAAAAAACTGTTGTTAATAGAGTTTGAGTTGGAAGTCTATTCTGCATAGCTTTCACTCCATAGGGAAAACAAATTCCTTCCAATCTTCTTGCCTGATGCTTGCTAATCTTATATTCCTGACCTCCTGGCGTATGCTCCCAGAATTTAGAAGCACTTCCTGTATTTAAAATTAACACAGTTCAAAAATGACATCATGAATAGTGGATTGTTCAAATAGTTTGCAAATAAGGAGGCATTAAAACTGATTCATTTACAAATGAGCATCAGCAAAGATGAGAGAAAATTGTCATTAACCTGTTTCCTAAAAGAGCTGCATGGTGGTGCCAACAAGGAGTGAAAGGACACACTTTTAATTTCCCCCTCTCTGAGAGATGTCAGTTGCAGTCTTGCTGCTGAAACTTGGAGGGAGAGTTGTTGCTAGGCTGCATCAGATGCCTCCTAGTCACTGACTGGTGAGAAGACCTGAAAGGTCTAAGAACAAATCATTTGCCAGTAGGAACTATGCGGTTGACAACATTGAGGGTTAATGTGGAAAACAAGAATAATTCATACCCTAGTTTGAAAAAAAAACACACATTACATTTACATCAGTTGTGTTTTGGGATTTTTAAATCATTTTTCCACAGAAAGGATTTGGATATGATTTACACTGAAGTGTTGTTTTAAGTTAAAGTGAGTTCACAAACATGTGCCGAACAAAGTGGAGACTAACATTAATCAGCTCACTCGAGAGGTAACATGTAGGCACTAAAATGGTTACCCACAACAAACTTGGACAATAGGGGATTTATTGGCCCGTATTTTCCGACCCCCACAGTTTCAGGCATGCGAAGCCTGCCCTGGAGAAGGGCCTCTGCGGGTGGAGAGTTCCGCTTTCTGCAGAACCTCCGCCCGCTGAAAACCTTTAAAAGCAGGCGTAAGGCCTGTTTTTACCAGCATAAGAGTGTAAAAAAGTATTAAAATATTCACTCATTTATAATTTAAAAATACTTTTTAAAAAGTTTATTTTTAGCCCTGTAAAAAACTTCAATTATTTTTTTCAAAAAATAAAATTTTTGTTTAAAATATTTAATTTAATGTAATTTTAACTAATTTTAAATACGTGATTTAAAAAAAATGTATTTAATGTTTGTGTGTTTTTTGAGTGATCCCCATTTATACTTTTGACAGGTCTAAGCGGAGAAGTGTGAAGGGGGATTCCCTTCTTTGATTGGTTCCCCATGGCCCACGTGATCCCAGGGACGCTTGCGAACCGCCTGCGCCCCTGGGATTCTTGGACCTTTGCGCGTGCGCGCACACACACCAGGAGAGGCCCAGGATCGGAAGTCTTGGAACCTACGGAGCCAGCAGGTAAGTTCGTAGATTTTTCCAGATCGCACGCAGGAAGCCTCTGATCGGAAAATCCGGCCTATTATCTCATTTAAGACATTTCCAAGAGGCATTCACAACATGAGGTGGTCTGGCCAGGCTTTCACTGGAG
Organism: Squalus acanthias; assembly: GCA_030390025.1. NCBI lineage: Eukaryota > Metazoa > Chordata > Chondrichthyes > Squaliformes > Squalidae > Squalus > Squalus acanthias. The sequence continues at coordinate 149,356,234 of CM059425.1, forward strand.
GGAAGGGTCAGCCAGTTTAATTGGCAGTTCTACTGACCAGGGTCAGCCCCCACAAAGGCAGCCAAGTAACACAGAAAGGAGCCAAATCTCTTTGAAGAAGAAACTCAGTCTAAGCCAAGATGGAGAAAAAGACTGACCGAAAAAAGGGAATGTTTATCAGCCTGCTAAAAAGACTAACGTTTTGTGTTTTTCCTATTTATGAGGAGGGACTTAAGTTATGTAGCATTAAGATGAGATTTTCTAAAACTGTTATCCTGTACATTTACATACTAACTGCAAAATAAATCAGTTTAATGATTTGTATCTGGCCTTGTTCCTGTAAAGTGTTAATCAGTCACCTTTCAGAAAATGGACAACAACAACTTGCATTTATATAGCACCTTTAATGTAGTAAAATATCTTAAGGCACTTCACAGGAGTGTTATCAAACAAAATTTGACAAGCGCAAGTGAGGGCTTGTGCGAGGATCACAATATCCAATTCATGTAACAAGGGGGTCTCATTGTTACTACACCGCACCCCACCCCTGCCTTGGGTTATGTTGCTATATGTCTAGATATTGGGAAGTGAAAGTAAACTCCTGTTTGTGATGGACGTATCTTTGCTTAAGGGAGAGACTGGTACTATTAGCCCAAGAGAATATCTGAAGCAGACCTGAATCTTTTAGCAGCATCTTACACCTATGTGCATGGGTTGCAGAACTGAGCATTTATGACATTGTACCAGAAGAGGCAACCATAGAAAGAAAGCATGGAAATCTGTTTTCAAAATCTATACACCTGCACTTCAAAGGAACAGATCATAGAGTTTATTATATATCACACTCGTACCTGTGTCTGAGGTCTATATTCATCCACCCAGGGTTCATTGGGATTTGAAGCTGAGTATTGTCTACAGCGATCTAAAATCTGTTCCACATCAGATATCTTTGTCCTTTTTCGGCTCTTTGTACTGTTTAAGGTGGAGGACGGCAATGTTTTGTCTCTTTCTGTCCAAAGAATCTTCTGAACTCCACCACTTGACCCTGAATGGCCAGATGGTTTTCTGTCTGAAGTCACTGGTACAGTAGAGTTGCTGATACCATCAAAAGATGGATTCACCCAGTTTGTTACCTAAAATAACAATTTTAGAAGTGAGAAAAAAGTCATTTACTATGCATTTATCACACACAGACCTCGAGGAATTCTCTCCCTCTTCAAGAGCAAGATTGTTACTACCAGCTGGAATTGTGTTGGGTTTACATAACTAAATTTTCACTGCATTATGTAATTAGTTTATTTTTTGCTTAAACTATACATATATCATGGTTCCAAAAGTAAAGCTTCCTGCTTATGATGGAATCAAGTACAGTATAAGTACAGTACAAACTTAGTGGGAGGATAGAAGATTGGGAAGTCTTCAAAAGACAGCAAAAAGTAACTAAAGGATTGATTAAGAAAATAAATTAGCAAAAAATATAAAAACAGATAGCAAGAGTTTCTATAGTTATATAAAAAGAAAAAAAGGGTGGCTGAGGCAAACGTAGGTCCCTTAGAGGATGAGACCGGGAAACTAATGGTGGGAAACATGGAGATGGCAAAAATGCTGAACAAATATTTTGTTTCAGTCTTTACGGTAGAGGACACTAAGAATATCCCAACACTGGACAAACAGGGGGCTCTAGGGGGGGAGGGGGAGCTAAATACGATTAAAATCACTAAGGAATTGGTACTCAGTAAAATAATGGGACTCAAGGCGGATAAATCCCCTGGACCTGATGGCTTACATCCTAGGGTCTTGAGGGAAGTGGCAGTAGGGATTGTGGATGCTTTGGTAATAATTTTCCAAAATTCCCTGGACTCAGCAAAGGTCCCGGCAGATTGGAAAACTGCTAATGTAACACCCTTATTTAAAAAGGGTAGTAGGCAGAAGGCTGGAAATTATAGACCAGTTAGCCTAACGTCTGTGGTGGGTAAAATTTTGGAGTCTATTATTAAGGAGACAGTAACGGAACATTTAGATAAACATAATTTAATAGGACAAAGTCAGCATGGCTTTATGAAGGGGAAGTCATGTCTGACAAATTTGCTTGAGTTCTTTGAGGACATACGTACAGGGTGGAAAAAGGGGAACCAGTGGACGTAGTGTATTTAGACTTCCAGAAGGCATTCGACAAGGTGCCACATAAAAGATTATTGCTCAAGATAAAAAATCACTGGATTGGGGGTAATATTCTGGCATGGGTGGAGGATTGGTTATCTAACAGGAAGCAGAGAGTTGGGATAAATGGTTCATTCTCGGACTGGCAACCAGCAGCCAGTGGTGTTCCGCAGGGGTCGGTGCTGGGTCCCCAACTCTTTACAATCTATATTAACGATTTGGAGGAGGGGACCGAGTGTAACATATCAAAGTTTGCAGATGATACAAAGATGGGAGGGAAAGTAGAAAGTGAGGAGGACATAAAAAACCTACAAGGGGATATAGACAGGCTGGGTGAGTGGGCGGAGATTTGGCAGATGCAATACAATATTGGAAAATGTGAGGTTATGCACTTTGGCAGGAAAAATCAGAGAGCAAGTTATTATCTTAATGGCGAGAAACTGGAAAGTACTGCAGTACAAAGGGATCTGGGGGTCCTAGTGCAAGAAAATCAAAAAGTTCGTATGCAGGTGATCAAGTAGGCCAACGGAATGTTGGCTTTTATTGCTAGGGGGATAGAATATAAAAACAGGGAGGTATTACTGCAGTTATATAAGGTATTGGAGAGACAGCACCTGGAATACTGCATACAGTTTTGGTGTCCATACTTAAGAAAAGACATACTTGCTCTCGAGGCAGTACAAAGAAGGTTCACTCGGTTAATCCCGGGGATGAGGGGGTGGACATATGAGGAGAGGTTGAGTAGATTGGGACTCTACTCATTGGAGTTCAGAAGAATGAGAGGCGATCTTATTGAAACATATAAGATTGTGAAGGGGCTTGATCGGGTGGGTGCGGTAAGGATGTTCCCAAGGATGGGTGAAACTAGAACTAGGGGGCATAGTCTTAGAATAAGGGGCTGCTCTTTCAAAACTGAGATGAGGAGAAACTTCTTCACTCAGAGGGTAGTAGGTCTGTGGAATTTGCTGCCCCAGGAAGCTGTGGAAGCTACATCATTAAATAAATTTAAAACAGAAATAGACAGTTTCCTAGAAGTAAAGGGAATTAGGGATTACGGGGAGCGGGCAGGAAATTGGACATGAGGCTGAGTTCGGATCGGTCAAGGCCCTGTGGGTGGCGGAGCGGGCCCAGGGGCTGAGTGGCCGGGTCCTGCTCCTACTTCTTGTGTTCTTTAGATTTGAGGTTAGGATCAGATCAGCCATGATCTTATTGAATGGCGGAGCAGGCTCGAGGGGCCGATTGGCCTACTCCTGCTCCTATTTCTTATGTTCTTATGTTCTTATAATCTTCCAACGTTTTCTCAATTCGGGAACTGTTCCTTCAGATTGGAAAAATTGTGCATGTCACTCCGCTATTTAAGGAAGAGGGAAACCAGGGAATTATAGACTGGTTAGCCTAACTGCTGTTGTCGGGAAATTACTAGAGTCTATAATTAAAGATAGAGCGACTGAACACCTAGAAATTTTCAGCTGATCAGAGAGAGCCAGCATGGATTTGTAAAGGGTAGGTCATGCCTGACGAACATGATGGAATTTTTTGAAGAGGTGACTAAAGTAGTGGACAGGGGAATGTCTATGGATGTTATTTATATGGACCTCCAGAAGGCATTTGATAAAGTCCCACATAAGAGACTGTTAGCGAAAGTTGAAGCCCATGGAATTGAAGGCAAATTATTGACCTGGTTAGGAAATTGGCTGAGCGGCAGGAGACAGAGAGTAGGGATAATGGGCAGGTACTCTAATTGGCAGGATGTGACTAGTGGTTTCCTGCAGGGATCTGTGTTGGGGCCTCAACTATTCACCGTATTTATTAACGACTGAGATGATGGGATAGAAAGCCACATATCCAAGTTTGCCGATGACACAAAGATAGGTGGCATTGTAAGCAGTGTAGATGGAAGCATAAAATTACAGAGAAATATTAATAGATTAAGTGAATTGGCAAAACTGTGGAAAATGTAGGCAAGAGGTCATCCACTTTGAACCTAAAAGGGATAGAACAGAGTACTTTCTAAATGCTGAAAAGTTAGAAATAGTGGAGGTCCAAAGAGACCTGGGGGGGGGGGTGGGGGGTCCATGTACATAGATCATTAAAATGTCATGAAGAGGTACAGAAATGATAATCAAAAAGGCTAATGGAATGCTGGCCTTGCTATTTAGAGGACTAGAATATAAGGGGATAGAATTTATGCTGCAGCTATACAAAGCCCTGGTTAGACCACACCTGGAGTATTGTGAGCAGTTCTGGACACCACACCTTAGGAAGGATATATTGGCCTTGGAGGGAGGGCAGCGTAGGTTTACCAGAATGATACCCGGACTTCAAGGGTTAAATTACGAGGAGAGATTACACAAATTAGGTTTGTATTCCCTGGAAATTAGAAGGTTAAGGGCTGATTTAATCAAAGTTTTCAGGATATTAAGGGGAACATGATGAGGTAGATAGAGAGAAACTATTTCTGCTGGTTGGCGAGTCTAGGACGAGGGGGGCATAATCTAAAAATTAGAGCCAGACCTTTCAGGAGTGAAGTTCCAAACTTCTACACACAAAGGGTGGTAGAAGTTTGGAATTCTCTTCCGCAAACGGCAATTGATGAATTGTTAATTTTAAATCCGAGATTGATATATTTTTGTTAACCCAAGGTATTAAAGGATATGGGGCAAAGGTGGGTATATGGAGTTAGGTCACAGATCAGCCATGATCTCAGTGAATGGCGGAACAGGCCCGAGGGGATAAATGGTCTACTCCTGTTCCTATGTTCGTACAGTAGTCTTAAACCTTTAAATTGCAGGATACTTAGAAGCTGGATGGTTTATTTTTACTTGACTTCTGATAATTCAATTTTGCAGGGAAAAAAAAGACAGTCTCAGCATGGGTATTTAACCAGTGTGTGCAGTTTTACAACTTATTTATTGAAAACATCTTTTAAGTTAGTGTCACAGAAATGCCAAATTTATTCTAGATAGGCCTGATGAAGAAAAATAAGCATCTCAGCCTGAATCAAGAACACTATCTCAGAGAAATGTAACTCATTAATGGATGGTAATGGTGTTAAATAGCACACCCTTGTGTGGATGGCTCAATCTGCAATAACACCATTCACTAAATACAGCCTCGCCACTATGATGAAAGTTTATTTACATTAAATTTCTTTTCCCGGGCTAAAAAGCCAAATAATATCAACATGAAGAATATTAAATTGCATGTCGTTTTTTTAGTTAGAAAATGGAAACTGTATCCCAAAATCATCAATTTCAAAATATACAGTCCAATATTTTCTTTTAAGACTGGGAATAATGAAAAAAACAATTCAGAGTGCAAAGCATAGAGTTAACTTTTTCTCATTTACCCTCTGCTCCCAAAAATCTTTACACGTACTGGGATATGGTTCGGCGGCTCTCTGGTACCCCGCCCATGTGGAAATTCCTTATTTGTAAGCCTGGGCACGGAGTGTGTTCCATTATATTTTGTTATTTGAAGGGACTGCTCCTCAATTTCTGGCTGCACTTCAGTCCCACGCTCCTGATCTTTTGTCACCTGGTGCAGAGGGGGCCAGGCAAGTCGGAGGACTGCCTAGTGGGTGTGCTCCTGGGCCTGGCCAAGGTGGCCATCAACTGGTCCAGGATAGACACGGCTGATGGGATTGTTCGCTCCGGCTGCCCACCTCTCTTCTGCGGCTATGTCTACGCCCGGGTGTCCCTGGAGAAGGAGCAGGTGGTGTCCACCGGTACGTTTGAGGCTAGAGTGCATAATCGACAGTGAAAATAATATTATGATTTAATTTGATAAGTTTCCTTTGTTTTAGTTATGATTTGGGTGTTTATTGTTTGTGCCTCTTTAAAAAGGGAGTACTTTTGTTAGATTAATTTTTAATTTGATTGAGGACACTGGGGCAACCCAGCGTCATCCTGATTGGCCAATCAGAAGAGTAGACATTGAGTGCTAACTAAGGAGCATCACAGCTAAGCTGAATGCTGTCCTCATCCATAGAAACATAGAAGATAGGAGCAGGAGTAGGCCATTCGGCCCCTCGAGCCTGCTCCGCCATTCGATGAGATCATGGCTGATCATCTAAACTCAGTACCCTGTACCTGCCTTCTCCCCATATCCCTTGATACCTTTAGATTTAAGAAATATATCTAACTCATCCTTGAATATATTTAATGACTTCGCCTCAACTACCTTCTGTGGTCGAGAATTCCACAGGTTCACCACTCTCTGGGTGAAGAAATTCTTCCTCATTTCTGTCCTAAATGGTTTACCCGTTATCCTTAGATTATGACCCCTGGTTCTGGACTCTCCGACCATCGGGAACATTCTTCCTGCATCTAGTTTGTCCAGACCTGTCAGAATTTTATATGTTTCGATGAGATCCGCTCTCATTCTTCTATACTCCAGTGAGTATAAGCCCAATCGACCCAATCTCTCCTCATATGTCATTCCTGCCATCCCAGGTATCAGCCTTGTGAATCTTCGCTGAACTCCTTCCATGGCAAGAACATCCTTCCTCAGATAAGGCGACCAAAACTGCACACTGTACTCAAGGTGTGGTCTCACCAAGGCCCTGTACAACTGCAGCAGGACATCCCTGTTCCTATACTCAAACCCTTTCGCTATGAAGGCCAACATACCATTTGCCTTCTTCACCGCCTGCTGCACCTGCATGCTTACTTTCAGCGACTGGTGCACAAGGACACCCAGGTCTCGTTGCACTTCCCCTTCTCCCAATCTATTGCCATTCAGATAATAGTCTGCCTTTCTGTTTTTGACACCAAAGTGGATAACCTCGCAATTATCCACGTTATATTGCATCTGCCACGCTTCTGCCCACTCACCCAACCTGTCCAGATCATCCTGGAGTTTCTCGGTATCCTCCTCGCAGCACACACGCCCACCCAGCTTTGTGTCATCTGCAAACTTGGAGATATTACATTTAGTTCCCTTATCTAGATCATTAATGTATATTGTGAATAGCTGGGGTCCAAGGACCGATCCCTGCGGTACCCCACTAGTCACTGATTGCCACTCGGAAAAAGACCCATTAATTCCTACTCTCTGCTTTCTGTCCGCCAACCAGTTCTCTATCCAAGTCAATACCTTGCCCCCAATCCCATGTACCTTAACTTTACACGCTAATCTCTTATGCGGGACCTTATCGAAAGCCTTTTGAAAGTCCAAATACACCACATCTACTGGTTCTCCCTTATCTATTTTCCCAGTTACATCCTCTTGACATCCAGTGTCAACACAAGACCATTTTCCAGCATAGGTCACTGGACAGCATTCAGAAACAGGATGGCTAATTTCCCCCCCCTCCCTAACCCAGGGACCTTATAGCTCTGACTGGTTGTTCAGCTGAGAATAACTCAGACCAGTGAGTGAACCCAGGCCTTCCTGCTCTCTCTGGCTCAGCATCACATGATACATTTACCTACTGAACTATCAAAGTTACATAGATTTTACAGCACAGAAACATGCCATTCAGTCCAAATCCTCCTTCTTAGGCAGTCCCTCGGAACCGATGATGACTTGCTTCCACATTAAAAATGAGTTCTCAGGTGACTGATGAGTCCAATGCGGGACCTACAGTCTCTGTCACAGGTGGGGCAGACGGTGGTTGAAGGGGCGGGTGGGTGGGGTGCTTGGGTTGACGTGCGTTCCTTCCGCTGTTTGCGCTTGGCTTCCGGCGAAGCCCAAATGTGCCGGTGTTTATGCTCCATGCAAGCCGCCTCCCACCCTACTTCATCTAACCCTATCAGCATATCCTTCTATCCCTTTCTCCCTCATGTGTTTAACTAGCTTCCCCTTAAATGCATCTATGCTATTTGCCTCAACTACTCCATGTGGTGGCAAGTTAGATAAATGATTCGTAACGGGAAGCTCTTGAATAGCAGAGTCAAAAATGTAGTGTTCCGAGCATCAAAAGTAAAAGTAGTTCATGTGAAAGTGAAATAATTTACTATAATTGAAGCTTGAATTACTCTATTTAAAAAAAAATTCAAGTTGCATGACCACAGGAATTAGAGACAAGAGAACAGCCTGTGTTCTCAACCCAGGTACTGTAACTGTGATATGATGCACAAACTATAGTCCCAAAATACTGATTGTAAAATATATTTACCTTAGCAGAAACAACCTTTCTGCTGAGAGAAGATTTTGACATCATCAACTCTGCCGACAGTCATAAGCGAGCTACGTTCTGCACCTTCAATAATAACGTCACTTCTCAAGTTCAGCTTCAGGAAGGAAAGAAAATGGCAAGTTTTACCTCAAATCATTTACCTCTATTGGTAGTTACGAAGTACTTTGTATTTACATAAAACTTAAATTGGCACCTTGGGGTGAGTCTTTAGTTTTGCCCAGTCATTGGTAAAACAGCTAGCTTAGTGGGTAAACACATCGGCCTGGAGTTTCCGCTCAATTGAGCTTTTTTTGGGGCACAATTCCCCCGATATCAGCATAACCGTGCAAAAGATTGCGGAATTTTAAACGCAAATTGCGTTCAGCGCAACTCAAGTTTCCACGATCTTTTGCGCTAGTTTTAAAAAACATTGCCCTAGAAGCTGGCCTCGCCTACAGAACTGACCACACCCCCAGAGTGACTTAATCACCATTGGGAATTTCCACTAACTGCATTCGATGAAGGCCTTTGAGGAGGCTCCAAAAATTAAGCTGTGTCTTTTGGGCGCAAAGACACTAATCAGTACATTTTGAAACGCTTTGAATGAATTTTTAAAAAACATTTTACTAAGGAACTGACTACTGTACCCCAATCTAACTTGAAAATAGTTTTGTATATTTTTTCAGTCATTTTCAGTCATTTAAAATCAGGTTACTCACAAGTGGTGGATTGACAATGATTTAAAATGCTTATTTTTTGCGATAAACCCATTTTCAACTATATTAATCAAACGTTACCAAGTTACCACTCTTAAATACATCAAGGAATATTTTTAAAAGCAAATTTATTTTAAAAAACGCTGCCCGATTGCACTGGTCCATGGCAGATTTTGCGTTCGGCGATATGCAAATGAGTTTGAGCGGAAACTCGGGGGAAAGAAAACACTTTTCAAAACTGCCGCAATCTTGGGGGCAATTTGCGCCGGAATCGCCAATGGTGCACATAGCGGAAAGTCTATCCCATTGTGTAGTGTGGTATTGAGACCAGTAAGAACTCCGGTTCAATCCCTGATGTATGCCGAGTGATTTTATCTCAATTGGGGGAGCTACAATTGACCCCAATGTCCCTTACCTGGGGAAAGGGAAAGTGGCGGGATGGGGGGGGGAAATCAGCCATCATTTCTGTTCCTGATCACTTTCCAGTGATCCCTGCTGAAAGTGTGCAGGCTCAGTTATGATGCCCTACAAATAGATGGTTAATAATCATCATAGATGATCACAGATGAAGAATAGCACACTTACAGCAGGCGTCAGAACAGAAACTTTTGCTGCTTTCTCCAATCCCTTCCTAACTCAGGGATACGGAGGCCAATTGTATGTTCCCTGGTTGAGATCAGATCATTCAGCACAGGTCATTTAGCAGAGGTTGGCTGTTGCCTATGAAATTATATCACAGTATGTCACAAGCTTCAGAATGGAGAAGCAAAGAGATAGCAACTCAAAAACTAAGGTCAGCTGGAAGTCAATATATTTTACATAAATCAGGGCCAGACTAACACCTAAATTTTATCCCTTTAGGAGTTTTTCTAGAGAAAAAGAAAATACAATGTAGATCTATCCCCACAGAAACTTTGGATCAGACCATTTGTAGGTATTGAATGCTTTACAAGCAAGAGGGATTAAGAGAATGACAGAGAAGGAGGTAGCATGTTATTGCAGGTTATTCCCCGATATTATCCCTTTTTAATTATTAACAATTGCCTGAAATAAAAGTATTTCCTGCTCAATATCACAATATAAAGCTTCCTAGAGTACTGTGAGAAAAGCAAGGCATTACTACATGTCACACTGAATGATTTATTTTGGGCTCTGGTATTTTATTTAAGAAAGAAAATGCAGAAAGAAAATTACAAGCCACGGATCAAAAAACCCACAATTAGCTATCAACCATAAATTGGACACAGGATAACAATCCAAGATTATTTGTATATAAAAGACTAAAATTAGCTAAAACCAGTATTTTTATATTTTGAAAATTACCATTCTTTTCAGTGATTTAAATACTGCAAATATTTCATTTCAGAAATGCAAAAACATAAAAGGCAAATTGTTTATGAAATCCAGTTTTTCCTCCGAAGACCACGGTCTACTTATAATTTTCAGTATTGCAAGGTGCAGGTTTCAAATAAGTTTCAGGCAGCTCAAAATCATCAACTGCACAGAGTCATTGAGAGCTCCACATCTGATATCAGGAGAAGCACCTTGAGGTGGCCATCTTTTACCAAGCCGAAAGCTGGAGTTTGATGAAATCCAGCAGCAACCTTCAAAAACACATGCAGGAGAGAATGCAAGAAACACCACAAAATGTGATACTTAAGCTCAATTTCAAATCTGCAGCAACTGATCATCGGACATTTGGAGATCATCGGAGCATCATTATCTCCCAGACAACAATTTGATGGCAAGCTGGCATCACGATTCCATACAGGAAGTGGCAATAAAACCCTTTCATTTACAAATAGTTTACATTTTAGAAAGATTTATAGATACCCCTCCCACTACACCCTGTGCCTGCCAATTCTCACTGATTTGCAGTCTGTCTTGCTCAGTTAGGTTCAGAAATGTAATCTATTTTGATGCATCTCACACTTAAGAAAGTAACAGTGCATCGTCACCCTCCGGACTACCAAATTTTAATTTGATTTGTTAAGTTTCCTTTAAAGTTTTACTGAGTTACAGACATTTAATTGGTTTTATCAAAAAGAGAAAGAAAGTAACAGTTCCATGTGTTCAAATGGGTTTGTGATGTCACTCTTAGCAGATAAATCTCAATCCCAGCAAGTCCCTGGTTTCGTGACAGCTATGCCACACATCCACATGAAACTGCTGAGTCTCAAACCACAAATAGGTTTCACTCACACATAATTTTTATGTGTATAGTATATATAAACACATACATTTATATAGCATCACTTTACTGCGGGGTGGAGGGGTGAAGCCACCAAGCAGGAACTCAAAAATATTTAAGGAGGGGAACTGAACACTGTGAAAGAAGCAAGTTTTTAAACAAAACTTGTGAAGTAAGGGAGAAACAACAGGGCAAAGCGGTTTTGAAAAGAACTCCAAAGAGCAGGCACATATGGACTGAAAAAGACTGGATTGTTGACAGGAGACAGCAGGGCACAAGCAGTAATCCAGAGCCAGAGGAGCAGAATGTGTGGGCTGGGACGTGCAGCTGAAGTTTTGAAAATGAGGACACAGGCCTTTAAATTGCTACGGGAGAGGGCGGAGTTTGGCAAGCACGGGAGTGAGATGCAAGAGAAGATTCCGCTGTAGAATTCTGGACTAACTCGAGTTTGTGAAAGGTGGAGAACAGGTCAACAGAAAGAGCATTCGTGCAATCAATTCTTGAGGTGGTGGAGACACGGATTAGGATTTCAATAGCTCAAGGACAGACACAGTGACACGAGTGGGGAATGCTTCAAAGATGTAGAAACTTGACAAAAGTAGGACAAACAAACAACATCGAAATTGTCCAGCGCCTACTTTAAACTGCGTGGACAGCTGGGAGAGGTGGAAGGAGTTGGAGCACACAGCGGCTGGTTTCAACCCTACACTGTTCTGCCTGCATTAAACTGAAGGGAATGTCTGCTCACTCAGGAATCCGATTTCGCACAGGCAGCAGGACGGGGTGGCGAATGTTCTCAGCAGAAAGAGCTCGGGACTGGTGTGACCGGGGGTTTTAAGAAGGAAGCTTTGGGGTTTACCGAAGATAACCGGGACACAGGCCCATACACACCTGCTGTTCGCTGGGTGGGCTCCGGCTCTCTCTGTCTCTCTCTCTCTCCCGGATTTACAAACACCGACAGGGGCCTCCCCGCCCCCGGCACTGAGTCACGCTGCCTTCCAGTTGTCCTCACTATTGCCCGCGATTGTTCTCTGGTGGAGCGGCGCTGCTAATTGAGGAGTCGTTTCCCATTCGACTCAAACTCAAATCGGATTGGGTGAAACGTGTTGATATTTAAAAAAATTTTGATCATTTTTTTGGGTCGTGCGGAAGGGCAGGCCGTGACGCGATTGGGGAGGGCCGCAGCCGAGCGAAGGACCCTGGGATACTGGCCGCACGCGGGTGGAGCCATGGAGAAGCAGCCGAACGTCCTGGTGACTGGTGGGTCCGGGGGCAGGGAGAGCTGCGGGGGGCAGGGAGAGCTGCGGGGGGCAGGGGAGGGGAGAGTTGCAGGGGAGGGGAGAGTTGCAGGGGAGGGGAGAGTTGCAGGGGAGGGGAGGGGGAGAGTTGCAGGGGAGGGGAGGGGAGGGGAGAGTTGCAGGGGAGGGGAGGGGAGGGGAGAGTTGCAGGGGAGGGGAGGGGAGAGTTGCAGGGGAGGGGAGGGGAGAGTTGCAGGGGAGGGGAGGGGAGAGTTGCAGGGGAGGGGAGGGGAGGGGAGAGTTGCAGGGGAGGGGAGGGGAGGGGAGAGTTGCAGGGGAGGGGAGGGGAGGGGAGAGTTGCAGGGGAGGGGAGGGGAGGGGAGAGTTGCAGGGGAGGGGAGGGGAGGGGAGAGTTGCAGGGGAGGGGAGGGGAGGGGAGAGTTGCAGGGGAGGGGAGGGGAGGGGAGAGTTGCAGGGGAGGGGAGGGGAGAGTTGCAGGGGAGGGGAGGGGCGGGGGGCAGGGAGAGCCGCGGGGGGGGTCAGGGGGCAGGGAGAGCCGCGGGGGGGTCAGGGGGCAGGGAGAGCCCGGGGGTAGGAGGAGCGGGGAGCCTACTGCTGACCAGTGGGCTCGAGGGCAGGGGACAGGGAGCCTGCTGCTGACCAGTGGGCCCGGGAACAGGGAGCCTACTGCTGACCAGTGGGCCCGGGGGTAGGGGACAGGGAGCCTACTGCTGACCAGTGGCCTCGGGGACAGGGAGCCTACTGCTGACCAGTGGCCTCGGGGACAGGGAGCCTACTGCTGACCAGTGGGCCCGGGGGTAGGGGACAGGGAGCCTACTGCTGACCAGTGGGCTCGGGGGCAGGGGGCAGGGGACAGGGAGCCTACTGCTGACCAGTGGGCTCGGGGGCAGGGGACAGGGAGCCTACTGCTGACCAGTGGGCTCGGGGGCAGGGGACAGGGAGCCTACTGCTGACCAGTGGGCTCGGGGGCAGGGGACAGGGAGCCTACTGCTGACCAGTGGGCCCGGGGACAGGGAGCCTACTGCTGACCAGTGGGCCCGGGGACAGGGAGCCTACTGCTGACCAGTGGGCTCGGGGGCAGGGGACAGGGAGCCTACTGCTGACCAGTGGGCTCGGGGGCAGGGGACAGGGAGCCTACTGCTGACCAGTGGGCTCGGGGGCAGGGGACGGGGAGCCTACTGCTGACCAGTGGGAGCGGGGGCGGGGAGCCTACTGCTGACCAGTGGGAGCGGGGGCAGGGAGCCTGCTGCTGACTGGTGTGCCCGGGGGCAGGGGACAGGGGACAGGGACCCTGCTGCTGACTGGTGTGCCCGGGGGCAGGGGACAGGGACCCTGCTGCTGACCGGTGGGGCAGGGGGAGCGAGGCCCGGGAAGAGAGCGGGGCGCCTGCTGCTGACCGGTGGGCCCGGGGGCAGGGGGAGCGAGCCTGTGGGGCGGGGAACATGGAGAAGCGGCCGAGCCTCCAACTGACCAGTGGGTGGGGGTGGAAGCCAGCCCGGGGCGAGCGGGGACGGGGTAGGGGCCATATGGCCTACTCCTATTTCTTACGTTCTTATACTTTCCCACCTAGCTTTGAATTGTCAGAAAACTTGGAAATACTACACTCGGTCCCCTCATCTAAGTCATTGATGTACTGTAGATTGTGAATAGCTGAGGTCCCCAAGCACTGATCCTTGCGGTACCCCACTAGTTAGTCTGCCAACCCAAAAATTACCCGTTTATTCCTACTCTGTTTTCTGTCTGTTAACCAATCCTCAAATCCTGCTAATATTACCCCCAATCCCATGAGCCCTAATCGTGTAAGAACCTCTTGTGTGGTGCCTTATTGAATGCCTTATGAAAATCTGAATACACCACAACCACTAGTTCTCCTTTATCCTGCGAGTTACACCTTCAAAACAACTTAATAGTTTTGTCAAACACGATTTCATAAAACCGTGTTGATTCTGCCTAATCAGATTGTGATTTTCTAAGTGCCCTGTTACCATGTCCTTAATAATAGATTCTAGCATTTCCTCTGCTACTGATGTCAGGCCAACTGGCCTATAGTTCCCTGTTTTCTCTCTCCCTCCTTTATTGGTGATGGGGGGGTTGAGGCTGGTTTTTTGAGGAGGAGTGTGATAGTGGCCGTTTTGAAAGGGAGGGGGACGGTATCTAAGGAGAGGGAACCATAATTGCAATGTCAACTAGCATAGGGATGAATAAGGGAAATTGGGTGGTCAGCAGTTTAGTGGGAATGGGGTCAAGGGAGCAGGTGGTGGGTTTCATGGACAAGCTGAGGTCGAAGCAGGCATGAAGGGATATAGGATAGAAACTTGGAAAAAGTCACAGTTTCTGGGCTATGCTAGAGAGGAACCTGGGGGGAGGCTTGACTTGATGGGGAAGCAGCAGAGGCAGCTGAACAAATGGTCTCCATCTTAATGACAAAGCAGTCCATGAGCTGCTCGCACTTGTTGTTTGTGAAGTTGATGGGGAAAGGGGTTGCAGGCGATGGTTAGTAGTGAAAATGGGGGCCCTATTCGGGGGAACAACTGGCATGGGAGAGAGTAAGGGTTTTACTGGAGACAAGAGCATCAAAGGTGAAGGTTATGAGTGTAAACAAAAGTGTGTGAATATCTGAAAATAGTCTTCAGTAGCTTTGTTTTTATCGATTAACTTTTTGCCCAGTGGTTTAAGCCAACGCCATACAGTTAGTTGCATAAACATAGTGAGTTGTGTTTTTTGAGGGTTAACCTAGCATATGCTTGCTAATGCTGAACCTCCACACTGCTGTTTTAACAATAGGTCACAATACTGTTTACAGGTACTCCATGTGTTGGGAAGACCACCCTTGGTAAAGAGTTAGCTGGAAGAACTGGACTGACGTACATCAATGTGGGAGAACTGGCAAAAGAAGGTGAACATGAGTTGAAAAGAATATCTGAAAATGTTAATCTGGCAATTGCTGGAACAGAATTAAGTTATAATTTAATGTGGCCAGTTTACCTCAATTTAACACTTTCAGCTATTAGAATTGTTTGCTGTCGGATTTTATGAAAATCTACATGTCCATTAAAAGGATTGGTAATATTTGAAAGCCTAGAATTAAAAAGGATTGACATTACTATATAATATATACTGTCAGTCTTGGTAAACACAACTATTACCTTTTCATTTCTTGACTAATTTTCCACAAGTGAAGCTGGTATTTCAGAATATTCTTTATCATAAATTGATTTATGGCACCCCATTCACCACCTTAAACATTCACTCCCTCCACCACCGGCATACTATGGCTGCAGTGTGTACCATCTACAAGATGCATTGCAGCAACTCGCCAAGGCTTCTTCGGCAACACCTCCCAAACCCGCGACCTCTTCCACCTAGAAGTACAAGGGCAGCAGGCGCATGGGAACACCACCACCTCCAAGTTCCCCTCCAAGTCACACACCATCCTGACTTACAGGTATATCGCCGATCCTTCATCGTCGCTGGGTCAAAATCCTGGAACTCCCTACCTAACAGCACTGTGGGAGTACCTTCACCACACGGACTGCAGCGGTTCAAGAAGGTGGCTCACCACCACCTTCTCGAGGGCAATTAGGGATGGGCAATAAATACCGGCCTTGCCAGCGACGCCCACATCCCATAAACGAATTAAAAAAAAAAAAAATTTAGCTCCTTGAATTCAAACAAGATATTAACCCAGTACTGAATTTTCATGAGTTGTAGCAAAGATTTTCAGCATCTAGGCGCATTGCTCTTGGTGTTTGTATTACTAAAAGGAATTCAATTATATATTTTCAAAACACTTGAGAGGACAAAGTCTTACCGTTAGCGAGATTTGCTAAATCTGCAATTCCAGGATGCTGAATGTTCGTGAAAGCGCAAGTGATATAAAATGTTTACACTGTCCCCATTTTGGCAGCACTTCTATCAGTTTACCCGATAGATTTCCTTAATTAAGACTTAACCAAGTACATTCACAGAATCCCCACAGTGCAGATAGAGGCCATTTCGGCCCATCGAGCCTGCACCGATACATATCCCACCCTATCCCCGTAACCCCACGTATTTAATCCCCCTAACACTAAGGGTCAATTTATCATAGCCAAATCAACCTAACCCACACATCTTTGGACTGTGGGAGGAAACCGGAGCACCCGGAGGAAACCCACGCAGACACGGGGAGAATGTGCAAACTCCACACAGACAGTCACCCGAGGCGGGATTCGAACCCGGGTCCCTGGCGCTGTGAGGCAACAGTGCTAACCACTATGCCACCATGTTGCCCATTATGTTCAGGTAAATGGATAGACATTTTGCATTTGGATACCAAAATAATGGAAAGTAATGACCACTGCTCAATGCTGTTGTGTTGCATTTTTCCATGATTTTATATTGTTTTATATACTGGTGCAGTTGTATGTTTTGTTTGCACTATATTTACAAGAGTCTGCATTGATGTAATTAATTTATCCATAATGTTCTTTCAGAATTGGTGGTGCTGGTCAAAAGGGAGATGTATACTAATGTGTTTCTAATGTCCTTGTAAAGCTCTGTAAATGTTCTGTGGCTCAGTGGGTACCACCCTTGCCTCTGAGTCAGAAGGTTGTGGGTTCAAGTCCCACTCCAGGGACTTGAGCACATAAATCTAGGCTGACACTCCAGTGCAGTGTTGAGGGAGTGCTGCGTTGTTGGAGGTGCCGTCTTTCGGATGAGACGTTAAACCGACGTTAGCCCTGTCTGTGCTCTCAAGTGGATGTAAAAGATCCCATGGCACTATTTCGAAGAGGAGCAGGGGAGTTATCCCCGGTGTCCTGGCCAATATTTATCCCTCAGTCAACATAACAAAAACAGATTATCTGGTCATTATCACATTGCTGTTTGTGGGAGCTTGCTGTGCGCAAATTGGCTGCCGCGTATCCCACATTACAACAGTGACTACACTCCAAAAGTACTTCATTGGCTTTAAAGCGCTTTGAGACGTCCGGTGGTCGTGAAAGGCGCTTTATAAATGTAAGTCTTTCTTTCTAAAGGTAATCTGTATGAAGGCTATGATGAAGAATACTCGTGTCCCATTCTGGATGAAGACAGGGTGAGTTTTGTTCTACAAAACCATACTGTAAGACAAAATGAATTGCAAATTTTTGAGCGAATTGAATTTTTTCATGTCTGGTTTTTGTTTTAAGAATTAATTTGTTTAATCACTAATAACTTTTTAGTTTTCCCTTGAAGTTTTGGAATCTGATTTTTCCAGTCCTTTCTGGCTACAGGCGTGGTGCTGGAGGACTGCGAACGTACCATTGTTTAAAAAGGGATAGATCGAGTAATTACAGGCCAGTCAGCCTAACCTCGATGGTGAGAAAATTATTGGGGAAAAAAATTCTGAGGGACAGCATTAATCAACAACAACAACTTGTATTTATATAGCGCCTTTAGCATTGTATAATGTCCCAAGGCGCTTCATAGGAGTATTAAAAGACAAAAAAATTGACACCGATCCACATAAGGATAAATTAGGGCAGATGACCAAAAGCTTGGTCAAAGAGGTAGGTTTTAAGGAGGAAAGAGAGGTAGCGAGGCAGAGAGTTTTAGGCATGGAATTCCAGAGCTTAGGGCCTAGGCAACAGAAGGCACGGCCACCAATGGGCGATTATAATTAGGGATGCTCAAGAGGCCAGAATTAGAGGAGCGCAGATATCTCTTGGTGGGGGTGGGGGGTGGTTGTGGGGCTGAAGGAGATTCGAGATAGGGAGGGGCGAGGCCATGGAGGGATTTGAAAACTAGGATGAGAATTTTGAAATCGAGGCGCTGCTTAACCGGGAGCCAGTGTAGGTCAGCGAGCACAGGGGTGATGGGTGAACGGGACTTGGTGCGAGTTAGGACACGGGCAGCCGAGTTTTGGATCACCTCAAGTTTACGTAGGGTAGAATGTGGGAGGCCAGCCAGGAGTGCGTTGGAATAGTCAAGTCTAGAGGTAACAAAGGCATGGATGAGGGTTTCAGCAGCGGATGAGCTGAGGCAAGGGCGGTGACGGGCAATGTTACGGAGGTGGAAATAGACGTTCTTAGTTATGCTGCGGATATGTGGTCGGAAGCTCATTTCAGGGTCAGATCTGACACCAAAGTTGCGAAGTGTGGTTTAGCCTCAGACAGATGTTGGGGAGAGGGATGGAGTCAGTGGCTAGGGGATGGAGTTTGTGGCGGGGACTGAAAACAATGGCTTCGGTCTTCCCAATATTTAATTGGAGAAAATTTCTGCTCATCCAGAACTGGATGTCAGACAAGCAGTCAGATAATTTAGAGACCGTGGAAGGGTTGAGAGAAGTGGTAGTGAGGTCGAGCTGGGTGTCGTCAGCGTACATGTGGAAACTGACGCTGTGTTTTCGGATGATGTCGTCAAAGGGCAACATGTTGATTAGAAATAGGAGGGGGTCAAGGATAGATCCTTGGGGGACACCAGAGGTAACAATGCAGGAGCGGGAAGAGAAGCCGTTGCAGATGATTCTCTGGCTACGATTAGATAGATAAGAATGGAACCAGGCGAGTGCAGTCCCACCCAGTTGGAGTGGTCAACCGTGTCAAAGGCTGCTGACAAGTCAAGGACGAGGAGGGATAGTTTACCTTTGTCACAGTCACAAAGGATGTCATTTGTCAATTGTTTTTAAATCGTCATTTAGAAAGGCATGGATTAATCGAGGACAGTCAGCATGGATTTGTTGAGGGAAAGTCGTGCCTGATTAACTTGTTTGAATTTTTTGAGGAGGTAACAATGAGGGTTGATGAGGGTAGCGCATTTGATGTAGTCTGCATGGATTTTAGCAAGGCTTTTGACAAGGCTCCACATGGCAGACTGGTCAGAAAAGTAAATGCCCATGGGATCCAAGGGAAAGTGGCAAGTTGGATCCAAAATTGGAACAGAGGAGGCTGAGAGGAGATTTAATTGAGGTGTCTAAAATTATGAGGGGCTTAGATAGAATGGCTAGGAAGGACCTATTTCCCTTAGCAGAGAGGTCAATAACCAGGGTGTATAGATTTAACGTAATTGGTAGATGGGTTAGAGGGGAGTTGAGTTTTTTTCACCAGAGGTGCTGGGGGTCTGGAACTCACTGCCTGAAAGGGTGGTAGAGGCAGAAACCCTCATCGCATTTAAAAAGTACTTGGATATACACTTGAAGTGTCGTAACCTACAAGGCTACGAACCAGGAGCTAGAAAGTGGGATTAGGCTAGATAGCTCTCTTTTGGCTGCACAGGCACGATGGCCTCCTTCTGTGCAGGATTAGGCTGGACAGTTCTCTTTTGGCTGGCACAGACACGATGGGCTGAATGGCCTCCTTCTGTGCAGTAAATTTCTGTGATTTGATCAAGTTCATCAAGGAGCCAAGATAGTTGGACAAACTTTCAATCATCTTTACCTTATTTGTACATACTTGGATGGGGGAGAGGGGAGCAATAAACTTCACAATCCCGAAACAAAGACATTTTTCAGCTGTTCCCCCTCAGGTTAATATTTTTCATATTTAATGACTACCTCTCCTGTTTATAACTGTATAGGTTAGAGTATAGGAGTCAAGTAAAATTCAATTTGGAGTTTAGATTTTATTCCGTCACTAATTTTCCTCCTTGCCCTCCTATCAAAAATGCCGCTGTTCTATTTTTTTTCTGGTGAGGTTCAGCTTTTAACATTTGAATCTTTCATCAGAATAAGGATATCTTTATTTTGTTCTTGTCTTGCAGTGTATGGTGACCCTATGCTGGCCAGGTTTTTATGGATAATGTTCTAGGAGGGACCTATAAGTCATTAATTGCTTGTAAAATACTCTTGAATAATCTAGTAACATAATGTCCCTACTATGGTTTTATTTTTTTCTCCCCTATTCTCTTCTGATGGTGCTGCCTCGTGTTAGGCTATGGTTCTACAGGCTCCAGCAGCCCTTCAACACATCATCCAAGTAGCCATTCTTCTGTGTGCTAGACGGTATTGGAAGGCTCTCTCAGTATGGGGGCTTCGGAGCAAATCTCATTAGTGTCCTCGTCCAATATCCAAACTTGCATACTTTACAGCAGGAGTCATTGGATAGTGATCATGAACAGAAATTTGGCTGGTTGCAGCTGCCCCCCACCACCACCACCACCAAACTTAAAGGTATTGAGACCAATTGTAACACCACATCACAGTGCTGAACTCAGCACAGGCCGTTGATTGAGCCTGGGACAACCCTGTTCTGTGTGGCTCAGACTCTGAGTGATGCATTTATCCATTAATCCACTGAAGGATTTTTTTTTTAAATGAACAATGTTACAAGCTGAGATTCACTAGAACAAAAGTGTTTGCTGACAGCACTTAGGAATGAGCTGGTTACAGGCCTATAGCTTCTGTTTTGAGAGAAGATTATATATGTGTACGTATATCTGTGTGTATGTGTTTGATATATAGATATATGTTGTATGTTGACATAATTTTGGAACATTTTGTTTTGCAGGTGGTTGATGAACTTGAGGATAAGATGAGTGAAGGTGGGATAATTGTGGATTACCATGGTTGTGACTTCTTCCCAGAGCGCTGGTTCCATATTGTATTTGTCCTACGTACGGATAATTCAATTTTATATGACCGATTGGAAAACAGGTACTAAAAATATTTATCTTGAAGTATATTCATCTAAAATTCAGTGTACTCAAAATATTCTTTGTGCACATTCTTACTGTTTTCAATAAGTCCATTTCTGCCCCCCCCCCCCCCAAAAAAAATCATCCTGCTCCCTCAACAATTGAGGCAGCACCTCCAGGGAGGGGACGGGGAAAGGTTAAGTGAGGGTAATGGCAAATAGTATTGTTTCATAGACACTGGTCCTCTTCCTGTACCTTGCTTAAGTGCCCATTATTCATTTGTGAACCTTCACTGGGTGTCAGCAGGCTTTTGAACGCAATGGAAAGCTCAGTTAAGCCCGATCTTGTTTTTAACCCAGTGTCTACATAAGCACGTTTGCAGAAGATGTTGCTGGATAGCAATCAGGAGAAGGGACCCCACTTCATTTTTCTATTTCGGGAGCACTGATGCCAATTATAGCACTTGTACTGTGCTATTTGAGATTAGCTAATTCAGCACAGACCAGAGACCAAATCTGGAACCATCATAATCTGAATGGTTTGGAAACAGTGGCTTTACTTCCAAACTACTGGGGAAACCATTATACTTATTCAGCATGGAAGGCAGGATGGTCTAAGCTTAGATATCTCCACAATCACTACCCATGTCACTCCATCTTGGCCAACAGAATTCACTTAGTGCGGTAGATAAATATTTCTGCTGATTTTCCTCTTGCTCTGATCCAGTCAAGAACAAATGAAGATTGTATACAAAGGTGCCAGGCTTAAATTGGTGGCCATACCTTCTGTTGCCGAGGCCCTAAGCTCTGGAATTCCTATCCTAAACCTCTCCGCCTCGCTACCTCTCTTTCCTCCTTTTAAGACGCTCCTCAAAACCTACCTCTTTGACCAAGCTTTTGGTCACCTGCCCTAATTTCTCCTTATGTGGCTCAGTGTCAAATTTTTTGTCTTTTAATACTCCTATGAAGCACTTTGGGACATTTTACTACGTTAAAGGCGCTATATAAATACTTGTTGTTGTTAAATGACTATCAAGTTGAGGATTCAATTCCCCTCATTGCCTATAACATGTTAACATAACAAGCTTTCAGTGATCAGAAAAAGCTGTTTAATTTAAATGACAATTGCCACTTTATTTTTGTTTATCTTTACTCAGGGGTTACAATGGAAAGAAGCTTCAGGACAACATACAGTGTGAGATTTTCCAGACTATATATGAAGAGGCCATGGAGTCGTATCGAAAGGAGATTGTGTATCAATTACCCAGCAACACACCCGAGGACCTGGAAAAGAACTTGGAACAGATCGTACAGTGGGTCGAACAGTGGATAAAAGATAACAATTAAATGCTGGCAATTATGGATGGCCTTGTGCTTGGAAGAAAGACTCGCGCATAAATGGCAACTGTAATCTGACGAGGTAGCTGGTTTTCATTTAGCTGTCTTAATATTTGTGAAAAATCACTGGTATTTTAAGCAGTGAAGGACACACAGAACTTTAGGCTATACAAAGGTTTAATTATTTGTAAAATATTTAGGAACAAAATTCAGTGGTGATCATTGAAAATATTTTGCCATTAAACTAAGATGTATATGTGAACATGGCTGAAGATGGTAAAGGATGTGAGAAAAATCACAAGTTTTCATTTACAAATTGAATTATAGTGTCTATTCTCAAGGAACTAAATAGTTTGAGTAAATGTTATAATTTTTTAAAAGATTAATAAATATGAGCAACTGAGTTGAAGGCCTAGGATTGCTTGTGACTTGGAGCTTGCTTGCATTGGCTGAGTGAACTTAATGGTGTCAGCTGTGGTTCAATGGGTAACACTCTCACTTCTGAGTCGGAAGGTTGTTGGTTCAAGTCCCACTCCAGAGACTTGAGCACAAAATGTAGGCTGACACTCCAGGGCAGTGCTGAGGGAGAGCTGCACTGTCGGAGGTGCTGTCTTTTGGATGAGATGTTAAACTGAGGTGGAAGGAGTGAGGCTATAATGGAATCTGCTCTCTCAAGTGGGCATAAAAGATCCCATGCCAATATTTTGAAGAGGAGCAGGGGAGTTCTCCCTGGTATCCTGGCCAACAGTTATCTCTCAATCAACATCACCAAAACAGATTAAATGGTCATTATCACATTGCTGTGGGACCTTGCTGTGCGTAAATTGGCTGCCACGTTTCCCTACATTACAACAGTGACTACACTCAAAGTATTTCATTGGCTATGAAGTGCTTTGGGACGTCCTGAGGTCGTGAAAGGCACTATTTAAATGCAAGTCTTTTCTTTTTAATTGGTTCTTAACCAATACCATGAGTTGGACTATAGCACTGAATAACGTGTTTTAGAAAGGGGTGAGGGGAGAAATTGACTTCTTTCAATGCTGATTATCCACCCACCATTTCAATTGTTCCTCTTTCTGAGCAAACGTGAAATGGCATTGATACAAGTTATAGAGGCATTTGGTACATACTATCCCACTCTCCCATCTGGATGTGTGGTAGTAAATCATCTGGATGGGAAAAGGCAACATTAAGTTAACACAATTGAGGTATTACACTTGAATAGAAAAGCTTAGGTACAATTACTGCACCAGTGTCAAAATGTAACTGCATATGCCTAAAAGTGATGTCATCATTCAGTCAAATGTAATACTTTTTAATTTATCACTTATTTAAGGCATAATTCTCACTCCTATCTTACTGTCCTGGGTAAGGAAAGTTAAAACCAAAATTATATGCACAACATATAGTACCCATTTTACTTTCTCTGCAATGTAACCTCTCCAATAAAAAATATTGGTCATGACTTCTTGATAAATAAAGCACATAGTATTGCCTTGTTGGGTTTCCCCTTCACTAACACTGTTTTTACATCAACAGGGGGAATGTTTTGATGAATTAGTGTAATTATGCTTCAGCTTGATCTATTTATCTCGCTTATACTGTTCCATACAAGATTTTAAAAGATCACTTTCTGTTAAGAAGCAGAAATGTAAAGTTTGTGAATCAAAATTTTGGAATAGTCGTATCAAACTGTTGAGTATCTTTTTCCCTACAACATAAAGATTCAATGCAAACACTATAACTATTCTAATTTTTTTTTAAATTTCTGCCCCCCCTCTATTGGGCATACTGTGTATAGGCAGGCGAGCTGCTTCAATTCACCTTCAGTACTATTCTCAAATGAGCTGGAAGAAGATGCAAGAGACCAGTTTATGGCAACTTTCGCTCTAATTTTTTCCTATAGGAAGGAATTTATATTTACTTAGTACTTTCTGTGCATCATTTTGTGATTGTCACATCAAAGAATTGCATACATAAACCCATTTGTTCCCACTCTGTACCACATTGGGTACAGTAATGATTGTTACTGTACATGGTAACCCAAAGGCCCAGACTAATGATCCAGAGAATAATAAATTCAAATCCCACCATGGCAGAATGGGAAACTAGTTTAAGAAACTGGAAATAAAAAAGCTGTTATCAGTCAATCAGTTGTCAGATTGTCGTTAAAAACCCAACTGGTTCACTAATTTCCTTTAGGGAAGGAAACCTGCCATCTTTACCTGGTCTGGCTGATATGACTCCAGTCCCACACGAATGTGGTTAACTGCCCTCTGAATTGGCCTAGCATGTCACTCTGGTATCAAACTGCTCAAGAAGGCCGACACACTCTCAGGGCAACGAGGATGGACAATAAATGCTGGCAAGTCCATATCCTGTGAATGAATAAATTTAAAAGACATGTTGTGGATCTAATCTTCATGTTCTGATATTCATAAACATTATTTCTTCATCCTTGCAATTATGCCTCTGCTGCATATGTCTTCATGGGAATAAGACCGGACAGGCTTAGCCATGGCTACCTGTTCATGTTGGCAGAATGTATGATAACAGTGCAGACACCTTCATGTTACTTTATGTAGTAGCTCAGACAAGATTATAGAATTTTTTTTGTTAAAACAGACCCCTTCTAGTTAAAAATTTTAGGTGTAAGAAATTAGTTTCCATTTTCTTTTTGCAATGTTTAATTTTTCTTATAGTTGGTGCATTATTAAAGAACATTGTCATCTGGTAAAGCATATTGGAAAACATTACTTTGTTTAAAAATGAAAATATGATTGAGACAAGATTGTTTACTGGCACATTTCAAACTTTAAGTAAAAGCTGCATTGCAAACTCCCCATGCCTCAGTGGGTAAATGTGCTGACTGGTGTGATTCTAAACCGGAATAAATACACCGTCCAGGTTGCTGCAGATCGCAGGTTTAATACATGATGTATATTATCTGATCTCAGCAGGAGTGGTGTGAGAATGCTTGTACTCTCTTCTGCGAGCGGAGGGCGGGGTTGGGACCACAAGTCCTGCTCCTGGACTGAGGGCCGAGGAACTGCTTTTGAACATTAGTTGGTGGCCCTGGCTATAAAGTGTAATTCGAATTTTAGGTGAGGATAGAATCGGGTTGAGCTGTGCCGAATCGGGCTCACATCTAAAAAGCATAGTTGGAAGTCCTGGTATAACTAAGCTCCAGCAGCCGTCAGTGTCTTCTGGAGAGAGAAATGTTATAATTTAAAAAAAAATCATTGCAAAGTCTGTAACGCAGATGATATAACACGATAATGCAATATGAACTAAACAGTCTGCCTAAGGGCAGAATTTAGGCAATTTTTGGAATTTGCTTATTCCAGTTTGTTGCAGAAACAACTTGACTCCAAACTCCCTATGCGTGAAGAGGACATTTAAAAAAAAGCAATGTGATGAGTCACAGCTAAAATGTGTTAAACTTTGCAATGATTCTGGAGTTTAAAAGAAAATTGCAAGAGATTAGACGGGCTGCCCCAGCTGCTGAGAAGTTTCTCAGTCCTGGCAAGTTGGAAGGCTCCCAGAGGTGGGGCGTGACGTCACTCACCGGGCAGCTGGTCACGTGAACCGGCATTTGGTATTTCCGCCATTTTTTGGGGACGAGGTGGAAAGTTTCTTGGATCCGACAGGTGAGGAGCGAGGGATGGGTGAGAGCGGGGTGAAATGGAAGCGGACGATGCTTCCTTTGATTGTGAGCCGGTCTCCAGTGACTGGCTGAAGGAAAGGGGGGGGGAGGCGATCCCCTGGGGGGACTGAGCCGGCGGGTGGGAGCGGGGCCGTTCATGTCGGCTCGGCCCAGGCACTGCTGGAGCTCCAGGTTTGACCCACTGTCATTAACCGCTGCTAAGGGAATCGTTGATTTCTGAAACTTTTAATTGTCTTTGTTTTCCAAAGCTCACAAGTGATTGAGAAAGTTTCCTGCTCCACTTCGAGCGGCTGCGCACCCACACCAGGCTGTTGCTGTGACAGGGCAGGGCTTCAGCCCTCAGCGTTGTCTTTAATTTTCAAGGTGGACAACCTGTCGACAGTCTTTTTGTTTCGGAGCTGGACACAGACTTTCACAAGGGAAACAGAGTGCCAAGTGACTGGGGTTAGTTGTGTGTGCTGGATCTGCAGTGCCCTACTGCAGTTCTACTCCAGTGCAGTTCTGATATTATTTACTCATTGAGAGTTGAGAACGGCTGAACAACATTATACTCCCTCTGTTTCTCTCTCCACGGATGCTGCCTCGCCTGCTGAGTTTTTCCAGCGTTTTCTGTTATACTCCCTGTTCCTCCTCACCCCCCCCCCCCCCCGTCGTCGTCGTCGTCGTTATAAAGATACAGCTTTTTTGTTGCAGAAAAAGGCCAGTTGGCCTGACTTGTACAGCTGAAGTGGTGCTAACTTTTGAGGTCAGCTGTTGTTTCTGCATCTGGCACTGAGATTGACCAGAAAAAAACCCACTGCAGGTCAGGGATGTAAGGTAGCCAAATTGTTAACATCAGTGAATGTCAGGAGTGCGATTCACAATTGTCAAAAAGGTCGTAAATTGCACAGCCTTTTAAATATAAAGACTGTTTTTCTACAGTGACCTTATTGAACTTTGTGCCCTCACATAGGGTATCTAATGCATTATTTTTGTTCTCAAATGTATAAAGAAGCAGGCTAAATAGCGCCCAGTTTTGTTGTACTGTATTTTGGCCTGTGAGTGGTCAAGGGCTGTTTGGGAAGAACGTTAACTATCAAGTTCTTTGTGGATAAATATCAACCATCAAGCTTGGAAAGTTTACCCCCGCAAGGAAGCTCCAAATTACCTGCATTACATCTGTTTTGAAGACAAGGTTATGCTAAGAGGTGTTCTCTGTACACAAACAGAGATCCCGATGAACCTCTGCAGAACTGAGATAACAGGAACGTAATTTGTGCTTATTGACTGATGGAAGAGACATCTGACTATTGCAATAAACAAGCGAACCAGAGTAGAAAAGAGGTAAATTCAAAGGAATTTAGAAGGATGAAAGCAGAACATGATTGTAGCGAAGTAGAATCATAGAATGGTTACAGCACGGAAGATGGCCATTCGGCCCGTCAAGTCAGTGCCGATTCTCAGCTCGTCCCACTCCCCTGCCCTTTTCCCGTAGCCCTGCAAATTTTTTTCTTTCAGATACATATCCAACTCCCTTTTGAAAGATAAGATTGAGTCTGCCTCCACCACTCTTTCAGGCAGTGCATTCCAGATCTTAACCACTCGCTGCGTAAAAAAGTTTTTTCTTATGTTGCCTTTGGTTCTTTTGCCACCTTAAATCTGTGTCCTCTGGTTCTTGACCCTTCTGCCAATGGGAACAGTTTCTCTCTATCTACCCTGTCCAGACCCCTCATGATTTTGAACATCTCTATCAAATCTCCTCTCAATCTTCTCTGCTCCAAGGAGAACAACCCCAGCTTCTCCAGTCTATCAACATAACTGAAGTCCCTCATTCCTGGAATCATTCTCGTAAATCTTTTCTGCACCTTCTCTAAGGCCTTCACATCCTTCCTAAAGTGTGGTGCCCAGAATTGGACACAGTTCTCCAGTTGGGGCCGAACCAGTGTTTTATACAGGTTCATCAAAATTTCCACACTTTTGTACTTTATACCTCTATTTATGAAGCCCAGGATCCCGTAAGCCTTTTTAACTGCTTTCTCAACCTGCCCTGCCACCTTCAACAATTTGTGCACATATACCCACAAAGTCTCTCTGTTCGTGCACCCCCTTTAGGATTGTACCCTTTAGTTTATATGTCCTTTCCTCATTCTTTCTACCAAAATGTATCACTTCACACTTTTCTGCATTAAATTTCATCTGGTATATGTCCGCCCATTTCACCAGCCTGTCTATGTCTTCCTGAAGTCTATCACTCTCCTCCTCACTGTTCACTATACTTCCGAGTTTTGTCATCTGCAAATTTTGAAATTGTGCCCTGTACATCCACGTCCAAGTCATTAATATATATCAAGAAAAGCAGTCGTCTTAGAACCGACCCCTGGGGAACACCACTGTATACCATTCTCCAGTCCGAAAAACAACTATTCACCACTACTATCTGTTTCCTGTCACTAAGCCAATTCCGAATCCATGCTGTCACTGTCCCTTTTATTCCATGGGCTTCAACTTTGCTGGCAAGCCTATTATGTGGCGCTTTGTCGAACGCCTTTTGGAAATCCATGTACACTACGTCAACCGCATTGCCCTCATCAACCCTCTCTGTTACCTCATCAGAAAACTCGATCAAGTTGGTTAAAGATGATTTGCCTTTAACAAATCCATGCTGGCTTTCCTTAATTAATCCACACCTATCCAAGTGATTGTTAATTTTGTCCCTGATTACTGTTTTTAAAAGCTTCCCCACTACTGAAGTTAAACTGACTGGCCTGTAGTTGCTGGGTTTATCTTTACACCCTTTTTTTGAACAATGGTGTAACATTTGCAATTCTCCAGTCCTCTGGCACCACCCCCGTATCTATGGAGGATTGGAATATTATGGCCAGTACCTTCGCGATTTCCACCCTCAATTCCCTCAGCATCCAAGGATGCATCCCATCTGCTCCTGGTGACTTATCTACTTTTAAGTACAGCCAGCCTTTCTAATACCTATTCTTTATCAATTTTTATACTATCAAGTGTCTCCACTACCTCCTCCTTCACTATGTCTATGGCAGCATCTTCTTCCTTGGTGAAGACAGATGCAAAGTACTCATTTAGTACCTCAGCCATACCCTCTGCCTCCATGCAGAGGTCTCCTTTTTGGTCCCTAATCAGCCCCACCCCTCCTTACTACCCTTTTACTATTTATATGTCTATAGAAGACTTTTGGATTACTTTTTATGTTGGCTGCCATTCTATTCTCATATCCTCTCTTTACCCCTCTTATTTTCTTTTTCACTTCTCCTCTGACCTTTCTGTATATAGCCTGATTCTCAGATGTATTTGCAACCTGACATCCGTCATACGCGCTCTTTTTCTGCTTCATCATATTGGCTATCTGTTTCGTCATCCAGGAAGCTTTGACTTTAGTTGTCCTACCTTTCCCCCTTGAGGTACATTCCCACGACTGTACCCAAACTAGTTCCTCTTTAGAGGCAGCCCATTGTTCCACTACAATTTTGCCTACCAATCTTTGATTCCAGTTTACCCGGGCCAGATTCCACTGAAATTGGCCTTCCCTCAGTTAAACATTCTTACTCTAGATTGCTCCCTTCGTCCTTTTCCATAGCTAATCTAAACATTATGATACTATGATTACTGTTCCCTAAATGTTCACCTACTGACACCTAATGTCAAGGCTCTAGAGCAGAGTAGAGTTTTGGGTAAAAATAAGCAGAGTGGGTCAGGAAGGGACAGAGAGAGTAACAAAGGTAATAAGGCATCAGTGACATCAGGGAAAAATAGAAAAAAGTCAAAGCTAAAGGCACTATATCTGAATGCACGAAGCATTCGCAACAAAATAGATGAATTAATAGCGCAGATAGAAATGAACAGGTTTGATCTAATGGACATTCTGGAGACGTGGTTGCAAAGTAGCCAAGGTTGGGAACTAAATATTCCAGGATACTTAACTTTTAGAAGAGATAGGCAAAATGGAAAAGGAGGAGGGGTAGACCTGATAATGGATGGGATAAAGACAGTAGAGAGAAAGGATCTTAGCTCCAAAAATCAAGAAGTAGAATCAGTGTGGGTGGAGCTAAGAAACAGCAAGGGGCAAAAAACATTGGTGGGAGTTGTTTATAGGCCCCCAAACAGTAGTGTAATGTAGGGCAGAGTATAAATCAGGAAATTAGAGGCGCATGTAACAAGGGTAATACAGTGATCATGGGGGACTTTAATCTACATATAGACTGGGCAAACCAAATTTGCAGGAATAGTGTGGAGGACGAATTCATGGTCTGTATGCAAGATAGTTTTCCAGATCAGTATGTTGAGGAACCAACTAGGGAACAGGTTATTTTAGATCTAGTGTTGTGCAATGAGAAAGGGTTAATTAATAACCTTGCAGTAAAGGGGCCTTTAGGGAAGAGTGACCATAATATGATAGAATTTTATATTGAGTTTGAAAGTGATTTAGTTAAATCCGAAACTAGGTTCTGCAATCTAAAAGCAAACAACATAGGTATGGGGGGCGAGTTGGCTATGGTAGATTGGGAAACTACATTAAAAGGTATGACAGTAGACAAGCAGTGGTTAGCATTTAAAGAATTAATAGATAATTTACAACAAATATTCATTCCTTTAAGGCACAAAAACCCCACAGGAAAAGTGGTCCAACCGTGGCTAACAAGAGAAGTTAAAGATAGTATTAGATCAAAGGAAGAGGCTTATAATGTTGCCAAAAAGAGTAGTAAGCCTGAGGATTGGGAGGATTTTAGAATTCAGCAAAGGAGGACCAAGAAATTGATAAAGGGAAAATGGAATATGAGAGTAAACTAGCGAGAGACATAAAAACAGACTGTAAAAGCTTCTATAGGTATGTAAAAAGGAAAAGATTAGCGAAAGTAAGTGTGGGCCCCTTACAGGCTGAGACAGGAGAAATTATAATGGGGAATAAGGAAATGGCAGAGAAATTAAACAAATACTTTGTGTCTGTCTTCACGGAAGAAGACACAAAAAGCTTCCCGGAAATAGTGGAAAACCAAAGCTCTAGCGAGAATGAGGAACTGAAAGAAATTACTATTAGTAAAAAAATAGAACTGGAGAAATTAATGGGACTGAAAGCTGATAAATCCCCATGACCTGATGGCCTACATCCTAGGGTTTTGAAAGAGGTGGCTATAGAGATAGTGGATGCATTGGCTGTCATTTTCCAAAATTCTATAGATTCTGGAATGGTTCCCGCGGATTGGAAGGTAGCAAATGTAACCCCACTATTTAAGAAAGGAGGGAGAGAGAAAACGGGGCACTACAGACCAGTTAGCCTGACATCAGTAGTAGGGAAAATGCTAGAATCTATTATTAAGGACGTGGTAACAGGACACTTAAAAAATAATAGTAGGATTGGGCAGAGTCAACACGGATTTATGAAAGGGAAATCGTGTTTGACAAATCTATTGGAGTTTTTTGAGGTTGTAACTAGCAGAATAGATATGGGGGAACCAGTGGATGTGGTGTATTTGGATTTTCAGAAGGCATTCGATAAGGTGCCACACAAGAGGTTATTAAACAAAATTAGGGCTCATGGGATTGGGGGTAATATACTTGCCTGGATTGAGGATTGGTTAACAGACTGAAAACAGAGAGTCTGAAAAACTGGTCATTTTCGGGTTGACAGGCTGTAACTAGTGGGGTACTGCAAGGATCAGTGCTTGGGCCTCAGCTATTCACAATCTACATCAATGATTTGGATGAGGGGACCAAATGTAATATATTGAAGTTTGCTGCTGATACAAAGCTGGGCAGGAATATAAGTTATGAGGAGGATGCAAGGAGGCTTCAAGGGGATATAGACAGGCTAAGTGAGTGGGCAAGAACATGGCAAATGGAACATAATGTGGAGAAATGTGAGGTCATCCACTTTGGTAGGAAAAATAGAAAAGCAGAGTTTTTTTTAAATGGTGAGAGATTGGGAAATGTTGGTGTTCAGAGTGACCTGGGTGTCCTTGTACATGAATCACTGAAAGTTAACATGCAGGTACAGCAAGCAATTAGGAAAGCAAATGGTATGTTGGCCTTAATTACAAGAGGATTTGAGCAGAAGAGTAAAGACGTCTTACTGCAATTATATAGGGCCCTGTTGAGACCACACCTGGAGTATTGTGTACAGTTTTGGTCTCCTTACCTAAGGAAGGATATACTTGCCATAGAGGGAGTGCAATGATGGCAGAAGACTGGTTCCTGGGATCAGGGGATTGTCCTATGAGGAGAGATTGAGTAGACTCGGCCTATATTCTCTAGAGTTTAGAAGAAGGAGAGGTGATCTCATTGAAACATACAAAATTCTTACAGGGCTTGACAGGGTAGATGCAGGGAGGATGTTTCCCCTGGCTGGGGAGTCTAGAACCAGGGGGTCACAGTTTCCGAATAAGGGGTCGGCCATTTAGGACTGCGATGAGGAGAAATTTCTTCACTCAAAGGGTGGTGAATCTTTGGAATTCTCTACCTTAGAGGGCTGTGGAGGCTTAGTTGTTGAGTATATTCAAGACAGAGAGCGATAGATTTTTGGATGTTAAGGGAATCAAGGGATATGGGGATAGTGCAGGAAAGTGGATGAGGTAGAAGATCAGCCATGGTCTTATTGAATGGTGGAGCAGGCTCGAAGGGCCAAATGGCCTACTCCTATTTCTTATGTTCTTCTGCTCCACTTGACCTACCTCATTCCCCAGAACCAGATCCAGCAATACCTCCTCCCTCGTCAGGCCGGAAACATACTGATTAAGAAAGTTCTCCTGAACACACTTCAGAAATTTTTCCCCTTCTCTGCCCTTTACACCATTACAATCCCAGTCTATATTAGGATAGTTGAAGTCCCCCATTATTACTGCTGTAGTTCTTGCACCTCTCTGTAAATTTTCTGCAAATTTGCTCCTCCATATTTTTCCCTCTAGTTGGTGGCCTATAAAATACACCTAGTAGTGTAATGGCTGTTCTATTATTTCTTAACTCTAGCCATATAGATTCTGTCCTTAACCCCTCCAGGACATCCTCTCTCTCCAGCACTGTAACATTCTCCTTAACCAATACTGCCACACCACCTCCTATCTTTCCTGAACACCTTATAACCAGGAATATTTAATACCCAATCCTGCCCTTTATTGAGCCAGGTCTCCGTTATTGCCACAACATCATATTCCCATGTGGCCATTTGTGCCTGCAGCTCACTTACCTTGTTTACTATGCTTCATGCGTTCACATACATACACTGTAAACCTAACTTAGACCATCCTGTATTCTCTATTAGTTGGACCCCACCTAAAACCTTACTATTTCTTACTTTACTGCTCTCTGCCTCTCCCACTCCTTTGAGCACTTTATTTCCCCTTTCTAATGTTATATCCTGGTGCCCATCCCACTGCTAAATTAGTTTAAACCATCCCCAACAGCACTAGCAAACCTCCCCGCGAGGATATTGGTTCCGGCCCTGTTGAGGTGCAACCTGTCCGGCCTGTACAGGTCCCACCTCCCCCAGAACTGGTGCCAATGGCCCAGGAATCTGTAGCCCTCCCTCCTGCACCATCTCTCCAGCCATGCATTAATTTGCTCTATCCTCCTATTTCTATACTCGCTTGCACGTGGCACCGGGAGTAATCCAGAGATTACTACCTTTTGAGGTCCTGCTTTTTAATCTCTTTCCTAGCTCCCTAAAATCTGCCTGCAGGACCTCATCCTTTTTCTAGCTACGTCGTTGGTACCAATATGGACCACGACCTCTGGCTGTTCACCCTCCCCCCCCCCCTCCCCCCCCCCCCTCCCCCCCCCCCCCCTCAGAATGTTCTGCAGCTGCTCAGTTCCATCCTTGACCCTGGCACCAGGGAGGCAACATACTATCCTGGAGTCACGTCTGCGGCTGTAGAAACGCCTGTCTGCTCCCCTAACTATCGAATCCCCAACCACTATTGCTCTCCCACTCTTCTTCCTCCTCCCCTGTACAGCTGAGCCACCTGTTGTGCTGTGGACTTTGCTCTGGCTGTACTCCCCAGAGGAACCATCGCCCTCATCAGTACTCTGAACCGAATGCTGGTTGGAGAGCAGGATGCACTCGGGACTCCTGCACTACCTGCCTAGTGGTCCTCTTCTGTCTGGCGGTCACCCATTCCCTGTCTGCCTGTGCACGCCTTATCTGTGTGGTGACCACCTCCTGAGATGTGCTATCCACGAAGCTCCCAGCCTCACGGATGCACCACAGTGACGCCAGCTGCTGCTCAAGCTCCTCCAGCTGACGACACTTCCTGCACACGTGGTTGTCTAGGACACGGGAAGCGTCCTGGATTTCCCACATGACACAGGATGTGCATTCCGTGGGACTGAGCTGCCCTGCCATGCCTCTATTTAATAGACTATTAACTAACTTACAGAAACTTAAGACTAAGATGTATCTGATTCAAGTTATTAATATAGTATTAACTGTTACTAATCTCCAAGTTTCTGCTTAATTCCTAGCCAGCTATTTAACCCCGGCCCCTAACTTGAAGAGCAAACAAAAGTGACCTTTTCCAACCAATCAGTTACCAGCTATCCTGTGATATCACTCCTGGATTTTTTCTTTTTTTCTCTCTCCTCTCTGTTCCCGACCAGGTTCGCTGCTCTGCGAGTCTGGGGCTTCTCTCCGCCGCTCCTTATATCTGGCTCTCCTCTCTGTTCCCGACCAGGTTCGCTGCTCTGCGAGTCTGGGGCTTCTCTCCGCCGCTCCTCTCTGTTCCCGACCAGGTTCGCTGCTCTGCGAATCTGGGGCTTCTCTCCGCCGCTCCTCTCTGTTCCCGACCAGGTTCGCTGCTCTGCCTCAGCCCATCTGCGAAGTACATCCAAGTGGAGCTTGAAATAATGTTTGGGTTCCTTTCTGCCACCATCCTCCTCTTCCACCCCTTCCCAAACAGTGTGAGGCTTTTTGAGAAGAAATGAGCATTAAACCTGTGTGACTGTTCGCAACCTTGTTTGACTTGGAGCTGAGCTTCCGACTCCATTTACTCTGGAGATCGCCTACTTCCACCTCTGTAATATCACCCATCTCCGCTCCTGCCTCAGCCCATCTGCTGAAACCCTCATGCTTTGTCACCACCAGACTTGATTATTCGAATGCTCTCCTAACCATCCTCCACCCTCTCTAAAGTTCAGCTCGTTCAGAACTCTGCCACCCCTATCCTATCCTTCTTGGCCAAGCATCCATTTTTTAAATTACACTTCTGTAAAGTGCCTTGGGATGTTTTTCTACATCAAAGGCACTATGAAATTTCAAGTTGTTGTTACAAATGCTACTTGTCTCATCACTTGCACAGAAAGATAAAATACACACAGTCTCCGATGAAAAGACAGCCAAATGTCTTTTCAGAGGAAAAAATGTCCAATCAATATATCTATCTATCTGATCCACTGATCTAGTCAGTGTTGATTGGCTCCTGATCCTGCAACATCTCCAATTTAAAATTCTCATCTTTGTGTCCAAATCCCATTATGGCCTCGCTCCTTCCTATCTCTGTAACCTCCTCCAGCCCTAAAACTCTCACGAACTTTACATTCCTCCAACGTTCCCACTTGTGCATCCCTGACTTCCTTTGCTCCACCATTGGCAGCGGTGTGTTCAACCGCCTCGGCTCTAAGCTCTGGAATTCCCTCCCTAAAACTCTCCACCTCCACAACTCCTTAAAACCTACCTCTGACCAAGCTTTTGGTTACCTGTTCTAATATCTCCTTCTTTGACTTGGTGTCAATTTTTGTCTGATTATGCTCCTGTGAAGCGCATTGGGATATTTTACTATGTTAAAGGTGCTAAAAGTTTTTCTGCTTGTGCTTTAGAATATGAATGTATGATTATTATTGCAAAGCCTAGAAGCCTTAGTCCTGTACACTCGGGACCAGACCAGCAAATTAGGCCAATTTAGGCCAATCATCTCTGCCCCAGGACATCGCTGCAGGTGATCCTCAGGGCAGTGTCCTAGGCCCAACCATCTTCAGCTGCTTCAGCAATGACCTTCCTTCCATCATAAGGTCAGAAGTGGGGATGTTCGCTGATGATTGCACAGTGTTCAGTTCCATTTGGAACTCCTTAGATAATGAAGCAGTCGCACTGGTGCCTCACAGCGCCAGAGACCC
This sequence comes from Squalus acanthias, assembly GCA_030390025.1. Taxonomy (NCBI): domain Eukaryota; kingdom Metazoa; phylum Chordata; class Chondrichthyes; order Squaliformes; family Squalidae; genus Squalus; species Squalus acanthias. The sequence goes on from CM059425.1 coordinate 149,392,363, forward strand.
GGGTTCGAATCTGACCTCGGGTGACTGTCTGTGTGGAGTTTGCACATTCTCCCCGTGTCTGCGTGGGTTTCCTCCGGGTGCTCCGGTTTCCTCCCACTGTCCAAAAATGTGCGGGTTAGGTTGATTTGGCTATGATAAATTGACCCTTAGTGTTAGGGGGGGATTAAATATGTGGGTTATGGGGATAGGATGGGATATGTTAGGGGGAATTAAATACGTGGGGTTACGGGGGTCGGGTGGGATATGTGTACTGTGGGGATTAAAGCAGGGACAGGGTACTGGATTTGAATGATCAGCCATGATCGTATTGAATGGTGGTGCAGGCTCGACGGGCCGAATGGCCTACTCCTGCTCCTAGATTCTATGTTTTCTATGTTTCTATGCCCACGTGCAGCAAGACCTGGACGACATTCATGCTTGGGCTGATAAGTGGCAAGTAACGTAAGTGCCAGGTAATGGCCATCTCCAACAAGAGAGAGTCTGACAACCGCCCCATGACATTCAATGACCTTACCATCGCCAAATTCCCCCACCATCAACATCCTGCGGTGGGGCTCGCCATTGACCAGAAACTTAACTGGACCAGCCACATAAATACTGTGGCTACAAGAGCAGGTCAGAGGCTGGGTATTCTGCAACGAGTGTCTCACCTCCTGACTCCCCAAAGCCTTTCCACCATCTACAACGCACAAGTCAGGAGTGTGATGGAATACTCTCCACTTGCCTGGACAAGTGCAGCTCCAACAACACTCAAGAAGCTCAACACCATCCAAGACAAAGCAGCCACTAGATTGGCACCCCATCCACCACCTTAAACATTCACTCCCTACACCACCGGCGTACCGTGGCTGCAGTGTGTACCATCTAAAAGATGCACTGCAGTAACTCGCCAAGGCTTCTTCGGCAGCACCTCCCAAACCCGTGACCTCTACCGCCTAGAAGGACAAGGGCAGCAGGCGAATGGGAACACAATCACCTCCCAAGTTCCCCTCCAAGTCGCACACCATCATGACTTGGAAATATATCACCGTTCCTTCATCGTCGCTGGGTCAAAATCCTGGAACTCCCTCCCAAACAGCACCATGGGAGTACCTTCACCACACAGACTGCAGCGGTTTGAGAAGGCGGCTCACCACCACCTTCTCAAGGGCAATTAGGGATGGGCAATAAATGCTGGCTTTGCCAGCGACGCCCACATCCCAGGAACGAATAAAAAAAATTGTTGACTGATCAGAAAATCCAGTGGCTGAAGTTTTAAAGCCAAGAGGCGGTGCTCTGATTCTACAGTAATTGGCCTTTTCAGTTTTCCATGGTCTGCCACTCGATTTTTAAACAATGAAATCACCCATGATTATAACCTTAGTTTCCTCTGCCTCTTGATCAGCCAAAGGCTTTTGCTCATCCTTATTCATTAAAGTATTAGTCATTCCTTGTTCAAAGTCTAGCTTAAACATAACTCAATTTTGTTGTTATAGTTAATAGAGTAGATATTGCAAAAATAAAAAATGCGAAGCAGGTTAGTCACTATCTGAAGGAGAAAGATAGATTAACAGTTAAAGTGCTACCCTTCAGAAGATTTCTTTAATTTTTTTACTCAACCTTTACCTCCTTGTCTGGTTATGTAAAGACTAATCTTCCTGTCTAATTTTTTTCTTTCTGGAAAAAGTTTCCCAGTTACCAGCAAAGGTACTTCCCTCTTCTGTAGATCTTTTTACGACTCACTCATTGAAGTAAATAGTCCTGTTTATTAGCCCCACCATCACCTTTTTTATCTGAAACTTAACTAGCTTATCTTTGTATTCCTCCTTTAGTACCTTAGATTGCCATGCTATTTTTTTTGTTCCTATTTGCAATACCACAAGTAGTTTTATTGCCTTTCCCCTCGGGAGTTTTTTTTATCAACACTTGATTTTTCTGTACCTCATCTATAAAGTTACTGATAGAAGACTGACATTCTGTTTGTTTTTGCTAGATCTATTAAATACTGAGTTTTACAGAAACCCAGTTGTTTTCTGTTCACAGCAGATCACATGCAAACAGGCTTTGCCAGTGCATTGCATCATCATATGCAAAGGTAAGATAACACGCTGTCTGCTGGGATATGGATGCCGAATGTTCTGTTTTCAAAGGGTTGAAACTTGCATATGGCTCTGATATTAAACTTGACAATATTTCTGAATCATGAATGTTAGGAGAGCATTGATATTTTAACATTTGTAGCACTACAGGAGCAGGAATTTAGTAGAGTTCTAAGCCAGTAAGAATTGTCTCATCATTTTGTTATAACTGGTTGAATTTTCTGTCAGTGATATTTCTATTAAAGAAACGTTGCTCCATTTCATCAGCTCACCTGGCTTATGCATTTAACATTTGGTGTTTTTAGTGCTTGTTTTTTGCAGTGTTGCAATTGTCTTGGGTAGATATTGGCTGTGATGAAGTGCATTACAGTGGGAGTCAGTAAAATCATAGCGTAAGAATGGCTTGATAAGATTATTGGACACTCCCTATGGAAAGGCATTTTGAAGGACGAGGAATATGTTACATTGCTTCGTAGAATGAGTCTCAACAACAACAATTTGCATCTATAGAGAGTACCTTTAACATAGCAAAACATCCTAAAATGCTTTAGAGAGGTGCAATAAAAAATAGATGTTTACCCAAAGAAGGAGTGGTGACCAAAAGCTTGGTCAAAGAGGTAGGCTTTAAGGAGTGTTTTTTAAAGGAGAAGGTGGGGAAGCAGATGGGTTTACGAAGTAACTTCTAGAGCATGGGGCCTAGGCAGCTCAAGACACGGCCATCAATGGTTGGGCCAATGGAAGGAGGGATGTATCAGAGACCAGTTAGAGGAATGGAGGGTTTTGTAGGATGGGGGTTACAGAGATAGCGAGGGGCAAGACCATGGAGGGATTTGAACAAGAGGATGAAAATTTTAAATTTGAAGTGTTGTTGAACTGAGCCATCTATGGTAGCAGGGAAAGAATAAGAAATTAACTGAACAGATACCCACAGAAGAGGAACAAAAGCAACACCCACACTTTGCTCAATTGACCGCAAAATATCTGCGGCAACAAAACCAAGGAGCTATCGGAAGCCGATGTAGGTCAGCGAGTGATGCGAGTGGGACTTGTGCGGGTTAGGAGAGTTTTTTGGATGAGCTGAAATTTATGGAGAATGGGCTGTTGGCAGGAGAATATTGGAATAGTCGAGTCTGGAGGTAACGGATAGGGATGAGTGTGAGGCATGGGTGGAAGTGGGCAATGTTGGAGGTGGAATTAGGAGGTCATTGTGATAAAACTATTGGACGATTGGAAGCTCTCAAATTAATTAAAACCATTAATACTCGATTTCTAGCACTCTTATTTTGCCCCATTTCTTTATATTTTATTTAAATACTGACCTAACTTGAAGGAGTTGAATTAATATATCTATTATATATTAAAATCGCTGAGTGGGTTGCAACATTCCATTTCAAAATGCACTGAAAAGCCCAATGCCACACTATCTTGGTGGGAAGATGTATTATAAAAGTTTCAGCATATACCTGCAGTTCCTCTTTTTCTTGTAGGTGGCAATGTAATTGGCATTTCAGTGCTTAATGCCTATTACGTAACGTTGGGTGCAAAGCCCTCCCCGTCACTGTTTTAATAGTGAAACTCTCCATCCAGCCCCAGTACACAGATACCAGTTGTTAAAGGATGCTGTGCTATTGCAGTCTTGCGACAATCCACCTTTTTCAGTAAGGGTGATAGTAGTGGGGTAAAACAATCCTTGTCTGAACAGCAACTAAGTGCTGAAAAAACATTCTCCAAAAGTGGACTGGTATCTTGAATGCTGTCATAATCTACCATAAACGGCATGCCTTTCTCCCCCTCCCATCCAACAGACTTCACACTAAAGTAGATCGCTGTACCATTCCATTCTTTTCCTCCTTATGGATTGTCCTTAGTGGAATCATTTTTAATGCACTAATTCACAGTTCATGCTGTTCACCTGCCTTGACTACATAAATGACAACCTTGGCGGGTAATCACAGCTCTTGAATCTGCAAGCATTCGCCCTGTAAAGGATGAAGTCGGTGCCCAAGAAGAATGGTAAAGCACCTTCCCATTCACGCACCCTCTCAAGAGCAGAAACTCCAGTTGTGAAGTGTAGCCGCGCACCCCCCCCCCCCCCCCCCCAACTGAGCACCAAGTCTCTCCCACCCCTTCTTTTGGGAGAACACAAATTTAGGGATGGGACAAACAGTAACCCTCTTGCAGCCCCCTCCCATTAATCTGAAAGCTGGGGCTCGAGTGGAACCTGTCCTGGTCCCCCTACTTATCCTGCTTCCCCCTCTCCAGTCCAATTATCTCCCCTGCACCCTAACCCTGCTTGTACTGAATCCTGCACTTGGTCTTGACTCCTGGTGTGCAGGGGCATGGGAGATTAAAGGGTACATTTGAAATGTAGAGGTTCTGGATTTTCCTGCAGGCCAAATGGGCTTACTGCTGATGCAAATGCCATAGTTATCAACCATGTTAGTGATTTTACATATTGGCAGTAATTCCAGTGTTTTTAAATATGCTGATTTGTCCCCAGCTGTATTCTGGCAACTTAATGTCTAATATGTTGACTCATGCCTACTGGGTGAGCCTGAAAGTTCAGACTTTGTTGTGACTTGTTCCACAGTCAGAGCATATGTCAGCACATATTGTCAATATTCTCATTGATAATGGCCACTTGGGTGAGGTACCAGAAGGTGACTGCTACCTGTTGAAATGTCCTCCAGGGAGGGAACCAATGCCTTCAGAAGGGAGGAGATAAACTAAAATAATTGGGCAGTGCAGTGATGAAGGCTGGTTTCCTTCAGTATCCCTGCTTTGAAAATGGAAGCAAAGCAAAAATTGGGAGGCAGTGAAACTCTGCTGACTTGCCCTAGTTAACCTGAATGATCTATGCAAGTGGTGCTTCATTACTGCCAATATGAATGCTAAGTGCCAAAAGGTTTTACCTAGCAGAGGCTGGAAAAGCCTTTGCAAATGAGGTTGAGATGCCTGGAAAAGATCCCTGAGCACCTTGGGTTGAAATGCTTCCACTGGCTGGATTCCAGGTGAGAACAGGATTGGGCTCAGCAATGATGTTCCTAATAGCCTACCATTTTCTATCGAGACTTACTCATAATGAGTGACCACTTGGGTGAAGTACCAGAGGACGATCACTGCCCGTGGAACTCAGAAAGAAGTCGATGGAGCCGACTTTTCCTGGCTTTCCTGTGCCCTGGCATTGGGCAGGCAGAGTGCATCTCGGTTGTGGCTGATTTTACTTTCCCTGGCTATTGACGACCCGGGAGTTCCCCTGGTGCTGGCCAACCCCTGGAAGGGCCTTGCGCTGGAAAACGGGAGTAAAATGGAGTGCATCTATGGGATTGGCTGCCAGCCTTGGGGCCTTTTATTTGCTTTTGGAGAACAGCAACCAGAGGCATATGGGCTTGAAAATCAATGTTTGTCTATTGAAAAAGAAATGGACGAATATCTTGCGGCCGTGTTGCCAGGACTACGCAGAGGATCTCATCAGGGATCACTGGCACAAGGCCCAATGTTGTCTTCTTTAAGCACCCTTAAAATTAAGCGCTCAACCAATGGGAGGAGAGGAAATTGAGACGAGAGGAATGGGAAACATCCCCCTCCTGTATCATTTACTTAGCATTATTGGGCCTGCTGCTGTTGCAGGCTGAGCTCAGCCTCCTGGGGAAGCCCCAGAAATCCCTTGACACTTTCAGGTTTATCAATCTTCCAAGCTAGGTTACTAGAATAACCCCATCTCTTGTACTTTGTGCCAGAAGAAAATATTTAAACCTGTCCAATTTGAAGCATAGCTCTTGACTGCCGATTATAGAGCTGCAAGGAAAGACCCGCACCAAGTGACTTATTTTCTGCAAATTACTTTATTTTAAATGTTTGTTTTCTCAGTGTGCCAGTTTTGTTTCTGCACAGATAATTGGGCAGCTAGACCTGTGCAACTCTACTAATGTCTGAAAGACATGGAACACAGAAGGAGAATGTGCAAGAGGAAGATGATATGTCAAGTGGAGACTTGGGTGATGGGCTTTGCAGGAAACCTGGTGGAATTTATGAACAGAAACAAGGTTCCATTGCTGAGACCACAAGATCAAGAAAAGAATCAGATGTCAATGACTATGTTTCTAGCAGAAGTGTAAATGGGGATGAAAAGAATGGGATTACGTGTTTCCGTTGGACCAAATACGGCAGCCTCTACAATTCATTCCATAAATTAACGACTCTTGATGGGACTATTAACAGGCGGCCGAGCAGTACTGGTAAATCTCATTAGGATTAGGATACTTGTGCACGTTACAAGCAGTGAAGATTAGATTTGATAAATTGTGGAACTTCAATGTCTGTAACAAAGTTTTAAATATTACATTATTGAATGAAAGCATAGAACCTTCGATATATTGATCATAGTATTTTTAAACCTGACTGACTGATTTTATCTTGATTGAAAACTCTGCAGTAACCTTGGTAGATATTTGTGCTCCTTAACTTAAGTGAAATAGTTCTACATCCCCAACCTTTATAGTGATTTCAATTGTTCTAAAGATTAGAGTTTAAAAACTACTGTTATTAAGGGATGGAATGTAAGGTACAGAGATGTGAAAAGCATATATATGTACGCATGTACCGATCAGGAACATTTTTTTGGCGTTATGATGGATGAATCCATGAAAAAACACAATGCTTTCCTGCAGTAAAAAATGCAATTTGAATTAGCAGGTGGACAGAGTACAAATCAAAGATTGTTCTGTTGTTTTCAAGATTGTGAAGGAGATTAATGATCATCTAAGTAAGTTGTGCACAATGGCACTGGGTTTAAATTCACAAGTTTCAAAATTAGGAAGTTAGAAGTAAGATGGAAATTGAGCAGAACTTTTTCACCCAAAGATTAATAATCGTGGAATAAGTTATCAGGGAACTCTACTGAAGCAGAATGTTTAAATGAGTTTGAAAGCCAATTGGGCATGTTTTTGGAGAGAGAGGGGTTGAGGGGTATGGTGAGAAGGCAAGTAGATGGGGTAGATCTGTTTTTTAAAAAAAAAACCAGACCTCTTGGACCTAATGACCTTTCTCTATTTCTAAAACAGCCCAACCTGATTCGTCTCCACCTCACGTACCCATTAATGCTATTCACCTCCATAGTAAATTATTCCACAATTAAATTTTGGGTAAAAGCCCTTTCTGACATCCCTTCTTACTAGTAACGTGTTTTTACCTTGGGTCCCCGAGTATTTGAACCCTTCACTCCAGTCTGAATGCAATTGGAGAAACAATTCTCTTGTTTGCACTCTTCGGCAGCACCTCCCAAACCCACGACCTCTTCCACCTCGAAGGACAAGGGCAGCAGGCACATGGGAACTCCACCACCTCCAAGTTCCCCTCCAAGTCACACACCATCCTGACCTAGAAGTATATCGCTGATCCTTCATCGTCGCTGGATCAAAATCCTGAAACTCCCTACCTAACAACACTGTGGGAGTACCTTCACCACACGGACTGCAGCGGTTCAAGAAGGCGGCTCACCACCACCTTCTCAAGGGCAATTAGGGATGGCCAATAAATGCTGGCCTTGCCAGTGACGCCCAGATCCCATAAACAATTTTTTTTTAAAAACCCTGCCCCGCCCCACCCCCCACTCCCAGTAAACAGTTTGGAATGACAGTACATTGAATACATTGTCAAATAAAGGGAAGTATCTGCTAACTTTGATTTCTCAAAAATAATCAACTGGCAATAAAATACAGATTAGGTGTGTGCGGTTTTACAGGATCATGCTTTCGATCTTTTTTGAAGATTGGAGTTCTGTTAATTATCTTCCAGTACAAGCATATTTACACATTTCATGGAAATTACACTTTACAGTATGACTGCAAAAAGACCAACCAAAATATATATAACTAACTATCCCTTTTACTAGAAGGATTTTAAAATCATCTGACAATTAATTTAAAAAAATTTAAACGTGCATTTATATAACACCTTTCACAACCTCAGGATGTCCCAAAGTGCTTTACTGCCAATGAAGTACTTTTGAAGTGTAGTAAGTGTTTTTTAAATTTAGGAAATGTGGCAGCCAACTTGCACACAGCAAGGTCTCACAAACAGAAATTAATAAATGACCAACTCATCTGTTTTTAAATGTTGGCCAGGAGAATATCACATATTTAGCTAAAGTTGAGTGCTAAAACATTTTTTTTCTTTGCTTTAAATAATGGAAATGTGATGCATTAAGTTTCTGAAACATACATTGTCTCTGTAGATTCACAAGTTGAAATGTCAAATGAAGAGCTAAAGCTGAGGCTTCAGGAAGTTGCGGAGGTAATTTTTCAGTTGTGAATGGTAGATTTTCTCTCTGAATATTTGTATAGATTAATTCTTTATGCCAAAAGACCACTGGGTCCTTGTAGTGAGCAAACTATAAGTACGAAGGCAAACTTGTAAAATGCGCTGAAGATGAGGCTGTAAGCAAAATTAATGAGTACAAAAATTAGACATATTTTACATCAGTAAAAAAAGTAACTTGCTCCAATTTGTTTTTTTTTACTCTATTCAAGTTCAACAATTTAAAAACAAAAGATGTTGAAGAAATAAACTGTGCATGTTAAGTGGTTGCTTAGAAGTGTCCTGAGTTTGGTGTTCATGAAAAGCTGATCTAAAATTGTCTACGTTTTAAAGTTCCTCTGTTGAGGCCAGATTAGTACTTTTATTTTTTGAATTAAACAGATGCTGGTGTGAAGATGATCAACCTGGATTTACTTCATACCGTTGTGATTTCTAGGTTTAAAACATGGAGAGGAAATCATTATTAAAGCTTTATTAACTGCCAAATGTAAAAAAGATTACCAGCCTTTCCAGTGACATGTATTCTTTGTTATGAACAGTTACATTTATGGTCATTGTACAAAAATATGATTCTGTATTTCTGTGAGAAAGTGTATGTTCACATATACATCCCATCATAGTATTGTATATATCCTATTGTAACATGAATAGTGGTGCATAAAACTTTCCTCAATGGTTGTATGTACACTGATTATATAGATCACGCTAAGAACTGTTACTGAAACACCAATCCAGCTTTTGATAGCTTTATTTCAAATGTAATTTTGATTTATTTCAACCACTAGTTTTGTGACTAATTGAATGTTTTTATTGTGCAGGAAGCAGAGCTTCTACGATGTGAGCTTGAAGTAACGCAACAGCAACTTGAGGGAAAATATGAAGCATTAAAAATACTACAGAGCATGGTGAGCTGCATGTTAATGTTACTCATTTCAGATAAATACCGTTCTCCAATGTTTATGGGCTTCTGCTGATTAGTCAGGGCTCATGCAGTGGAAGGGAAAGCCTGAAGTGACTCTAGTCCTACTGCACCCATAACTGATAACTTAGCATCAGAGAGTTCAGCTCCAGCTGGAGTTTTGTGTCCAATTCTGGGCACCACACTTTAGGAAGGACGTGAAGGCTTTGGAGAGGGTACAGAAGCAATTTAGTAGAATGATTCTAGGGATGAGGGATTACAGTTACGTGGATAGACTGGAGAAACTGGGGTTATTCTCCTTTAGAGCAGAGAAGGCTAAGAGGAGATTTGATAGAGGTGTTTAAAATCATTGAAGGGTGTACATAGAGTAAACAAAGAGAAACTGTTTCCAATGGCTGAAGGGTTGATAACCAGAGGAAACAGATTCAAGGTGATTGGGAAAACTTTTTTCTACAACGAGTGGTTAGAATCTGGAATGCACTGCCTGATCAGGTGGTGGAAATGGATTCAATAGTAGCCTTCAAAGGAGAATTGGATAAATACTTAGAGAAAAAATTGCAGGGATATGGGGAAAGAGTGGGAGAGTGGGGCTAACTGGATTGCTCTTTGAAACAGCTGGCGCAGACTCAATGGGCCGAATGGCTCCTTCTGTGCTGTACTATTCTATGAATAGTTTGGTTGTGGTTGACATATCATTCTGGTTAACTTTCAAAACATTGTTGCTATATTATGTAGTAAACCTTTTTTAAAGCATTTGTCTATTTTGTGATAAGTATATATGGGGCCGGATTTTCCGACCCCCCCCCACGGGTGCGTATGAGGTGTGTTCGCACCCATAGGGGCCTCGCAAGTGCCGGTTTCAGGCATGTGAAGCGCATGGGCTAAAACCCGGCACTTGATCATCCGCCTGCCCGAGCGAAGGGCCTCTGTGGGCAGAGTTCCGCTTTCTGCACAACTTCCGCCCGCTGAACCTTTAAAAATCTTACGCCTGGTAAAAGCGTAAGGCCTGCTTTTAGAGTTTAATTTTTAAAAAAAATTAAAATTTTCACTCGTTTATAATTTAAAAATACTTTTAAAAAAGGTAAGTTTATTTTTAGCCCCGTAAAAAACCTTAATTATTTTTTTCAAAAAATTAACTTTTTGTTTAAAATATTTAATTTAATGTAATTTTAACTAATTTTAAATAAGTGATGTTTTAAAAAAAAAAATTTATTTAATGTTTAACTGTTTTTAAATGTGATCCTCATTCATACTTTGACAGATCCGTGCGTAGAGACCTGTCAAAAGTGTGAAGGGGGATTCCCTTCTTTGATTGGTTCCCCATGGCCCATGTGATCCATGGGGCGCTTGTGAACCGCATGCGCCCCTGGGATACCTGGACCTCTGCGCATTTCGTAGAGCAAAGGCCCAGGATCGCAAGCCTCAGGACCTACGGAGCCAGCAGGTAAGTGCGTAGATTTTTTTCCGATCGTAGGCATCCGCACGCAGGAAGCCTCCAATTGGAAATTCAGGGCCATGATTTTTAGATTTGAGGGTAGAAGAAAAAAATTCAATTGAAGATTGCTATAAATAATTGGATAGCTACTGTTTTGAAGCCGAATATTGAAGCTTCAATGATGACTACTCTTAGCTTGGTACCATTGATAGCACAGGAAGTTGGGAGTGGAACGGCAATATATGTCAAAGTCAGGATGGTGTGTGACTTGGAGGGGACCTTGGAAGTGATGATATTCCCAAGACATTTCTGCCCTCAGTGGCAGGGAAAGGAGGTAGTGTTGAAGTAACGTTGGTAAGTTAATGCATTGCATCTTGTAGACTGTGTACACTGTGTCCAGTGTGCCAGTGCTGGAGAGAATGAATATTGGCACCAGTGAAGCGAACTGCCCTGTCTTAAAGCTTGTCGAACTTCTTCAGTGTTGTTGAAGCTACACCCATCTAGCCGCGAGGTGAATATTCAATCTCACTCCTGATGTAAGCCTTGTAGATGGTGGAGATGCTTTGAGGGGTCAGGGGCAACGTTCCCCCCCCACCCCCATGGTGCATGGGCATCGATCGGGAGGTCCCGCACAGGCTACTCACCAGCTGTTTTTGCTGGAAAAGATACCGTGCATACAAAGCCACGCAGCAAAGTTAAAGGGACCATGCACGGAGAAAAAAAATTAGAGGGAACATTGAACAGGAGGTGAGTTACTCATCGCAGGGTACCCAGTTTCTGCCCTGCTCTTTTAGCCATGGAGTTGATGTGGTTGGCCCAGTTAAGCTTTTCGTCAGTGGTGACCTCCGAGATATTGATGGGGGATTTGGCAATGGTGGTACTATTAAAATTCAGTGTAAGGTGGCTGGGCTTTCTCTTGTTTGAGATGGTCATCAACCAGCACTTGTGTGTAACGAATGTTACCTATCACTTGCCAGCCCAAGCCTGGATGTTATCCAGGTCCTGCATTGGCTGGCATCAGCTGTTTCATGAATATTTTTCTAAACCATCATGAAATCATTCTTTTCCTCTTGCACTTGACAATGTGATCATTTTACTGAATTAAAATGCTAGGAAATGCATTACTATAAAGGTGAATCAGGCTAGTATTTTTATTTTCCTTTTGGTGAATGAACTTCCCTTGTATCCTTGACTATTCCAATGCTCTCCTTTCCGGCCTTCAATAAGGTACCCCATAATAGACTGATGAACAAGGTCAGAGAATGCAGAGTCAGGGGACAAGTAGCAGAATGGATAGCTAGCTGGCTTCAAGACAGAAAGCAGAGAGTAGGGTACCCAGCTTCTGCCCTGCTCTTTTAGCCATGGCGTTGATGTGGTTGGCCCAGTTAAGCTTTTTGTCAGTGGTGACCCCCGAGATATTGATGGGGGATTCGGCAATGGTGGTACTGTTAAAATTCAGTGTAAGGTGGCTGGGCTTTCTCTTGTTCGAGATGGTCATCAACCAGCACTTGTGTGTAATGAATGTTACCTATCACTTGCCAGCCCAAGCCTGGATGTTATCCAGGTCCTGCATTGGCTGGCATCGGCTTTCATTATCAGAGGAATTGTGAATGGATAAAGAATATTTTTCTAAACTGTGGTAGTGGTGTTCCACAAGGATCAGTGCTGGGACCACTATTGTTCACAATTTATATCAACGATTTAGACTTTGGAATCAAAAACACAATTTCTAAATTTGCGGATGACACCAAATTGGGGGGGATAGTCAATACTGAGGAGGACTGCAACAAATTATAGGAGGACATTAATAAACTTACACAATGGGCATATAATTGGCAAATGACATTCAAAACAGATAAATGTGAGGTATTACATTTTGGTAGGAAGAATAGGGAGGTCACATTACTTGGAAGGGTGCGAGTCGAGGTGGGGTAGAAGAACAAAGGGATCTCTGAGTACAGATACACAAATCACTAAAAGCTGCGACACAGGTTAGCAAGGCCATTTAAAAAAAAAGCAAACCAAACACTAGGGTTTATTTCTCATCACCATTGCGGGGGGTACCGTTATGTCTCACCATTCACTGCAACTCACTAAGGCACTTCCAAAGGTGCACACAAATCTGTCCAAGAATGCAAAGTGTTGAAAATAAAGGTTTCAATGTTTGACAGCACATTAACAGAAATGCGAGGGTATACATATCAGGAGAGGATGAACAGGCTGGGTCTCTTTTCTCTTGAAAAAAGGCTGAGGGGTGACCTAATAGAGGTCTTTAAAATTATGAAAGGTTTTGATAGAGTGGATACAGAGAGAATGTTTCCACTTGTGGGGAAGAGCATAACTAGAGGCCATCAATATAAGATAGTCACCAAGAAATCCAATGGGAATTCAGAAGAAACCTCTTTACCCAAAGAGCGGTGAGAATGTGGATCTCGCTACCACAGGGAGTGGTTGAAGTGAAAAAGTATAGATGCATTTAAGAGGAGGCGAGAAGGGAATAGAGGGTTTTGCTGATAGATTTAGATGATGAAAGACGGAAGGAGGCTCGAGTGGAGCATTAACGCCGGCATGGACTGGTTGGGTCAAATGGCCTGTTTCTGTGCCGTATAGCCTATGTAATCTTCCACCCTCCATAAACTTTAACTCATCCAAAACTCTGCTGCCCGGATCATAACTAGCACGAAGTACTGTTCACCCATCACCCATGTGCTCGCTGACCAATGCTCCCTCTACTTTTTTTTCGTGCACGGTCTCTTCAACTGGCTGCGCGACCCACTCAAAATTTCATGCATGTGCGGTTTCACCCACGTAAATGCCAGTGAGCGGTCTGCACGGAACTTTGAGACCGCTGCGCAGATTAACGGGAACATTGTAGTTGACCTACCATGGCTTCAGGTCCAACAGCGCCATGATTTAAAAAAATAAAATAAAAATTCTCATCCTTATTTTCAAATCCCTCCATGGCCTTGCCCCTCCCTGTCTCTGTAACCTCCTCCAAGATCTCTGCACTCCTCCAATTCTGGTCTCTTGCTCATCCCCGATTTTAATAGCTCCGCCATTGGCAGCCGGGCCTTCAGCTGTCTGGGCCCTAGGCTCTGGAATTCCCTCCCTAAGCCTCTCCACCTCTCTCTTCCTTAAAACCTACCTCTTTTTGGTCACCTGTCCTAATATCTACAAAAGCAAAATGCTGTAGATGTCTTTTCCATCTAGGAACTGTAATGATGATCAATATCGTTGCAGTATCTTGTTAGTATATAGCCCAAGACTATGACAAAATATATTATTAAATATGAGGCTACATCCACATAGAGAACTTAAATGTCTACATAGCTTCCCAAGGAACAAAGGCACTGTCTACTGCAATATTAAGTTATGCAGGTTTACTCCAGGCTGTACTGAGTAAGTTGGAGTAACTTTTGGGGTGCTGCAATCTGCAGCCTTGGACAAGGGAGGAGAAAAATGAGCTATCTGGTAACCCCTATTGTAAGTGTGGATGTGTAGTGAGAATAACATTGGATTCAGCTGTGACCTCTACAGTTGATTAGCATGGTGACACACTTTGAAGAATGTCCACCTGGGCAAAGTACCAGAAGGCCCCCAGTGCTCATGTAATTATACCTCAGCAAAATTAAGTGCCTTCACGAATGAAGCATATTTCTTTTAAAAATTGTTACACTGTGGATAGGTATTCAGCAAGGAACAATGCACATCAAATATGCCTAGAACACTACATGGTCTGGATTCAATGTGGTTAACTGTTCTAGATTGGGCTCTTCCAAAGACTTGACGACAATTTCCATAACCAGGTTGTGGTCTCTTGTGAACTGAAACTATCTCTGTCCTTGGCCATATTTGCTTTAGTGTAGCCTAGGTCTAAAGGTTTAGCTTGGTTGTAGTAAATTACTTACAGGATGCCCACCATGTTTTCTTGTTCCCCCAAATGATTGACTATATCGTACTGCTACATGACATGGAAGAAAACAAGTCAAGGTCAAGAGTCAGGAATGCTGTCAGAGAGAGAATTAATGGAGAAAATAAACCACAAACTTTTTTTTGGAAACCCTGGAAGAAAGTTGTGGCTATGATGTAGGAAGGTAATTTTGACCAGGCAATGAATAGGATGTAAAAGAATAAAAAGGTGTGAAAATAATGGAGTAAGTCATTTAAAAGGCAAGGAAAAGATTTCCATATATTCAGCATTTGAGATTTTTGCCCTTTTTATTGTAGTGACAGACTATCTGCATTGCTCAACTACATGTATTGGCTGCACATAAAACAAAGGGAATTTCATAAAGATGTCGCAGAGACATAGCTGGCTGATGCTATTTTATTAGTTAACCTATTTAAAACCATATAAAAGTAGAGACAATTTCTTCTGCCTATAGTGTAACAGCATTTTAAATTTTCTACTGTTAATTTGGCAAGTTTTTCTTTCAAAGTGCTGTATGTAGAAAATAATACACTGCGTACGTTGTATGTACTTACATTGTACTCTTATTTACCAGGCTGTGCTTGATAAAGCCACAGCACATACAAAGGCTTTACTTCAAAAAACAGGAGAACGAAACAAGATTTTAGAGAAGGTAACTATAGATAAATTCAAATATTTATTATTTTCCAATTCCTCTTCATTATTGTAAAACATTAAAAAAAACTCTGCAAGAGCACTTCAGCTAGTCCCACTCCCCCACCCTTTCCCCGTAGCCCTGCAATTTTTTTTCCTTCAGGTACTTATCCAACTCCCTTTTGAAAGCCGTGATTGAGTCTGCCTCCACCACCCTTTCAGGCAGTGCATTCTAGATCCTAACCACTCGCTGAGTAAACAAGTTTTTCTTATGTCGCCTTTGGTTCCTTTGCCAATCACCTTAAATCAGGGTCCTTTTGGTTCTCGACCCTTCTGCCAATGGGAACAGTTTCTCTCTATCTAGACCCTCGTGATTTTGATCACCTCTATCAAATCTCCTCTCAATCTTCTCTGCTCTTAGGAGAACAACCCCAGCTTCTCCAGTCTTTCCACGTAACTGAAGTCCCTCAACCCTGGAATCATTCTCCTAAATCTTTTCTACACCCTCTCTAAGGCCTTCACATCCTCCCTAAAGTGCGGTGCCCAGAATTGTGCACAATACTCCAGTTGAGGCCGAACCAGTGTTTTATAAAGGTTCATCATAATTTCCACACTTTTGTACTCTATACCTCTATTCATGAAGCCCAGGATCCCGTAAGCTTTTTTAACTGCTTTCTCAACCTGCCCTGCCACCTTCAACGATTTGTGCATATATACCCCCAAAGTCTCTTTGTCCATACACCCCCTTTAGATTGTTCCCTTTAGTTTATATTTCCTCTCATTCTTTCTACCAAAATGCATCACTTCACACTTTTCTGCATTAAATTTCATCTGCCACGTGTCTGCCCATCCAGGGAGTTGGATAAGTACCTGAAAGAAAAACATTTGCAGGGCCACAGGGAAAGGGCGGGGGAGTGGGACTAGCTGAGGTGCTCTTGCAGAGAGCCGGCACGGGCCGAATGGCCGCCTTCCGTGCTGTAACCATTCTGATTCTAATGCACCTTAGGTTGGCACTGGAAAATAAGTGTGTAATAGTTTGTTGCCCTTTTACAGGAAGTGAATGTATTACAGTGGGAAAATGACTTCAAACAGGATAAATTTAAGAATTTGGAACAGTCCTGGATTGGAAGATATGATCGGTTAGTAGACTTATCATGAATACAAAAGAGTGCAGCAAATTTTTAGTGATAATTCATTGTTTTGGAGCCTTGTAGTAAAAGTGTAGTGACCACGTGCGACATTGACATGATAAAACCTCTCTTTCAGAAACATTAAAGGTTTTGCAATAAATCCTGCCTAGTTTCTGTTTCCCTTAGTGACTGCTAATAATGCTTATTTCACTGTGCATCCTGACTGTGCAGTTCCTGTGGGAGGAATATATCGCCAGATCAGGCTGCTTGCAGGGTGGGCAATGCAAGTGGGCAGGTGGGTTTGAGGCTGCTTGTTTAACCCTGGGTTTTTGATTACCACGTCCTCTCGCAGTGCTTCCATTCACTCCATGTCCTGGGTATTCATTCCTCATGAATGCTATGAATTTTTTTTTTGTTTCTTCCCCTGTACCTTCTCTCATTTGGTTCCTTATTCCTCTAGGGGTTTTGTTGGTAGCCTGTAGAGTGAATTCCATATTGGGTGCAGGGTAATGGAGAGGTAATGGCTCAAGCTTTGTGCTTGGATCTGTTCCGCCAGCTGGCTGCACAGTGCACAAGTTCTGATTCATTAGGGCGTCTGCTGGGGTTAGAAAACTCGTGTTGCAATTCTCACTTATGTTGTAGTGTCTGATAGCCTTGCACTTATTCACTGTGCATCATACTGTCTTTCTCCATGAAGTAACATTGTGCAAAAGTTTGTCTGCAATATGTCAAATCAAGCATATATGTCTCTTATCAAGTGTGTAGTGATCACTGTATGAGTCCATAGCAATAGATTGTTTGTTGTTTCGAGTTCCTATGTCCATGGGAGGATGGGCTGTGGCTAGGGCAAAGATGCCTTTCTTTTTCCCTCGTTAGTTGCTCTTGGATCTCCCCACCCCAATCACTCGACTTACAACTACCTTTGAACCGTTCTGATTGAGTTTTTGGGTGCTCTTTCCCACTTAATTTCCTGTCCCCCTCTTCCCCTCCTACCTGTTGGTATCCAGTGTCATTCTGCTCCGTCTGGAACTTTGTCTTTCACTTGTCCCAAATGTGGTGTGGGGGGAATCTTTGGGCTGCCAACTCTTTTCCCTGGATTGTGGGAGTCTGCTGTGATGCCGTTGGCCTGTCCAACATTTCAGTGTTTTTGAGGTTATTTGTGGGTCACTGGAGGTGTTCTGTATGCTTTTTCGTAATCTTCTGATAGGCTGGTGTTGCCATGTGGGCACAGGGTGGGTTTTCTATCGTGGGGGAGGGTTGGTTCCAGGTATGTTTTTCCAATTTAGTAAAGACAAGGCTGCATCTGGGGTCTTAAGGGGGTGGGGGAGAGAAATGGGTGCCTTATGTTAGAATTTTCAATCTTGCAATATAAAGCATTCTGTACTGAACACTCTCGCTTTTTGGAGGGCCAGCTTGATGTTGTCGAAGGCCTTGCATTTCCAGTTCTGGGGACACGTCACTGGAGGCACAGATCTCTCTTGGTCTTTGCTCAGGACATTATCAGTTTTAGTCTGTAAGTTGTGCATGCACCACAAAGGCTCTCGGATGTTACAGGTGTGGGCATGGGGGCTAGTGTTTTATGGGCCCTGTCCAGTGCCAGGTCCACTTTGTCACGAGGCCAAGGCCACGAGGGATCTGGAGATGATCTGGATGAAGGGTACAAGCTGTTTTTCCCCCAGGCCTTCTGAAATTTTCTACCCTTTCTGGTAGTTGAGACTCCCTTCTTATACCCTTGCTCTCATTCAAAACCTATGGAGTCTTACTGAATCAATCACTAGCTTACACCCAATTCCACAAAATCCAATCATAAAGATGCCATGTCCACAGCACCTTTGCATACTCGGGTCCTGGTCTTACGAGCCTTGCATCATCTGTTTTTGACCATCACAACTCGTATCTGGGGCAGTTATAGCAACACACAAAAACATGTCTCCACATTCGAGATACTGTGCCCTTGATGGTCCTGTGAAAAGGCCTATGTTTTTGGCTCACTGCTAGACATCATAACATTCCAACACGGTTGCAACCACAACTGATCTTGGTTCCCACAGCTAGCTCCATACTGTTGGCTAATATCCAACTTTCGTTAATTCACCCAACAGCTTCCCTATTCGACCATAGTTGTCCTCTTTCTCACCCCAGGTGTCTGGGTTACGGCTTACTCACAGACTTTAATTATAAGCAAAAGGGTTACATGTCTAATATAATTCAGGTTACCATTGCATACAGTTGATGATTACAGACTTTTACGTTTAAATCTTAAACACGATTATAAATCCATTACTGATGATTATATCACAAAAGATAGAAAAGAAGTATTCTAAAAAAACATCTAATCCATGATAATCTTAGTGTGATGTTCCTGATTGTCTCGTCATCTATTTTCGTGGACATTTCTAGGTCCTCCTTTAGCAGTTGAGTTATCTGAGCCTGCAGCGTTATTATCTCTGCTATTCAGAGTCTCAGAATTCTATTCTGGATGGCTACCAGGAAACTTTCATTGAGTTTTCTACCTACTGCTTATAATTTCATGTGGCTAGGTTTGATCTGCCTGTGCTTTGGGACTGGTCAGATGGACTGCAATAGTCACTTGCAGTTCTGTACATCCCTCTGTTCCTATACTGCTGGTTGATCAAACAGCAGATATTTGGATTTGGTTGGAGTCATGTATTTAGTTTGTGGTTATCGTAATATAATGTCACTATTTTAATTTAGCTGGACTTACTCTTTGGGTTTAGGTGTCAAATAATTATCTATGATCATTGAAGGCCCTTTACTATAAATTCTATTCCCTTAGTAAGTGTTTACATAAGAACACTTCAGACTTCAGTTTTCCTTTTCTTCACAGAATGTGCATTGAAAATGCTGAACTTGTAACAACTTTGGAGGCAAGAGATGCTGAGATTCGGGATCTCAAATCAGAAAATGCTAGTAAGTTTAGTGTGTTATTGTAGTGTGACAGGATATCGGAGCTCTTCATCCCATCAGTCTGGGATAGATTCAGATGCAAATCCCAGAGATGAAAGGAATGTTAAAAATCTGGTTGAGTAAGTAACCGCAGATGTAGTAGTTTTCAGATGTTTTGTTTTTCTTTTTACCCTCTCCAATTTTCTCCCTCCCACTCCTCCTAAACCCCCACCACTACCAACTCATTGCTGTTGTGAGATTTCACTGGGCTGATTGACCTGAAGTACCTTGGCCAGTATTCATGAGAGTCTTGACATTGAGTGCTGGCAGACTATTTGACTTCAGGGTGTATTACAGCAAAGCCTGCTCCTGTCCCCACCAATATTCGCACCGATAGACTTCCAGCAGGGGTTGCAAGATAGCTATCTGAAGCAGGGACCTTGATTGTTTTTCCCCCATCCCTAATCCAGGAGCACTGAGGTCAATTGTAGCGACTCTACCATAATTTCAGCTGACATGTAATAAACTAGCGATTGAACTTGGAACCTCCTGGTTTGGATGGTCCAGCTATTAACTTGCTGAGCCAACAGGTGATCCCCTAGGAACATTTTTGAACCCACTGTATTTTTTCTCTCTCGCTCAAATTACCATTATTCATTTTTGGACCTTGACTGTGAAT
Source organism: Squalus acanthias (assembly GCA_030390025.1). NCBI lineage: Eukaryota > Metazoa > Chordata > Chondrichthyes > Squaliformes > Squalidae > Squalus > Squalus acanthias. Next base: position 149,412,393 of record CM059425.1, read on the forward strand.
ATTGGCAGACTATTCAATAACCCATTCCAGCCAAATTCCTGCTTGCGTCCTCTCTAGATACCCATAGATGCACTTCCAGCAGGGATCATTGGAAAGTGATTAGGAGTGAGTTCCTTTGCCAGGTTTTTCCTCCCTAACCCAGGTGCTGAGCTCAGTTGTAGCAATAGCCTCTCAGTTGGATCAACTCAGTTAGCAGACTAGGGATCAGATTTACCATCTTCCCTGATCTGTAGTGTTTGTTTTTTAATTTCCTTTTCCCACCTATATGCTCCTTTGCACTCCATCTTTCGAGATATTGACCTCTTTCTGGAGTATGGATCATGACCTCTGATACCTTGCCCGAATGATTATGATTAGTGCGTCAACATTGATGGTGAGTTTTGGCAGGCTCTTTGATTGCGTGGGCATGATGACCAAGCCCATTTATCACCCCTCCTGTCCCTAGTGCAGAGTACTGAAGCCAATTCTAGTACCCTTCCTGCTGTTCTGGGTGAGATCTTGAAACAGTACAAAAGAGAGAGAAAACCAAGATTTTCCTGGTCTGTATGTCGCAGCTGTTTACTGGCTGAACCTGCTGAGGGATCAACGTTTAGTGTTCTAATTCCATACATTGTATTTGTCATTGGATGATATAAAGCCGACTAAGGGTGTGCTTGTTAGTATCCGATTTACTTTTAAACTGTTGATTTCTAATGTAATATATCCAGGTGCAAATACAATAGACGTTAGCTTGAAATCAAATTTCTTTTTTTGACATCTAGCTATTTTAGAAGTTTACAGAACAAGAAGTCTCGCTCTGTCTGCATTATATATTTTGTATCCCTCCTTTAATATACCCACACCATGTATCATTCCCTAGCTGAAAAGGTGGGCATGCCATATGGTCTCAGACTTCCACTATGCTATTCTGTAACTTACTGTTGGAAGCTTTGCAATAGGAGCCTGAGGTCACATACGCTCTTCAATTTTCCCTCCTTTGCTGTGGGCTCCTGGCCTTTGTTTGGTGCCTTGTGATGGCCTCACAAAGCATCCTTGCACTGAGACGCACTCTGTTGCATCAGTAACATACTGTGCCCTCAAACCCCTTGTGCGCCTGAAAGATTTTGGAATACCAATTAAATTTTGACAGGATAATATTCTGATCTAACTTTACCTTCACCAGTTAACCAATGGCATTTTATCCCAATCAGATTAGGGAATTAGCATAGCAACTTGGACTTTTCTACTTTCACTCGGAGGAATCAAATGACAGCAGCTTTATAATTAAAAGTCAACTTTCTGAGCAGATTTAGAGTCCATACATTGTATTTGTCATTGGATGATATAAAGCCGAATAAGGGTGTGCTTGTTGGTATCCGATATACTTTTAAACTGTTGCAAAAACAAAACACACTATCTGTACTTGCATTGATAATTTTCTTTTTATTATAAACAAAACTTATGTTGATATAATCTGATTTAAAAGACTATCGCAGTGGCCAGATTTGGAAACATTGAAGGCTGATTTGTGTCTTCCTCTTGGTAGTATCAAATGGTTACTGTGACCCTTCAAATATTTATATTTGTTTTGTTTTCTTAGTTTTGAACCAGCAGTGTTCAGAACTACTTGCAATGCTCGATGTAAAGGATCAACACACTTTCCAAAGAACGTTGCTGACAAAGAAGAATGGCTTCACTGAGGTTACAGCACTGGAGGTAAAAATCCCAGAAACCCCTTTACTTACTGTTTTCTATTTCTGTTTTCATTCTACGTTTACTTTGATGTAAAACAATACAGGTTGATCAGTACATTGGTTATCAAATTGAAAAGGTACAGATTTATTTAGAGGCATTGTACTGCATTTCTTGATGCTCTAGTTGGTTGTGTGATGAAACTTTGCTTTGCCCATCTATGGTGCACTCAATTTTGGGTATGCTATTAGAAATAGAGATCCTCAGAGAATGAGAACAAGATAAAAAAATCAGGGTGGAAATTGTTCACTTGAGACTCCTTCTGATCACCGGTTCAAGAGTAGCATTAGCAGAGATTTGGGACCACATTGAGTGCCAAGCCCTGAGGCAGATAACCGTGATGAAGACTGAATTGTTTGGGAGGGGGGAGTGGAAAAAGCATTAAAAGGGAGGGAAAGCAAAACCTGCTGGCTTGTCAAATTTTCACTTTAAGAATGCATCCTGCTCTTCGCATAGTGCCATGGGATCTTTTGTGTCCATTCAGGCAGACAGACGAGGCCTTGATTTAACATTTCATCTGAAAGGTGGCACCTACAACGATGTAGCACTCCCTAATATCAGCCTAGATTATGTGCTTAAATGCTGGGATGGGGCTTGAACCCACAACCTTCTGACTAAAAAGTGCTACCAACTGGTCAAACTGATGGTCCAGGAAATATTTTCCCAGGTGTGACTTGTCCCTTCGGTCAATACTGATGTGGCCATTTCTGTTTTGGTGTGAATTTGGTTACAAACTTTGGGGGGAGTGGTTCTGTGTCACTGTAAACAAACTGCTAACCTTCTGCATTTGGGAGCCCAACAATGGCCCAGAAATTAAACATCGATGGTTCCCGCGGGGGTAAGGATTCCCCGCAATATCGCACTCCGCGCCTACCTTTTTGTTTCGGGCCCACACGAACTTCAGTTTCAGGGCCTCTCCCTGTTGCAACCGTGCAGTGCTTGCATGTCCCAGAGGCGCAATTAGTTTGTGCGAGCTCTGGGATCACGTGATTCAGTTAGAGCCAATGGTAGCACACCATCTTTCATTCATAGTTTTGACAGCAAGAGCTGTCAAAGCTATGAATACTACAAGCCCCCAAAAGAACAGCTAAACCACAATTAAATTTTAAAAAAAAGCCATCACATTAATAAAATAACTATAGTTAAATAAATTAACCACTTTAAACAAAAAATTACATTTTTGAAAAAATTTAAAATCTTTTTAAAAGTTATAAAAATAAACTTACCTTTCTTTAAAGTCTCTAAAAAAAAATAAACCTGTTGAAAAAAATTTAAAATAACACTTAATTAACTACTTACCTTGTTAAAAGGGGGTCCTACGCCTGCTTTCTTATGTGTAAAATCTTCACCACTTACCTGCGCGTTCAAACCTGAAAAAAAAACTAAGTGCACTGCGTGCGCACAACCTGTAGTGCGCACGCGGTTCACTTAGGAACCGCCCCCTTTGCAATACACGAAGTGCCGGTTTCCCGCGCATGCGCAGTGCATGCAGGAAACCGGCAATTCGGGACCTAATACGCGAGAGTACACAGTGCATACTCTCGCGTATTAGGTCTAATTTTCGGGCCATTAGATCAGTTGGTGCTTATGAACTGCTGTAAGAATGCAGTAGTTATATATTATTTGGAATTTTTTAGACAAACATTTGGCGATTATAGTTTAGCTGACTGTACCACTCCATTAATCCAGATTCCTGTTGTTTTCCTTCAGCTGGGAGTGCTTGGAGCATGTCACTGTAATGGCACTGGAGCGGGGCCCTGTGCATGTGCCAGAACGGCAGCTGCTACACGGAAACAGCTACTGCAGCTGAAGCAAGAGGTTTGTTACTTGTGAAGTTTGTTATTAGGATAAAAATACAGGTTTTAAATCCAAATCAGTCGTATATCAGTAAAAGTTTCTTCTGCCATTGTGACACTTGAGGTTCATAATGCAGTTGTTTTTACTACATTAGACTGTGTGAATCTTTAAAAAAAAAACCTGAATGCTTAAACTTTATTGAAGAGCTTATTCTAGGCCTAAACTCTTCCTTAAACAAAGATGTGTCTGTAAGAGTCTGAGGAGGTGAATTTCCTTGGCGCTTCTCCCGCTGCGCTACCATAACTTTGGAAGTTAAACTGAAACTACATTTACACGTAGAAACGGGGTTTCTGCCAAACCTTCGCCAAAGTTACGGTGGCACAAGCCCTGAGGAAATTCATTCCCTTAATATTCTCACTTAGCTCTCCCGTTATAATTGGTGTAAGACTGGGAAACAATATATCTAATGCGTGCAAAGAAGAGCTAGAGCATCTCGGTTTAGTTCATGAATCAAGTGGCCTTTTCTTCAATTCTTCTAAATTCAACATAGCAGATTAGAGAGATTAGCAGATTTTGCTAGACTGACTACTGCAGTGCTCTTTTTACTAAAAAAAAACCCCCCAACATTCTTGGCTTCTGGAGAGGGTATTATACTTTTTTTAAAATTCATTCATGGGATGTGGGCGTCGCTGGCAAGGCCAGCATTTATTGCCCATTCCTAACTGAGTTGGCATCTGATCCAGTGGGCTGTAGAAAGGATGAAGATCATCATCATGGAAGCTGTATAAGCCAGCAAGGTGTGCTGCACAGATAGAAGGCTGAATTAAGCAGTTTGATGGGACGAAGTAGCACCTGGACTGTATTGCTAAACTAATAGCACGATGACAGACATAATGGTATTCATGCTGCATTCCTAAAGGTTGCTATGCCCAAAAGGGGTAGTGATAATAGTCTTAGAGATGAGTGCTGCAAACCATCGACTCACCTTGGATCTGCCTCTCTGGTGGTTTCTATCCACAAGAAGGGGGTCTTGGTGATATTTGTATTTCTTGAGGTGGTTTAGGTCAATGCAATGCATATATTGCATACATTGGAACTCTGCAGTGTAATCATAAAGCTACAAACTAGGTTTAGTTTTCATGAAAAATATATGGAACAGGTTATGACTTTGCACAAGATCTTAAAAGGTCATTAAGCTCAGAGGAAATCCACTTGCATTTCTCTTCGACTGTTGAAAAGCTTTGACTTGCTGGCTCATGAAGAAGCTGGAAGTTACAGGAGTACATGCCTGAGTCTTAGATTTTATCTAGTGTGTGCACTTCAGTTCCAAGCCTCCCTGAGCATGTCTTTCAAAATATCTCCATCGTAATCCATCCTACATGATGAATTCATCAATAAATTAATGACGAAACGGATGGCCTCCGAGTGGCTATTCCAAGGATATCTGAAAGAATTGTGACTCTTTATGCAGGTGATAATGAGTTAATGGACTTCATAGAGCAACGGATTAACTAGTAAAATATGGCTGTGCCTTCAAGTGCATTATTATGGCTGTGCATGGCTTAAGAGGGGATTGCAAACGTATAGATTAGAATTTACAAGGGCCATCTGTCAGTTCCTAGAGGGTGCAGAGGAGAATGGTACCAGTGATGAAAGATTTAGTTACGTAGAGAAACTGGGGTTGTTCTCCTTGGAGAAGGTTAAGGGGAGATTTGTTAGAGATGTTCAAAATCGATAAGGAAAAACTGTTTCTAGCAGCAGAAGGGTCGGTAACCACAGGACTCCGATTTAAGAACCAGAGGCGACATGAAGAAAATTTAAAAATTATGCAGCGAGTCGTTATGATCTGGAATGCACTGCCTGAAAGGGTGATGGAAACAGATTCAATAATGGCCCAGAAATTCCGTTCGGAAAAATCTGCGCCTGGACTGGAGGGCTCCCGGGAGGCGCAGAATTCCGTTGCTGTGCCTCTTCAAACTGCCGGTGTGCAGGGCACGCGTATCCCAGGGGCGCAGCTCGTTCGCAGCGTCCCTGGGATCACGTGGGCCATGGGAAGCCAATCAGAGCAGGGAATCTCCATTCATAGATTTGACAGGAAGACCTGTCAAATCTATGAATAGAGATCAGCCCCAAAACATAAGTAAAACTTCAAATAAATTTTTTTTAAAAATCACATTTTTAAAATGACTATAAATTACATAAATTAACTATTTTAAACAAATTTAAATTTTTGAAAAAATAATTAAAGTTTTTAACGGGGCTAAAAATAAACTTTAAAGTATTTTAAAATGATAAATCAGTGGAAATATTTTTTTTACTTTCTTAAACTATTAGCCTGCTAAAAGCAGGCCTTGCGCCTGCTTTTCTAGGCGCAGCTGTTCCCGACTTACCTGGACTCAAGCCAGTGTGAAAAAAACGAAAGTTTCTAACATACGCGCTGCCTATCCGGCGCAGGCGTTTGACCTGGGAAGCCCTTTCTGCAGAGAACGGAAGTGCCGGTTTCCAGTGCATGCGTAAAACTGGCACTTCCGTTGGCCCTACGGGTGAGTACACAGCGCATACCCACCCGTAGGGAACGGAATTTCTAGGCCAAATAACTTTCAAAATGGAATTGGATAAGTAATTGAAAAGGGAAAAAATTGCTGGACTATGAGGAAAGAGCAAGGGAGTGGGACTAACTGGATAGCTCTTTCAAAGAGCTGGCACAGGCACGATGGGCCGAATGGCCTCCTGTATTGTATCATCCAACTTTTTAGCTTAAGTTGTTTGGCACTGTGCTGAGAAGGAGGGTTTTTTTATTCGTTCCTGGGATGTGGATGTCGCTGGCAAGGCCAGCATTTATTGCCCATCCCTAATTGCCCTTGAGAAGGTGGCAGTGGTGAGCTGCCTTCTTGAACCGCTGCAGTCCATGTGGTGAAGGTACTCCCACAGTGCTGTTGGGGAAGGGAGTTCCAGGATTTTGACCTAGCGACGATGAAGGAACGGCGATATACTTCCAAGTCAGAATGGTGTGTGACTTGGAGGGGAACTTGGAGGTGGTGGTGTTCCCATGCGCCTGCTCCCCTTGTCCTTCTAGGTGGTAGAGGTCGCAGGTTTGGGAGGTGCTTCGAAGAAGCCTTGGCGAATTGTTGCAGTGCATCTTGTAGATGGTGCACACTGCAGCCACCGTGTGCCGGTGGTGGAGGGAGTGAACCTTTAAGGTGGTGGCTGGGGTGCCAATCAAACAGGCTGCTTTGTCTTCCTTATCTCTGTTCAATGGATGGTAGCATAGTGGTTGTTACTGGACTAGTAATCCAGAGGCCTGGACTAATGATCCGGAGACACAAGTTAAAATCCCACCATGGCAGCTGGGGAATTTAAATTCAGTTAATTAAATAAATCTGGAATAAAAAGCCAATAATGTCCTTTAGGGAAGGAAATCTGCTATCCTTACCCGGTCTGGCCTAAGTGACTCCAGACCCACAACAATGTGGTTGACTCTTAACTGCCCACTAGTAAGCCACTCAGTTGTATCAAACCGCTACGAAAAACAATAAGAATAAAACCAGACGGACCATCCAGCATCGACCGAGGCGCAATGGATTCGGACACGACAAAGGTACACCCAGCCCAGTCCACACTGCAAAGTCCTCCTCACTAACGTCTGGAGACTTGTGCCAAAATTGAGCGCTGTCCCACAGACTAGTCGAGCACCAGCCTGACATAGTCATACTCACAGAATCATAGGTTCAGCCAACTTCCCAGACTCCTCCATTACCATCCCTGAGTATGTCCTGTCCCACCGGCTGGCAGGACAGACACACTAGAGGTAGCGGTACAGGGGTATACTGTCTGGAGCGAGTGGCCCTGGATCCTCAACATTGACTCAGGACACCATAAAGTCTCATGGCTTCAGGTCAAGCATAGGCAAGGAAACCGCCTGCTGATTACCACCTACTGCCCACCCTCAGCTGATGAATCAGTACTCCTCCATGTTGAACACCATTTGGAATAAGCACTGAGGGTAGCAAGGGGACAGAATGTACTCTGGGTGGGGGACTTCAATGTCCATTGCCAAGAGCGGCTCGTTAGCGCTAATACTGACAGAGCTGGCCAGGTACTGAAGGACATAGCTGCCCAACTGGGCCTGTGGCAGGTGGTGAACCAACACGAGAGGAAAAACCCACTTGACCTCATCCTCACCAATCTACCTGTTACAGATGCATCTGTCCATATCAGTATTGGTAGAAGTGACCACCGCACAGTCCTTGTGGAGATAACGTCCTGTCTTCACACTGAGGACACCCTCCATCGTGTTGTGTGGCACTACCACCGTGCTAAATGGGATAGATTCGGAAAAGATCTAGCAGCTCAAAACTGGGCATCCATGAGGCGCTGTGGGCTATCAGCAGCAGCAGAACTGTATTGCACCACAATCTGTAACCTCATGGCCTGGCATATTCCTCACTCCACCATTACCATCAAGCCAGGGGACCTACCCTGGTTCAATGAGGAGTGTAGACGAGCAAGCCAGGAGCAGCACCAGGCATACCTAAAAATGAGGTACTAACCTGGTGAAGCGACAACACAGGACTACATGCATGCTAAACAGCGGAAGCAGCATGCTATAGACAGAGCTATGCGATCCCACAACCAATGGATCAGATCAAAGCTCTGCAGTCCTGCCACATCCAGTCATGAATGGTGGTGGACAATTAAACCTCTAACGGGAGGAGGTAGGCTTCATGAACATCCCCATCCTCAATGATGGCGGAGCCCAGCACATAAGTGCAAAAGACAAGGCTGGAGCATTCGCAACCATCTTCAGCCAGAAGTGCCGAGTGGATGATCCATCTCGACCTCCTCCTGAGGTCCCCACCATCAGCCAGTCTTCAGCCAATTGAATTCACTCCACGTGATATCAAGAAACGGCTGAGCACACTGGACACAGCATAGGCTATGGCCCTGACAACATCCCAGCTGTAGTGCTGAAGACCTGTGCTGCAGAAATAGCTGCACCTCTAGCCAAGCTGGTCTAATACAACCACAACACTGCCATCTACCCGACAAAGTGGAAAATCGCACAGGTATGTCCTGTCCATAAAAGGCAGGACGAATCTAATCCAGCCAATTATCACCTCATCATTCTACTCTCAATCATCAGCGAAGTGATGGAATGTGTCGTCGACAGTGCTATCAAGCGGCACTTACTCACCAATAACCTGCTCACTGATGCTCAGTTTGGGTTCCGCCAGGGCCATTTGGCTCCAGACCACATTACAGTCTTGGTCCAAACATGGACAAAAGCACTGAATTCCAGGCGTGAGGTAGGCTTCATGAACTGTCATAAGGTCCGAAGTGGGGATGTTCACTGATTATTGCACAGTGTTCAGTTCCAATCGCCAACTCCTCAGATAATGAAGCAGTCTATGCCTGTATGCAAATGTGACACCATTGTTCAAGAAAGGGTGTAAGGACAATCCTAGTAACTACAGGCCGGTCAGTTTAACATCAGTGGTGGGTAAAGTTTTAGAAACAATATTCAAGGAAAAAATTAACGGGCACTGGGAGAGATGTAAGCTGTTTAAGGAGAGCCAACACGGATTTGTAAAAGGCAGATCGTGTTTGACTAATCTAATTGAATTTTTTGATGAAGTAACAGAGAGGATTGATGAGGGGAATGCAATGGATGTTGTCTACATGGGTTTTCGGAAGGCGTTTGACAAAGTACCACATAGAAGGCTGGTTAACAAAATTGAGGCTCATGGAATAGGTGGGTCAGTGGCAGCTTGGATAAGGAATTGGCTTAAAGACAGAAAACAGCGAGTTGTGGTAAATGGCTGTTTTTCAGACTGGAGGATGGTAGACAGTGGTGTTCCCCAAGGGTCAGTGCTGGGGCCACTGCTTTTTTTGATTTCTATAAATGACCTGGATTTTGGAATACAAAGTAGAATTTCTAAATTTGCCTATGACACCAAACTTGGGGGGGTGGCAAACTGTGATGATATCAATCAACTGCAACAGGACATAGAAAGGCTAGCAGAATGGGCAAACAAGTGGCAGATGGAATTTAATACAGAGAAGTGCGAGGTGATGCATTTTGGCAGAAGGAACAGGGAGAGGCAATATACACTTAATAGTACAGTTTTAAAGAGCGTGCAGGGACAGAGGGACCTGGAAGTTAATGTGCATAGGTCCCTGAAGGTGGCAGGACATATTGAGAGAGTGGTTAACAAAGCATATGGGATCTTGGGCTTCATAAATAGAGGTATTGAGTACAAAAGTAGAGAAGTTATGCTAAATCTTTATAAAGTGCTGGTTAGGCCACAACTGGAGTATTGCGTCCAGTTCTGGTCACCACACTTTAGGAAGAATGTGAAGGCCCTTGAGAGGGTGCAGAGGAGATTTACCAGAATGGTTCTGGGGATGGGGGATCTTAACTGCAAGGACAGGTTGGAGAAGCTGGATTTGTTTTCATTAGAGCAAAGGAGGTTGAGGGGTGATTTGATAGAGGTGTACAAGATTATAATGGGTTTGGATAGGCTAGACAGGGAAAGGCTGTTCCCACTAGTTGATGGTACAAGGACTAGGGGACACAGATTTCAGGTGTTGGGCAAGAGATACAGGGGGGACGTGAGGAAAAAAAATTTTACGCAGCGAGTGGTGATGACCTGGAATTCGCTGCCGACGGAAGTGGTGGAAGCGGCTCACTCAGTGTTTTCAAGGGGAGACTGGATAGGCACTTGAGGGATAGAGCGGGGGAATGGGACTGACTGGATTGCTCTACAGAGAGCCGGCATGGACTCGATGGGCCGAATGGCCTCCTTCTGTGCCGTTATGACTCTATGACTTGGACAACATTCAGGCTTGGGCTGATAAGTGGCAAGTAACATTTGCCACACAAGTGCCCGGCAATGACCATCTCCAAGAGCAAGTCCAGCCACCTCCTCTTGACTTTCAATGGCATTACCATCGTCGAATTCCTCCACCATCAATGTCCTGGGGTGTCACTATTGACTAGAAACTTAACTGGGCTGACCACATAAATACTGTGGCTACAAGAGCAGGCCAGGGGCTGGGTATACTGCAACAAGTGATCACCTGACTCCCCAAATCCTTTCCACCATCTACAAAGCACATGTCAGGAGTGTGATGTAATACTCACAACTTGCCTGGATGAGTGCAGCTCCAACAACACTCAAGAAGCTCGACGCCATCCAGGACAAAGCAGCCCGTTTGATTGGCACCCCATCCACCACCTGAAACATTCACTCCCTCCACCACCGGCGCAACGTTGCTGCAGTGTGCACCATCTATAAGATTCACTGCAGCAACTCGCCAAGGCTTCTTCGACAGAACCTCCCAAATCCGCGACCTCTACCACCTAGAAGGACAAGGGCAGCAGGCGCATGCGAACGCCACCACCTGCAAGTTCCCCTCCAAGTCACACACCATCCTGACTTGGAAATATATTGCCGTTCCTTCATCGTCATTGGGTCAAAATCCTGGAACTCCCTCCCTAACAGCACTGTGGGAGTACCTTCACCACATGGACTGCGGCGGTTCAAGAAGGCGGCTCACCATCACCTTCTCAAGGGCAATTAGGAATGGGTAATAAATGCTGGCCTTGCGAGCAACGCCCACATCCCGTGAATTAATGTTCTTTAAATGTCCGCAAAGTCTCAATTCTGTTTAAGTTTGAGGTTATAAGTTATGTATGTAAATGTTCTACTTCATGGTTTGTAGCCCCTGATATGTATGAGACAGTAAGGCTTCCTTCCTTCACTGTGCAATATCCAGGACTAAGCTGGGAGGTGGATTTGTGGCAGAATAAAAGTTTCAATCTGTTCCTCAGCACAGTGGTCACATTTCTTTTCCTAGGCCCCTTATGTGAAGACCCATATTAAGCAGTTGGTGATCAGTAAAGTTGCTATATGACATTGTACTTGGATGTCCTGACATCAAGGTGGCTGGTATGTTTTAAACTGGCCAGCATAGTTCCACAACCTGAACGCAGATGCCTGTCAAATTACAGGTATGCAAATTCTGAGGTATAACATGATCGCTTCAAAGTGCCACCTGGAGCTTGGGTATGTGATGTGTGGCCAAGATTTTCTGTCTACCTCGACTATAGGAAAGCTGCAAAGTAAATGGCATTTCTAAACGCCAACCATTCTTTAGTTTGCTTTCTCATTGTCATGACTTTGACAAAAGTCCCAAATGTAATTTCGGAACTTGTCAACGAAGTTATTTTTTCATGTCTAATCTTGAATCATTAGTTTGATCTTCAGAGAAAGCAAGAGGAAGAGGCCTATGTAATGGCTGATGCTTTTAGAATTGCTTTTGAACATCAATTGAAAAGGACAAATGACCAAACTCTCCGAATTACTGAAGTGGAAAAACTGCACAGAAAAGATCTCAAGAAAGGACTTGTGTGGAAACGACCCAAAGAAGAAGGTAAATCCTCAGTGTTTGACCTGTTAAGATGTCGAGTTATGTTCTGTTGAATAGTGCATCTGTTTCTTATATTAACTGTGTGTGCAAATCTGTATGTCAAGTTCAACCATAAATCATTTCAAACTCAACTATTTTTTGAGCATTCCACAGGATCAATGTGTTCTTAATAAGAACATAAGAAATATGAGCAGAAGTAGGCCATTTGGCCCTTCGAGCCTGCTCCACCATTCAGTAAGATCATGGTTGATCTTCTACCTTGTCTCCACTTTCCTACACTATCCCCATATCCCTTGATTCCCTTAATATTCAAAAATCTAGCGATCTCTGTCTTAAATATACTCAACTGACTGAGCCTCCACAGCCCTCTGGGGTAGAGAATTCCAAAGATTCACCATCCTGAGTGAAGAAATTTCTCATCTCAGACCTAAATGGCCGACCCCTTATTCTGAGACTGTGACCCCTGGTTCTAGACTCTCCAGCCAGGGGAAACATTCTCCCTGCATCTACCCTGTCAAGTCCTGTAAGAATTTTGTATGTTTCAATGAGATCACCTCTCCTTCTTCTAAACTCTAGAGAATATAGGCCTAGTCTACTCAATCTCTCCTCATAGGACAATCCCCCCCATCCCAGGAACCAGTCTGGTGAACCTTCGTTGCACTCCTTCTATAGCAAGTATATCCTTCCTTGGGTAAGGAGACCAAAACTGTACACAATACTCCAGGTGTGGTCTCACCAGGGCCCTATATAATTGCAGTAAGATGTCGTTACTCTTATTCTCAAATCCTCTTGTAATAAAGGCCAACATACCATTTGCTTTCCTAATTGCTTGCTGTACCTGCATGTTAACTTTCAGTGATTCGTGTACAAGGACACCCAGATCCCTCTGAACACCAACATTTCCCAATCTCTCACCATTTAAAAAATACTCTGCTTTTCTATTTTTCCTACCAAAGTGGATAACTTCACATTTCTCCACATTATATTCTATTTGCCATGTTCTTGCCCACTCACTTAGCTTGTCTATATCCCCTTGAAGCCTCCTTGCATCCTCCTTACAACTTACCCACCCAGCTTTGTATCATCAGCAAATTTGGATATATTACATCCAAATCATTGATGTAGATTGTGAATAGCTGAGGCCCAAGCACTGATCCTTGCGGTACCCCACTAGTTACAGCTTGCCAACCCGAAAATGACCCGTTTATTCCTACACTCTCTGTTTTCTGTCAGTTAACAAATCCTCAATCCATGCTAATATATTACCCCCAATCCCATGAGCCCTAATTTTGTTTAACAACCTCTTGTGTGGCACCTTATCGAATGCCTTCTGAAAATCCAAATACGCCACATCCACTAGTTCCCTCCTTATGTATTCTGCTAGTTACAACCTCAAAAAAAACTCAACAGATTCGTCAAACACAATTTCCCTTTCATATTATACTATACTGATCTAGCACTAATTCCTGATCTAACTGTGGAATCTGTAGTGATTTTTAATTGTTTTCCACACCATTCCAGATCCGGTTTACAAAACAAAAGTGATTCGTACAACACTCGGACAAAGGTTGAAGGGCCTGCTCAATTCCTCAGCAGACTGTAAGAAATTGGAAGTCTTGGAGGACCCGCAGGAGGTGCTGAGGATACTTATAGACTTGGTCTGTGCTGCTTCTAATATATTACCCCATAATGATTAACTTTTGGGGGGAGGCTGGATTCTATAGAATCTTGCATCAAACATTCATGTGTTACTTCAGTGTTTGTGAAATGGCATGCTCTGTTCACTCAATATAGTCTATAACAAGATTACTAAAATAATTTGTGTTGCCTACACAGATGTTGCAGTACAAAGTATCGTGTTGTTTTCTTTCTTCAGTGTCCTCTCCTAAGAATTAAATAGCTGTGATATTTCAGAATTGTATCCACCTTTCTCTACCAAAATAAGATTGAACAGGATTATTTAAAACAAATACCGTTAGGAAATCTATGGTTATCCATTTTTCTTAATTACGAAACTGTAATTAGCATTAGCTAATTTATAGCATGTGGAAAATTGGTGTAAAGCACAACAATTTTTTTGCAATGGTGTTATATATTTTGCCTAGGAATAGGGACTTGGCTACAATGAGATCTTATCTTGGCATAAGTGTTTTATTATGACGTTATTGCTCAATAACATGAAGCTCATTGCTCTGAAATCATCTTAGCAGCAATAAAGTGGGCAGAAAAAGCGCAAATGAAATTTAATACAGATCAATCTAAGGTACTACATATAGGAATGTTGTTAATATAACCAAGGATTAAGTTTTTAATAGATTTGACGCTCAAAATGTCCAACCAATGCAGAACAGCAATCAACAAAACCACTAGAGTGTTGCACTATATAGTCAAAACAGTAGAATACAAGGCAGAGTAAGTCATGATCAAACCGTACAGTGCTCTGGCCAGATCACACCTTGAGCACTGTATCCCGTTCTGATCATTGAGACACAAGGGAGACAATGCAGAGAATAGCCATGTGGATAATCCCAGTGTTCAAGGTCTCCGTTTTGAGAAAAGACTAGAAAATCTTGGGCTCTTCAGCCTTGCATTGAAGCATCAGCCTATATGATGTGCTCAATCTTAAAGTAGGGCTTGAATCCACAACCTGACTTGGATGAGAGTGGTACGACTGAATCAAGTTGAGTGATTAACACATGAAATGGACTTCTGGATACTGTAATAGAAGTGAAAACCCTGGAATTATTTAAAAATCAATTGGAGCCCTTTAGGGTCATTCTGGATGGATAAACTAAAGTGGGCTGAATGGCCTTCCTCATTAATAATCGTCTTGTGAAATGTGTTGCCATAAATGAATATTTGACCGGCTTGAAGTATTCATTGGATATTCTCACTTTTTTTATACTATTAATGATAACTGATTAACTAAGATTCTAAATGTGTTAATTTCTTTCCATTGACAGTTAAATGATAAAGAGGAGGCTCTGGCACATCAGCGGAAGGTTAGCTATATGTTGGCCCGAAGTGTTGAGGAACAAGAACGAAATAACTCGAGAAAGGACACTCCAATTGTTGACAGTTCTGAAGTTTATCACTGTCAAAAAAGATGGCATGAGTTCAAAAATATTTCTTTCCCATCAGCTGATCAAAACCAAAGTGAACACAGAACGGTTTTCAGGACAAATTCTTCCCCTCAGTTTACTTCACAGACAGCTGAGAATTCAGAGAATTTAAAAAAATCAGAACACTGATTTTTGTGGCAAGAAGTAATGTCACTGAAGCAAAGCAAGCAAATGAAAACTTCAGACTTTATGACTTCTGTTCATAAAAAGTCAAAGGCAATCCTTCAGAAGCAACATGATATCTATTGTTCAAATTAAGTTGTATGTAATTTTTTTTTAAAATGACTAATTTAATTTCCCTCTTACTGAAATGTTAGTCCAATTTATTTACATGGTTTATTTTGCCTCACAAAATTAGTATGTGAGTGACTTATCAAATCTACTTATATTACAGCATATAATGTACAACTGTTTATGGATGGTATGGTGTTTAGCACTTGAATATTTCTTGACTCTTAATTGTCATATAACCTCAACAAGGTCAGAGTAAGTCATGAGCAAACTGACAGTTCTCTGGCCAGATCACACCTTGAGCACTGTTTCCAGTTCTGTTCATTGAGACACAAGGGAGACAATGCAGAGAATAGCCATGTGGATGATCCCAGTCTTAAAGGTCTCCATTATGAGAAAAGACTAGAAAAACTTGGGCTCTTAAGCCTAGAAAGAAAGTGCCTTGAGAGGTGATTTTTGCAGAGGTATGCAACATTGTAAAGGGTAAATCTGTAAAATTGTTTCAAATGAAGTTGCAAGTGTAGGGCAAAGGTAAAAAGCAAATTTAAAATTGATGTCAGAAAATCTTTCTTCACATGAAAGAAATAAGTTGCATTTTTATAGCACCTTTCATGCTACATCCTAAAATACTTTGCAATCAATTACTTTTAAAGCGTATACAGTGTTACGTAAGTGCAAACAGCAGTCAATTTGCACACAGCAAGGTCCCACAAACAGCAATCGGATAAATGACCAGTTAATGTATTTTTGGTATTGGGTGAAGGAAGCATGTTGGCTAGCACATGGGGAGAACTCCCCTGCTCTGCATCAAATTGAGCTGTGGGATCTTCTTTGTCCATCTTAACCTCGTCTGAAATAGCCTTATTTGTCATAACCTCAACAAGGAATTTGATTTGAGAAAATGGTACAATATAGAATTTTTCTGACTTAAAAAAAAATGAAGTTAAGGTCTTCTCTTGCCTGGATGCAATGTGATAAATTGTACTTGTCACAGAGGTCACCAAGTCATGGGAGAATATTGGTGTTGGCAAGTATATTTTTAAAAATTACTTCAGATTAAATAGATAGTTTACTTAATCTGTGATTTTGGGAGTGGGGGAAATACACTACATGAAAAAGACATTCCATTCTCAACATCCTTTACTGTTGGCTTAACTCTTATTTCTCCCCCCCCCCCCCCCCACACACACACACACAAACACACACACACACACTAAAATAACATCAAATTAAAGAGGTTGTGCTGGAGAATAGGCTGTGGTTAGGCATGAGTCCTACTCAAATTTAATCTTCCTAGTGCCATCATTTTGCATCTTGTAATATTTCCTGCCCTATACCTCACGATTCTGATGCTGTGAGACTGCTTGATAACAGGTAAGAGACAGAAAGGTTAAGTTTGTCGAGATGAGAACACTCAAAGTAGCAGAAAGCATTATTACAATTAAATGATCAAAGAAAAAGATGGCTGATATGCAACCTAATTATAATTGGCTAGTAACTGTGTGCCAGCCCACTGTCTTGCTAGTCTTTCTCCTACATTAATAATGAGGTGTACATTTTGAAGTGACAGATTAAATGTGTGGAACTATCTTAATGAAACATTTGTTTCTTTTTAATTCCTTTCCTCATTAAAATTTATTTCTAGGAACATGATAAAGGTTTGAATTTGTTGATCACCACATGAACGATTTTATATTCTGCAGTTAACAGTTTCTTGGAAGTATTGCCTCTTATGGTCTAGAAATTGATGTGGGCTGTGATGCTCAACAAATTCTACTGACAGGCAGATTCAACAACAGTAGAGGAAGTAATTTAAGCAAAAGAGAACATAGAAAGAATGTGGGGAAAAAACTATCAGTTCTGCGTTTTATTCGACTGCTAATTCTAGTCCCGCAACATTGGTGGCCTCTACATTACCCCCCACCTACAAACCCTCATCAATGTCGTCTTCACCTCTAAACGTTACTTCTCATGCTGTCCTTGCCAGCCACTCAATATCGACCTCTATAAATTCCAATTGTCCAAACCATCACTCGCATCTGGTCTCACCAAGTCCTACTCATCCATCACCTCACCCTTACTAACCTACACTGGCACTCTATCTCCCAATGGATTGAATTTAAAATCATTGTCCTCATCTATAAATCCCTCTGAACTTTCTCCACCCGACCTCTACAACCTTTCCAACCTTGTGATCCCTCCCAGGACCACTAGTCATCTGACTCTGGTCTTCTGTGCATCTTCCTCCCCCCGCCTCCATTCCATCTTTGGTGACAGCCTTCAGGTAGCATTGCCCTACTCGTTGGAACTCCCTATCCACACCACCCCACCTCTGTATGATAGAGTCATAACAGCACACAAGGAGGCCATTCGGCCCAACGAGTCCGTGCCGGCTCTCTGTATAGCAATCCAGTCAGCCCCATTCCCCTGCTCTATCCCCGTAGCCCTGCAAGTTTATTTCCCTCAAGTGCCTATCCAGTCTCCCCTTGAAAACATTGAGTGTCTCCGCTTCCACCACTTCCATCGGCAGCGAATTCCAGGTCATCACCAATCGCTGCGTAAAGTTTTTCCTCACATCCGCCCCCCCTGTATCTCTTGCCCAAAACCTTAAATCTGTGTCCCCTAGTCCTTGTACCATCGACTAGTGGGAACAGCCTTTCCCCGTCTAGCCTATCCAAACCCGTCATAATCTTGTACACCCCTCAACCTCCTTTGCTCTAATGAAAACAAATCCAGCTTCTCCAACCTGTCCTTGTAGCTAAGATCCCCCATCCCTGGAACCATTCTGGTAAATCTCCTCTGCACCCTCTCCAGGGGCTTCATATCCTTCCTAAAGTGTGGTGACCAGAACTGGATGCAATACTCCAGTTGTGGCCTAACCAGCGTTTATAAAGGTTCAGCATAACTTCTCTACTTTTGTACTCAATACCTCTATTTATGAAGCCCAAGATCCCATATGCTTTGTTAACCACTCTCTCAATATGTCCTGCCACCTTCAGGGACCTATGCACATTAACTTCCAGGTCCCTCTGTCCCTGCACGCTCTTTAAAACTGTACCATTAAGTGTATATTGCCTCTCCCTGTTCCTTCTGCCAAAATGCATCACCTCGCACTTCTTTGTATTAAATTCCATCTGCCACTTGTCTGCCCATTCTGCTAGCCTTTCTATGTCCTGTTGCAGTCGATTGATGATATCACAGTTTACCACACCCCCAAGTTTGGTGTCATCGGCATATTTAGAAATTCTACTCTATTCCAATATCCAGGTCATTCATATATCTATATCTATCTGAAAAATAGCTATTTACCACAACTCGCTGTTTTCTGTCCTTAAGCCAATTCCTTATCCAAGCTGCCACTGACCCACCTATTCCATGAGCCTCAATTTTGTTAACCAGTCTTCTATGTGGTACTTTGTCAAATGCCTTCTGAAAATCCATGTAGACAAGATCCATTGCATTCCGTTCATCAATCCTCTCTGTTACTTCCATCAAAAAATTCAATTACATTAGTCAAACATGATCTGCCTTTTACAAATCCATGTTGGCTTTCCTTAATTAGCTTAAACCTCTCCAAATGCCCATTAATTTTTTCCTTGATTATTGTTTCTAAAACTTTACACACCACTGATAAACTGACCGGCCTGTAGTTACTAGGATTGTTCTTACACCCTTTCTTGAACAATGGTGTCACATTTGCTATTTTCCAATCTTCAGGCACCTCCCCCGCATCTAGGGAAGATTGCAAAATTATGGCAAGCCCTTCCGCTATCTCCTCCCCCAATTCCCTTAGCAACCTGGGATGCAAGCCATCTGGTCCAGGTGACTTGTCCACTCTAAGCATACCCAGCCTTTCTAGCACATCCTGTCTATCAATTTCCGCCCCTTCCATCACTTCTACCTTTTCCACTTCTACTGATATTTTGTCAGCATCCACCTCCTTAGTAAACACCGATACAAAGTACTCATTCTGTATTCTAGCCTTGCCCTGCGCCTCTAAGCATATATCACTTTCTTTGTCTCTAATAGGCCCCACCCCGCCTCTTACTACCCGCCGGTAGAAGATTTTTGGGTTCCCTTTTATGTTAACCGCCATTCTACTCTCATTCTCTTTGCCAATCTTATTTTTATCTTCACATCCACTCTCAACTTATTGTATTTGGTCTGGTTCTCCCTTGAAGAATTCATCTGACATGCATCATACACCCTTTTTTTTTTTTGTTCCATCATCTTCTTTATCTCCCGTGTCATCCAAGGAGCCCTTGCTTTGGTTCCCTTACCCTTCCCTCTTGTTGGAATGTACCTAGCCTGTACTTGGAACATCTCCTCCTTAAAGATCAGCCATTGTTCCGTTACAGTTTTTCCTGTCAGTCTTTGGTTCCATTTTACCCTGGCTAGATTCTTTTGCATCCCATTGAAGTTAGCCCTATTCCAGTTTAGAAGTTCCACTCTAGATTGTTCCTTGCTCCTCTCCATTGCTAATCTAAATCTTATGATACGATGATCACTCGTACCCAAGTGTTCTCCCACAGACACTTGGTTGACCTGGCCCACATCATTTCCCAGCACCAGATCCAGCAATGCCTCCTTCCTAGTTGGGCCAAGAACATATTGGTCAAGGAAATTCTCCTGAACACATTTCAGAAATTCCTGTCCCTCCTTTCCCTTTACCCTAGCATTATCCTAATCGATATTTGGGTAATTAAAGTTCCCCAATATCACCACTCTATATAGCTTTTGCATATCTCTGCAATTTCCCTGCAGATTTGCTCCTCTACCTTCCCCTCACTATTTGGAGGCTTATAGAATACCCCCAATAGCGTGATCATTCCCTTTTTGCTCCTCAACTAACCAAATGGATTCTGTCCTTGTCCCCTCAAGAACATCCTCCCTTTCCAACATTACAATGTCTTCCTTAATCAGCACTGCCACCCCACCTCCTTTTTTCCTTCCCTATCTTTTCTGAACACCTTGTACCCTTGAATATTAAGAGTCATAGGGGTAAAAATTGAGTCGCGCCCCATCGCCCCGAAAAAATTAGCGGCCCCGCGCCGGAACTTCAGTGGTTGCGCCCCAAGAGGGAAGCGCGCTGCGGCACGTCGCGCCGCGGTATTGCAGGCCTTCCTCCCCTTCTTAAAGGGGAGGGACCCTGCGCAGCGCGAACCGGGGCCCAGCTGGGCCCCCAGGGATCGGGAGTGCCGGCAAAAGAGCCCGGCACTCAAGAGAAGTGTCGGGCTCTTGGAGCGCAGCCGGCACTTCACGGTGGGGGGGCTTCACGGGGGCCGGGGGCAGGTGCTGGCAGGCGGCCAGCAACAAAAATGGCCGCCTGCCACCTCCCCTTTAAATATCGCCGCCCCGGCCGCACGTACGCCTCCCTGAACCCGTCGGACATAGCGTCTGGCGGTAAATCAGGGGGCGCGACTGAAGATCGCGGCTGGAGCGCGAGCGGGGTGCTGCGCACGGCGATGACGTCATCGCCGGCGGCGCAGCGCCACAGGGCGCTACCGGCTGGCGCCGCCGCTAACCTCCCGCTAAATTTTTCGGGAGGCGTGGGCGGCGCTGTGCCCGGGCGTTAGCTGCTTTACGCCCCATTAGCGCCCTCTTAAGGCGCTAACGGGAGGCGCAAGCAGCTGAATTTTTCCCCCATAGAGTTATACAGCACAGAAAGAAACCCTTCGGCCCATCGTGTCTGCGCCGGCCATCAAGCCCTATCTCTTCTAATCCCATTTTCCAGCACTTGGTCCGTAGCCTTGTCTGCTATGGTGTTTCAAGTGCTCATCTAAATGCTTCTTGAATGTTGTGAGGGTTCCTGCCTCTACCACCCTTTTCAGGCAGTGAGTTCCAGATTCCAACCATCCTCTGGGTGAAAAAGTTTTTCCTCAAATCCCCTCTAAACCTCCTGCCCTTTACCTTGAAACTATGCCCCCTGGTTATTGACCCCTCTACTAAGGGGAAAAGTTCCTTTCTATCTACCCTATCTATGCCCCTCATAATTTTGTACATCTCAATCAGGTCCTCCCTCAGCCTTCTCTGCTCTAAGGAAAACAACCCCAGCCTGTCCAGTCTCTCTTCATAGCTGAAGCGCTCCAGCCCAGGTAACATCCTGGTGAATCTCCTCTGCACCCTCTCCAATGCAATCACATTCCTCCTATAGTGTGGCGACCAGAACTGCATACAATATTCCAGCTATGGCCTAACTAGCGTTTTGTACAGCTCCATCATAACCTCCCTGCTCTTATATTCTATGCCTCGGCTAATGAAGGCAAGTATCCCATATGCCTTTTTAACCACCTTATCTACCTGTCCTGCTGCCTTCAGGGATCTATGTACATGCACACCAAGGTCCCTCTGATCCTCGGTCCTATCATTCATTGTGTATTCCTTGCCTTGTTAGTCCTCCCAAAATGCATCACCTCACACTTTTCAGAGTTAAATTCCATTTGCCACTGTTCTGCCCATCTGACCAACCCGTCTATATCGTCCTATAGCCTGAGGCTTCCCTCCTCGCTATTTACCACTCCACCAATTTTCGTGTCATCTACGAACTTACTGCTCATACCTCCTACATTCATATCTAAATCATTAATGTACACTACAAACAGCAAGGGACCCAGCACCGATCCCTGCGGTACACCATTGGACACAGGCTTCCAGTCACAAAAACAACTTTCGACCATCACCCTCTGCCTCCTGCCACTCAGCCAATTTTGGATCCAATATGCCAAATTGCCCTGGATCCCATGGGCTCTTACCTTCTTGACCGTCTTCCAAGTGGGACTTTGTCAAAAGCCTTACTGAAGTCCATATAGACTAAATCAACTGCACTACCCTCATCCACACACCTAGTCACCCCCTCGAAAAATTCAATCAAATTGGTTAGACATGATCTCCCCCTGACAAAGCTATGCTGATTATTCTTGATTAATCCTTGCCTCTCCAAGCGGAGACTAATTCTGTCCTTCAGAATTTTTTCCAATAATTTCCCTACCACTGATGTTAGGCTCACTGGCCTGTAATTCCCTGGTTTATCCCTAGTACCCTTCTTGAATAATGGTACTACGTTAGCTGTCCTCCAGTCCTCTGGCACCTCCCCTGTGGCCAGAGAGGTTCTGAAAATTTGTGTCAGAGCCCCTGCAATCTCCTCCCTTGCCTCACACAGCAGCCTGTGATACATCTCTTCTGGGCCTGGGGATTTATCCACTTTTAAGCCCGCTAAAACCACTAGTACCTCCTCCCTTTCAATACTAATTTGTTCAAGTATATCACAAACCCCCTGCCTGATTTCTATGCCTACATCGTCCTTCTCCACAGTGAACACAGATGCAAAATATTCATTTAAAACCTCACCTACATCTTCTGGCTCTACACACAGATTGCCACTTTGGTCCCTAATGGGCCCTACTCTTTCCCTAGTTATCCTCTTGCCCTTAATATACTTATAAAACACCTTGGGATTTTCCTTTATTTTTGCCTGCCAGTGTTTTTTTATGCCCCCTCTTCGCTCTCCTAATTTCTTTTTTAAGTACCCCCTGCACTTTCTATACTCCTCTAGGGCTTCCACTGTTTTTAGTCCTTTGTATCTGCCAAAAGCCTCCCTTTTTTTCCTACTCCATTCTTGTATATCCCTTGACATCCAGGGTTCCCTGGACTTGTTGGTCCCACCCTTGACCTTTACAGGAACATGTTGGTGTTGTACTCTCTCTATTTCCTTTCTCAATGACTCCCACTGCTCTGATGTGAATTTTCCTACAAGTAGCTGATCCCAGTCCACTTTGGCCAGATCCTGCCTTATCATATTAAAATCGGCCTTCCCCCAATTTAGAACCTTTATTTCCGGTCCATCTTTGTCCTTTTCCATGACTACCTTAAATCTCACCGAATTATGGTCACTGTCACCAAAATGCTCTCCTACTGACACTTCTACCACTTGCCCTAGAATTAGGTCCAGTACCACCCCCTCCCTTGTAGGACTTTCTACATGCTGGCTCAAAAAGCTCTCCTGGATGCACTTTAAGAATTCCGCACCCTCTAAGCCTTTCACACTCTGACTATCCCAGTTAATATTGGGGAAGTTGAAATCCCCTACTATTATTACCCTATTATTTCTACACTTCTCTGAGATTTGCCTAAATATCTGTTCCTCTATCTCCCCCTGACTGTTTGGGGGCCTATAGTACACTCCCAGCAAAGTGCTTGCCCCCTTTTTGTTTTTAAGTTCTACCCATATGGCCTCATTAGAGGAACCTGCTAAGATATCATCCCTCCTTACAGCAGTAATTGACTCCTTGATTAATATTGCGACACCCCCTCCTCTTTTACACCCCCCTCTGTCTCGCCTGAAGATTCTATACCCTGGAATATTGAGCTGCCAGTCCTGCCCCTCCCTCAACCATGTCTCTGTGATAGCAACAATATCACACTCCCATGTGTTCATCAACACCTTCAATTCATCTGCCTTACTCGCAAGACTCCTTGCATTAAAATAAATGCCATCCAGCCTTGCCATACTCCCTTGTGTTATTACATATTTGCTCTGCCTTCCAGACTGACTTGTTTTTTCCTCTATATTTGGCTGTGCATCACCCCCTACTATAGCTCCACTCCGTATCCCATCCCCCTGCTAAGTTAGTTTAAACGCCCTCCCAACAGCACTAGCAAACCTCCCCGCAAGGATGTTGGTCCCGTTCCGGTTCAGGTGCAATCCGTCCGACTTCTACAGGTCCCACCTTCCCCAGAAACAGACCCAGTGATCCAAGAAACTAAAGCCCTCCCTCCTGCACCAACTCTTTAGCCATGCATTCATCTGCTCTATCCTCCTATTCCTATACTCACAAGCACATGGCACCGGGAGTAATCCAGAGATTACAACCTTTGAGGTCCTGCTTTTTAATCTGCTACCTAGCTCCCTAAATTCTTGTTGCAGGACCTCATCCCTCTTTCTACCTATGTCGTTGGTACCAATGTGAACCACGACCTCTGACTGTTCGCCCTCCCCCTTCAGAATGCCCTGCAGCCGTTCAGTGACATCCTTGAGCCTGGCACCAGGGAGGCAACATACCATTCTGGAGTCACGTCTGTGGCTGCAGAAACGCCTGTCTGCACCCCTCACTATTGAGTCTCCTACCACTATTGCCCTTCCACTTTTACTCCTCTCCCCTTGTGCAGCTGAGCCACCCACAGTGCTGAGAACTTGGCTCTGGCTGCACTCCCCAGAGGAACCGTCACTTTCACCATTTTCCAACACAGAAAAACAGTTGTTGAGTGAGATGCACTCTGGAGCTTTCCTGACTACCTGCCTGCCCCTCTTCTTCTGACTGGTGGTCTCCCATTCCCTCTCTGACTGCACTTTCTTAAGCTGCGGGGTGACCACGTCTAAAAACATGCTATCCACGTAACTCTCAGCCTCGTGGATACACCGCAGTGCCTCCAGCTGACGCTCGAGCTCCGAAAACCAGATCTCAAGTTGGCCAAACCGTTGGCACTTACTGCACATGTGGTCATCCTGACTGCAAGAAGTGTCTAGGAATTCCCACATGCTGCAGGCCATGCAACGCACGGGACTGAGGTCCCCGTCATACTTTTAATGAAAAAACTCTTACCTCAAATTTAAACTCTCGGATTCTCGCTCTCCCGAACTACCTTAACTATGAACTACCTTAAAAGAAATAGACTTAAAATTGAAGAGAAAAAAAAAGCACTCACCCACTACTCACCAATCAGCTTCTTCCCCTGCGCCAGCGTCACTTTGGAACACGTATATCTTTTAATCTACACCAAGGCACTTAAATTTAGACCACCAAGTTTGGAAAAAAGCGAGAAATAGAGAAATACTCACCAACCAATCACTTACCTGCTTTCTGGTGACATCACACTTCGATTACTTTTTACTTCTTTACACTCACCAGTCCTTTGAATCTCAGCCGCTCTCCTGGGCTCCCGCTGCTTTAACTACTGCCGCAGTCTCGCGCTCTCCAGCCGCTCCCACTGCTTTAACTACTGCCGAAGTCTCGCGCTCTCCAGCCGCTCCCACTGCTTTAACTACTGCCGAAGTCTCGCGCTCTCCAGCCGCTCCCACTGCTTTAACTACTGCCGAAGTCTCGCGCTCTCCAGCCGCTCCCACTGCTTTAACTACTGCCGAAGTCTCGCGCTCTCCAGCCGCTCCCACTGCTTTAACTACTGCCGAAGTCTCGCGCTCTCCAGCCGCTCCCACTGCTTTAACTACTGCCGAAGTCTCGCGCTCTCCAGCCGCTCCCGCTGCTTTAACTACTGCCGAAGTTTCGCGCTCTCCAGCTGCTCCCACTGCCGCCGAAGTCAAGTGCCCAGTCCTCACTGTTTTTAAGCCACGTTTCCGTTATTGCCACAACATCATATTGCCACACGGCTAATTGTGCTTGTAGCTCACCAACCTTATTCACCACACTTTGTGCGTTTACGTACATGCATTCTAAACCCATTTTTGAATTTTTCGTAGTCTTTCTTAGTCTGCTCCTATCTAATATGGTACTACTACCGCCTCTAGTACTATCTTCTCTAGTACTATCCAACACACACTCTTTTATGCACCTTATTCCTCTTTTCTACTCCTATATGCTGGTGCCCATCCCCCTGCCAAGCTAGTTTAAACCCTCCCCAACAGCACTAACAAAGCTCCCTGCGAGAATATTGGTCCCGGCTCTGTTGAGGTGTAACCTGTCCGGCTTGTACAGGTCCCACCTTCCCCAGAAACTGTCCCAATCCTCGTGAATCTACAGCCCTCCCTCCTGCACCATCTCTCCAGCCAGGCATTCATCTGTTCTATCCTCCTATTCCTGTACTCACTCGCACGTGGCACCAGGAGTAATCTGGAGATTACTACCTTTGAGGTCCTGCTTTTTAATTTCTCTTCTAACTCCCTAAACTCTGCCGGCTGGACCTCATCCCTCTTTCTGTCTATGTCGTTGGTACCAATATGGACAACGACCTCTGGCTGTTCACCCTCCCCCCTCAGAGTGTCCTGCAGCTGCTCAGTGACATCCTTGACCCTGGCACTAGGGAGGTAACATACCATCCTAGAGTCACGTCTATGGCCGCAGAAATGCCTGTCTGCTCCCCTAACTATCGAATCCCCTACCACTATTGCTCTTCCAATCTTTTTCCTCCCCCTCTGTGCAGCTGAGCCACCCATGGTGCCGTGGACGTGACTCTGGCTGCCTTCCCCAGAGGAACCATCTTCACCTTTTTAAAAACCTTCTCTGAACAAATCTTTCTGACCAAGCTTTTGGTCATCTCTCCTAACCCTGCTGCAAAGGCTGAGCACCTGATCCTTTTCTCCTCTGTGAAGCACCTTGGGACACTCTTACATTATAGGTGCTATACATTCTTCGACATGAAAGGCCTTTGCTTTGTTATACTCTTACCTATGCAATCGTGCTACAGCATCTCTTCCCACCCCAGAACCATCACGTCAGAAGTACCCCAAGAATCCATTATTGAGGTACACATTTTGAAGTGACAGGCTAACTGTGTAGAACTGTCTTGAAACATTTTTGTTTCTTTTAAATTCCCTTCCTCGTTATAATTTATCTTTCTAGGAAGATGATAATGATTTGATTAATCACCATGAACGGTTTTGTATACTGCAATTCCTGTTTCATGAAAATATTGCCTCTGTTGGTCTGGAAATTGATGTGGGTTGTGATTCTCAACAAATTCTACTGACAGGCAGGTTCAACAACAGTAGAGGAAGGAATTTAAGCTAAAGAGAACAAAACGTTTTTTTTCTCCCACATTTCTTTTTACCAATTCTGCACGTAACTTCCAGCTAGATTGGTGCTTCCAGCTCCTCTAGTTTTTATTTGTGATACTCCGAAAATTGGTATAAAGATGTCTTATTTGGTTGTGTTTTCCCCTCCCCAGTTCAGCCGCATTTTTTGTCACATGCCTTTGTTAATTCATCATCTCGCTTAACTTCTTTTAAGCTCCACTATACCAGCTTTTTCTTCCCCCTTGTGCTATTTTAAAGTCTTGCTTTTCTCTTCTTGGCTTACTAGTTTAAATCTGCCATATTTTAATAATCAATTTTAATAAATTATAGAAATATTTATGAATCCATTAACCGTGCAGTGAATATCTCCTTTGTTTCCCCGAACCATCCTGCTTGTCTAATGTCGAGTTGACTGGGGAGCATAGTCTGCTTGTACTGTGAACAATATCCTGCAGTGCTGTTGAGTCGATTGGTACTTTTAAAATATAAAATACACCAGGAAAATTACTTTGTTCACCATGTTTTGAAATTTCTGATCAAACCCAGCAACTATGAGCATGTGAAATGTTTATACTTGATCTGTGAAGAAACAGTCAGGAGTAAAATTATAAGATGCTTTTATTTAGGCTTGATGGCTTTCTGATTCTGCTGCTGAGGTAAAAGAGCTGGATTAAGTAGTGTAAACACTGAGCTAGCTCATCAATGGAAAAAAAGAAAGACTTGCATTTATATAGCGCCTTTCATGACCATCGGACATCCCAAAGTGCTTTACAGCCAATGAAGTACTTTTGAAGTGTAGTCACTGTTGTGATGCTGGTCAACTGGAGTTCAAACTCAAAAAGCACCAATATCAACGCAGCTTTTATCCTTCCAAATGTGGACTGTGGCTGGAGAGAACATTTTGAGGGTGACATACTTGTGGTTACGCGTGGTGCAAGCAATTTGAATTGAATAATTAAAATAGTACACAATATTAATGGGTATTGAATTAAGTACAATTTTATACCCCCCTATAGCATTTTGGTTGTTTTCATGTCTTCACACTTTTCCCATGGAAGATAGTGTGAAGTAGTGGAAGGATTCGCAGGCTGATGTAGGGTAGGGAAGCACAGTGGTTATGTTACTGGATTAGTAAGCTGGAGGTCTGGACTAATCCGGACACCACAGCAGCTGAGGAATCTACTGGTGACCATGAAACTACCGGATTGTCGCAAAAACCCATCTGGTTCACTAATGTCCTTTAGGGAAGGAAATCTGCCGTCCTTACCTGGTCTGGCCTACATGTGACTCCAGAACCACAGCAATGTGGTTGACTCTTAACTGCCCTCTGAAATGGCCTACCAAACCGCCACAAAGAAGTATACGAAGAATAAAACCGGATGGACCACCAGACATTGACCTCGGCACCGGACACAACAAAGGCACACTTAGCCCAGTTGACCCTGCAAAGTCCTCCTCACTAACATCTGGGGACTTGTGCAAAAAATTGAGAGAGCTGTCCCACAGATAAGTCAAGCAACAGCCTGACATAGTCATACTCACAGAATCCTCCCTTCAGCCAACGTCTTAGACTCCTCCAGCATCATCCCTGGTTATGTCCTGTCCCACCAGCCGGACAGATCCAGACTGTGGTATACAATTGGGAGGGAGTGGTCCTGGGAGTCAACAACATTGACTCGGGACTCTCATGCCATCAGGTCAAACATGGGCAATGAAACCTGCTGATTACCACCTACTGCCCTCCCTCAAGCAAGATATTAAGGGGAACAGATAGGGTAGATAGAAACTATTTCCACTGGTTAGGGAGTCCAGGACTAGGGCACAGTCTAAAAATTAGAGCCAGGCCTTTCAGGAGTGAAATTAGGAAACACTTCTACACATAAAGGGTGGTAGAAGTTTGGAACACTCTTCTCCAAATGGCAATTGATGCTAGATCAATTGTTAATTTTATATCTGATATTGATAGATTTTTGTTAACCAAAGGTATTAAGGGATATGGAGTTAGGTCGCAGATCAGCCATGATCTCATGAAATGGTGGAACAGGTTTGAGGGGCTAAATGGCCTACTCCTGTTCCTATGTTCCTAGCTGATAAATCAGCCTCCATGTTGAACACCACTTGGAAGGAGAACTGAGGGTAGCAAGGGCACAGAACATACTCTGGGTGAGGGACTGACTGAGCTGGCCGAGTCCTGAAGGACATAGCTGCCAGTCTGGGCCTGCGACAGGTGGCGAGAGAACCAATACGAGGGAAAAACCTACTTGACCTCGTCCTCACTAATCTACCTGTCGCAGATGCATCTGTCCATGACAGTATTGGTAGGAGTGACCACCGCACAGTCCTTGTGGAGACAAAGTCCGGTCTTCACACTAAGGACACCCTCCATCGTGTTGTGTGGCACTACCACCATGCTAAATGGGATAGATTCAGAAGAGATCTAGCAGCTCAAAACTGGGCATCCATGAGGCACTGTGCGCCATCAGCAGCAGCAGAATTGTATTGCACCACAATCTGTAAACTCTTCACTCTACCATTACCATCAAGCCAGGGAACCAACCTTGGTTCAAGGAAGAATGTAGAAGAGCATGCCAGGAGTGGCACCAGGCGTACTTAAAAATGAAATGCCAACATGGTGAAGCTACAACACAGGACTACATACATGCTAAACAACGGAAACAGCATGCTATAGACGGAGCTAAGCGATCCCACAACCAACGGCTCAGATCAAAGCTCTGCAGTCCTGCCACATCCAGTCGTGAATGGTGGTGGAGAATTAAACAACTAATGGGAGGAGAAGGCGCCATGATCATCCCCATACTCAATGATGGCGGAGCCCAGCACGTGAGTGCAAAAGACAAGGCTGAAGCGTTCGCAACTATCGTTAGCCAGAAGTGCTGAGTGGATGATCCATCTCAGCCTCCTTCCATCACAGAAGCCAGTTTTCAGCCAATTCGATTCATTCCACATGATATTAAACAGCTGAGCGCACTGGATACAGCAAAGTCTATGGGCCCCGAAAAACATCCCGGCTGTCGTGCTGAAGACTTGTGCTCCAGAACTGGCCATGCCTATAGCCAAGCTGTTCCAGTACAGCTACAACACCGGCATCTACCCGACAATGTGGAAAATTGCCCACGTATGTCCTGTCCACAAAAAGCAGGACAAATCCAATCCAGCCAATTACTGCCCCATCACTCTACTCTCGATCATCAGCTACAAGAGCAGGTCAGAGGCTGGGTATTCTGCGGCGAGTGTCTCACCTCCTGATTCCCCAAAGCCTTTCCACCATCTACAAGGCACAAGTCAGGAGTGTGATGGAATACTCTCCACTTGCCTGGATGAGTGCAGCTCCAACAACACTCAAGAAGCTCAACACCATCCAGGACAAAGCAGCCCGCTTGATTGGCACCCCATCCACCACCTTGAACATACACTCCCTCCACCACCGGTGCACCATGGCTGCAGTGTGTACCATCTACAAGATGCACTGCAGTAACTCACCAAGGCTTCTTCGACACCACCTCCCAAACCCGTGACCTCTACCGCCTAGAAGGACAGGGGCAGCAGGCACATGGGAACACCACCACCTCCAAGTTCCCCTCCAAGTCACACACCATCCTGACTTGGAAATATATTGCCGTTCCTTCATTGTCGCTGGGTCAAAATCCTGGAACTCCCTCCCTAACAGCACTATGGGAGTACCTTCATCACACGGACTGCAGCGGTTCAAGAAGGCCACCTTCTCAAGGGCAATAAATGCTGGCCTTGAACGAATAAAAAAATTAACAGTTTGACAGGCTACATCATGAAAGCTCCTTCCATGGCTGCGACCATCATTATACCAACCAATAGGGTGGTTAGTCCTATACAGCAGGAGGATTTTATGAACTTCCCACACCCATACAATGATGGGAGGGCCACTCACACCCACCGGACATGAGTATCCCCACTGGATATCAACCCAGAATTCAGAGCTGGAGCTCTGGTCTCTACTTGCTGGGACCATATGGAGCAGGGTTCAAACCCTGCACCTTCTGGCTAAGGTCTGAATGCTACCACTAAGTCAAAGGCTCCCTCCATAGCATTTTGTTAACAATACATTAAATAAGCCTGGCGACAATACTGAGTATTTGGTGCTGATCTTAAATTCAACAACCTCTTCAGGAATATCAATCCCAATGCAGAATTAACACTGGATTTGGGAAAAGGTGGAAAGAGGAGGGCTGTAAAAACAATGTAGCCAATACGTTGCAATGACAATTTACAATGGCATAAGGATACCCACTTGCCTCCCAGCTTAGAAGGACAAGAAAACATTGATTAGGACTATTTTATCCACACATTCTCGCAATAGTATGTGGAAAAATGCAGCACCAAGTGATGCTGGTTTTAAACTCATGAAAATGAAATGTACACTTGACACTTAAAAACAGTTTCTAATGTTACAAACTCGATATACTGTACTTTGAAGGTGTAACCACTTACACACAACTGCCATTAGATGGGGCAAGAGTGATAGTTCATCATTCTTTTGGGTAGTTTCATATCTGCGTTATCATATCTAACATACTAAAAATTGCTTTAAATTGTAAAATGCTACTGCTGTACACTTAATTCACAGGGAATATAAAAGTAATTGAAAAAAACCACTTCATCTTGGAATTACAGCCTTGAGTAGTTTATGTTCCATGCACCAATAACTACCCACAATACCTTTGTTATGTACAATAAAAAAACTTGCATTTATTGAGTGCCTTTAACATAGAAAAATGTACCAAGTTGCTTTACAGAGGCATAAGTAAAAAATGGATGCTAAGCCAAAGCAGATATTAGGAAGGACAAAAAAGATAGCCCCAGAGATGGGGTTTAAGGAGGATCTTAAAGGTGGAGATGAACCCTTTGCATCAAAAACTTATTCTTGACATCCGTCCTGAACTTGCCATTTACTATTTTGTACCTATGTTCCCTTGTCCCACAGTCATGGTTTAACTTGAAATAGTGCTCTAGATTAACAGTTTTCTATTCCACTTAGTATCTTGTAATCCTCTATAAGATCCATCCTTATTCACTTGCTTTCAGCTAAAGAATGTAAGTTCATCATAAGCCACTCTTCTGATACTAGGAACCAATTTTGTAGCCCTTCTCTGCACCACTTAAATGTTTATTTTGTACCTTGATGCTAGAACTGAACACAGCACTCAAAGAGCCTGGCCAGAGCACTGTACAAGTTCAGCATGATGCCCTCACACATACTCCACCAATTTGGCATTCTGTTTGCTTTGTTGATTGTTGTTCTGCAAAGATTGAACATGGTAAGTGTTGATTCTATTATTACTCCCAAACTCTTTCAATCTCTTCCCTAGCCCATTCAACACCATTCACTCAGCATGTATATCCCCCTAATTGTTTTCTTTTGATGTGTAACACTTTCCATTTATCTCCAATGAATTTCATTTGCCATATTTCTGCCCACTTGCAAATTTTGCCTAGATTTTTCCATAGTTCTTTGGCTGTTTCATCAAACTCGACTGCCACCCCCCCGGCCCCCCCCCCCCCCCCAATTTTAGCAACACCTGTGAATTTGACCGACCTATTTAGTGATCCCGCTGCAAAGTGCAAAGTGCATGTGTGTCGATGTGCATAGGTGAAGTCAAGATCAACTTTACACGAAAAAAATGACCTCTTTGAGAAAGTAACTGTGGAACTGTACCCTAAAAAGAAGTCAGTGCCTTCAAGAGAGGTAGCGAGTGGAATTTTTTTGAGCAAATGGATGAGAGAATAATGTTGATTGGGCTGATGAAGCTACTACTCCTGTTAAAGAAATGTGTAGGCTGACATTTCCTGTTCTGTTACCTATTTTAGAGCAGAGAAGGTTAAGGGGAGATGCAATAGATGTGTTCAAAATTATGAAGGGTTTTGATAGAGTAAATAAGGAGAAACTGTTTCCACTGGCAGGAAGGTTGGTA
This sequence comes from Squalus acanthias, assembly GCA_030390025.1. Classification (NCBI taxonomy): domain Eukaryota; kingdom Metazoa; phylum Chordata; class Chondrichthyes; order Squaliformes; family Squalidae; genus Squalus; species Squalus acanthias. The sequence goes on from CM059425.1 coordinate 149,445,416, forward strand.
ACCAGAGGACATAGATTTAAGATAATTGGCAAAAGAACCAGAGGGGAGATGAGAAAACAAATTGGTGGAAGCAGATTCAATAGTAACTTTCAAAAGGGATTTGGATATATACTTGAAAAGGAAAATGTTGTAGGGATATTGGTAAAGAGCTGGGGATTGGGACTAATTGGATAGCTCTTTCAAAAAGCTGGCACAGGCTTGATGGGCTGAATAGCTTCCTACTGCGCTGTATAATTCTACGATAACAAAAGCCACCTACTTCCACCTCCGTATCATTGCCTGGCTCCATCCCCTGCCTCAGCCGATCCACTGCAGAAACCCTCATTATTGACTTTGTGACCTCTAGACTCGATTATTCCATTGCTTTTCTGGCCGGCCTCCCATTCTCTACCTTGCATAAACTTCAGCTCAACCAAAACTCTTGTGACCATATCCTATCCCGCACCAAGTCCTGCTCACCCATCAGCTCTCTTCTTGCTGACCTACATTGGCTCTTACTTCCCGAACACCTCAAATTTAAAATGTTCATACTCGTGTTTAAATCCCCTCACAGCCCCTATCTATCTCTGTAACCTCCTCAAATGCTACAATCTCCGCAAATTCTGTTTTTCTGACTCTTGCCTTTTGTGTATCCCTCTTCCTTCACTCCACCATTGGTGGCCATGTCTTTAGTTGTCTCAGCCCTAAAGGAGGGAGAGAGAAAACAGGGAACTACAGGCTAGTTAGCCTGACATCAGTCATCGGGAAAATGCTGGAATCCATTATTAAGGAAGTGGTAACAGGGCACTTAGAAAATCATAATATGATTAGGCAGAGTCAACATGGTTTTATGAAAGAGAAATCGTGTTTGACAAATTTATTAGAGTTTTTTGAGGATGTAACTAGCAGGGTAGATAAAGGGGAACCAGCGGATGTAGTATATTTGGATTTCCAAAAGGCATTCGATAAGGTGCCTCATAAAAGGTTGTTGCACAAGATAAGGGCTCATGGGATTGGAGGTTATGTATTAGCATGGATAGAGGATTGGTTAATGAACAGAAAGCAGAGATTGGGATAAACGGGTAATTTTCAGAGTGGCAGGCTGTAACTAGTGGGGTGTCGCAAGGATCAGTGCTTCGGCCTCAGCTATTTACAATCTATATTAATGACTTAGATGAAGGAACAGAGTGTAATGTATCCAAGTTTGCTGATGATTCAAAGCTAGGTGAGAAAGTAAGCTGTGAGGAGGACACAAAGAGCCTGCAAAGGAATATAGACAGGTTAAGTGAGTGGGCAATAAGGTGGTAGATGGAGTATAATGTGGAGAAATGTGAGGTTATTCACTTTGGTCGGAAGAATAGAAAACCAAATATCTTTTAAATGGTGAGAAACTATTAAATGTTGGTGTTCAGAGAGATTTAGGTGTCCTCGTACAGGAAACACAAAGAGTTAGCATGCAGGTACAGCAAGCAATTAGGAAGGCAAATGGAATGTTGGCCTTTATTACTTGGGGTTAGAGTACAAGAGTAAGGAAGTCTTGCTACAATTGTACAGGGCTTTGGTGAGACCACACCTGGAGTATTGTGTACAGTTTTGGTCTCCTTATCTAAGGAAGGATATACTTGCCTTAGAGGCTGTTCAACAAAGGTTCACTAAACTAATCCCTGGGATGAGAGGGTTGTCCTATGAGGAGAGATTGAGTAGATTAGGCCTAGGACGCGATTACTGCCAACGACATAAAGTAGTTGCGCATGCGCAGTTCCAGTGGTTTTTTGTTCGTTCTCAGGTATTGTGAGGTCTGTAATGTGACCGGAAGGTGATATTAGGATGTCGTCAGCTTGTGAGAGTTTTATTGTACTCTCACCAAGTGTGTTTATCGCTATCAGCTCCTTTGTGGTGAACGGTAATTTTTCATATTTGGGACCTGACATTTACGTGCAGAATACTTCTGCGCAGATTCCGGTAGCTTCCGGTTTGTTGGCAGCAGTCACTCCATTAGGCCTATACTCTTTGGAATTTAGAAGAATGAGAGTAGATCTCATTGAAACATATAAGATTCTAAGAGGGATTAACAGGATAGATACTGAGAGGTTGTTTCCCATGGTTGGAGATTCCAGAACTAGGAGGCATCGTCTCAGAATAAGGGGTCGGCCTTTTAAGACTAAGACGAGGAGGAACTTCTTCGCTCAGAGGGTTGTGAACCTTTGGAATTCTCTGCCCCAAAGGGCTGTGGATGCTGAATCATCGAGTATATTCAAGGTTGAGATCAATAGATTTTTGGACTCTAAGGGAATCAAGGGATATGGGGATAGGGCAGGAAAGTGGTGTTGAGGTCAAAGATCAGCCATGATCTTATTGAATGGCGGAACAGGCTCGAGGGGCCGTATGGTCTACTCCTGCTCCTAGTTCTTATGTACACTCTGGAATTCCCTCCCTAAATCAGGTGAATGGAAAAGATTCCATGGCATTATTCAAAGAAGAGGTGGGGAATTTTCCCAATGTCCTGGCCAACATTTATCCTTCAACCAACACCTAAGACAGATGTTCTGGTCATTATCACACTGCGGTTTGTGGGACCTTGCTGTGTGTAAATTGGCTGCCTAAATGTAAGTTGTTATTGTCTAGTTGCCTGTTCAGGAATGACTGGGTTGATGGCAGTGGTGTAGGTGGTTTGCCTTGGTGGTTCAAATCACCCCTCCTACTTAGTTCTATACGACAGGAATTACGGTGAACAGGATTGGGACACAGACAAGCTTTTCAGACTCAACCGTACGGTGTTTAATAAGGTTAACACACACACCCGCCTCCAGTACGTAAAATGCCTGGTGGCGTAAAACAAACAGTACAACAATACAGACGAAAGGTCTTCGACGTGAAACGTTAACTCTCTTTCTCTCTCCACGGATGCTGCCTGGCCTGCTGAGTTTTTCCAGCGTTTTCTGTTGTTATTTCGGATTTCCAGCATCCGCAGTATTTTGCTATAGTACAACAATACAACTTGGCCCGTCGAACAGGCCCCTGTCTCGTATTAAGACGTCTAAAATCACACTGTGTTGCATACAGAGTATAAAATACACACAGAACCTCCCCACTAAACCCCTCTGGATTGGTTGGGGAGAACCTCCACACAACACCCCCTCACACAGTACCGGTGGTCTTAAGGATGCGTGGGCTTGGACAATGCTCACCCCGATTGTCCGTTTTCTTGCTCGCTGTTCCCCTGTGTAGAACGTGTTTCCTGGTTCCGTATCGCCGATGTAGTATCCAAGTCCCAGTTTCGAGGTTTGTTCCTACAGTCGAAGAGCAAGGCGAGGCTCTTGTCGCTCGTGGTGGTTTAGAGCAAGCGAGAGAGAGAGCGAGTGATGAATGGCCAAAGCTGCCTTCTCTATATCCTAAAAGTTCACTCAGCTCTGTGTGGTTGCAGTGATGTCTTTTTAATCACCCTTCTTTGTCTAAAAATGTGCGGGTTAGGTTGATTTGGCTATGATAAATTGACCCTTAGTGTTAGGGGGGGATTAAATATGTGGGGTTATGGGGATAGGATGGGATATGTTCGGGGGAATTAAATACGTGGGGTTACGGGGGTAGGGTGGGATATGTGTACTGTGGGGATTAAAGCAGGGGACAGGGTACTGGATTTGGATGATCAGCCATGATCGTATTGAAAATGGTGGAGCAGGCTCGACGGGCCGAATGGCCTACTCCTGCTCCTAGATTCTATGTTTCTATGTTTGGTTTCCCGCCTTTCGGGGCTATCCCATCTAGGTGCTGGTGTTAATGGCAGATGATGGGCCACACTTCTCACCTGATCCTGGGTTAAGTGGCTTTCCATTAATTTACAATGGCCTTCTTTTGTCCGGTTCCCACCTTTCGGGGCTATCTCATCTAGGTGCTCGTAACCGTATGAGTCACCTACCCGGGCCCATTGTTTCCCCAGAGAATTCTGTCTGCCCAGACATTCTCCCATAATTAGTTTGTAGGCCTGGCTGGAATCTCCTGTCCACGAACACCTGGGCCCCTCCCATCTTCTCCAAACAGGCAGTAACAGTCATTCAAAATGTCCGATACAAAAAAAAATCCTTGGGGCCTGCGTTGATGCTTACAGTGGTTTATGCATGGAATGGGTTAACTGTTATTTCCTGTCCTGTTATCTGTTTATGGGATGAATAGGTTCCTGGCACTGCTTTAAGGATGAGGGATTTGGTGTTGGTTTATGCGGTGATTGGGTTTTTGGCGCCATTTGAAGAGTGAAGATTACTGGTAGCGGGTGTCTGGTGTAAGGTTACCAACTCTGGTTGAATGTATTCCTGGGGGTTTCATCACATGTCCTCCTGCCTCCAACTGCCCCGTTCCCACCACTGGTCACCCAACACGTCTATCCTCGCGTCGCACCGCCTTCCTACAGCAATTGGAAAGTGAAAAGCTCTTCATTACCCAACCGGATGATTCTTGACCGTCAATTAAACAGCCTTGTTTCCCATTGACAATATTTTTATAACTAATAAACAGAAGAGTTCAAAGAAAATGAAAATAACTCATTTTTTATACCCCTATGATTTTTCTCCAGGGTTGCTTGCAGCAGAGTCCTAGAGATTAATCTTCAATTCCTGGAGACTCCAGGCCAATCCTGGAGGGTTGGCAACCTTAGTGCGATGTCTGTTTAAGCCGGAAGCGGGGTTGCCAGTGCTGTCTGTGTAAGGGCGGAGCATTGATCACGGCTTTAAGCGGTGAGAGGGTTGACTATTGCCAGTTTAAGTGGTCAGCGGATTGCGAATGGTGTTGACTTACCCACCGAGCGGGCAGCTGGCTGGCACCTGTGCAAACGATGAATGGGTCGCTGGCACCTGTTTACGCAATGCTGGTTTAAGATGAACTGTAGACGGATGGAATTCCCTCCCTACCTCTTTGACCAAGCTTTTGGTCATCTGTCCTAATTTCTCCTTATGTGGCTCGGTCTCAGCTTTTTTTGTCTTATAATACTCCTGCGAAGCGCCTTGGGACGTTTTACTACGTTAAAGGCGCTATATAAATACAAGTTGTTGTGGCGGAGTCGGAGGCCGGGCTGAGCGGCGAACGGAAACCGGAGGAGGCCCAGGCAGCGCCCGGTTTCTATGGTTACCTCTGACCCCCCCCAACGCGAGGTCACTCTGAGCTGCGCAGGCGCCTGCTCTGGCTCCGGGTCGGGTGAAGATTGGACATGGTAAGTGTTGACGGTGAGGCCGCGTCCATCAATCCTCGGGCCCTGCTGCGGCAGCAACGGCAAATTTACCCGGCTCTGGTTAATGATCTCCGCCACACCGAGCTGAGCTCGCAGGTGAGTTTAAAAAATAAATACATAAATAAACGGGGCCCACCCACGGCCTTCCCGAGCCCAGCCTCTCCTCTCCCGGGCAGTGCCGATCCCCTGGCCGCAGCTCGCAGGAGATTGCGGCCCCCGGGAGGACGATTGCAGGTTTGAGTTTATTGATGTTGGTTTCTCTTTCAGCCGCGCTTCCTGGTAGTTGGACCCCGGTTAGCTGCGGTTGGGTGTAGCCGGGCGCTGACCGTGGACGTCTCTTTTGTCGGGGGCGGGATCACGCAGCCCCATCCCGCCTCGCCGGATCTCAAAACAGGGGGCTGGGGGGATAGCGAAGGGGCAAGAATTTTGGCTGACTGTTCCCTCCCTGACCAATTTAATCTAATTCTTTGTGCATTTGGGTTACTTTGGCTCCACTAATTTTGATTTTTGTTAAAGTACAGAAGGAAGTGGTGTGTTTTCAGACATTGTGTGCTCGGCGCTGATACCATGGTCATCTGGTATTCTTGGCAGTTTCCCAAAGTTGAGGACTCGGTTATCAGAGCTGTGCTTTTAGATATTTAGCCAGTTCTAAATTATATTATTCTGGTTGGGAGAGTGTCAGCTCCAAGTTTGTAGTGGAGATTTTCTGCCCTGATCATTGCTGTCATTAGTATTTCAAAAACGTGCAGTGTCAAATTTTTGAACTGTAAACGCCACCCAACAGTGCAACTAAATTTTGACATTCCAAAACATTTGTTTGGAGAGAACATTCTGAACTATAAAAACACCACAGTAAAGTCTTGGTGGTTACTGGGGTGGGGAACAATTTAAAGTGAAGAATTACGAGAATCCATGGTCTCGGACAATGCTTGGCACAACATCGAGGGCCGAAGGGCCTGTACTGTGCTGTAATGTTCTATGTTCTATTCAAGCATTCTTAATTTAACTCTGATTTCGCTATTTCCTTTCCTTCTAAAGAGTATTGTGAGAAACGTGGGGAGGGGGGGCGCGGCGGTGTTGGGGCAATGCAATCTGTGCAATTGCACAGGGCCCTGTGAGCGTATCCAGTAAGTTTGTCTAATAGAAGTTAGGGGCTCAAAACTGAACATTTACATGGGGGCCCCTGCAAGGCAAATGTTGCCCCTGGGTAGAAAAATGTAAAATAAGCATAATAGTTTACAGTGTAGAAGGAGGCTATTCAGTCCATCATGTCTGATGGCCTTTTGCTTGAGCAATCCAAAATGAATCCTACTGTTCTGCTCTCCTCATAGCCCTGTATCTTCCTTTGCTTCAAATGCACATCCACTTTTCCCTTAAAAGGTGCAATGGTCTTTCCTTCAGTCAGTCCCTGTGGCAAAACATTTCATGCTCCCAACAGTGCTCTGCATAAAGACATTTCTCATAACTTCTCTCCTCTCTCTCTTAGTGACTGTTTTAAATTGGTAACTTCTCAGGCAAAGGAAATAGTTTTTCCTTAGTTTTACCCTTTCATAATTTTTAAAACTTCTATTAAATCTCTTGGCCATCTCTGCTCCAATGGGAATGCTCCCATAGTGTTTTCTCATAACAAATCACAAGTTAATACGAAGAATTTTAAGTTAATATGTGTGTACATTTGTATAATAGATTGAGAAAGTTTCAATCTTTTTACCTGGCTATCAGCACTTTTCAAAGGAGTTTTCTTGCAAATGTTTGCAGTAGCCCTGCGCCACGCAATAAATTTTTTAACGTAATTTCACTTAAATGAAGTCAGCTCATCTCATTCTGAAATAAAAACATAAAATGGTGGAAATACTCAGCAGGTCAGGTAGCATCTCTGGAGGGAGAAGCAGTCAACATTTCAGGTCGATGACCTTTCATCTCAATCTGAGACGTTTTCAGGGAATCTTTTTTAGGGCCTTTTATATCTCCCACCATGTGAGGGGACCAGAACTGGGGACACAATTCTAGATGGGTATAACCAATATCTTGTACAAGGACATTATGGTGCTCTTTGTTTTATATTGGATTGTTCACGCTGTGCATCCTAATGCCCTATTTGCTTTCACTATATCCTCTCTGCACTGGCTGTGGACCTTTTTAGAAGCTTCTACACTATAACACAGAGGTCTCTTTCCTTTTCAACAGATTTTAATTCAGAGCTTAGAATGGTGTACACATGCTTGACATTAGCACGACCAGCATGCATTACACTGTATTTATCAACATTAAATGTCATCCAACAGATGTGGACCCATTCTCCTATTGTGTCTAGATCAAATTGTAATTGTTTCTTCTCAAGAGATCTGACACTAGCATAGACCTTATCCACAAACTTGCAGCCAGTACCCCTGCAGCCTTTCATTCAAATCATTGATATATTTCATGAAGAGTAACAACGTTAACACCGATCCCTGCGGGCCTACACTTGTAAGTGGTCTCAATGCATTGGATTTGGACATCGAGAACATTTAAGCTATTGTGTGTAGATTTTTCACCACACTAAAAGCAGGTGTGTTGCAAAGCAGAGGACAAAACTTCAGATGGCAACTAAAAGGCAATACCTGGAGGCCAGGTATGAGAACATGTGATCCTGTATGTGAGGTTTGATGTTTACCATAAGTGGATTGTAGAAGGGCAAGCAGCTACTGCTGAATCTTACAGCACACAGGGAGGCCATTTGGCTCATCATGCCTGTACCAGCTCTTTGAAAGAATTATCCAATTAGTCCCACTCCCCTGCTCTTTCCCCATAGCCCAGCAATTTTCTCCCCTTCAAACATTTATCCAATTTCCTTTTGAAAGTTACTGTTGAATCTGCTTCTACCCTTTCAGGCAGTGCACTCCAGGTCATAACAACTCACTGCGTAAAAAAATTCTCCTCATATCACCTCTGGCTCTTTTACCAATTGCCTTTGTCCTCTGGTTACCAACCTTTCTGCCAGTGGAAAGAGTTTCTCCATATTTACTCTATCAAAACCCTTCATAATTTTGAACACCTATTAAATCTCCCCTTAACCTTCTTTGCTCTAAGAAGAACAATCCCAGCTTCTCTATAGTCTCTCCACGTAACTGAAGTCCCTCATCCCTGGTACTATTCTAGTAAATCTCTGCATCCTCTAAGGCCTTGACATCCTTCTTAAAGTGTGATGCTCAGAATTGGACACAATGCTCCAGCTGAGGCCTAACCAGTGATTTATAATGGTTTAGCATAACTTTTATAAAGGTTTAGCATATTTGACTGGTGGAACCATTGATTGGAGTATGGTGTGTGTCTATATTGTGGTTGGGAGAAAGGTAATGGTGGATCTGGACTTTTTATGTTGAGTTGTGCTGTTCATCATATAGTTTGTGGTAACTGTTTACCTGCCCAGGTCTTGAATCTCCTTTTCAGTGGGCTGATCAACAAGTGACTCCTCTGGGGAGAAGTGGTAAGTGGGGTCTCTGGGGCTGAGTTGGCTCCAAATTGATACACCTGGCAATGGAATATCGGAACCATCAACCCTCTGTGGCACTTGATAACTCAATACCTGAGCCAGGTAGGTCTGCAGTACTTGAAGGAGCTATTGGTGATTGACCAGCCAGTCTTATTCATTAATAGGACTTGGAGGGATACACCTATCTAGCTCTGTGGTTCTTTCCATTTGGTCTCCGATAACCCTGCAAACCAGTGCCCCAATGGGTAGAGTGGTTCTGGTTGGAGAAACCGGAAACTCTGCTTTGTGCTGCTAAGTTCCACCGTTTTAGCTCTAGAAGTACTCCCGCATTTATTCGAGAATGTCTATGTCTTAGTTCTTGTCAACTTGTACCTAAACTCTCTCAACTTGGTTTTGTGGGATGTGTTGCTCTGTGGAAAGAATGTGCACTGCATATCTGCCAATCTGAAACTCTGCCTATGTGGATGTCTCTGCAGTTTGGTTTGCAAACTTATAAGTAGCTACTGGGGTACACCTGGTTAATAAAACAAAATCTTCACTGGTAGGAAAGGAGCTGTAGTCACCAGCATTGCTTACAGGTTCCATCCACGTCCTCTCTCTTTGCAATAGTCTGATAAATTGCTTGAGCCATTTAGATAAAGTATATGGCCCTTTCTGATTTTTCCATTTCCTGGAGCATCCTTGTATAACTGATGAGTTGATAAGTGAATATGTGGGATACTCTTGAATCTTGCTTAATTATCTTTCCAAAATGGCAGCAATGCTAGGGAGAAACCATGTCAGATTTTTAAAAATGGGTTTCTTTTTAAAAAAAAAAAATTAGGAAAGCTGCGAACCTAAAATTACAAAGTTAGTAATATTAACTACAATGTGTAGCTGCCACTAAAGCGAGAATGCCATTGTCATTCTTTAGTACAATGCCTTTTGAAGCATACTAAATGTAATTGTTTTTGTGACTTGGTATTGGGACGGTAGGACATCTTCCTGAGTATCCTTTAGAATCTGCACAAGTTAGAATATATGTCGAACAATCTGTCTATTGAGCAAGTTAAAATGCTGTTTAAAATGTCTTGCTTTCCATCCGATCCTTCTCTATCCACTATGAAAAATAGTCAGTAGCTGCTGGCCGTTTACCAAGTGCAGATCTGTATTGATAGCATTTTACTTGTACTTCATGTATTTGTTGTACTGACAAGACAGGCTATTAGTTTTGTTCACTCCTTGTTTCATTCTTTCTTTGAGAGAATGGACAGTATTCTTTTTTCCATTTTCCAATTTTTAGTAATGCAATTTAAAAAAATTCCATTTAAAATTAGCTCTTGGTTTTATACATTGTTCATCCTTGACTTGCTGCTTAACAGTTGTAGTTTTTTGATTGATTTCTCTTTTTTATATTTTTAAAATTCAGCTTTTTGCTTCTTTTTGAGTTTTAATGATTGTTTTCCGGCAGTCTCGGTAGAATTAATCTTGTTAGTGACCATATTCATATGAATAATAGCACAGATTATTGACAGGGGTTTGGTTAAACGTTTCTTGAGTGCCCTCGTTCCTCTTTCCCCCTGGTCTCCTTAAGTGGTCTGTTTTTAAGTTTGCTGTATGATAGATATGGCAGTGCACAGAAATTACATGATCTAGTTGTGTTGCTCATTTCTTCTTCCAATTTTCTTGAAGTCTACTGCTTCTGAGTTACCTTCCTACATGCATACTTGTTCTTGTGGGATAAATTAGTGAATTTTATTTGTGGTGTCTGTCAATATGGTATGTGTGCTTGACCATTCCTTTTGAGAGGATCATGTGAATACAGAGGCTGTAGGGAATGGAACATTTGATGACTTTACACCTTGCCCATCACTGGATAAAAGAACGGAATCCTTTTTTTAAAAAGCTCTATTTTGTTCATTCTTACAGGAGAAAGGAGGCTCAATACAAGAGTTATAAGCACCCAGAATGGACAGCTACTTTAAATCAGCAGTTTGTGACCTGGACAAATTACTTGATGAATTTGAGCAAAATCCAGGTTGGTTCCATTATTTTTTTTCTTTAACACATGAAGTCTTTAATTTTTTTTCTCTTCCCTTTCAGTTCTTGTACCCGAGAGGGTGGGTAGCCTGCTTCGGGGCCCTAAGTTTAACTGATGCTTTGAGTTGTGCAAGAGCAGTCCAGAGATGCAACTCTGAAATTTTCCCCTTTCCTCCCACTTATAGTGGTAGTGCTTGGCATCTCTTTTGACACTTCCTCACATTAGTGTTGCAGAGGTCAAGAACTTGGGTGGGGGTGAACAAGAACGAGCTGTTCGATGAGACTAGATGTATGTGCTGAAATAACAACAGAAAACGCTGGAAAAACTCAGCAGGCCAGGCAGCATCCGTGGAGAGAGAAAGAGAGTTAAAGTTTCAGGTCGATGACCTTTCGTCAGAACTGTTACCTCTTTTATTGAGTTTTCCTCCCTTGTAAAGTTGCCCACAAATATGAATTACATTTGTGCTTCAGGATGAACTTTGTGATGTTTTACATGTGTATGTTAAATGCTCCTAGACCAAATATAGCAAGGATTGATTGCAATGTAAAGCTCACTTCACTGCTTAATCTCATTTAATTTTGGACTCTTCTTAACCATCAAATTGACTACTTCCATTCCATCATTCTTTACTGGGTTCGACCTGGCATGCCTGAGCCATGCCATAGCTGAGCAGGCGGAGGAAATATCTGGCAATAGCCCTGTAAGTGGTGGCTAAAGTGTATGTGAAGATGAATGACTGGCTATGAAGGCTGAAATTGGATGCTTCCTTTTTCTTTTTCCCCATTCCTCCAAGCCCCTTTTGAGGAAGTGCTTGGCCTCAACCCGGCACCTTTCCCTATCAGCATGATGATATGGCTGTTTAATTCCCTGTGCTACCTGCCATGTGTGGTTTTTCTAGCCAATATCTCCTTATTAGTTAATACACTTTATGCCATTAATAGTTTTTGTTACTTTGTATAATGTTGTATAAAACATGGAAAGTGAATTTAATTTTTACTTCCCTTTAACATCCAATCCTGAGGCTAGTTATCCAGTAAGACACTAGATTTGTATGAGTAAGCTTGACCATTTGTTCTTAACTACACAATAATTCACTTCAATTATGTATTCTGTGGTATCTTTTATTAAAAATTAAGTACATGTAAAAAACCTTCTTTAGCATTTGGTAGGTGCATTTACTAATGGTGATTATTTCTTTCCCTAGACAGTTCAGTTATTCTATTTTTGTACAATATTTAGTGATTTTTTAAAAATGCCCAAATTAGGGTATCTGCATATTCAGGCACTGCAATTCATAATGCATGTTTTGCAAGTTTCCCTACTGTTAATTTTGGACTTCATGAAAACTTTGTAATTTAATTTTTGGGGATTTGTCCTGTTTTTTTTAAAGATGAAAATGATTTTTACAAGACTGCTGTAGGAGGGCCCATATCTTCAGACTATCCATCTCTTCACTCAAACTCAAAGTACTTAACAGACTTGCCTGCAGCCACTGCACCGACTACAGTCGACACACTCTCATTGGATGCATCTGAAAGTCAGCTTGGGTCAGATTCATTGTTGCCATGTAATGTTGACCTTCAAGAAACTTCATCATTGCCACAATCACAAAAAACTCTAACAGGGTTAGACTTGTTGTCTACTGTTGATAGCAGAGCAGCTGGTGATGCAGAGCAGTTCAGTCACAGCAGAGGCAGTGGACCCATCTGTGACTTAATTAGTGACACTGAAAGTGTGACCCATGAAACAAATGGTCACGAGGTTGGTGATGAACCAGAAATTAAGCCGATTGAGAACCAGGCCAGTGGCTCACTGTTGATAGACTTTAACCAGTCCCCTCCACCAGTCCATATTGGAGAATTGGAATGTTCAGGAGGAGGGAGTTTAGGAATTACAAGCCTGTTGGAGTTGGATATATCTTTTCATAATAGTACAGAATTTGAGCCACAGCATTCAGGACATTTTAATGCGGGAATAAGGAACCAGGAATATCCAATCCAGCACGAGAATCCTGATGAACTCAAAGATGATGAACCTCAAAAGGAAGAGGAGCATCTTGAAAATTTGTCTCAGTCTGAACAAAGTGAAGAATTGTCAGTTGTTTCAAAGCAAACCAAAGAAATCAGTTCTGTAATTGGAGACAATATTGGATGCCATGATTGCACCAACAAAAGACTAGAGCATCCTGGCAATGTAAAGTTGGCTGTGTGTGCAAATTTGAACAACATAACCACTGTTGCATCCTGTGAGTCTGAGGATGTTGAAACTGGATTAGAGGTTGAAAAGGAATTTTTAAAAGTAAGATACACATGTAATGCTGGATTAACAAAAAATACTAATAAGATAGGTCTTGTGAATAATTCTACCAAATCTGCTGATTCTTTGTTGAATCCACTTCCTGGAACAGAATCCACAATAAACTCAGTAGATCCAGAGCAGGATTCACAGGCCAACCCACCTCAAAAAGAATATAATGAAACTATAGACTGTAACTCGGCAATGTGCATAATTAAAGATTCTGTTAAATTGAACTCCAAACCACATGATCAAGATATGTCTCTTGTGGATGATGCCAATCCGAATTTGGAGCATAATGGTGATATCTCTTCAGAGGAACATACATGTTTGGAAGGTGAAGAGAAGACTGAGGAAAAGGATGAAAAATATCCTAATTCAGAGTGGATGCAACAAGAAAGAACTTTGGTACTTTCAGATACTGTTGCAGAAACTATAGCTAAACCACTTGAAGCGATATTGAATAATGTAAGTGACATGGAAGTAGTGTCGACTTATAAAGAATTTACAACTGAGTTTTCTTTTGTCAATGACATCCATAAAGATGGATATAATGATATAAATGATGTATTGGTTAGTGATTCTGAGCTTGATGCGTTCTTAATGGAGCAAAGTGATCAGAATAGTTTAAAAGAGTCTGTAGTAGTCCCATCAGTTAATGGCTTTTCAGAGTCTACTACAGACCAAACTGGTTTGCTCAAGACGGATGGTTCTCTAAATCTTTCTGAAGATATTGTGGCTGTTGGTCTAAGTCATGATCCTTGGGAAGAGAAAACTCCTAAATCAGCTGAGCATGAAAAAGGGAGGTTGACATCAAATACTGGGAGCACGCCATCCCCAACAGAAAATGGTTCAGTAAAACCTGCTGTAAATGATGTACTGTTTGGGATAACCCAAAAACCAGACAGAACCCAAAATAGTCAGTCAGTGTCCTCCACTGACGCTGATCAACTAGCCAACTCTACCCTTAATAATCAAATTAACTTTGGAGGTGCTAGACCCAAACTATTTAATTATCAAGCAAGAATTACACCAAATAGAGATCTGAATGATCTAGTTACTAATAATCCTGAGGATTTTGCTGGCAGTTTAGATCAGTGTACAGTGTATATTGATACAAAAGGTGCCGTTTCTGAAACAATCCAAAGCCCATCCGTTTCAAGCTCCACTTGTAATTACGGCATTAGTACAGAAGATGGGACACAAGTGTTTGGACCGTCGTACGATTCCATCACATATGATTATGTAGGAAATGCAGCTGAAGGCACTGGTGTCGCTGAACAGTTCATCAAAGAAGCGGCTATAGTGGGACAGAACCAGCCACAGTGGATACCAGATTCTGAAGCTCCAAACTGTGCAAACTGCCAAGCTAGGTTTACTTTCACAAAAAGGAGACATCACTGCAGAGCATGTGGAAAAGTGAGTAGTGTGTGTCAATTTATTCAATGACAAGAATTTCTTTGTTTTCAATTTTACTGCCCTCCCCCTCCCCCTCCCCGATAAAATCCTTGGCTTTAAAAATGGTTCCTAGCTAGTATTTATTTTTACCTGAAAATTGATAGTCTTGCCAATCCACGTGATTTTCCTGAAATACTACATTTCTGAGTCTCGTGAGATTTGGTTCTATACACACCTTTCAGCTATTTATATTTTTTATATAACCAGTGAAAGAGATTGCAAAACTGGAAGAGTTTTTTTTGTAATAAATTTTGTCTCTTCTCCACATCACACTTCTTTTCCTTTTATGCACTTTCTATTATAACCTGAAGTTGAATATTGACTTTGAATGTAATAATTGAGTTTCCTGTGTTGGAGTCTACCATACTTGTCAGTTTTGTATGTCTTAAGTGCCAAACAACAAATGTGATTCTTTGTTTTTACTGTGCTATTTCTGTTAACAATGGCGCTGATGCAGTCACTTTTCTAGGTTTTCTGTGCTGCCTGTTGTAATCAAAAGTGTAAACTGCAGTATTTGGAAAACAAGGAAGCTCGTGTTTGTGTAGTCTGCTATAGCGCCATACAGAAAGGTAAGCGATTTAAGTGGCTATAAACTTGGCCTCATTTTAATATCTCTTCACAATGTTAAACATAGTTATCCATTATTTACAAGAATGCTTTTATTGTATTGAATAGCTTCCTTCCTTCTACAGGGAAAATCACTGTGAGGGAGAAAAAGAGCATTTTCAAAGCCTCCCTCCCCATCCCAACTGTGACTTTAAAACAAAACCTTGGAAGTGGGGGAATCAGGAGATAGTTCTACTGAAGTACTCTGGGAGCAGCCTCAGGAGATTAAAAAAACCAATAAGCATGATTTAACTAACTGGTTCCCCATCTCGGTGTCTTTGATTTGAGTAGCACTTCTGTTTCTGGGGTTTCTACAAGATTCATAGGCTTGGTACTGGTAGAATATTAAAAGTGATGGATATTTGACTTATACTGTAGATATGCCTTCCTTACAGCCTGGGTCTCACCTCCTAAAGGGTGGCATTGTTCAATAGGCCTTGGGTGTGTTTTCCAGCTTCCATTGACTTCTTATACTGGGTACCCCGGTTTCTTCTGAAGCTCGGAGCCACCACTGGATGCACAGAGATGTAAGTGCACGAAAGTTGGCATACAATGCAGATTTATAGAAAAACCCAGCTGTCATACTTATGGTTGACCCAAGAACCTACTCCTGTCACTAGACAAGTATAAATGGTATTGGAGTAACTTCCCTGATTGAGTTAGTAAAGGAAATGTGTAACTGAGCCATACCACGCAGTCCAAAGTTCAACTCCTGGTTTGTGCTGAGTTACGTGATCTCAGCTGGAGTGGCATTTGGGGCATCAACATCTTTATGGTAGGGAGAGGGATAACTGCCTTGTTCTTGGTCCTGATGACTGACGCTTGTTAAAATGTGCATGCGTGGACATCAGGGGTGCGTGCAAAATCAGAATGAACCGAGGGGTCTCTTTTGGTCAAATAGGTTGCCAACACTAACTAACTAGGCTTATTTCATGAAGAATGACTAATTGGGAGATGTAGTGACACATACCTGGCTATTGAACCTTCTGCAACAGTGGTGCCTTCAGGAGGGGAGAAAAGGGGAGCTGATTGACAAATAAAATTACATTGTTCAGTCATAGTGGCAACAAAACCTGCAATAGGTTTTGAGCTGTTCATCAGCTAACACTAGAGCTAGCATAGCACGAATTCACCAGCGGATTACAACTTTTGAAAGATCTCTATGGAAACTCCACTTGGGGTGGTAAAGCACCAAAAGTAGTGGCCCGGAATTTGCGGTCAGCGGCGAACCGAAGGCGTTCGTCGCTGGCCCCAAAGTAAGCTTCGCACAAAGATCTCGCGATCCCTGTGTCGAGAATTTTGGGTTTTCCGATGTTCAGTTCAAATCATCAGAGGTTATTGGGGATCCCCTAGTGCGAGCTGCTGTGAAGTCGACAAGCTGTCTAACTAGCCAATCAATTCTTAGACAATGAACAAGGAAGTGAGTAAGCTCTTTGACATTTTTTTAAAAGTTAGAATTTTGAGAGCGCGCAGCCTGTGTCAGAACTGTGAATGACAGACCGCAATGTCGGGATTTACGCATGCGCCAAATGCCGAATGTCAGAACACTCTCAGTTCGCCGTCATCCGAACCGCAAATTCTGGGCCAGTGCGTTTAAGTCAGAAGAACACTTTCAATTTTTAATTTTCTGTGCAGAGGAAATGCTCAGCTTGTGAGAAGTTTTAATGGGTTACATAAACAAAAGGTGTTGTTGAGATTTGAGATATGACGTCAATGGCTGTGCACAAGTGCACGTTGTAATTTCCTACTTGGTCATTGCTGTTAATCTTGACCAGGATGATTGTGGGATGTTGTATTTTAGCTTGTTCCTGGCAATGGAATAGGAAAATTAGTCAAGATTCCCACCTAATTGTTATCCATTGACTGAAAGTGTGAATGGATTTTGGGCGACAACAGGCTTATGCTCCTTACAAGTGTACCAGCCAATAGTGCTAAACAAGCTTCCACTGAAAGCTAATGCAGTACTGCTGGAAATGGTCGCGATTGCATAGTCTTGTGCCTTCCGCCCGTACAGTGGTTAAAAAGCAGAGCAGCTGATGAGCACGACCAGATCTGCGACAGATTTATGCTGGCTATAGTTTTCACTTCTGTTTTTTTTTTAAACTTCCGATGTTTATCAAACATGAATTATTTATTTTATAAGTGTTGCAAAATTGTAGTCTCTTCTACACCTTCGCCTGGAGTTTCCGCTTTGGGCGCAATCGGTGATCCGGCACAAATTGCGCCCAAAATTGTGCTGGTTTTGAGAAGTTTTTTTTTTCTCAAGTTTCCGCTCAAGCTCATTCGCATATCACAATGTAAAATCTGGCGTGAACCAGTGCAATCTGGCAGCGTTTTAGAATCTAATTTGGAAAAATAATTTGCTTTAAAAAATATTCCATGATATATTTAAGAGCGGTAACCTGGTGCAGTTTTATTAATACAGCTGAAAATGGGTTTATCACAAAAAGTAAGCATTTTAATCAGTGTCTAGTCCACCACCTGTGAGTAACCCGATTTTAAATAACTGAAAATGACTTTAAAAAAACTGTACAGAGCCATATGCTAGTTACATTGGTGTACTGTAGTCAGTTTCTTAGTAAATTTAAAAAAAATTATATTCAAAAGCTTTTAAAATGTGCCTATTAGAGTCCTTGCGCTTTAAAAAAAGGCTTAATTTTAAGAGCCTCTTCGAAGGCCCGCAAGCGGGCGCAATTAACGGAAACTTGCAATTGTGATTAATTCGATTTGGGGCATGCTCAGTTTTGTGGGCAGGGCCAGCTTCTAGCGCGATGGTTTTTTAAACTAGCACAGATGATTGCGGAAACTCAATTTCCACTAGGCATAATTTTGCGCTTGAAATTCCATGATCTTTTGCGCTGGTTTGGACGATTTTGGGTGAATTACACTGGGAGCAAAAAAACAGCACAACCTAGCGGAAACTCCAGGCTTGTATGTTTAAATACATGAAGGGGAAAATATTGCAGAGCTATGGGGAAAGAGCAGGGGAGTGGGACTAATTGGATAACTCTTTCAAAGAACAAGCACAATGGGTCGAATGGCCTTCTGTGCTGTATGAGTCTATGATTCCTCTGCTCCTCCACATTCCTATCACTTGCTGAATATGGTCACAAATTAGAGCACCAGGTTGAGGTACTGAACAATTCCTATTAATAGAGGAATTGAACCCAGTATGAGTCGTCCCTTTCATGAAAGGGGGAGGGGATAAGGTTAATTACTTGGGGGCGCGGGGGGGAATTTTGTCCATTTAGGGTATTGTCACTGAACTTAGTGATACCAGTATGTTCTTGGAAAAATCACACTTCAGCCAGCACGCTTGGATAAATATTGTGCCAGTATACTGTTTGTGTGATATTCTTGACTTCACCTTCATTAGCTCCCACGTTGATGGATCTATGACCACCAATACCTCACCCAAGCATTGCATACCTCAAAATTCTCTCTCAAATACAACATATGTTTCCACAGTTGAAATGGACATATTATGAAAATTTCACATGCTTCCTATTAAGCTATCAAGTGCCATTTGAGTTTCAAAGAATAATGGTTTACCTTTTGTTGAATATGGCATATCGTAAGCATGTATTGACTTGTATTTTTCACATAGTTTGTGCTGTTTTGGGAAGATTTGCAATTAAATTTTGATGCAGCCTTGGTATCAGTTTTATTGTATCTGGTCAATGATTTGACTTCTTCTGCGAGAGGTGATGAAAATTGAATTTGTTATTGCAGCATCATCTCTTGAAGGCATTGTTCTCGGCTGTGTCGGTCCAATTAATTGAAGCATAGGTTGTTTATCATAGCAGATATAATTTGAAATGCAAAGAACTTTGCTTGTGCCAATTTTCCCCCTCTTCTGAAGGTGCTGATCTTTGCTGGGGTATGGTTCCACAGACTGAGGCATCCTCCAGATACTCATCCAAATGGTCATTGTTTATGTGTGACCCTTGATTGAGTGTGGACAAACTATTTAACCATGTGGGGGTCAGCATGGTAGTGCCTGATGCTGTCCTTGCCTGTTTTCAACGCACACGTTGTTCAAACAGGGACATCATTGAATGGCAATTGTGAGTGGGATCTCTGAGCAACTAACTCCTTCCTTCCCCAAGGGGCAAATTGTATTGCTGAAACAAAAACCTAAAATGTTGGAAATATACAGCAGGTCCATCAGCTTCTGTAAAGAAGAAAAGCAGGTTAACATTTTGGGTGTAACTCTTGATCAGAACTGAAAACTGAAAGATCTCTGCTGCCCTGTCTAAGAGTGGCCAATTTATTGGACCAGCGATGAAAGCTGGGACCTTCCTGCTCAAGTACTTGCTAAGTTATTAGGGGACCAGACAGAATTTCTCAGAATTGAGAAGCCTTTTTATCTAAAGTCAGATGTTGCGATAGTAGCAATAGATTACTGGTTAATAGCTTAATTTTATATAAATGCCACAACTTTAACTATATACAGTGTGGACTGCTAGTTGTCCAAAAACTTTTCTAATATACATATGGTATTAACATTTTTGGTCACTTTTATATAAAAAAAAAAGTAATTTTCTTTGGAAAAATGACATCTCAAACAAATAGCTCACTTTATTTAGAAAAGTTTAGACTAGGCTGTGGTGTCTTCCAGGATACAAACAATAGGTCAGTGACTGATCTGAAAAATGAGCAAGTGTTGAAAATAAACGTAGCAAGTTCTGAAAAGATTCGGATATATTTTGAGGAATTTGTATGTTCCTAAATTCAGGGTTCTTTCTGATTATTTGATCAGACTTCAGTCTGTGAAATATTTGTGTAGATCACCTTTTATGAGGTGTTTGTGTTAAGATTTCTGGAGTTTCAAATGACGATGTAAACCCATGTCAGTTCGTAAGCTTCATATTGACTGTTAAGTTACATTGATTTTACACTCTTTTGTATATTTTTTTGGAGCTAGCTGATTTGCTCTATTCTCCTTCAGAATTATTGATCTGACCCTGCAACAGCTAGTATTACATTGATCAGATTACTAGCTCCAAGAGAGATTGTAGATCACCTATTCTATTTAGTAACGTTAAGTGCTATGAAATGATAACACTACAGTTTTATCTAAAAGGTGTATTTTCCTTAATTCATACACATTATTCCATATGGGAACGTCTCCCATGTTTGATACTAGCCAGAGTCCATGCAGTACTGCCTGGTGTAATGCTGCACCATGTTAGAAATCCCCTTTTTATTATGTAAAGTATCTTTTGTTTTTCTGTGTGTCTTGGGAATAGCTGAACTATTCTGAGCTGACACTTCAGCAGTTAGTATGATCGTATGACTCATGACCACAGCATCTTGTGATCACAAGAATAACACAATGGAAGAATACTACAAAGATTATTTGCAACAGATCTTTATAAATTGAACATTGTTGCAAAAAAAAAATGCTTTGCATTCCACTCCACTTCATATTGATTTAGAAACAATTATTATCCATTATTTTAAGGTCACCGCAGGCCTTGCAGGAAGCAATTTTGTTGAGACTGAAATAACTTGCAACTAAATTGGTGTTTGTGTGCTAGCATGAGAACTTTGGTTTATCTGCTTGCCTCCCCTATTCCTAATTCAGACTCTATAATGTACAGTTTGCACTGCATAATTTTGATAGTAACTAATGCTAAAGTACAAATAGAACAAAAGCTGTTTGACATTATTCAATCTTTAGATAATTGGGACTGAAAATATTTCTAATGTTAGACAAATTATAGCATTATATGGTTATAACAGTACGCAATCTCAACGTGCAACTGGGACCAACCACCAGTATAACATTATGCCAATTAGAACAATAGGCAACTTAACATTGTGTGCTTGACTGCAATTTATTCATTTTAAATTATGTCTGTGGGTTCGAATATAAGAACAAAATAAATAGGAGCAGGAGTAGGCCCTTTGACCCTGCTCTGCCATTCAATAAGACCATGGCTGATCTTCTACCTCAACTCCACCTTCCACACTATCCCCATATCCCTTGATTCCCTTAATATCCAAAAATCTATCGATCTCTGTCTTAAATATACTCAACGACTGTACATCCACAGCTCTCTGGGGTAGAAAGCATCACAGTACTCCAGGTGTGATCTCACCAAGGCCTATATAATTGTAAGAAGTCGCACAACACCAGGTTATAGTCCAACAGATTTATTTAATTTTACAAGCTTTCGGAGCTGTCGCTCCTTCGTCAGGTAAGTTAGCAATTGTAGTAAAGTGTCTTTACTCTTATACTCTAATCCCTTTGTAATAAAGGCTAACATACCATTTGCTTTCCTAATTGGTTGCTGTACCTGCATGTTAACTTTTTGTGATTCGTGTACAAGGACACCCAGGTCCCTCTGAATACCAACATTTCCCAGTCTCTCCATTTAAAAAAAAAAAATTCAGATTTTCTATTTTTCACACCAAAGTGGATAACTTCACACTTCTCCACATTATATTCCATCTGCCACGTCCTTGCCCAATCACTTAACCTGTCTAAATCCCTTTGCGTCCTCCTCACAGCCTACCTTCCCACCTAACTTTGTATTGTCCGCAAACTTGGATACATTGCACTCGGCCCCCTCATCTAAGTCATCGATATAGATTGTAAATAGCCAAGGCCCAAGCACTGATCCTTGCGTTACCCCACTAGTTACAACCTGCCAACCCAAAAATGACCCATTTATTCCTACTCTTCATTTTCTATCCGTTAACCAAACCTCAATCCATGCTAATATATTACCCCTAAACCCATAAGCCCTAATTTTGTGTAATAACCTCGAATGTTTTTTGAGAATCTAAATACACTACATCCACTGGTTTCCCCCTTATCCACCCTGTTGGTTACAACCTCAAAAACTCTTAATAGATTTGTCAAACCTGATTTCCCTTTCATAATTCCGTGTTGACTCTACCCAAGCATATTATGATTTTCTAAGTGTCCTGTTATCACCTCCCTAATAATAGATTCTAGCATTTTCTCTGCGGCTGATGTCAGGCTAACTGGCCTATAGTTCCCTGTTTTCTCTCTCCCTCCTTTCTTGAATAGCAGGGTTACGTTTGTTACCTTCCAATCCACGCAGACCATTCTAGAATCTAGGGAATTCTGGATGATCAAAACCAATGCATCCACTATCTCTGCAGCCTCTTTTAAAACCCTAGGATGTAGGCTGTCAGGTCCAGGGGATTTGTCGATTCGTCCCATTAATTTCTCCACTACTATTTCTTTACTAATTTTTTTAAGTTCTTCATTCTCACTAGGCCTTTGGTTCCCCACGATTTCCAGAATGTTTTTTGTGTCTTCTACCGTGAAGACAGATGCAAAGTATTCATTTAATGTGTCTGCCATTTCCTTATTTCCCATTATAATTTCTCCTGTCTCTGCCTGTAAGGGACTCATGTTTACTTTCCCTAATCGCTTCCTTTTTACATACCTATAGAAGCTTTTACAATCTTTTTTTATGTCTCTTGCTAGTTTACTCTCATTCTATTTTCTCTTTCTTTATCAATTTCTTGGTCCTTCTTTGCTGAATTCTAAAATCCTCCCAATCCTCAGGCTTACTACTCTTTTTGGCAACATTATAAGTCTCTTCCTTTAATCTAATACTGTCTTTAACTCCCCTTGTTATCCACGTTTGGACCATTTTTAACATGGGGTTTTTATTCCTTAAGCGAATATATATTTGTTGCGAATTATGAATGAATTCTTTAAATTTTTGCCATTGCTTATCTACTGCCATATCTTTTAATCTAGTTTCCCAATCTATCTTAGCCAATTGCCCCTCATACCTTCGTGGTATACTTTGTTCAGATTTGAGACCCTAGTTTTGGACTTCACTAAATCACTTTCAAACTAAATATTTAATTCATCATATTATGATCACTCTTCCCCAGAGGCTCCTTTCCTACAACATTATTAATTAACCCAGTCTTATTGAATAATACTAGATCAAAAATAGCCTGTTCCCTAGTTGGTTCCTTGACGTACTGATCTAGAAAACTATCTTGAATGCATTCCATGAACTCGTCCTCCATACTATTACTGCAAATTTGGTTTGCCCAGTCTATATGTAGATTAAAGTCCCCCATGATTACTGTATTACCCTTGGTTACATGCACCTCTGGTTTATACTCAGCCTGACACTACACCTACTGTTAGGGTCCTATAAACTACACCCACCAGTGTTTTCTGCCCCTTGTTGTTTCTTAGCTCCACCCAAACTGATTCTACATCTTGATTTTCCAAGCAAAGATCCTTTCTCTCTACTGTCTTTATCCCATTCTTCATTATCAGGGCTACCCCTCCACCTTTCCCATTTTGCCTAGCTCTTCTAAAAATCAAGTATCCTGGAATATTTAGTCCCCAACCTTGGTCACTCTGCAATCACGACTCCGTAATGGCTATTAGCTCAAATCCATTTATTTCTGTCTATTAATTCATCTATTTAGTTGAGAATGTTTCACATATTCAGATATAGTGCCTTTAGTTTTAACTTCTTTCTATTTTTCCCTGATGTCACCTTAGTCACTAATGCCTTATTACCTTTGTCTCTTCCTGACCCACTCTCCTTATTTATACCCAAATCGCTAAACACAGCCTTGATATTTCTCTTACTGATTTTGAATTTACCCTTTCCTGAATCCTCCCACTTCCCCCCCCCCCCCCCCCCCTTTCATTAGTTTAAAGCCCATCTACTGCCCTAGTTATTCGATTTACCAGGACATTGGTCCCAGCCCGTGGAGACCATCCCAACAGAACAACTCCCTCTTTCCCCAGTACTGGTGCCAGTGCCCCATGATTTGAAACCCCTGCCTCCCACACCACTCTTTCAATCACACATTTAACCTTCTGATCTTTTTGTCCCTATGTCAATTTGCACGTGGCTCAGGTAACAATCCAGAGATTATTACCTGTGAGGTTCTGCATTTTAATTTTGATCCTAGCTCCTCAAAATCAGCAGAACCTCATTCCTAGTTTTATCTATGTCGTTGGTTGCTACGTGGACCACAACAACTGGATCCTCCCCCTATCACTCCAAGTTCTTCTCCAGCCATGAGGAGATGTCCTTAACCCTGCACTGTGTTGTGTGCAGGTGTTGTACAGACCAGGAAATCTCCGGTTTTATCTGGTTTATGCTGCTACCTGATCTCTGCTAGGGTGGTGGTGGGAGTGCTGCAGTTGGCTTCAACATCCTTGGGTTGGGGAAGAGAAGGATCAGGTAGGCTTCCCTCTCAAGATTGCTATCCAGCAGCTCTGCTTGAAAATGTGCACATGCAGGCAGTGAGTGATATCAGGTGTAGCTGTGATACTTGCCACAGCTAACTATCCTGAGGAATGCATCCTTTAGCTCTATATATAACATCCTCATTTGGATGAGGTACTTGAATTTCCCATCATGTGCAAGCATATTGAGTACAAGTCACTAGCTTCAGGAGTTAAAGGGGTATGATGATAAATATTGGATGGGGGGTTAATCATTTAAATTATTATTTGATTATTGAAACTTAGCATTGCCTTTAAATTAATTTTTAAAATTCTTGCCTGAATTTGCAGTATTCTTTAAATCAACCAAAAAAGTTATCTATTTTGTTTTTCCTTAAAAGGAAATTAATACTTTGTGAAGTCACTTTGTAATGTGTTTATCGGGGTAGGGACCTTTTCTAATTTTTCAGACATTAATTTATCGTGGCCAAATTGAATCAAAACTAGACACTTGGATGTCTGTTCATGATAAAACATTCAAATTAGTAATTTTCAAATTGACATCCAGATACAAGATCTATCTTAGGCTCTTGGATTTTCATCTATATCATTGTTATTTCTGGATGCCAGTGCAAAGCAGGTAGTAAATCTACGCTCTACTTTGTATTGCAGTACTTTTACACAAGTAGGGTGTGCACTGACTGAGAACACCTCGTGTTGATTGAGGTTCAGTAGTGTTGAATGATAGAGGAGGAATTTTCTTCAAAAGTGTAAGAGAAAATTAACAGCCACTTGGAGAAGCATGGATTAATAAAGGAGAGCCAGCATAGATTTGTTGAGGACAAATCGTGTTCGACTAACTTGGATTGATTTTTTGATGAGGTAACAGAGAGGGTGGAAAAGGGCAGTGCAGTTGATGTTGTGTATATGGACTTTCAAAAGGCGTTTGATAAATTACCACATACTAGGCTTGTTAACAAAATTGAAGTCCACGGGATAAAAGGGGCAGTAGCATCACGGATACAAAATTGGCTAAGGGATAGAAAACAGAGTTGTGGTGAATGGCTGTTTTTTGGACTGGAGGGAGGTATATAGGGCATTCCCCAAGGTTCAGTACTAGGACCACTGCTGTTTTTGATATAGATTAATCATAGAATCATCGAAATTTACAGCACAGAAGGAGGCCCTTTGGCCCATTGTGTCTGCACCGGTCGAACGAGCTATTCAGCCTAATCCCACTTTCCAGCTCTTCGTCTGTAGCCTTGCCGTTTACAGCACTTCAAGTGCATATCCAAATACTTTTTTAATGTGATGAGGGTTTCTGCCTCTACCACCCTTTCAGGTAGTAAGTTCCAGACCCCCACCACCTTCAGGGTCAAAAAAGTTCTCCTCAACTCCCCTCTAATCCTTCTACCAATTGGTTATTGACTTCTCTGCTAAGGGAAATAGGTGCTTCCTATCCACTCTATCTAGGCCCCTATTAATTTTATACACCTCAATTAAGTCTCCCCTCAGCCTCCTCTGTTCCAAAGAAAACAACCCCAGCCTATCCAATCTTTCCTCATAGCTAAAATTCTCCAGTCCGAGCAACATCCTCGTAAATCTCCTCTGTACCCTCTCTAGTGCAATCACCTCTTTCCTGTAATGTGACCAAAACTGTACGTAGTACTCTAGCTGTGGCGTGGATAGACTAGAGAAGCTGGGGTTGTTCTCTTTGGAGCAGACAGGAACTTGGGGGTACAGGGCACAATTTTGAAATTTGCAGATGGCACAAAACCTGGAAGTGTAGTAAATGGTGAGGAAGGTAGTAATAGAATTCAAGAAGAAATAGACAGGCTAGTGGAATGGGCGGACACATGGCAGATGAAATTTAGTGTAGAGAAGTGTGAGGTGATACATTTTGGTTGGAAGAATGAGGGGAGACCATAAACACTAAATGGTACAATTATAAAGGGGGTGCAAGAACAGAGAGACCTGGGGGTGTTTGTGCACAAATCTTTGAAGGTGGCAGGATAGGTTAACAAAGCAGTTAATAATCTCTTGCCTTGAATATCTCTTAATGTCTCTTAAATCTCTCCTGCTTTCTATCCTATCACTGACCTTCCCTTTTGTTCTTTCATTCCCCCCCCCCCCTTTTCCCAGCCTCTAAACTTGTTTTAAAATCTATTCCATTTCCTGCTTTTTTTCCAGTTCTGACGAAAGGTCTTCAACCTGAAACGTTAACTCTGTTTCTCTCTTTACGGATGCTGCCTGGCCTGCTGAGTTTTTCCAGCGTTTTCTGTAGTTAATAAAGCATATGGGATCCTGGGCTTTATAAATAGAGGCATAGAGTACAAAAGCCATGAAGTTATGCTAAACCTGTATAAAACATTAGTTTGGCCCCAGCTGGAGTATTGTGTCCAATTCTGGGCACCACACTTGGGAAGGACATATGAAGGCTTTGGAGAGGGTACAGAAGAGATTTACTAGAATGGTTCCAGGGATATATAAGAACATAAGACATAGAAGCAGGAGTAGGTCATTTGGCCCCTCGAGCCTGCTCCGCCATTCAATAAGGTCATGGCTGATCTGATCTTGGGCTCAACTCCACTTCCCTGCCCGCTCCCCAAAACCCTTGACTCCCTTAATCATTCAAAATTCTGCCTATCTCCACCTTAAGTATATTCAATGACCCAGCCTCCACCGCTCTCTGGGGAAGAGAATTCCAAAGATTCGCAACCCTCAGAGAAGAAATTCCTCCTCATTTCCGATTTAAAAGGGTGCCCCCTTATTCTGAAATTATGCCCCCTAGTTCTAGATTCCCCCACGAGGGGATCATCCTCTCTGCATGAAGCTGGGCAGGTAGAAGGCGTATCAATGGGGGAGCATTTTGGTGCTAGTGACCATAATTCTGTTCGATTTAAGGTAGTTATGGAAAAGGACAAGGATAGACCAGGAATAAAAATTCTAAATTGGGGAAAAGCAAATTTTGCTAAGCTCAGGGGATTTAGCCATAGTGGACTGGAAACAGCTACTTGAAGGAAAATCAGTGTCAGAGCAGTGGGAGGCATTCAAGGAGGAGATTCGGAGGGTTCAGACCAAATATGTGCCCTTTAAAGAAAAAAGGTAGGACTAACAAATCTAGAGCCCCCTGGATGTCTAGGGACATACAGGGTAGGATAAAGGCAAAAAAGGGAGGCGTATGACGGATACCGAGGGCTAAATACTCCAGAATCTTTAGAGAGTACAGAAAGTGCAGGGGTGCAATTAAAAAGGATATTAGGAAAACAAAGAGAGCATGAAAATTTCTTGGCAAGTAAAATCAAGGAAAACCCAAAGATGTTTTATAAATATATTGGGAGTAAGAGGATAACTAAAGAAAGTGTAGGGCCTATTCGAGATCATGAGGGTAATCGGTGTGTGGAGGTGGGAGACTTCGGTAGGGTTCTTAATGAATACTTTGCGTCTGTTTTCACAAAGGAGAGGGGCAAAGCAGACATTGTTATCGGGGGAGGAGTGTGAAATATTAGATGAAATAAACATAGTGAGAGAGGAAGTATTAAGGGGTTTAGCAGCTTTAAAAGTGGATAAATCCCCAGGCCCGGATGAAATGTATCCCAGGCTGTTAAGCGAAGCAAAAGAGGAAATAGCAGAGGCCCTGACCATCATTTTTCAATCCCCTCTGGCTTCAGGTGTGGTGCTGGAGGACTGCTAATGTGGTACCCTTGTTTGAAAAGGATAGACCGAGTAATTACAGGCCAGTCAGCTTAACCTCGATGGTGGGAAAATTATTGGAAAGAACTCTGAAGGACAGGATATTCATTTAGAAAGACACGGATTAATCAAGGATAGTCAGCACGGATTTGTTAAGGGAAAGTCGTGTCTGACAAACTTGATTGAATTTTTTGAGGAGGTAACAAGGAGGATAGATGAGGGTAGTGCGTTTGATGTGTATATATGGACTTCAGCAAGGCTTTTGATAAGGTTCCACATGGCAGACTGGTCACAAAGTTAAAGGCCCATGGGATCCAGGGCAAAGTGTCAAGTTGGATTCAAAACTGGCTTGGAGACAGGAAGCAGAGGATAATGGTTGATGGGTGTTTTTGTGACTGGAAGGCTGTTTCCAGTGGGGTTCCGCAGGGCTCAGTACTCGGTCCCTTGCTTTTTGTGGTATATATCAACGATCTAGACTTGAATATAGGGGGTATGATTAAGAGGTTTGCAGATGATACTAAAATCGGCTGTGTGGTCGATACTGAAGAAGGAAGCTGTAGACTGCAGGAAGATATCAATAAATTGGTCAGGTGGGCAGAACAGTGGCAAATGGAATTCAATCTGGAGAAGTGTGGGGTAATGCATTTGGGGAGGGCTAACGAGGAAAGAGAATACACATTAAATGGTAGGACACCGAGTAGTGCAGAGGAACAAAGTGACCTTGGAGTGCATGTCCACAGATCGCTGAAGGTAGCAGGCCAAGTAGATAAGGTGGTTAAGAAGGCATACGGAATGCTTACCTTTATTAGCCGTGGCATAGAATACAAGATTGAGAGGTCGCACAACACCAGGTTATAGTCCAACAGTTTTATTTGAAATCACAAGCTTTCGGAGCTATCGATTGCTCCTTCCTCAGGTGAAGTAAATTAGATACAGAATCGCCAAAGCATATATAGATAGAAAACAAAGCATGTGTACCTTACAATCGGCACTCTACACCAGTATCCCCCACGATGACGGCATCGCTGCAACAGCCTCAGTACTCAACACCAACAACAGCCAATCTCCAGACGCCATCCTACAACTCATCCGCTTCATCCTTGACCACAATGTCTTCACCTTCGACAACCATTTTTTTACCCAAACACACGGAACAGCCATGGGGACCAAATTCGCACCCCAATACGCCAACATCTTCATGCACAAGTTCGAGCAAGACTTCTTCGCTGCACAGGACCTCCAGCCAACGCTGTACACCAGATACATCGACGACATTTTCTTCCTTTGGACCCATGGCGAAGGATCACTGAAAAGACTACACGATAACATAAACAAGTTCCATCCCACCATCAAACTCACCATGGACTACTCCTCAGAATCGGTCTCATTCCTGGACACACGAATCTCCATCAAAGACGGACACCTCAGCACTTCACTCTACCGCAAGCCCACGGACAACCTCACGATGCTCCACTTCTCCAGCTTCCACCCTAACCATGTTAAAGAAGCCATCCCCTATGGACAAGCCCTGCGAATACACAGGATCTGCTCAGACGAGGAGGAACGCGATGGACACCTACGGACGCTGAAAAACGCCCTCGTAAGAACGGGATATGACGCTCGACTCATCGATCGACAGTTCCGACGGGCCACAGCGAAAAATCGCATAGACCTCCTCAGAAGGCAAACACGGGACACAACCAACAGGGTACCCTACGTCGTCCAGTACTTCCCCGGAGCGGAGAAACTACGCCATGTTCTTCGCAGCCTTCAACATGTCATCGATGACGACAAACACCTCGCTAAGGCCATCCCCACGCCTCCACTACTTGCCTTCAAACAGCCGCCTAACCTCAGAAGTACCATCGTTCGCAGCAAATTACCCAGCTTTCAGGATAACAGCGACCACGACACCACACAACCCTGCCATGGCAAACTCTGCAAGACATGCCAGATCATCAACACAGATACCACCATCACACGTGAGGACACTACCCACCAGGTACATGGTACATACTCATGTGACTCGGCCAACGTTGTCTACCTCATACGTTGCAGGAAAGAATGCACCGCGGCATGGTACATCGGCGAGACCATGCAGACACTGAGACAACGTATGAACGAGCACCGCGCAACAATCGCCAGGCAGGATTGTTACCTCCCAGTCGGGGAACACTTCAGCAGTCAAGGACATTCAGCCTCGGATCTGCGGGTAAGCGTTCTCCAAGGCAACCTTAGAAACACACGACAACGCAAAATCATCGAGCAGAAACTGATAGCCAAGTTCCGCACTCATGAAGACGGTCTCAATCGGGATCTTGGGTTTATGTCACGATACATGACGTGATCCGGACTCGAGTCGTCGTTAGCTTGTTCACAGATGTGATTCCCAGTAAAAAAGTAAAAATTTTCCCAGTAAAAAAGTAAAAATTTTAAAGCTTTTCGTTTTACATACAGACGGCAGCTTTTGACACGTTAGAACCCCTGCGACTACACCTCATTGTCTCAGTTGTATCTTGCTATGTCTTTGATGTGGTACCTTCCTGGCTGACTTAATTAACTTTATCACACCTCGGCAGATAGTCAGGATGATTTAATTTAGTGGTCTGCAATTGTAAGGTACACATGCTTTGTTTTCTATCTATATATGCTTTGGCGATTCTGTATCTAATTTACTTCACCTGAGGAAGGAGCAATCGATAGCTCCGAAAGCTTGTGATTTCAAATAAAACTGTTGGACTATAACCTGGTGTTGTGCGACCTCTCAATTTTGTCCACCCCAGTCCAACACCGGCATCTCCGCATCACAGAATACAAGAGCAGGGGGGTTATGCTTCAACTGTATAAAACACTAGTTAGGCCTCAGCTAGAGTACTGCATGCAGTTCTGGTCACCACATTACAGGATAGATGTGATTGCACTAGAGAGGGTACAGAGGAGATTTACAAGGATGTTGCTGGGAGTAGAGAATCTTAGCTATGAGGAAAGACTGGATAGGCTGGGTCTGTTTTCCTTGGAACAGAGGAGGCTGAGGGGAGACCTTCTTATTGAGGTGTATAAAATTAATAGGGGCATAGATAAAGTGGATAGAAAGGACCTATTTCCCTCAGCAGAGGGGTCAAAAACCAGGGGGCACAGATTTAAAGTAATTGGTGGAAGGTTTAGAGGCGATTTGAGGGGAAATTTCTTCACCCAGAGGGTTGTGGGGGTCTGGAACTCACTGCCTGAAAGGGTGGTAGAGGCAGGAACCCAAAGTACTTGGATGTGCACTTGGGATGCTGTAACCTGCAGGGCTACGGACCAAGAGCTGGGAAGTGGGATTAGGCTGGATAGCTTTTTGTTGGCCGGCGCGGACACGATGGGCCGAAATGGCCTCCTTCCGTGTTGTAACTTTCCAAGATTCTATCTACCCTGTCAAGCCCCTTCAGAATCTTATATGTTTCAATAAGATCCCCTCTCATTCTTCTAAACTCCAATGTGTATAGGCCCAACCTGCTCAACCTTTCTTCATAAGACAACCCCTTCATCTCCAGAATCAACCTCGTGAACCTTCTCTGAACTGCCTCCAATGCAAGTATATCCTTCCTTTAAATAAGGAGACCAAAACTGTACATAGTACTCCAGGTGTGGTCTCACCAACACCCTGTACAGTTGTAACAGGACTTCCCTACTTTTATACTCCATTCCCTTTGCAATAAAGGCCAACACTCCATTTGCCTTCATAATTACTTGCTGTACCTGCATGCTAACTTTTTGTGATTCATGTACAAGGATCCCCCAGATTCCTCTGTACCTCAGCATTTTGAAATCTCTCCCCATTTTAAAAAATAATTTGCTATTTTATTTTTCCTACCAAAGTGGGTAACCTCGCATTTTCCCATATTAAACTCCATCTGCGAGATTTTTGCCCACTCACTTAGCCTGTCTATATCCCTTTGGAGATTCTTTGCGTCCTCCACACAATTTGCTTTCCCACCTATCTTTGCATCATCAGCAAATTTGACTACATTACATTCGGTCCCTTCATCCAAGTTATTAATATAGATTGTAAATAGTTGAGGCCCCAGCACTGATCCCTGCGGCACCCCACTAGTTACAGTTTGCCAACCTGAAAATGACCCATTTCTCCCGACTCTCTGTTTTCTGTTAGTTAGCCAATCCTCTATCCATGCTAATATATTACCCCAAACCCCGTGAGCTCTTATCTTGTGCAGTAACCTTTTATGTGGCACCTTATCGAATGCCTTCTGGAAATCCAAATACACGACACCTACTGGTTCCCCTTTAGCCACCTTGCTCAAAGAACTCCAGCAAATTTGTCAAACATGATTTCCCTTTCATAAAACCATGCTGACTCTGCTTGACTATATATATTATGATTTTCTAAATGTCCTGCTATCACTTCCGTAATAATGAACTCCAGCATTTTCCCAATGACAAATGTTAGGCTAACTGGTCGATAGTTGCCTGCTTTCTGTCTCCCTCCTTTCTTAAATAGGGGCGTTACATTTGCGGTTTTCCAGTCCGCTGGGACCTCTCCAGAATCCAGGGAATTTTGGTAGATTACAACCAATGCATCCACTATCTCTGCAGCCACCTCTTTTAAGACTCTAGAATGCAGGCCATCGGTTCCAGGGAACATGTCCACCTTTAATCCCATTAGTTTGCCTGGTACTTTCTCTCTAGTGATAGTGATTGTTTTAAGTTCCCCCCCCCACCACCCCAATAGCCCCTTGATTATCCATTATTGGTATGCTTTTAGTGTCTTCTACCGTGAAGACCGATACAAAATATTTGTTCAGAGTCTCCGCCATTTCCCTGTTTCCCATTATTAATTCCCCAGACTCATCCTCTACCAACATTTACTTTAGCTACTCTCTTCCTTTTTATATACCTGTAGAAGCTCTTACTGTCTGTTTTTATATTTCTTGCTAGCTTACTCTCATGAGCTATC
The DNA here is from genome assembly GCA_030390025.1 of Squalus acanthias. NCBI lineage: Eukaryota > Metazoa > Chordata > Chondrichthyes > Squaliformes > Squalidae > Squalus > Squalus acanthias. The sequence continues at coordinate 149,478,313 of CM059425.1, forward strand.
TTCTCTCTATCATTTTTTTAGTCGTCCTTTGTTGGTTTTTTAAAAATTTCCCAATCCTCTGGCCTTTCACTATTCTTTGCAACATTGTACGCTTTTGTTTTCAATTTGATACCATCCTTTACTTCCTTAGTTAACCACGGATGGTTCATCCTTCTCTTAGTCTTTCTTTCTCACTGGAATATATCTTTGTTGAGAGTTATGAAATACAGGCTAGGATGAGCGAGTACAGTTCCGTGGATAGGCTAGAGAAGCTGGGGTTGTTCTCCTTGGAGCAGAGAAGGCTAAGAGAAATTTTGATGGAGGTGTTTAATATCATGAAGGATTTAAATAGAGTAAAGAGAAACTGTTTTCAATCAGTTGTAGTGCAATTTAATTCTGCCTTTAAAGTAATAACTGGTTGTAAATGAGCTATTTTTATTAAGTACACATTATTTAAGTGACTGCCCCTATCAACATAGAGACCATCTGACTGAAGGACTTGCAGCTTAGAAATGCTGGCACCTATTGCAGAACAGCAAAAGCCCAGTAAATGTTTGAAACATAAAAAGTGAAACCTTTTCAGATGAGTTCATCCACTTAAGTTGAGTGTGTAAGGAAAAGAATGTAGAAGTAGGTTTTCATTCCTGTAATAATGAAGTTGGAATTGTACCACAACTCGTGGGGAAAAAAAGTGTGTTTTAATTGATTTTTTTTTAAAGCTGTTAAGACTAGATTTTATCTTTAGATTTTCAAATTTGGAAAAATTGTTTGAAGATTTTCCTCAGAAAATAAACCCTAGACTCTACTGATGACTCTGGGTAAATGTACTGCCTGGTGGAGTATTCAGTTACACCAGGAGGGTCCAAGGTTCTATCCTGGATCGTCACTGTTGGCTGATCTCAGCTGGGGCAGCAGTGAGGTCAGTACCGATTGTCCCTTGAGACTAGGTGAGAGAAATAATTAGCCATAGTTCCATTTATGATGTGTTCAATGACTCCTGCAAAGTGGATTATTAACAGCAAATGCTGGAAACACTCAGCTGGTCAGACAGCATCTGGAGATAGGAAGGTAGGGTTAATGTTTTCAGATCAATGACCTTTTGTCAGAACTCAGCTTGTGAGACAACTGACTGCTGTAATGCTTCCATGGTTGAGCAGCCTGTCAACAGATGGTTTCTGGTTCCCTTGGAACTGTAGTGCACTGAATCACCCCTTCATGAGATGATGGAAGAAAGTGAACTCAACAATCATTCATGTGTGTAAATGGTTCACCATGTTCCCCTAGTTCTGCAAGAAAGAAACTAGGGGCAAAAAGTGGAGCTCATACTTGATGATTCTTCTTGGTAAGCAATAGGTTTTACTCTCCATTTTCTAATGGTTGTGCTGAAAAAAAGTACGCAAAAAGCTTGTTATGTGTCATATATTCAGCCATATAGATAAGAACATAAGAAATAGGAGCAGGAGTAGGATATTTGACCCCTTGAGCCTGCTCCGCCATTCACTAAGATCATGGCTGATTTTCTACCTCATCTCCACTTTCCTGCACTATCCCCATATCCCTTGATTCCCTTAATATCCAAAAATCTATCGATCTCTGTCTTGAATATACTCAACGACTGAGCCTCCACAGCCCTCTGGGGTAGAGAATTCCAAAGATTCCCAACCCTCTGAGTGAAGAAATTTCTCCTTATCTCAGTCCTAAATGGCTGATCCCTTAATCTGAGACTGTGACCCCTGGTTCTAGACTCCAGGGGAAACATCCTCCCTGCATCTACCCTGTCAAACCCTTAAAGAATGTTGTATGTTTCAATGAGATCACCTCTCATTCTTCTAAACTCTAGAGAATATAGATCTAGTTTACTCAATCTCTCCTCATAGGACAATCCCCCCCATCCCAGGAATCAGTCTGGTGAATCTTTGTTGCACTATGGCAAGTATATCCTTCCTTGGGTAAGGAGACCAAAACTGTACACACTACTCCAGGTGTGGTCTCACCAGGGCCCTATATAATTGCAGTAAGACGTCTTTACTCTTATACTCAAATCCTCTTGCAATGAAGGCCAACATTCCATTTGCTTTCCTAATTGCTTGCCGTACCTGCATGTCAACTTTCAGTGATTCGTGTACAAGGACACCCAGGTCCCTCTGAACACCAACATTTCCCAATCTCTCTCCATTTAAAAAAAATACTCTGCTTTTCTATTTTTCCTACCAAAGTGGATAACTTCACATTTCTCCACATTATATTCCATTTGCCATGTTCTTACCCACTCACTTAGCTTGTCTATATCCCCTTGAAGCCTCTTTGCATCCTCCTCACAATTTATATTCCCACCTAGCTTTGTATCAGCAAACTTGCATATATTACATTTGGTCTCCTCATCCAAATCATTGATGTAGATTGTGAATAGCTGAGGCCCAAGCACTGATCCTTGCGGTACTCCACTAGTTACAGCCTGCCAACCCGAAAATGACCTGTTTGTTCCTACTCTCTGTTTTCTGTCCATTTAACCAATCCTCAATCCATGCTGGCATATTACCCCTAATCCCATGAGCCCTAATTTTGCTGCTTAACCTCTTGTGTGGCACCTTATCGAATGCCTTCTGAAAATCCAAATACACCACATCCACTAGTTCCCTCTTATCTATTCTGCTAGTTACAACCTGAAAAAACTCTTAACAGATTTGTCAAACACTATTTCCCTTTCATAAATCCATGTCGACTCTGCCCAATCCTATTATTATTTTCTAAGTGCCCTGTTACCGCGTCCTTAATAATAGATTCCAGCATTTTCCCTACTACTGATGTCAGGCTAACTGGTCTGTAGTTCCCCGCTTTCTCTTTCCCTCATTTCCTCAATAGTGGGGCTACATTTGCTACCTTCCAATCTGCGGGAACCGTTCTAGAATCTATGGAATTTTGTACAATGACAACCAATGCATCCACTATCTCTATAACCACCTCTTTCAAAACCCTAGGATGTAGGCCATCAGGTCCAGGGGATTTATCTGCTTTCAGTCCCATTAATTTCTCTAGTACTATATTTTTACGAATACTAATTTCTTTCAGTTCTTCATTCTTGCTACTACTGATGTCAGACTAACTGGTCTGTAGTTTCCCGTTGGTTCTCCATGAGTTCCAGAAAGTGTTTTGCATCTTCTTCGTGAAGACAGACACAAAGTATTTGTTTAATTTCTCTAATACAATAGCAAAATACTGCGAATGCTGGAAATCTGAAATAACAACAGAAAATGCTGGAAACACTCAGCAGGTCAGGCAGCATCGAGGAGAGAGAAACAGAGTCAACGTTTCGAGTCGGGGACCATTTTCTGTTTTATGTTTAATTTCTCTGCCATTTCCTTATTCCCCATTATATTTTCTCCAGTCTCAGCCTGTAAGGGACCCACATTTACTTTCGCTAATCTTTTCCTATTTACATACCTATAGAAGCTTTTACAGTCTGTTTTTATGTCTCTCACTAGTTTACTCTCGTATTCTATTTTCCCTTTCTTTATCAATTTCTTGGTCCTTTGCTGAGTTCTAAAATCTTCCCAATCCTCAGGCTTACTATTTTTGCCAACATTATAAGCCTCCTTCCTTTGATCTAATATTATCTTTAACTTCTCTTGTTAGCCATGGTTGGACCACTTTTCCTGTGGGATTTTTGTGCCTTAAAGAAATGTATATTTGTTTAACTTATGTATTGATTCTTTAAATGCTAGCCATTGCTTCTCTACCGTCATACCTTTTAGTGTAGTTTCCCAATCTACCTTAGCCAACTCGCCCCTCATACCTACGTAGTTTGCTTTGTTTAGATTTAAGACCCTAGTTTCGGATTTAACTAAATCACTTTCAAACTCAATATAAAATTCCATCATATTATGGTCACTCTTATCTAAAGGCCCCTTTCCTACAAGGTTATTAATTAACCCTTTCTAGTTGCACAATACTAGATCTAAAATAGCCTGTTCCCTAGTTGGTTCCTCAAAATACTGATCTAGAAAACTCTTGCATACATTCCATGAATTCGTCCTCCACACTATATTACTGCAAATTTGGTTTGTCCAGTCTATATGTAGATTAAAGTCCCCTGATTACTGTATTACCCTTGTTACATGTGCCTCTAATTTCCTTTTTTCTACTCTGCCCTACATTACAACTACTGTTTGGGGGCCTATAAACAACTCCCACCAATGTTTTCTGCCCTTTGTTGTTTCTTAGCTCCACCCAAACTGATTCTACTTCTTGATTTTCTGAGCTAAGTCCTTTCTCTTTACTGTCTTTATCCCATCCTTTATTATCAGGTCTACCCCTCCTCCTTTTCCCTTTTGCCTAGCTCTTCTGAAAGTTAAGTATCCTGGAATATTTAGTTCCCAACCTTGGCCACATTGCAACCACGTCTCCAAAATGGCTATTAGATCAAACCTATTAATTTCTATCCGCGCTATATTATTTGCATGTTTGTGTATAGTATTAGCATAATTAACACTGCTGAAAGGTCACCAAATTGTACAAAGTAACTTTAGAATAATCTCCTGACTACATTATAACCTAAATATAATAGCTGGGTGCTGAACTCCTGGATTATAAATGCTGCAGCCTGTAGCATAAGATGCAGATGTTTAGTAAGCTTTCTTTTTCAAATAGCAGATTTTAACCCCTTTATCCAAATAATTCTGGCTTTGTGTGCCATTTCCTTCATCTAGATTTTAATTTTTTTTTAAATAAAAGTTACATTTTGGTTGGGAGGAATGAAAAATTCTAATAGCAATTGATGTGGAACCTAAAGGGTCTGTATTGTTTTCCATTTGAAACAAGTTCTGAATTCAAGACCTGTTGAATGAATTGAACTTCAGCTAAGTTAGTGATTTGATGGGTTACTGTGAACGACTGCTGGGAGCATCTCGCGTAGTGATTTTGAGAAGAGTTGGGTGGTTTCAGGTCAACTGTTCATAAACCAGCGCATGTTATTTGGTCTTTTGCAGCTCAAGCATTTAAGACAATGATGAGTCCAACTGGTCCAAGCCCTAACCCTAATATCCCATCAGAATATTGTTCCACAGTTCCACCTCTGCAGCAAGCTCAGGCATCTGGCATCCTCAACTCCCCTCCCCCCACTGTCATGGTACCTGTCTCGGTACTAAAACACCCAAGAAACGAAAGCACAGGTATTTGTTAATCTGTTTCAGTTTTATTAGATTTCACTTTGTTTGTGTAGTAGAAACAGATACTGTGAAAATTTGTGTTCTATTAAAAGAAATATAGGTTTTAGTTTCAGTATGCTGTTGAAATATCTTTGTACAGCTATTCTTTACTGCCAAAACATTAAGTTTTCTTTGGTGGAAGGTGAATCTTCTATTCACATAGGATGTTCGTACTTAAGAATGGAACACTTTTTTTTCCCTCTTCCCTTCCCACTTGCATCACTCGGTGTCAGCTTGAAGTACTCCCAGGTAATGGCAAGTACAGCCAGATTCAGAGCAAGCAAATCACTGATTCAGCAATATTCCTTTAGCCCCAACCTCAGAAGAGAATCCTTTGACTGCACCAGTATGAATTTGTATATTTCAAGCACCAGCCATTCCTATGCCGTCCGTGTGATTGGCAATTTATGGTAGTCATTGTGCCCATGCTCACGAGGTTATGGGTTGAGACAGTCGAATTCATGACCAGTGGGATCCTTGCAGTCAGCAAGGAGAGAGGAAACCTTCATTCTATTAAGCTGGGCTAGATTTGAACTTAGTGGTGAAAAGATAGCATCGTAACCTATTGCAGCCACCAGTTCTAAAAAGCATATGTTTAGTGGAAGGATAAATAATTAGGCACTCTAAATCCATGGACAGTTGTGACATCAAAATATTTCTTCATGGAAAGGTAGTGTGGTGTTGCATCTGGTTGGTGTCATAAAGCATTATACCACAAAGCAGGATATGAACTGTGCACCCCCAAAAAATTGAATTCTAGCCTTGGCTAGGTTACCCATAAAAATGCCAAGAGGCTTTTTGCTGCTCCATGAAAAATAATTGAAAATTAGGCATGTTATTTCCTCTCTCTATTTTCTCTCTGCCTAATAGACCTCCATCTATTAGGGTCTCTAATCATATGAGAGCAGGTCCCTGACACACTCTCGACCAAGGACGACTGGGGTGAGTAAAGAGAGGAAAATATGAGGAACAGTATTAAAATTTTGCTGCTTAAGATTTGAATTGCATTTCTTAAGTTACTTCCTCTTATTACACAGTTGGCTAGTTTTCAAAATTGGTGTGCTGCAAAATGTGTGCATCTGAACTCCAGCTTAGAAAGATACAGATATTGTACTGAGTTATCATAAATCAAGTGCAAGCATCAATAAACACAGAAGTGGAGTAAATGCACTGTCAAACCCCCCCACAAAATACTATTTTGTTGTTCCTAATATCAGTCTTGTTGTTTTTAGTTCACCTCCAAGTCTCCCACCTTTACCTGGTGCCTGTGATTTTATTATTTATTTATAATATATATATAATTTTTTTTTTAAGTCTTGGCGACCAGCAAGGTGAGGGGTGCTGGCTAATGGAACACCTTCCATTTCTGGCATCCAGTATTGTCGTCTGACCAGGTGTAGTACAGTCAGCTGCAGAGTAACACTTCCCAACTATGCGTCTCTACTGAAATATCAGAAGAGTGCCTCTATTGCACCAGTGTGACTTTTTTTCCACTTCCCACATCAGCCATCCTGTGGCCTGAGTGCAATTGTAAATTAGGGTCAGTTTTGTGCTGTAGGCTGACATGCATTCGGAACTAGATTAAGGTGATAGTTTTAAGTAGGATCCTAACAGCCAATAGACAGGTAACTTTGATCCCATCTGCCTGGGCTGGTTTTGAACCCGGATGCCAGAGATTTTTTTTAAAAGGCCAGTGTCTAACTTATTGTGCCAACCAATTTCCTTTATTCATTTTTACCTGTCTTCCTCCCTCCTCCTCCTTTTGCAAAGCACCTAAATATATTTTCTATGTTGGTTCTATATAAATACTTACTGATTTTATGGTCCAGTTGGTGGTGGCGGTCCTCCACTCGTGTCCAAGTAACTGTTTAGATATTGAGTGTTGACAGACTGTTCGACTGCAGCTTAGCCTGATCCGGTTCTGACCCAGCAGGCACGCACTTCATCAAGGTTCACTGGATAGCAGTCAGAGCAGGAACTCTGGCTGACATTTAATTTTAATATGCCCTCCACTTCCCCCTAACCGAGAGGTACTGAAGTGAATCTGAAGCTGCTTCCCAGCTGACTCCATATCCAGCCTGAGGCTTGATGGTTTGTACTGCTTCATCTCTTTAACCACATTGGAGGAGCTCTCTAATATCTGGTTAAAGTTCCCAATAGACAGAACACAAAGATTACAAGGTCAAATTGTTTGTACTCTAGTGCTTTAGCTTCATTGATCTTTTGAAATACTGGTGTGGTGTGGTATAACTTTTCATTGTTGCCTAAGTGGAGTGGCGCAATCTTGTGCCCAATTCTACCAAGCAACAACAAGAACAACTTGCATTTATATAGTGCCTTTAACGTAGCAAAACGTCCCAAGGTGCTTCACAGGAGCGTTATCAAACAAAATTTTGCACCAAGTTATTAGGACAGATGGCTAAAAGCTTGGTAAGAGGTAGGTTTTAAAGACAGTCTTAAAGGAGGTGACAATTGCAGAGACCATTTAAGAGCAGCACAACTGGACAGATGAGGTAACAAACCCTGATTGCACTGCTGTTTGTTTTGGGAAAGCAGAGCTAGTTCTGTTCAATAGTGTCTGGTTTCCAGTGTCTGAAATAAGCTGAAAGAATAGTTACATCTCTTATCTCTCAGAAATTTAAAGCAGTTTTTTTAAATTTGTTTTTAAAAGTTGGTCTTCCACTGATGAAGCTGATGCACTGTTCTGATGATTTGCTACTGATTGCAAAATACACACACATACTGCATGTTTGGTGCAAAAATCACATTGCAAAGTTATACTCTAGTTGATGCACAATGGTGTGAGGTCATTTCTTCCAGATGGTCTTGCTGCATGTTTCCTGTCTCTGGTGCAAAACATCAAGTTGCCCCAACATCAAACATGCAATATAACTGGTGCATAAGGTTTCCTCAGCAGTCGCCTGGGTCTTTTAAGAAGTGATAAAAGGTATGTTGTGCCACAACTGAATTTAATATTGCAGTCTCATAATAAAAATGAAAATTCAAGTTTTATTTTAATAAGGAACTATAAGATGTCCCCTCACACTTCAATCAACTCTTTCTGACAGAGCTTGCATTGTGCACAATAAAGTTGAGTACAGTGGGGTGCTAAGAAGTCAGAAGGTTGATCCTAGTTAAAGTAAGTGTGGCAGGGTTTGCCTTGAGTTTTAGGGTCCTTTGTTAATTTTTTTTCTCTAGATGTGAGCAACACTGGTAAGGATGCATTTATTGGCCCGAATTTTGCGGTGGGTATGACAGCGTACTCTGAGTACGCCGTCATACCACCGTTGAAATCCACCGCAAGTTCGGGCTTTCCGCATGCTCTAAATCCCAAACTTGCGATCTGTCAACGTACGCGTTGACAGGCTATCTGCTGAGCCACTGAAAACCTAATAGCTGGTGCAGAGTTGGGCTATTTGCCCACCAACTGTCCAGCAATTGCGTACGGAAATTTTACGGCTGGTGGAAACAGGCGCATGGCCTGTTTCCACAGCGTAAGGAGATACCCAAAATGAAAAAAATGCTTTTTAATTAAATGACTTCCAGGAACATTAAAAGTTTTAATGAGAAGCAATCCTAGTGTATGTTAAAGCTGCAGGTTTTTAAAAAATAACTTTGCACTGTGCAGAAAGTTATGAAATATAGAGTATTTGTTTAGAAGTGGGAATTATGAGTAATGAATTGGATTCCCACGATAAAAGCTAAATCTGTATGTATTTTAAAGGCTGTAGTACTGTAATGTAGTAATTTAAATGAAATGAATGAAAGACAATCTGTTTTCTGATTGGAGGACCAGGTCCATGTGATCCCAGGTACGCTTCCGCACTGGCTGCGTCCTTGGGATCCGTGGGCTATTATGCTGCCCTCCTAGTCGCAGCGTCAGAGTGCAAGTTTATGCAGGAGGGCCGCCATCAGGTCGGTGTGTATTCTTGTTGCAGGTTGGCGGCGTGTTCCGGTGGTATGCCGCCAACCGCAATTTTTGGTCCACTGACAATCCCGTTACCCTGAGAAGGTGATGGAGGGCCCCTCACGTAGTGTGGGACTGTAGTCATATGTAGGCCAGACCAGGTAGGGGTGGCAGGTTCCTTTCCCTGAAGAACATTAATGAACCAATTGGGTTTTTACAAATTTCCATTTTTATTGAGTTCAATTTCTACCATACCCATGTGTGATCATTTCTTTTTTGTAATTTGGCTGCCTGTATTTATGTTGTTTTTAGGATAATTTCTCTAAAGATACTGTTTGCAAATGGCAGCAGTATATGCCTCTGATATTTTATCTTTTGCAAAGTATTGTAAAACTGTACTTGAAATATGAAAATCAGACACAGAAAATTTGCACAATTGTAAATATTGTATAACTTCAAAAATGGTAATGTGTGAAATTTTAAAGTGTGATCTTTCTAATATAGTAGCTGCAACATATCATTTTAGTTTTATATTGACTTGCAGTGGTCAGACAACTGCACATTGATCCTATGCAAATTGGTCTGCAGGACAACAACAGTGGGGAAGTTGGTGTTTTGTTTAGGACATGAATGCATTCAGAATCTTATTCCATAAAAGGTCACATGTGGGATTTAAAAATAAAAACTATTCTTACAATTAAATTAAGAGGGAGAGGTCACCAGGTACAGCATCTGCACTTTAGTTAAGTGGTACACTTGCATAAATAGTAGGATAAAAGAATCAGATGCTCATAGTTTCAGTACTACATTTGTAAAGTTAATGCACAACAAATTTTAATAGAAACATAGAAACATAGAATCTAGGAGCAGGAGTAGGCCATTCGGCCCGTCGAGCCTGCTCCACCATTCAATACGATCATGGCTGATCATCCAAATCCAGTACCCTGTCCCTGCTTTAATCCCCACAGTACACATATCCCACCCTACCCCCGTAACCCCACGTATTTAATTCCCCCTAACATATCCCATCCTATCCCCATAACCCCACATATTTAATACCCCCCTAACACTAAGGGTCAATTTATCATAGCCAAATCAACCTAACCCGCACATTTTTGGACTGTGGGAGGAAACCGGAGCACCCGGAGGAAACCCACGCAGACACGGGGAGAATGTGCAAACTCCACACAGACAGTCACCCGAGGTCAGATTCGAACCCGGGTCCCTGGCGCTGTGAGGCACCAGTGCTAACCACTATGCCACCGTGTTGCAAGTATACACATAGAAACCATTGGATTACACAAGAACAGCCAAATTCAAATGAGTCTGTTTTAATACTCAGTTGCAGTACTAAAAATTATGACGTCCTCTTCAAACTGACAGTTTCTAAAAGTATTTAAAAGCTCCTTATAAATGAGCGTGCGCATTCAGTGTTGTGACTGAATTTCTTGCAAATAAAAAAAAAACCCTAGTTTACTAAATAAGGCAGAGTAACAATAAGAACATGAGGTTACAAGTTATTTTTTTGAAAGTGTGTGCAGGAAACCACAGTCCTTATAAAACTTTGCTTAATGATTTCCAGCAGAAGAATTCAAATTTAATCTAAAACATTTCCCTCTGAACAGTATATTTTAAAACTTTTGTTTTTATTTTTGAAATTAAACTGTTAAACTGTTTATCTTTGAGTACAGGAATGGTATTTTGGAACAGACTCATGTTGAATAAGGAATAGCATATTATCTTGTGGATAAATAACAGGCTTCAACAAAGTCTGATCAAAATTCCTGAATTTCATCTGTTTGTGATTTTTCTTAACTTCACTTTTAAGACCCGTATTCAAGTGTTTTTGCTTTTGGCTCCTTCATCTATTAAAATATTTCCCCCTTCCAAAAATAAAACCAATCTTTTATTTGGCTCTATTGGTGCTTTTATTTAATGATTTTTCAGTGGTAAATGAGGCTGCAGTTGCACTAAACATTATCCTTGAGCACACGATCTATATTGACCATGCATTGCTGAGGAACTGCTGCATTGTCTGGCACCAAACTCCGATCTGCCTGTTAAAGTGGACTTTAAAGATCCTGTGGTACTATTCGAGGTGGAGCAGGCCGTTGATTTGGTGTCATGACCAGCATTCTTTCTTTGACCAATACCACAAAGAAAATCTCATTGCTATCTGTGGGATCTTGCTATGCATAAATTGGGTGCTACACTTGTCTACATAGCAACAGTGATTTGTACTCCATGGCAAAGCTTTGTATTTGAAGCACACATTGGAATGTCCTGGGACACATGAGGTCTTGTATAAGTGAAAGGGAGTGATTGAAGCGAATAGAGTCATAATGGCACAGAAGAAGGCCATTCGGCCAATCGAGTCCACGCCGGCTCTCTGCAGAGCAATCGAGTCAGTCCCATTCCCCCGCGCTATCCCCGTAGCCCTGCAAGTTTATTTTCCTCAAGTGCCTATCCAGTCTCCCCTTGAAAACATTGAGTGTGTCCGCTTCCACCACTTCCGTCGGCAGCGAGTTCCAGGTCATCACCACTCGCCGTGTAAAAATATTTTTCCTTACATCCCCCCTGTATCTCTTGCCCAAAACCTTAAATCTGTGTCCCCTAGTCCTTGTACCATCAACTAGTGGGAACAGCTTTTCCCTGTCTAGCCTATCTAAACCCGTCATAATCTTGTACACCTCTATCAAATCACCCCTCAACCTCCTTTGCTCCAATGAAAACAAATCCAGCTTCTCCAACCTGTCCTTATAGCTAAGATCCCCCATCCCCGGAACCATTCTGGTAAATCTCTGCACCCTCTCATGGGCCTTCACATCCTTCCTAAAGTGTGGTGACCAGAACTGGACGCAATACGCAAAACGCAATACTCCAGTTGTGGTCTAACCAGCGCTTTATAAAGGTTCAGCATACCGTCTCTACTTTTGTACTCTACCTTTATTTATGAAACCCAAGATCCCATATACTTTGCTAACCACTCTCTCAATATGTCCTGCCACCTTCAGGGACCTATGCACATTAACTCCCAGGTCCCTTTGTCCCTACACACTCTTTAAAACTGTGCCATTAAGTGTATATTGCCTCTCCCTGTTCCTTCTGCCAAAATGCATCACCTCACCCTTCTCTGTATTAAATTTCATCTGCCACTTGTCGGCCCATTCTGCTGGCCTTTCTACGTTCTGTTACAGTCGATTGGTATCATCCTCACTGTTTGCCACCCCCCCAAATTTGGTGTCATCGGCAAATTTAGAAATTCGACTTTGTATTCCAATATCCAGGTCATTTATCAAAACAAGCAGTGGCCCCAGCACTGACCCTTGGGGAACACCACTGTCTACCATCCTCCAGTCTGAATAACAGCCATTTTACCACTACTCGCTGTTTTCTGTCCTTAAGGTAATTCCTTATCCAAGCTGCCACTGACCTACCTATTCCATGAGCCTCAATTTTGTTAACCAGCCTTCTATGTGGTACTTTGTCAAACGCCTTCCTAAAATCCATGTAGACAACATCCATTGCATTCCCTTCATCGATCCTCCCTGTTACTTCATCAAAAAATTCAATTAGATTAGTCAAACATGATCTGCCTTTTACAAATCTGTGTTGGCTCTCCTTAATTAGCTTAAACCTCTCCAAGTGCCCATTAATTTTTTCCTTGATTATTGTTTCTAAAACTTTACCCACCACTGATGTTAAACTGACCGGCCTGTAGTTACTAGGATTGTCCTTGCACCCTTTCTTGAACAATGGTGTCACATTTGCCACTTTCCAATCCTCAGGCACCTCCCCCGCATCTAGGGAAGATTGGAAAATTATGGCAAGCGCTTCCGCTATCCCCTCCCCCAATTCCGTTAGCAACCTGGGATGCAAGCCATCTGGACCAGGCAATTTACCCACTCTAAGTATACCTAGCCTTTCTAGTGCATCCTGTCTATCAGTTTTCACCCCTTCCATTGCTTCTACCTTTTACACTTCTACCGATATTTTGTCAGCATCCGCCTCCTTAGTAAACACCGATACAAAGTACTCATTGAGTATTCTAGCCTTGCCCTGTGCCTCTAAAAATATAACACCTTCTTTGTCGCTAATAGGCCCCACTCCACGTCTTACTACCCGTTTACTGTTTACATGCCGGTAGAAGATTTTTGGGTTCCCTTTTATGTTAACCGCCATTCTGCTCTCGTATTCTCTCTTTGCCAATCTTATTTTCATCTTCACTTCCCCTCTCAACTTACTGTATTTGGTCTGGTTCTCCCTTGAAGAATTCACCTGACATGCATCATACACCCTCTTTTTTTGTTTCATCATCTTCACACGTGCTAGAAGCATACAGGTATGGATGTCAGTTGAGAATAGATTGGGCTCTGCTGTGCACATTCCCCTTTTCTCCTTCCCTCCTTTTTCCCCTCCCACCTATGGTATCTGACACTTGTTTTCAAGCGAATGGTGGCCACTTGAGCGAGGCACTGAAGGGTGGTCAGTGCACAACGAATCATGCACCCATCAAGGAGTTTCAGAAGGAGAGCAAGAAGGCATAGCGCACCATAGTTGCAGAGATTATCACTGACTTTTTGATAATCATAGAATCTTACAGCACAGAAGGAGGCCATTTGGTCCATCGTGCATGTGCCGGCTCTTTGAAAGAGCTATACAGTTGGTCCCACTATCCCGCTCTTTCCCCATAGCCCTGTAAATATTTCTTCTTCAAGTATATATCCAATTCCATTTCGAAAGTTAGTATTGAATCTGCTTCCAACACCCTTTCAGGTAGTGCATTCCAGATCGTAACTTGCTGCGTAAAAGGAAATTCTCCTAATCGCTCCTCTGGTTCTTTTGCCAATTATCTTAAAGTCTCAATGCTGTAGGCGGAATTCAAAAGGCATCTCTGGGCTGGAACATTGCAGAATCAAATCCAGCTCCTGGACTTGAACACTATCTAGTTTGATACTGCAGTGCACTGCTGCCTTATTGGATGTTCAAACCATTCAGACGAGATGTAAGCCAAAGCCCCTCTGCCTGTCCTCATGGTTCAGGTGGATGTTAAAGATCCCATGGCACAATTTGAAGAGAAACAAAAGTTTTGACCAATATTCTTCCTTCAGCCAGTCACAAGTCATTCATCCTCTCTGGAATGTGTGCAAATGACTGCTTGCATAATCACTACACTTGAAAGTAATTGTATGTGAAGTGTTGAGAGATGTAGGTTTTTGTTTCAAAAACACTTGATTTTTTCTCAATTGCTGATGTTGCCGAATCCTGCTGCAATATAGCTACATGAATACTTTCTATTGTCTTCCCAGGTAAGCATTCTATGTATGAGAGACAGTGAATGTTCAACATAGGAACCGGAGTAGGCCATTCAGCTTCTCAAACCTGTTTCCCCATTCAATTAGATCATGGCTGATCTGTACCTCAATTCCGTTTGCCCATACGCAACAAAAATCTGTTGATTTCAGGCTTGAAAATTTAAATTGACCCAGCCATATGGGGGAGCGAGTTCCAGATTTCCACTATCTTTTGTGTGAATAAGTGCATCCTGGATTCACTTCTCAATAGTAATTTTATTATGTTCTCTTGTTCTAGATTACCCCGCCAGAGAAAATAGTCTTTCTCTATCTGCCCTATCTATCTCTTTATTCGATTAGATCACCCAAAACTTCTAAACTCTCGAGAATACAGACCAATTTTCTGCAACCTGTCCTCAATTTAACCCTTTAAGCCCTGGTATCATTCTAGTGAATTTGTGCTGTATCCCTTCCAAGGCCAATGTATCTTTCCTGAGATTTAATGCCCATAACTGAACGCTGCACCCCAGATGGGGTCTGACCGAGGCTTTGTACAACTGAAGCATCACTTCCACACTTTTGTATTCCAACCCCCTTGAGAGAAAGGCCAATGGTGGACAGCACCATAGCTGAGTCTCTTTGTGTCTTCCTGTGACATTTGCATGTGCATTTTCCCACAGGGGCCACTGAATAGGGATCAGGAGTAGAAACCCTGGCTGACTTTTTTTTCCCTCACTCTCCTTACCCAAAGGCACTGAAACCAATCGTAGAACCCCAACTGCTGTCCTAGCTGAGATCAGCTAACACAGTACAGACTGGGAATCAAATCTTCTAGTCTGTGGTGCTTAGTACTATGTAGTGCAATGCCTTCACCATTAGGCCATTTAGGAAGTCTTTAAATTATCTTGTACACAAAAATTGAGTTTGTCTCTGTTTTTGCTCGCGGTATATGATATGGAAATGGATGGTTTGATATTTTATTTGATTAGCAAAAGTGCATTTGCATTTTATAAAGTGTATATATAGGTGTATCTGCACATTATGAAGCCATTGCCACTGCAATGTACATTCACTTGTGTATATTCTGAGGCCATTGTACTTTTGTGTGCATTCACATTTTATGAAAGTGTACATTTTCATATATTCTGAAACTGTATATTTCTATTGCACAATGTTTTTGGGAGGTATGCATTGCTACATTGCTGTTTTGTAGTTTTAAAATAGTATGGTCATAATTCAAGTGTATTTGCTGAGAGAGAACTTTTACATAGAATATACAGCACAGAAACAGGCCATTCGGCCCAACCAGTCCATACCAGCGTTTATACTCCGCTCAAGCCTCCTCCCATTCTTCCTTATCTAACTATCAGCATAATCCTCTATTCCCTTCTCCCTCATATGCTTATCTAGCTTCCCCTTAAATGCATCTATACTATTTGCCTCAACTTCTCCCACATTCTCTGGGTAAAGAAGTTTCTTCTGAATTCCCTATTTGATTTCTTGGTGACTACCTTATATTGATGGTCGCTAGTTTTTGCTCTTCCCCACAAGTGGAAACTCTCGCTCTCGCTCTCGCTCTCGCTCTCTCTCTCTCTCTCTCTCAAAACCTTTCATAATTTTCAAGGCCTCTATTAGGTCAGCCTTCTCTATTCAAGAGAAAAGAGACCGAGCTAGTTCATCATTTCCTGATCGGTATAACCTTGCAGTTCTGGTATCATCCTTGTAAATCTTCTTTGCACCCTCTCCAGTGCCTCTATGTCCTTTTTTATAATATGGCGACCAGAATTGTACACAGTACTCCAACTGTGGTCTAACCATGGTTCAAACCCTAAAACTGCAGTAACTCAACTGGCAGCGTACAAAAAAAATTGTGTTAGTGAAATATGTATATGTGTACATAAATTGTTTTTGTATATTTGTACTGCTCAATCTATTGACTGCTGTTGGATTAATTTGTATCACCATGTCTATCAACATCTTTCCTGAATTTGAGTTGAAGATCAAGCATTTTTATGAAATGTTATGCTATATTTTGAAATCTCTCTTCCTTAATGCTAAGATATTTGATATGACATTTCTTGTATTAAAATTTGCATCAGTTTAAATTGTGATTTAAAAAAAATAGAATTGTTGCAGTAGTCTTGAAACGTTTGTGTCTCTGTGATAATATGTATGAATTTCATAGGATGTTTCTTCCTCCACAGGCACCTGTCCCAGAGAGCACAGAAGGGTCTGGTTTGCAGATGGTATTCTGCCAAATGGAGAAGTGGCAGACACCACAACAATGATAGGAAGTTCAACAGTTGGTATAGACAAGAGAGCACCAGAAGATGTGTGCCACATGAGTCCTGTCACACAAGAACCAAAAATGGTATATCAGTTAATGCCAAATTAACTCCTATTTTAAAACAGCAAAACCAATTGTTAGTGGTAGAAACTTCTTAACCTGAAACCTGGCTAGTTGTATATTTTATTCCGATAAACAAACAAGCATTTATATAACAATTGGAGATTTTTATAAAGTAAAGCAATTCAAGATTTTTTTTTTAAGCTCGTTTTTTTTTCTCCCAATTTGCAGCCTTCATCTCATAGCGCAGGGGATAAAGTACATTCTGATGTTACAAGTCAAGTTGATGCATTGAGGACTGATTCAGCTATAACAAGAACAGTTTTGGCAAGCCTTCAAGATGTCAAGCCTGACATTACTTGTCGAACAGACTACAGAGCATTGGCTACTGTAGGAAAGTCTGTCGCAAAAGCCATCAGCCTCATTCCAGATGATGAGCATGGTCTACCTCCCATTATTGTAGCAATAGGAGAACAAGAAGGTAATTCTTGATATTTAAAAGTTTTTAATAAAAAGTTCTTTGAACATTTCACTGTTCATATTATTTAGAATGTAAAAGCGGAAATAAAAATTGTATTTGAGGCACTGTTACTTTTGTAAAATAAGTACAATTTTAAAAACTTGCCTGTCGTGTCTTTCAAAGGTCCAGATGTGCTTTACCTATAATGAATTGCTTTGAAGTATCAGCCATTGATATGTAGGTGATTGTGGCAATCATATTCTGTACAGCAAGGTCAAACAAGCAGCTAACTTATTAACTGGTCTTTGATCAAGTCTTAATTTACAGAGTGTGATTTGAATAACTCTAGTCTTAAATTTGTTGCAAATTTCAACTTTAAATGAATCTACCTTTTTTGAAAAATGTATCTAAATAAAACTTAAAGTAACAGCCAATTTGCTCATGATCTGGGCTTTACCCTTTGATATTTCCAGGAAAGTTTTTGATATTCAGGTAGTACAATCTGACAGAAGCACTTCAAATTGTAGGACTGCTAGTTGTCACTTTTTATAAATTGTAGTGGTCATTTGATTTTTTAATAAAACAACATTGGATATATAAGATGTTGAGCTAAACTGGTGGATTCTGCTTGTACCTGGTAAAGCTATCATTTGTATATCCGCTTGGCTCAGTTGGGTCAGAAGGTTGCGAGGTCAATCCCCACACCTGGAACTTGGAGCACAATCTGGACTGACATTCCTGTATAGTATTGAATATTGCTTCAATGTTGGTCTTATCCTTTTGTTGAGACGTTAAAGCAAAGTCCTTCCTTTTCTGATCATGTGGTTGTTAAAGCTGTAAGTGGGAAGATGATGAGGTTGGTATTCTAGAAGGATGTGATAAAATGGACAAAGTGTCTTCTTCATTCACATTTATCTTTTTGTTTTATTTCCTTTCTACTTACTGTGGAGGCCTGGTAGTGGTGGAGGAGCATCCATCTCAGAACCAGGCTATGTTGCTGCTGGAGGATGGAGGGCTAAATCCCTTGACCTTTGTGCTAAATGCCAATCTTCTAGTAAATGTGAAACTTGTAAACTGTGAGTACAGCCTCCATTTCATAAAGTTGTACGTTGAATAGAGTCATCTGGATCTGAGCCTATTACTTCCATATTTTTTTTTTCCTGAGGCCTTCTCTTCTGTCTTCTAGCCATGCAATCTTTAATTTCTCCACTCTCCGGTACAGGAAACTCTTTATTAACCAGCACCAGCGTGGTGCCGGTTAATCAAAAAGTCTGGATAACGGAGAGTTATATCTCCCAACGTACGAGAGCCCCGTACACATTGACATGCGCCTGCATTCGGAGCTCCGTCTCCCCGGGGACCGCCAGCTGACCATCTGTCGTGTCCGCTGCCTACCCGGGCTGCACATTCCCCTCCCAATCTACACGCTCCGATACAAGGCAAACGCCTCGTTTTTTTTTAAAGTTAATTTTAAACGAGAGATGAAGGAAAACCCCGGTTACCTACTCAAGAATTTTGCCGGTTAAGAGAGATTTCCGGATATTTGGGTGCTGGTTAATAAAGAGTTTCCTGTACTTTGCTGCCCCCATTCCTTACACCAACCCATCACTGCTCCTTGTTAGACTATTCGAATTTGAAGGTTATAACCCTTTTAAAATTTAGGCTTGAGACCTGACGATGCAACACTTCAGCACCAAAAGACTCTCTTTAAAGCTTTGTTTGATATAAACAGATCATACGCTACCTGTCTGGGAGACACCAGTAGTTTCGCTAGTCTGGGCCAAATATATCTTTCATGCTCTTTGAGGAGGGTGTAGTCAAAGAGCTTCTCAAAGTTCCGCTTTTTAAACCCCTTGGGGTAAAAATTGAGTCGCGCCCCATTTGGGGCGCTAACCTCGCCGGGGCGCGACTTTTAGCGCCCCGAAAAAATTAGCGGCCCCGCGCCGGAACTTCAGTGGTTGCGCCCCAAGAGGGAAGCGGGGCGCAACTGGAAGCACCCCGCATCCCTCTTGGGGCGCTGCGAGTGAATATCCTGGCGCTACGTGCCGCAGCGCCACGCGCTGCGGCACGTCGCGCCGCGGTATTGCAGGCCTTCCTCCCCTTCTTAAAGGGGAGGGGTCTTGCGCAGCGCGAACCGGGGCCCAGCTGGGCTCCCAGGGATCGGGAGTGCCGGCAAAAGAGCCCGGCACTCAAGAGAAGTGCCGGGCTCTTGGAGCGCAGCCGGCACTTCACGGTGGGGGGGCTTCACGGGGGCCGGGGACAGCAACGGGGGCAGGTGCTGGCAGGCGGCCAGCAACAAAAATGGCCGCCTGCCACCTCCCCTTTAAATATCGCCGCCCCGGCCGCACGTACGCCCCCCTGAACCCGTCGGACATAGCGTCTGGCGGTAAATCAGGGGGCGCGACTGAAGATCACGGCCGGGGCGCGAGCGGGGCGCTGCGCACGGCGATGACGTCATCGCCGGCGGCGCAGCGCCACAGGGCGCTACCGGCTGCCGCCGCCGCTAACCTCCCACTAAATTTTCCGGGAGGCGTGGGCGGCGCTGCGCCCGGGCGTTAGCTGCTTTACGCCCCATTAGCGCCCATTTAAGGCGCTAACGGGAGGCGCAAGCAGCTGAATTTTTCCCCCCATAGGTCTCAGGTGTACATGACCACTGGCATGTCTGCCATTACATGATTATATTAAGAGTTAGACAATTCCATACAAGTAGAATCTAATAAGCAAACCTATACCTTATCAATAACTTAATAAGCTGAATTCCTAGCTAACAAGCAAATGTTTCTGCCTATAGTTCACTTAATGCGATAACTAACTAACAAACATATATCTTTCTACAGTTGAGCTAACGAGATTAGTTTAATTCTTTATTCCTAATATCATCACACAGAACTTTCCTCCTGTAGTTAATTATTCAACAATGTGAATCTGCTGACCAGAAGTCTGTTTTTAATTCTGTATTTTCATACATTTGTTCTAATCTAGGCAATTAGTTCACACAGACATCAATTAAGAATCTTGCATCTACACCACTAAGCCACATCCTTAATTAGGTGATTAGCTCGTTCAAGCAGCCCAATTAAAATGGCCAGTGCTGTAGGGGTCAGTTTCCATTCAAAAGTTCAATACCTAATTCAAAGTTCAGTGAATTCCATCTTGGGCAGATGTGTATAATAGTACAACATCAGACTTGTCCAGTTACTAAACTCACAACTGTTTACATCAACTGCCTTCCTGCTCCCTTGCTATCAGCCCAAGCTTGAATTCCTTTTGAATAAGGTCTCTTCTACCTTCTGTGCTTCTCTCGGCATTCTCTGAAGGGCCCATCGAGGCACCTGTGGCTGCCTCCTTATGAACAGCAACCCCAACTTCGCCATCCTCTTGTTTCCCAGTGTGCCTGCTGGGGTTAATTTTGCCTACCTCTTTCACGTTCTGCTACTGCCGCCTTGAACTCTGGCAGTGGATCAACAAACATTGCCATTCTCTGCATTTCCCTTCAAAATGTCTGTTCACTCACTGACAAGGTCCTTGTCATCCACGACTTTATTCTGGGTGATAACATTGACAACCGAAGCTTTGACAGAAACTTGGCTCATTTGTGGCAACACCCAGTCCCTTGCTGAAGCCTGGCTATACTTTCCAGGCAAAACTACCTGTCCTGCCCAAACTGCTGTGGTAGTGGTGTAGCTGTCATCACCAAGTCACCTTGATCTCTCCCTCTTCTCCTTTGAGCATCTTGCCACATTGTTCCAGTCCTCTTGGAGCTTCTTTCAAATTTTCGTTGTTTGCTGGCCCTGCCAAGCCTCACTTCGAGTTTTCCCCCAAGATATCCTCCCTCTTTTCCCTCCGCCTCTATACTGAGCAATTCCTCATCCTCCAGTGATTTCAATCTCAATCTCAGTTCCCTGTAGAAATACATAGAAGTTACAATATGGAAACAGGACATTTGGCTCAACCAGTCTGGGTTTGTGTTAACCCTCCACGCAAGAAAATCTCTCCTCTGAACTGACTGCCCCCAGTACACTTTAAACCTCTCCCTCCATATAATCTTTCTTCGCCATATTCATAGCCACACCCTCAAACTTGCCATCTCCCATGTACTCTCTACATTCACGATCTCGATCACTGACAAGATCATCTCTGACCACTTCCTTGTGTCTCTCACCAACTGAATCCCCCTAACCCCTTCCAATCCCACTTCTTCTGCATCCACCCCAGAATAAAACTATCATCACTTACAACTGCACATTCAAATTCCCAACTATTAACCTTTGTCCCTCCATTTGCCACAATATTTCTGTGGCCATCGATCTACTCAACCATTCTCTCACATCCAACTGTGATGCTCTTGACCCCGCAAAACTTTTATTCTTTCCCCCCCCCATCCCCTGGTTTGGTCCCCATCTTAATTCCTGCATGTCCAAGGGCACAAACATGAGAGTGTCTGCCACACAGCTGGTCTGGTTGTCTGTTAACCGATTTGGCTGGACCACACCAAGTGCTGTCAAGCCTTGCTCTCCTGCCAAACCACTCTCACTGCTCCAGGATCATCCTGGAGAGCCAAGATAAACCCCGGCTTTTCTGCACTTTCAACTGCCTCCTAAAAACACCTCTCCTGTCCCCTACACCCTTGCCTAGTGCAGGAGCTGATGGGCTTCTTTGTCACTAAGATTACGATCATCTATTCAGCTGCCTCTGCTGCTTCCCCCTTGGGTTCTCCCTAGTTTCTCTCCCATGCAGGGAACATAAAAACTGACTGTAAAAGCTTCTATAGATATGTGAATAGAAAAAGATTGGTGAAGTCAAGCGTAGGTCCCTTGCAGTCAGAATCAGGGGAATTTATAATGGGGAACAAAGAAATGGCAGACCAATTAAATACATACTTTGGTTGTGTCTTCACAAAGGAGAACACAAATAACCTCCCAGAGATGTCGGGGAACATAGGGTCTAATGAGAGGGAGGAATTGAATGAAATCCGTATTTGTAGGGAAATAGTGTTCGGGAAATTGAAGGGATTGAAGGCCAATAAATCCCCAGGGCCTGATAATCTACATCCTAGGTACTTAAGGAAGTGGCCCTAGAAATAGTAGATGCATTGCTGATCATCTTTCAAAATTCTATAGACTCTGGAACAGTTCCCATGGATTGAAGGGTAGCTAATGTAACCCCACTATTTAAAAAAGGTGGTAGAGAAAAAACGGGGAATGGGCAAAATGCTAGAGTCCACTCTAAAAGATGTAAAAGCAGAGCACTTGGAAAACAGTGACAGGATCGGACAAAGTCAACATGGATTTACAAAAGCTAAATCGTGCCTGACTAATCTACTAGAATTTTTTGAGGATGTAACTGGTAGAATAGATAAGGGAGAACCAGTGGATGTGGTGTATTTGGACTTTCAGAAGGCTTTCGATAAGGTCCCGCATAAGAGATTAGCGTGCAAAGTTAAAGCACATGGGATTGGGGGTAAGGTACTGATTTGGATAGAGAACTGGTTGGCAGACAGGAAGCAAAGAGTTGGAATAAACGGGTCTTTTTCCGAGTGGCAGGCAGTGACTAGTGGGGTACCGCAGGGATCGGTGCTAGGACCCCAGCTATTCACAAAATATATATTAATGATCTAGATGAGGGAACTAGATGTAATCTCTCCAAGTTTGCAGATGACACAAAGCTGGGTGGGCGTGTGTGCTGTGAGGAGGATGCAGAGAAACTCCAGTATGATTTGGACAGGTTGGGTGATTGGGCAGATGCATGGCAGATGCAGTATAATGTGGATAAATGCGAGGTTATCCACTTTGGTGGCAAAAACAGGAAGACAGATTATTATCTGAACGGCAATAGATTGGGAAAAGGGGAAGTGCAACGAGATCTGGGAGTCCTTGTGCACCAGTCGCTGAAGGTAAGCATGCAGGTGCAGCAGGCGGTTAAGAAGGCAAATGGTATGTTGGCCTTCATAGCGAGAGGATTCGAGTACAGGAGCAAGGATGTCTTGCTGCAGTTGCACAAGGCCTTGGTGAGACCACACCTTGAGTATTGTGTGCAGTTTTGGTCGCCTTATCTGAGGAAGGATGTTCTTGCCATGGAGGGAGTGCCGTGAAGATTTACCAGACTGATACATGGGATGGCAGGAATGACGTATGAAGAGAGATTGGGTCGATTAGGCTTATATTCTCTAGAGTTTAGAAGAAAGAGGGGATCTCATTGAAACTTATAAAATTCTAACAGGACGAGACAGACTAGATGCAGGAAGGATGTTCCCGATGGCGGGGGAGTCTAGAACCAGAGGTCACAGGATAAGGGGTAAGCCATTTAGGACTGAGATGAGGAGGAATTTCTTCACCCAGAGAGTGGTGAACCTGTGGAATTCTCTACCACAGAAGGCAGTTGAGGCCAATTCATTAAATATATTCAAGAAGGAGATAGAAATATTTCTTAAGGCTAAAGGGATATGGGGAGAAAGCAGGGGCAGGGTACTGAATTTAGATGATCAGCCTTGATCTCATTAAAT
Organism: Squalus acanthias; assembly: GCA_030390025.1. Taxonomy (NCBI): domain Eukaryota; kingdom Metazoa; phylum Chordata; class Chondrichthyes; order Squaliformes; family Squalidae; genus Squalus; species Squalus acanthias. The sequence goes on from CM059425.1 coordinate 149,502,006, forward strand.
GGCAGAGCAGGCTTGAGGGGCCGAATGGCCTACTCCTGCTCCTATCTTCTATGCTCCCCTCATGCTTTCTCTGAACTCATCTGGTATATGAAAGCTCCCTTGACCCCACTGATACTAATCTGTTGACCAGCCAACTTCCCTTAATGGCCCCATGCTAACTGACCTTGTTAAAGGTTCCCTCTCTTCTAGTACTGTCCAGTACTTTGAAAACTGCCATCATCGCCCGCTCCTCAAAAAATCCACACTTGACTCTTACTGTCCGTGCAAACTATCGCCCCATCTCCAACCACCTCCCTTTCCCCTTAATTGTTTGGCCTCTCAAATCTGTGTCCATCTTTCCCTCAACTCTGTTTGAATCTCTCCAATCAGGTTTCCCCTCTTGCCCAACCAATAGGGCCCTAACCAAAGTCACATGACTTCCACTGTGACCATGGTGCATTATCCCTCCTCAACCTCTCAGCAGCATTTTGACATGGTTGGCCACACCATCACGCTCCAATGCCTGTCCTCCGTTTTCCAGCTCAGTGGGATTACCCTTGCTTGGTTCCACTGTTTCCTATCTGATTAAGAACATAAGAATTAGGAGTAGGCCATAGGGCCCATCAAGCCTGCTCCACCATTCAGTAAGATCGTGGCTGATTTCGACCTCAACCCCACTTTCCCACCCAATCCCCATATCCCTTTATTCCCCTAGAGTCCAAAAATCTATCTATCTCAGCTTGAATATACTTAATGATTTAGTATCGACAGCTCTTTGGGGCAGAGAATTCCAAAGATTCACAACCCTCTGAGTGAAGAAATTCCTCCTCATTTCAGTCTTAAATGGCCGACCCCTTATCCTGAGACTATGCCCCCTAGTTCTAGACTCTCCAGCCAGGGGAAACAACTTCTCAGCATCTACCCTGTCAATCCCCTTCAGAATCTTGTATGCTTCAATGAGATCACCTCTCATTCTTCTAAACTCCAGAGAGCATAGGTTCAATCTCTCCTCATAAGATACCCTCTCATCCCAGGAATCAATCTAGTGAACCTTCGTTGCACCGCCTCTAAGGCAAGTATATCCTTCCTCAGATAAGGAGACCAAAACTGTGCACAGTACTCCAGGTGTGGTCTCACCAAAGCCCTGTACAATTGTAGCAAGACTTCCTTACTCTGCTATTTCTACCCCCTTCCAATAAAGGCCAACATGCCATTTATCTTCCTAATTGCTTGCTGCACGTGCATGCTAACTCTGTGTTTCATGTACGAGGACACCTAAATCTCTCTGAGCACCAACATTTAATAGTTTCTCACCATTTAAAGATATTCTGTTTTTCTATTCTTCCTACCAAAGTGAATAATCTCTCATTTCCCCACATTATACTCGATCTGCCACCTTATTGCCCACTTGTTTAACCTGTCTGTATCCCTCTGCAGGCTCTTTGTCTTCCTCACAGTTTACTTTCCCACCTAGCTTTGTATTGCCAGCAAACTTGGATACATTACACTCAGTCCCTTCATCTAAGTAATTAATCTAGGTTGTAAATAGCTGAGACCCAAGCACTGATCCTTGCGGCACCCCACTAGTTACAGCCTGCCAACCTGAAAATGACTCGACTCGTTTATCCCTACTCTCAGTTTATCCCTACTCTCAGTTTTCTGTCCGTTAACCATCCTCTATCCATGCTAATATATTACCCCCATCCCCATGAGCCCTTATCTTGCGTAACAACCTTTTATGTGGCACTTTTTCGAATGCCTTTTGGAAATCCAAATATACTACATCCACTAGTTCCCCTTTATCTACCCTGCTAGTTACATCTTCAAAAAACTCTAATTTGTCAAACACGATTTCCCTTTCATAAAACCTTGTTGTCTCTGCCTAATCATATGATTTTCTAAGCACCCTGTTACCACTTCCTTAATAATGGATTCCAGCATTTTCCCAACGACTGATGTCAGGCTAACTGGCCTGTAGCTCCCTGTTTTCTCTCTCCCTCCTTTCTTGAATAGCGGGGTTACATTTGCTAACTTCCAATCGCTGGGGCCGTTCTAGAATCTAGGTAATTTTGAAAGATCAACCAATGCATCCACTATCTCTGCAGCCACCTCTTTTGGAGCCCTAGGATGTAGGCCATCAAGTCCAGGATATTTGTCGGCTTTTAGACCCATTAGTTTCTCAAGTATCTTTTCTCTACTGATTATTTTAAGTTTTTCACTCTCATTAGCCCCTTGGTTCCCCACTATTTTTGATGTTTTCTGTGTCTTCTACTGTAAAGACAGGTACAAAATATTTGTTTAAAGTCTCTACCATGTCCTTATTCCCCATTATAACTTCTCCTGTCTCAGCCTCTAAGGGCCCATAGCATACTTTTGCTACTCTCTTCCTTTTTACATACTTGTAGAAGCTCTTGCAATCTGTTTTTATATTTCGTGCTAGTTTACTCTCGTATTCTATTTTTTCCCTTTTTTATCATTTTTTTGATCATCCTTTGCTGGTTTCTAAAGCTCTCCCAATCCTCAGGCTTGCTCCTATTCTTCGCAACATTATAAGCTGCTTCTAATCTAATATCCTTAACTTCTTCAGTTAGCCACGGATGGATCACTTTTCCCGTGAAGTTTTTATTTCTCAATGGAATGTATATTCATTGAGAATTTTGGAATATTTCTTTAAATGTTTGCCACTGCTTATCTACTGTCATACCTTTTAATCTAATTTCCCAATCTACCTTAGCCAACTCGCCCCTCATACCTATGTAATTGGCTTTATTTAAGTTAGTTAAGACTCTAGTTTCATACTTAGAATTTCAAATTGAGTTTGAGCATGAAATACTTATCATATTATGATTACTCTTCCCCAGAGGATCCTTTACTATGAGATTGCTAATTAACCCTGTCTCATTACGCAATGCAAGATCTAAAATAGCATGTTCCCTGGTTGTTTCCATGATGTATTTCAGGAAACTGTCTCAAATGCGTTCCATGAACTCGTCCTCCAAAACTACCTTTGCCAATTTGATTTGCCCAGTCTATATGAAGATTAAAGTCCCCCACGATTATTGCATTACCTTTGTTACAAGCTCCTATTATTTGTTGATTAATACTCTGTTCAACAGTATAGCTACTGTTACGGGACCTATAAACTACTCCTACTAGTGTTTTCTGCCCCTTGTTATTTCTTATCTCCACCCACTGTTTCTACTTCCTGATCTTCTGAGCCAAGATCCTTTCTCACTGCCGTTCTTATGTCATCCTTTACTATCAGGGCGACACCCCTCCTTTTCCATTCTGCTGTCTTTTCAAAACGTCAAGTACCCTGGAATATTTAGTTCCCAACCTTGGTCACCGTGCAACTACATCTCTGTAATGGTTGTTATATCAAACCCATTTACCGCTATTTGCGCCACTAATTCATCCATCTTGTTACGGATACTTCATGCATTCAGATAAAGCACCTTTAATTTTAACTTTTTACCATTATTCCCTGCTTACACCTTATTCGCTGATGCACTATTACCGTTATACTCTGTCTCTTCCTGTCGCACTCTTGCTTATCTTTACCCCAATCGCTACACTGCTCCATTGCCTTGACTTTTCTCTTTAGATTTCTAAATTTCCCCTCACCTGACCACTCTTCCCTCCTCCCTCCTTTTTAGTTTAAAGTGCTATCTATAGCCCTAGTTATTCAATTCGCCAGGACACTGGTCGCAGCCCGGTTTAAGTGGAGCCCGTCCCAACGGAACAGCTCCCTCTTTCCCCAGTACTGGTACCAGAGCCCCATGAATCGAAACCTCTTTGAGCCACGCATTTAACTCTGATCTGCTTGTCCCTATGCCAATTTGCGTGTGGCTTGGGTAATAATCCAGAAATTGTTACCTTTGAGATTCTGTATTTTAATTTGGACCCAGCTCCTCAAACTCTCTCAGCAGAACCTCATTCCTAGTTCATTTCTACCCATGTCATTGGTTCCTACAGGGACCACGACAACTGGATCCTCCCCTTCCCACTGCAAATTCTTCTCCAGCCGCGAAGAGATATCCTTAACCCTGGCACCGGGTAGGCAACACAACCTTCGGAACTCCCAGTCACGGCTGCAGAGAACAGTATCTATCCCCCTGACTATACTGTCCCCTAGCACTACAACATTCCTTTTCACTTGAATGGCCTCCTGTACCATGGTGCCGTGGTCAGTTTGCTCATCCACCCTGCAGACTTTGCCCTCATCCACTCAGGCAGCAAGAACCTCATACCTGTCGGTATGAGGCAAGGCAAGCAGTGTCAGCGTAGCAGGAAATGACTAGGGGGATGCCCAAGAATCAGTGCTAGTATTGTTAGTATCGTATAGTGCAGTATGATTTTAGCCAGACTATCTCCAGCAATGCCTTCTCCTCCCTCCCTACACCATTGCCTCTGGGGTCCCTTCAGGATCGAAACTCTATCTGACATGCAGTCTTCGATGTGCTGTAATTTCCTCCAATTACATATTGGGAAGACCAAAACAATTAAATTTGGCACATTCTTGGGTCACCGAGGGATAAATGCAGTCCTGCCAGCATCGTCCACATCCCAACAACAAATTAAAAAGAAAAATATCTAGATCCCCCTGACCTGATCAATTTGCTTTTGATTCTTTGCAACCCCCTCCCGCCTTGCTGCCATCAACAAACTTTTAACAATTTTATTTCTATCTCATTTCCGATCATTGACCCACAACGTCACTAGCAACGATACTGGCACTGATCCTTGACATCCCCCCTTGCCACTTCCTGCTACTCTGACACCGATTGCCTTGCCTCAGTTTTTTCCCAGTGCATCTTTCTGACATCTATTTAGCAGTTCTGAGATTTTTTGGCTGACAATGTTTCAATATAAATAATTTTCTAAGGCTTAAGTACATTGTTAAATTTACAATAGTTTTCTATTGGTTTATCAGAAATGGAACTCCAATTTGATTCATAGATTCTGTTTTCACAAATACTTGCGTTTTTTCTTTCTTCTGATTTCTAGATGCTGCAAATAAATGCTGGTGCTTCGTATCCAATGGATTACATGGTGTGGGCCAGGCAGAAGTTATCATTCTGTTGTTGTGTTCGCCTGATGAAAATGCAGTTCCCAAAGACATCTTTAACTTTTTTATTGCACTTTATCAGGATGCAACTAAAGGTATGACTGCAACATCCCATTATATAAATAATCAAAACACAAATTCCTGCATCAAGCTCTACTTTAATCTAAACAAATTGACTGTTGCCTTTATTAACCTGGTCCTACACTGAATTTGTTTTTCTTGCGATCTCTTTATTAAAAAAAATTGATTTCCAAGTGATATTTATAGCTAACTTAATGAGCAAAATGTAATGATATTATGGAACTTCTGTGTAATAACAGGAAAGTGTGGAGAAGTTAATTTGGCATTTAAAAATAAATCTGATTTCCGCAAATAAAACTGTTAGGTTTTAGATAAACTGTTGCGATCCCAGTTTTAAAGTCGCAGGTTAGCATCTTTTGATGAAATGATGTGATGTAATTGAGAATATTTTGTCCCTTTTTAATATTGCCTATCTTTCAGCCCTTTAAACCAAATCTTGCTAATTATTCTCTTTTTGGTCAAACAGGAAAAACCATTGGAAATTTAGGAAATTTTTCTTTCACAGAAAATTTTCTAGGCAGTAAAGATCATGGTGGATTCCTGTTTGTCACACCCACTTTCCAGGCACTGGCAGATCTACTGCTTCCAAGTAGTCCATTTTTGTTTGGAATCCTCATTCAGAAACTAGAAGTACCTTGGGCAAAGGTCTTTCCTATTCGACTCATGCTAAGATTGGGAGCAGAATATAATGGTGAGTTTTCGCATGTTTGGAAATAACTTGTAAACTAATTCTGGTGTTTATGTACATGCCTGGGACCTATTCGATGTGATGGTTAGTGACTGCAGTGCATTGTTCCTTTGGTTGTTTCCATTAGATTGAGTACATATTCAATATGTGTATCCAACTCTTATACTTGCCGATAACTCAGGTGAAGCAGAAAGATCTAATATTGAATTTTAATTTATTGGGATGATAAAGTAGAAAAGTGAGACACACTTGGAGTAATGAAGGATACTAAATTGTAGGCCTGGATGGACTTCAGTCAAGGTTACTTAAATAAGTGGCTTGTAAAATCAGCTTGCTGCTATCATTTAGGGAATCATTAAAAATAGGAATAGTGCCCAAAGATTAGAAAGTAGCTCACAGAACATCAATCTTTTAAAAGGGGCATAGGACAACCCAGTGACATACAGGCCAGTGAGATTAACATCTGTTGTGGGTGAAGTATTGGAAGGCATCCTGAAAAAGGGGATAATTAAATACCTGTGTATGGTGTAGTAAGTGAGAGTCATTCTGGACTTCTGGGAGTGAAGTCTTGCCTTACAGCTTTACTGGAGGAAATGATGGACCTTTTGAAAACAAATTCCATGGATGTAATGTATTGAGATTTCAGCAAGGCTTTTAATACTATGCCACACAAGTAATTAGTCAACAAGGTAGGAAGGCACTGGGAGGAAATCTTCAGCGGTCGATTGAAATTGGCTAAACCAGAGAAAGCAAAGCATGAATGGAACTGCATTGACATGACAAGTGGTCACTTGTGAGCTACCAGAGGTATCGGTGCCAGGATGTTGTGGATTATGTAGATATGATTTGGAGCAGAGGACAGAAACAAAGCTACCTAAATTTGTAGATAATCTCAAATTTGGGATGGGGATTCAAACAACAAAAACTTGTATTTATATAGTGCCTTTTACGTAGTAAAACGTCTCCAGACACTTAGGGAATAGGCAAACCAAAGAAAAAAGGATCTGGATAGGTTGAAAAGAAGAGATCATGAGACTAGGGAAGGGAAATTCTGTGCAAATATAACTAAAATGGATCTAAGCTACGGAAAAATACAGGACAACGATTTGGAGGTATTGGTGAATAGCTCGCTGATATCTGCAGTGTATGAATGCAAGAAATAAAAACTAACCAGGTGCTGAGCTGTGTATCCAAAGGGATAGAGCACAAATCTTGGGTGATGGACTGTACAAGGAATTAATGTAGCCACACCTGGACTACTGTATACAGTTTGGGTTGCCAAAGATATTTTGGCTTTGGGCTTAGTGCACAAATAGTTGCTGAAGTCATCTGAGATATTCGGAAAGGTTGAAGATCCTGGGATTGTTTTTTCTGGAAAGGACTCAGGATTCTGAAGGGAATAGTTAGAAATTTAACCCCAGTAATATAGTCGATACAGATTTAACCCCAGTAATACCGGAATCCCGCCCCAACCGCGGGTTTGCCATACGTGGATTTCACGTATACGCGGTTTCCACTCTGCGACAATTTTTGTCAACCGCGGCAGTGAAATTCGCGTATCTGCGGTTTTTAATTTAGGAATAAGGTAAAAAACATGATTTTTATGCTTTTTATATTTTTTGTGTTTATACTGAATTTGCCAACCGCTGTTTTACTAACCACGGGGGGTTTTCAGGGGCGTATCCTCCGCGGTTGGGGAGGGATCCCTGTAATTGCCATAAACTCTAGAATGGTACAGGCTGCTTAGCTTTAACTAATTTATGAAGAAGAGGGTAAATGTATGGAATGGACTGCCCAAGGAGGCCACGTGAATAGATATCAGTGTGTGGGGACATATTGGGACAGAATTTGTGGTACTCTTGGAGTACGCCGTCATAATCCATTTCAAAGGCCCCGGAAGTTCCGGATTTCCGCTTGCGCATGCGTGGAATCCGGAACTTGCGTTCTGTCAAGGTACGCCTTGACAGATCATCCGAACCAACTGAAAAATGAGTATTGCTGGTGCAGAGTTGGGCTGTCTGCCCAGCAATTGCCCACATAACTCTTACGGCTGGTAAAAGCAGGCGTAAGGCCTGCTTTCGTCAGCGTAAGGGTATATATAAAGCTTAAATTAAACATTTAAAAATCCAAAATGATGCACAGACACTTTAAATGAGTTTATGCAAATAATGGGCCAGAAATTCGGGTCGGAGGCTTCCCACGGGTGCAAGCCCCCAACCTGCACTTACCTAGTGCACCTGCCGTTGTGCTGTGGGCCCGCGTGAGATTCCGATCCTGGGCCTCCTCCAGCTGCTGGTGCGCAGTGCTTGTGTATCCCAGGGGCGCAGTTAGTTCGAAGCGTCCCCTGGGATCACGTGGGCCATGGAGAGCCAATCGGAGCAGGAAATCTCCATTCATAGATTTGACAGGAAGACCTGTCAAATCTATGAATAGAGATCGGCCCCAAAACCTAACTAAAACTTCAAATACATTTTTTTTTTTAAATCACATTTTTAAAATAACTATAAATTACATAAAATAACTATTTTAAACAATTTAAATTTTTGAAAAAATTAATTACAGTTTTTAACGGGGCTAAAAATAAACTTACCTTTCTTTAAAGTATTTCAAAATAATAAACCTGTGGAAAAAATGTTTTAATTTTAGTTAATTCACCACTTACCTTGTTAGAAGCAGGCCTTGCGCCTGCTTTTTCCCCGCGCAGCTGCCAGGGACTTACCCTCACTCCAAAACCTGTATATATATTTTTTTTAAATGGAAGTTCGCTGCGTGCGCGCTGCCTCTCGTACGCACGCGGTTGACCCGCGAACCCCTTTTTTCACGAGACCGGAAGTTCCGGTTTCCCGTGCATGCGCGAAACCAGCACTTCCGGTGGCCCTACGGGTGAGTACACAACGCGTACTCACCCGTGGGGACCCGAATTTCTGCCCCATTGGCCCGGATTAAGATGTTTAAAATCATCAAAAAATTACATTCTTATTCAGGTGCAATGAAGGGACTTATAAATAAAATTAAAATTCAGTACATTTATTATCATTAGAATTCTGTAAATTGTATAATTATTTGGGGATTCCATTGCATATCATTAGGGGATTCCCTTCGTAAATGATTGCAATGGAATCCTCCTTTGTTATTGGAGGACCAAGGCCACGTGATCCCAGAGGACGCTTTTGAACCGCCTGCGTCCTTGGGATCCGTGGGCCTTTATGCTGACGTCCGCCTTGAGGCCCGAGACTGGAACTCTTCGCAGCCTGGGAGCCTGGAGGTAAATTCATAAATGTTTTGCGGGTCGGAGGCATACTCAGGAGCTACGCCTCCGAACGCAATTTCTAAACTATTGGTTTTTTGGATCAACCAGAATGACTGCAGTCTTTTCCAGTCCTGTGTTTTCCCATATTTCTCACTAAAGGGTGAAGTTTAACCTCCTCGGTGATTGTATAAAATCCTTGTGAAACACTGTAGCCTGTGTTCTATGTGTGTGATGCTTTACTAATTGGTCAAATAAGGAACTTAACCACCTTGATTTGCTGAAGATCATGACAGATCCCACAGAAAAACAATGAATTAAAATGTTGCAGATCACTCAGTTTATGTTTTCGGTGATACTACGTGCCACCTTGGATTTCTGACCCAGCTGAGTGTATATCTGTATAAAACAGCAAATGCAGAAATTAACTTTGTGTTAAAATAATTGTCTACCCATAAAAGTGGTCACTAATGTTAGAAGTCACTGAAAAGTTAATCCCATTGAGGCCTGGTGCTCGACTCTGCTTCAGTCTGGATTGGAAATATCACCCGTAGATTTCCAGCTACATTGGATGGTTTTTGTGTATGGTGTGTGTGTGAGTTGGATGCATTGTAGTTTTCAATCTGTTTCTGTGGAACAACAATATCCATGGTATACCATTTATAACGCACACCCCATGATTGATGGGTAGAAAAGGATCCAACAACTGGCTAGTGATTTATAGCTACTATTGACAAATTATGTTTGTAAGAGAAGATGCATCATAGGAGTTGCATCATAGAAGGCAGCGCCCCTCACCTCAACTTGTTGACCCTTATTCCCCATCTATTTCCTTCAGAGAGACTTTATTGAAAAAGAAAACCAATTTGGGTGAGGAAATACACTACTGTGGCTCTCTGTCTACCACTCTGTCTCTTCCAGAGCACAAATAAAATAAATGTCACATTTTTTCTCAGATACTACTGGTTTTTAAAACAAACTCTTGAAATTTGTCTCTAGATTTCTTTAAATTATTTTGAAAAACAACTGAGCAGAAGTTCAAGAAAAATATGCCATCCTTACAGCTGACTTAATGATTGCATGCTGGGAAATGCTCAGACTGCACAATCCAAATTCAGCACTCAGGTTTGGGGAAAGTGTCAAGTCCAAGCCCAGGCTTTTGGGCGAGACGGAGTCCTTCAAGTAAAAACTTCAGTGAAGGAGTTAAAAGATACAACAGATAATTCAAATAATAAATGATTACATTTTAATAATTGCACAGTACATATTTTAATTTTGTTTAAAGCCTTATTTTGGACATGATGAATTTCCGTTATCATGGGGAATCGCATACTGAGTGATTTGTGGGTAAAGATAAAACAGCACATTGTGGTGTTACAAGAAACTGTTAATGGGTCAGTGATGACATTAACATTGGCAACCGTATGTGATGCCAGTATTCGGCATTCTAATACGTATCACTAGGAATTTAACATCTACAGATGGCTATTTTAACATGTAGCATTCTACAATGGACTGTTTGCACCAATGGTGTAAATAACTGAAAACAAGTTTTTGGGGAGGGATCAGAATTTCTTCCACGTTAAGTTAGTTGCCCTATATCAGTATAAGTCGTGTGTAATAGTTTTATCTCGTGTCAGTCATGATGCTTCTGTAAATGTGTTGTATTACAACGACGATCAGGTTACTGTTTTTTAGGTTGTCACAGGATCGTGGTAAGCAATGGCCCAGAAATTCCGTTTGCAGCCCTCCCGCGGGCGGAGGGTTGCAATTCGGAAAACTCTCCGCTTGGACCGGAGGGCTCCCGGGAGGCGCACACTTCCGTTGCTGTGCCTCTTCAAACTGCCGGTGTGCAGGGCACGCGTATCCCAGGGGCACAGCTAGTTCGCAGCGTCCCTGGGATCACGTGGGCCATGGGAAGCCAATCAGAGCAGGGAATCTCCATTCATAGATTTGACAGGAAGACCTGTCAAATCTATGAATAGAGATCAGCCCCAAAACATAAGTAAAACTTCAAATACATTTTTAAAAAAATCACATTTTTAAAATGACTATAAATTACATAAAATAACTTTTAAACAATAATTTAAATTTTTGAAAAAAATAATTAAAGTTTTTAACAGGGCTAAAAATAAACTTACCTTTCTTTAAAGTATTTTAAAATGATAAATCAGTGGAAAATTTTTTTTTTTTACTTTATTAAACTATTAGCCTGCTAAAAGCAGGCCTTGCGCCTGCTTTTCTAGGCGCAGCTGTTCCTGACTTACCTGGACTCAAGCCAGTGTGGGGGGAAAAAAGGGAAGTTTTTAACATAAGGGCTGCCTATCCGGCGCAGGCGTTTGTCCAGTCAAGCCCTTTCTGCAGAGAACAGAAGTGCCGGTTTCCAGCGCATGCGCAGTGCATGCGTAAAACCTGCACTTCCGTTGGCCCTACGGGTGAGTACACCGCGCGTACCCACACGTAGGGAACGGAATTTCTAGGCCATTGTATTTTTTAAATGGTGAGAGATTGGGAAATGTTGGTGTTAAGAGGGACCTGGGTGTCCTTGTACATGAATCACTGAAAGTTAACATGCAGGTACAGCAAGCAATTAGGAAAGCAAATGGTATGTTGGCCTTTATTACAAGAGGATTTGAGTACAAGAGTAAAGATGTCTTACTGCAATTATATAGGGCCCTGGTGAGACCACAGCTGGAATATTGTGCACAGTTTTAGTCTCCTTACCTAAGAAAGGATATACTTGGCATAGAGGGAGTGCAACGAAGGTTCACCAAACTGATTCCTGTGATGGGGGGATTGTTCTATGAGGAGAGATTGAGTAGACTTTTTTAAAAATTTGTTCAGGGGATCTGGGCGTCGCTGGCAAGGCCAGCATTTATTGCCCATCCCTAATTGCCCTTGAGAAGGTGGTGGAGAGCTGCCGCCTTGAACCACTGCAGTCCGTGTGGTGAAGGTACTCCCACAGTGCTGTTAGGGAGGGAGTTCCAGGATTTTGACCCAGCGACGAAGAAACGGCGATATACTTCCAAGTCAGGATGGTGTGTGACTTGGAAGGGAACTTGGAGGTGGTGGTGTTCCCATGCGCATGCTGCCCTTGTCCTAGGCGGTAGAAGTAGAGGGTTTGGGAGGTGCTGCCGAAGAAGCCTTGGCGAGTTGCTGCAATGCATTTTGTAGATGGTACACACTGCAGCCACGGTACACCGGTGGTGGAGGGAGTGAATGTTTAAGGTGGTGGATGGGGTGCCAATCAGCGGGCTGCTTTGTCCTGGATGATTTTGAGCTTCTTGAATGTTGTTGGAGCTGCACTCATCCAGGCAAGTGGAGAGTATTCCATCACACTCCTTTACTTGTGCCTTGTAGATGGTGGAAAGGCTTTGGGGAGTCAGGAGGTGAGACACTCGCCACAGAATGCCTAGCCTCTGACCTGCTCTTGTTGCCACAGTATTTATGTGGCTGGTCCAGTTAAGTTTCTGGTCAGTGGTGACCCCCCAGGATTTTGATGGATTCGGTGATGGTAATGCCGTTGAATGTCAAGGGGCGGTGGTTAGACACTCGCTTGTTGGAGATAATCATTGCCTGGCACTTGTGTAGCGCGAATGTTACCTGCCACTTATCAGCCCAAGCCTGAATGTCGTCCAGGTCTTGCTGCATGCGAGCATGGACTGCTTCATTATCTGAGGAGTTGCAAATGGCACTGAACACTGTGCAGTCATCAGCGAACATCCCCATTTCTGACCTTATGTTGGAGGGAAGGTCATTGATGAAGCAGCTGAAGATGGTTGGACCGAGGACACTGCCCTGAGGACCTCCTGCAGTGATGTCCTGGGGCTGTGATGATTGACCTCCAACCACCACAACCATCTTCCTTTGTGCTAGGTATGACTCCAGCCAGTGGAGAGTTTTCCCCCTGATTCCCATTGATTTCAGTTTTACTAGGGCTCCTTGATGCCACACTCGGTCAAATGCTGCCTTGATGTCAAGGGCAATCACTCTCACCTCACCTCTGGAATTCAGCTCCTTTGTCCATGTTTGGACCAAGGCTGTAATGAGGTCTAGAGCCGAGTGGTCTTGGCAGAACCCAAACTGGGCATCAGTGAGCAGGTTATTGATGAGTAAGTGCCGCTTGATAGCACTGTTGACGACACTTCCATCACTTTGCTGATGATTGAGAGTAGACTGGCCGCATAGGATTTGTCCTACTTTTTGTTGACCGGACATACCTGGGCAGTTTTCCACATTGTCGGATAGATGCCAGTGTTGTAGCTGTATTGGAATAGCTTGGCTAGAGGCGATGCTAGTTCTGGAGCACAAGTCTTCAGCACGATCGCCGGGATGTTGTCTGGGCCCATAGCCTTTGTTGTATCCAGTGCGCTCAGCCGTTTCTTGATATTGCGTGGAGTGAATCGAAACGGGTGAAGACTGGCTTCTATGATGGTGAGGACCTCAGGAGGAGGCCGATATGGATCATCCACTTGGCACTTCTGGCTCAAAATGGTTGCCAATGCTTCAGCCTTGTCTTTTGCACTCGTGCTGGGTTTCACCATCATTGAGGATAGGGGTATTCATGGAGCCTCCTCCTCCCGTTAGTTGTTTAATGGTCCACCACCATTCACGATTGGATGTGGCAGGACTGCAGAGCTTTGATCTGATCCGTTGATTGTGGGATCGCTTAGCCCTGTGTCTATAGCATGCTGCTTCCACTTTTTAGCATGCATGTAGTCCTGTGTTGCATCTTCCCCAGGTTGGCACCTCATTTTTAGGTACACCTGGTGCTGCTCCTGGCATGCTCTTCTACACTCCTTATTGAACCAGGGTTGGTTCCCTGGCTTGGTGGTAATGGTAGAGTGAGGGATATGCCAGGCCATGAGGTTACAGATTGTGGAGGAATACAATTCTGCTGCTGCTGATGGCCCACGGCGCCTCATGGATGCCCAGTTTTGAGCTGCTGGGTCTGTTCTGAATCTATCCCATTTAGCATGGTGGTAGTGCCACACAACACGATGGAGGGTGTCCTCAGTGTGAGACGGGACTTCGTCTCCACAATGACTGTGCGGTGGTCACTGCTACCAATACTGTCATGGACAGACGCATCTGCGACAGGTAGATTGGTGAGGACGAGGTCAAGTAGGTTTTTCCCTCGTGTTGGTTCTCTCGCCACCTGTCGCAGGCCCAGTCTGGCAGTTATGTCCTTCAGAACTCGGCCAGCTTGGTCAGTAGTGGTGCTACCGAGCCACTCTTGGTGATGGACATTGAAGTCCCCCACCCAGAGTACATTCTGTGCCCTTGCTACTCTCAGTGCTTCTTCCAAGTGGTGTTCAACATGGAGGAGTACTGATTCATGAGTTGAGGGAGGGCGGTAGGTGGTAATCAGCAGGAGGTTTCCTTGCCCATGCTTGACCTGAAGCCATGAGACTTCATGGGGTCTGGAGTCAATGTTGAGGACTTCCAGGGCCACTCCTTCCCAACTATATACCACTGTGTTGCCACCCCTGGTGGGTCTGTCCTGCCAGTGGAACAGGACAATACCCATGGATGGTGATGGAGGAGTTTGGGACATTGGCTGAAAGGTATGATTCTGTGAGTATGACTGTCAGGCTGTTGCTTGACTAGTCTGTGGGACAACGCTCCCAATTTTGGCACAAGTCCCCAGATGTTGGTGAGGAGGACTTTGCAGGGTCGACTGGGCTGGGTGTGCCTATATTCTTTGGAGTTTAGAAGAATGAGAGGTTATCTCATTGAAACATACAAACTTCTTACAGGGTAGATGCAGGGAGGATGTTTCCTCTGGCTGGGGAGTCTAGATTGAGAGGTCGCACAACACCAGGTTATAGTCCAACAGTTTTATTTTAAATCACAAGCTTTCGGAGTTCCAACTCCTTCGTCGAAGGAGTTGGAACTCCGAAAGCTTGTGATTTAAAATAAAACTGTTGGACTATAACCTGGTGTTGTGCGACCTCTCAATTTTGTCCACCCCAGTCCAACACCGGCATCTCCGCATCATGGGGAGTCTAGAACCAGGGGTCACAGTCTCAGAATCAGAGGTCGGCCATTTAGGACTGAAATGAGGAGAAATTTCTTTACTCCAGAGGGTTGGGATCTTTGGAATTCTCTACCCCAGAGGGCTGTGGAGGCTTAGGTGTTCTGTATATTTAATACCGAGATTGATAGATTTTTGGATATTCAGGGAATCAAGTGATATGGGGATAGTGCAGGAAAGTGGAGTTGAGGTAGAAGATCAGCCATGATCTTATTGAATGGCAGAGCAGGTTCGAAGGGCCAAATGGCCCACTCCTGCTCCTATTTCTTATGTTAAGCATCTGAAACTGTGCTTCAAATTTCCAATACCTGTAAGCAATGGCACAGGGAACTATCTATAGTTATTTGCAATATTTTTATTCTAATGTTCTAGCCACCTAAATTGTTTTTAATTAGTAAATATTTTCATTTGCAGTTTATCCTTGTCCTTTAATGAGTGTCCGATTCCGTAAAGCACTCTTTGGAGAAACGGGTCACACCATCATGAATTTGCTAGCAGTAAGTGTTCTGTTTTATATTTTATTTTTTTGTGCCTCCTTCCTACCCCCTACCCTCCTCTCATACGTAAACATTTTTAAAATAATGCAAGAATGGACAGGCTCATTCCTGCTTCTGGTATTTACAAGCCCAGAATACAAAATTAGCAAATTCAACACTAATGGATGAACATGCTCAAGGCCTGAAGGATGTGTTGAAATGGAATGCTCATATACTTGCATTTTGGGTACTCTCCTGACAGGTGTCAAACTAAGGGTGAAATTTATTAGAATGCTGCAGAGACTTCTTCGGGAATTATAAAGCAGCAATCCAGTCTTAACTCATGAATTGTCCTATTACAGTGCAATATACAACTTCATTACCCTTCCACAAACACTCTGGCACAAAAATTGTAATGGGTAAACTTTTGGAGACCATAATACAGTGTAAAATTTAATATTCACCTTAGAAACACATGACTTAATTAAGGACAGCCAGGATGGATTTGTAAAAGATAAGTAACGTCTGACAAATTTAATTGAGTTCCTTGAAGAAATAACAGTACATTGTTAAAGGAAATTCAGTGGATGTTGTATATATGGATTTGCATAAGATGCTGCATAGGAGGCTTTTTGCTAAAATTAAGGTATTCGAGGAAAGGTGGTGATGTGGATAGAATCATAGAATAGTACAGCACAGAACGAGGCCATTCGGCCCATCAAGTTTGTGCCGGCTCTTTCGAAGAGCAATCCAGTTAGTCCTGCTCTTTCCCCACATCCCTGCAATTTTTTCTCCTTCAAGTATTTATCCAATTCCTTTTTGAATGCTGCTATTGAATCTGTATCCACCATCCTCATGTCACCTCTGGTTCTTTTGCCAATCACCTTAAATCTGTGCCCTCTCATTATCGACCCTTCAGCCATTGGAAACAGTTTCTCTTTATTTACTCTCTTTAAATCCTTCATGATTTTAAACGCCTCTATCAAATATCCTCTTGGCCTTCTCTGCTCCAAGGAGAACAACCCCAGCTTCTCTAGTCTGTCCACATAACTGTATTCCCTCATCCCTGGAATCGTTCTTGTAAATCTCTTCTGTACCCTCTCCAAAGCCTTCACGTCCTTCCTAAAGGGTGGTGCCCAGAATTGGACACAAAACGCCAGCTGGGGCTGAATTAGTGTCTTATATAGGTTTAGCATAACTTCCTGGCTTCTGTAGTCTATGCCTCTATTTATAAAGCCCAGCATCCCACATGCTTTATTAACTGCTTTGTTAACCTGTCCTGTCACCTTCAAAGATTTGTGCACAAGCACCCCAGGGTCTCTCTCTGTTCTTGCACCCCCTTTAAAATTGTACCATTTAGTGTGTATGGTCTCTCCTCATTCTTCCAACCAAAATGTATCACCTCACACTTCTCTGCATTGAATTTCATCTGCCATGTGTCAGCCCATTCCACCAGCCTGTCTGTCTTCTTGAAGTCTATTACTATCTTCCTCATTTTTTACTACACTTCCAAGGTTTGTGTCATCTGCAAATTTCAAAATTGTGCCCTATACCTCCAAGTCATTAATGTATATCAAAAACAGCAGTGGTCCTAGTACTGAACCTTGGGGAATGCCACTATATACCTCCCTCCAGTCCAAAAAACAGCCATTCACCACAACTCTCTGTTTTCTATCCCTCAGCCAATTTTGTATCCATGCTGCTACTGCCCCTTTTATCCCATGGACTTCAATTTTGCTAACAAGCCTAGTATCTGGTACTTTATCAAATGCCTTTTGAAAGTCCGTATACACAGCATCAACTGCACTGCCCTCCTCCACCCTCTCTACCTCATCAAAAAACTCAAATCAAGTTAGTCAAATACGAGTTGCCCATAACAATATGAAGCATTCTAATGGACAGAAAGCAAAAGGTTGTGGTTAGTGGATGTTTTTCAGACTGAAGGGATGTAAATAATGGTGTGCCCCCTCCAGGGGTCAGACCTAGTTGTACGTGTAAATTTAGACATGGGTATGAGGACACTGTCAACATATGCAGATAGCACAACAATAGGGAGTATGATTATTTTGAGGACTGTAAGCATTCTGAGAGTATGACTGTTGGGCTGTTGCTTGATTAGTCTCTGAGGCAGTTCTGCCAACTTGGAGGACTTTGCAAGGTCACCTGAACTGACCTGTCTGTCTTTTCTAGATTGTAGTTGATTCGTTCTACCAATTTATTCTTTTCCTTACAATTGAGTGATTTGCTAAGTCATTGAGGCAATCGCATAGTGTAGAACTGGAGTCATGTGTGGACCTGGGTAGGAATGGCAGGCTCCCTTCCTTGGAAGATATTTACTG
Organism: Squalus acanthias; assembly: GCA_030390025.1. Lineage (NCBI taxonomy): Eukaryota > Metazoa > Chordata > Chondrichthyes > Squaliformes > Squalidae > Squalus > Squalus acanthias. The sequence goes on from CM059425.1 coordinate 149,519,921, forward strand.
AACAATTTGGGTTAGTGTGCTTTCGTAGTTATTTTACTGGTACTGCCCAAATCACTTTCAATTTCACAAATTGCTATGGAATTTCAACTTGCAACCTTTGGGTTACTAGTCCAGTACCATAACCACTACACTGCTGTACCCATTAAGCAACTAGGTTTCAAGAGAATTTTGTGCTGATTCATACTGATGAGTATTTATGATCAAAAAGAAATTTTGCCATTAATGTTCAAGTTTTTCTTTCTATTCCTTGCAGGATCTTCGAAATTACCAATATACTCTGCCCACAATTGAGGGATTAGTACTTCTTGTGGAGATGGGGAAAAGCTCTATTAAAATCCCTAAGAGAAGGTACAATGAGGTTAGTAATGAGAATCAAACTGAACCATGTCTGATTGCTAAACGCCTGTAGGAGGAAAAGTTAAGTTTTTGAAATGTTTTCTTTGTATCCATTACCGAGTGTCTGACATTGTGAGAAGCAGGATAAAAGATCAAGGGGGAAAAATTCGGTTGCTTTGCGCCTCCCGTTAGCGCCCTAAGAGGGCGCTTATGGGGCACAAAGCAACTAGTGCCCGGGCGCGGCACCGCCAACGCCTCCCGTGAAATTCATGATGTCATCGCCGTGCGCACCGCCCTGGCCGCAATCTTCGGTGGCGCCCCCTGACTTACCGCCGGACGCTATGTCCAACGGGGTCAGGGGGGCCTACCTGCGGCTGGGGCGACGCTACTTAAAGGCGAGGTGCCAGGCGGCCATTTTTGTTGCTGGCCGCCTGCCAGCACCGGTCTCCTGACCCCCCCCCCCCCCCGCGAAGTGCCAGCTGCGCTCCATGAGTCCGGCACTTCTCTTGAGTGCCGGGCTCTTTTGCCGGCACTTCGATCCCCGGTGGCCCAGCTGGGCCCCGGGTCACATTGCGCAAGGCCCCTCCCCTTTAAGAAGTGGGGGTGGGGGGGGAAGACCTGCAATACTACGGCACGTAGCGCCACGATATTCCCTTGCAGCGCCCCAAGAGGGAGGCGGGGTTCTTCCAGTCGCGCCCCGCTTCCCTCTTGGGGTGCTACCACTCAATTTCGGCCATGGGGGCGCTAATTTTTCCGGGGCACTAAAAGTAGCGCCCCGGCGAAGTTAGCGCACCAAAGGGGGCGCAACTCAATTTCTCCCCCCAAAACTTGCATTCCTGATAGTCATGAATGTTGAAAGCGCGAGATAATGATCTGATTAATATCCCAGTTTTCTGCACTTTCACTTGAGTATGGAAACCATACAACACAGCATTGAATAGAACAACTTGCAACTGTAAAAATGAAACTAAACAGTACAATAATGGCCTAAAATATTTTGTTGAGTTCTGTTCTCAAAAGTTGCCGGTTACACCAGCTTGTTCCAAGTGTCTCCCAAAAGGAAAGGTGTGCTCAGGCTGTTCATTTAAAAATGTGGAAAATTTGCCTGTGATTCGATTTTGGTACATCTCTCTTCCTTACCTCTCTGTGTTTTCATTCTTTCAAAAAAAAACTGGATGTCCATTAAAACTGCGTGTGCATGCTTTAAAAAAAGATATTCCTACTTTAATGGTTATTAGAAGTAAACTAGCAAATAATATGAAAACAGACAGTAAGAGCTTCTACAGGTATATAAAAAGGAAAAAAGTAGCTAAAGTTAACATTGATCCCTTAGAGGATGAGACTGGGGAATTAATAATAGGAAATAGAGAAATGGCAGAGACTCTATTTTGGATCAGTCTTCACGGTAGAAGACAATAAAAACATCCCAATATTAATAGATAATCAAGGGGCTATAGGGAGGGAGGAACTAAAAACAATCTCTATCACTCGAGAAATAGTACTAGGCAAACTAATGGGGCTAAAGGCCGACAAGTCCCCTGGACCTGATGGCCTGCATCCTAGGGTCTTAAAAGAAGTGGCTGCAGAGATAGTGGATGCGTTGGTTGTAATCTACCAACATTCCCTGGATTCTGGAGAGGTCCCAGTGGATTGGAAAACCGCAAATGTAATGCCACTATTCAAGAAAGGAAAGAGACAGAAAGCAGGAAACTATAGGCCAGTTAGCCTAACATCTGTCATTGGGAAAATGCTGGAATCCATTATTAAGGAGGTAATAGCAGGACATTTAGAAAATCATAAGACAATCAAACAGAGTCAACATGGTTTTATGAAAGGGAAATCGTGTTTGACAAATTTGCTAAAGTTCTTTAAGGGTGTAACAAACAGGGTGGATAAAGGGGAACCAGTAGATGTAGTGTATTTGGATTTCCAGAAAGCATTCGATAAGGTGCCACATAAAAGGTTACTGCACAAGATAAGAGCGCACGGGGTTGGTGGTAATATATTGGCATGGATAGAGGATTGACCAACAGAAAACAGTGAGTCGGGATAAATGAGTCATTTTCCGGTTGGCAATCAGTAACTAGTGGGGTGCCACAGGGATCAGTGCTGGGGCCTCAACTATTTACAATCTATATTAATGACTTGGATGAAGGGACTGAGTGTACTGTAGCCAAATTTGCTGATGATACAAAGATAGGTGGGTTAGCAAGTTGTGAGGAGGACACAAAGAGTCTGCAAAGGGATATAGATAGGTTAAGTGAGTGGGCAAAAATTTGGCAGATGGAGTATAATGTGGGAAAATGTGAGGTTATCCACTTTGGAAGGAAGAATGAAAAAGCAAATTATTATTTAACTGGAGTGAGACTACAAAATGCTGCGGTACAAAGGGATCTGGGGGTCCTAGTACATGAAACACAAAAAGTTAGCATGCAGGTACAGCAAGTAATTAGGAAGGCTAATGGAATGTTGGGCTTAATTGCAAGGGGTATGGAGTATACAATTAGGGAAGTTTTGATGCAACTTTACAGGGCGTTGGTGAGACCGCACCTGGAGTACTGCGTACAGTTTTGGTCTCCATATTTAAGGAAGGATATTCTTGCATTGGAGGCAGTGCAGAGACGGTTCACTAGGTTGATTCCTGGGATGAAGGGGTTGACGTATGACGAAAGGTTGAGCAGGTTGGGCCTATACTCATTAGAGTTTAGAAGAATGAGAGGTGATCTTATTGAAACATACAAGATTCTGAGGGGGATTGACAGGGTGGATGCTGAGAGGATGTTTTCCCTAGTGGGGGAATCTAGAACTAGGGGGCATAGTTTCAGAATAAGGGGTCGCCCATTTAAGACGGAGATGAGGAGGAATTTCTTCTGAGGGTCGTGAATCTTTGGAATTCTCTACCCCAGAGAGCTGTGGAGGCGGAGTCATTTAATATATTCAAGGTGGAGATTGACAGACATTTGAACTACAAGGGAGTCGAGGGGTATGAGGAGAGAGCGGGAAAGTAGTGTTGAGGCCAAGATTGGATCAGCCATGATCTTATTGAATGGCGGAGCAGGCTCGAGGGGCCGATTGGCCTACTCCTGCTCCTGTTTCTTATGTTCTTTGTTTTACTTGGGTGATTGCAAAATATTTTCCCCTTTATGAGAAGGATATTGTGAGGACAATCAGTTCTCCATCAGATCACCATTTTGGCAATGATCAATTAGGCAAGGCGTACTTCATAGTGATAACTATTGTATGCTGAATCTACTTGTGGTTTTCTGTTGTCCGAGTGTTATTTTTTTAATTCTGAAATTATAAAATGCAATTTGAGTTCTGATGAATGATCTACACCTGAAACCTATCTTGGATGCTTATGAACTGCAATGCATCGTTTTCAAATATAGTTCTCTGTTTCTGTATAACTACATTTTAACGTTATTAATACTTGTTTAAAGCTTTCTTTTTTTCTGTTAAGCTACCTAATCTGCACAAACTTCCACCAGCTGGCCTGACTCTTTTAACTGGTTACCAAGTAGGCACTGGTCTATAATCAAAATATCAACCTGACTTCATCCTCAAGATAGGCTTAGACTCACGACCACCAGACTGTTTACTTCTGCTCATTAAACTCCAGCTCATGGAACTTTTGTTTATTTCTACTTTATCCATTCCCATGCTCGTTTTGGCAGCTATTCACTTAACCCCCTTCCCGTCTTTATACAACATGCTCCTCTCTGCCTCCTACCACCGTCTCCCATCACCATCCCAGGATAAAGTTCATACTTCCAAAATAAATCGCTCCCTCTGCTTCACCCTATATATCCTGTGCCATACTTGTAGTGGTACCTATCACTTGCTCTCCAAGCAGCAACCCCACTCGCTTTATCTCACAAAACTAACCGTGTTGTCCCCCAGCCCCAGCAAACCGTGACACTTGTCACTAGGCCCCATCTCAGCCTCTTTCTGTTTTTTGGCTGCTTTTCTGCATTTGAGCATCTCTCCCTCATCCATTTAAGTTCTTGTGTACCACTCCTGCTAATTTCACAGTGACTTCATAAAATCCCACAACCACTCCCTTAATCGCTCCATCACATATGACCTCACTACCTTCAATCACTAGGGCTGTCTCTGACCACTTCCTTGTCTCATTAGCATCTTTCTCACCTTGCATATTTCCAATCCCACTATCCTCAGTCTGTGCCCCTTGTAGAATAAACTTCCACCCTGTGTTTCTTTTTCCCCCCCCCCTTCACCCCAGCAGCTTCTTACGCACTTTCTAAACTTCAAGCGCTCTCTTCCCTGGCTTACCACTTGTCAAGACACCAGCTGCAGACATGAGTGCACCAGATACATGACTAGTCTGAAGTCATTCACCACCAGATCTAGCTCAACAATGTTGAGCATTACTGTGCTTCCTTCTCCACAGCCAAATTCTCCTACTGTAAGGTCCTCCCTGAAGGGTAAGGAAAATCACAACTGCTTTTCTCCATTGCAATCCGCATTCTGCTAGGCCACCACTCCCTTACCTCTGACTGTCTCTGCCCCTACCTCATCTCAACAACGCTGAATCAGTTTTTCACCTGAAAACTCTTTCTTTAAAGCTTTCCTTGCTGGCACCCAACCTCGTCTTCCATAAATTACAACTTCTGATTTAAATGTCGACTCCCTCCCAGGATCTGCTCGATGCTTTCCTGTCCTTTTCGCCCCTCGGAAACCTCCTTCTAACCCCCGTAAAGTACCGCTTTAATCCCTCGGTCAGGGCTGTGAAACGCTTACTGGGCTGAAATAAGATGCGAATCCCACAGCATGTTCAGGGGCTGATGTTTAGGATAGTTTATTTTGCCTGTGATTAAAGTACGAGAAGTCCAAAGGGAGCATGTCAGTCCACAACGCCACAGAAACACTAGATAGCTCTCCGGCAGTGAGCGATGCTGTGCTAGTGGTGAGCACAGCTGCCTTCCAAGCAGTTGCCCTGCGTTCGAATTCCCAGCCATCGCAAGTCGACTTCTCTTAATTCCTTACATCAGAACCTCTGAGATTGGAACTGGATTTGATGCTGCTCAGACGGATATAATTTCCAAAGAACAAACCGGTAGAATTTATAATGTTAAATTCTCCAGGATTCGATAATTTTAGCTATGAGGAAAGATTGTATAGGCTGGGGTTTGTTTTCTTTGGAACCGAGAAGGCTGAGGGGAGATTTAATTGGTGTGTATAAAATTATGAGGGGCCTAGATAGAGTGGATAGGAAGGACCTATTACCTTTAGCAGAAATGTCTTTAACCAGGAGGCATAGATTTAAAGTAATTGGTAAAAGGATTAGAGGGGAGTTGAGAACTTTTTTTCACCCAGAGGATAGTGAGGGTCTGGGACTCACTGCCTGAAAGGGTGGTAGAGGCAGAAACCCTCACCACATTTTAAAAAGTACTTGGATATTCACTTGAAGTGCCGTAATCTACAGGGCTATGGACCAAGAGCAATGAAAGTGGGATTAGGCTAGATAGCTATTTTTCGGCTGGCATAGACAAGATGGGCCGAATGGCCTCCTGTGTCATAAATTTCTATGATTCCATGATTCCTCAAATTCTGCCACCTGAATTCTATCTTGCACAAGGTCCCATTCTGGCTACCTTGCTGACTGACACTGGCTCCCTATCACCCAACCCAACTACAAGTCCCTGTGCAACCTCCTCCAGCTCTGCATCCTGTATGGTCCTCTAACTCTGGCCTCATGTGCATCCTCTCTTCCTCCACTCCACCATCTGGTGGTCGAATCTTCAGCCGTGTTGGCTATACTCTCAAACAACTACTACTGCTTCCCTTAAGCTATTAAAAGCTTTCTCAAAAATCTATCTTTTCAACCAAGCATTCAGTCACTTCTCCCTGACTCCCCACAAAGGTTTGATTTTTGTTCCTTTCTTCCTCCTATGTTTAAAGTTACTAAATAAATGCAAACTTATTGTTTAATATGCACAGGCTTAGCCTATGTACAAATTTTAAGGCACATGAAAACCCCACTAATTCCTTAAACTCTTCACACTGACTTGGCTAGTAATAATTTTACAACATTATTTCTGTCAGTTTCTTGTACATGCTATATTTTCTTGGATTTCTTTTTCTGTAAGCCCTTGTACAATTGGGTGTCTGCGCTTCACATCCGTTCTGTATTGGATTAGAATGTCAGAACTGGTGATAATTTATGGCTACCAAGAATAATTGATGTAATTTAAAGATTGCCTGTTCCTATTTCTCAGGTCATGAAAGTAGTAACGTCTTCAAATGAACATGTGATTACCATGGGAACATGTTTTAGTTTGGATGCTGACTCACACCTGGTTTGCATACAGAATGAGGATAAAAATTATCAAACACAGGCAAACACTATTGCTGGGAAGTCCAGGAAAGGTAACCTGCATGATTACTTTTCTGCTTTAGTGGAAATTGGGGAAACACTGCAAAGGTCAGTGTGAAGTGATTTATGTTTCTCTGTGTGTTGTAGTTACAGGAGCCTCTTTTGTGGTGTTTAATGGAGCTCTGAAAACGACTTCGGGGTTTATCGCTAAATCCAGTATAGTGGAAGGTAAGAAAACAAATAGTTATATACAAAGCTGGTGTATATACTTCAGAACATAAGGAAAGTCCAGTTGAGAAAAGATCATTCAGGCTGTTGCACCTCGTGGCCTTAGTACATTTAATTCTTTCAACATCTTACAAGAACATAAGAAATAGGAGCAGGAGTAGGCCATTTGCCCCTTCAAGCCTGCTCCGCCATCCAATAAAATAATGACTGATCTTCTACTTCAACTCCACTTTCCTGCACTATTCCCATATCCCTTAATATCCCAAAATCTATCGATCTCTGTCTTGAATATACTGGATGACTGAGCATCCACAGCCCTCTGGAGTAGAGAATTCCAAAGATTCACCACCCTCTGAGTGAAGAAATTTCTCCTCATCTCAGTCCTAAATCGCCGACTCCTTATTCTGAGACTGACCCCTAGTTCTAGGCTTCCCAGCCAGGGGAAACATCCTCCCAGCATCTACCTTGTCAAGCCCCTTAAGAATTTTATACATTTCAATGAGATCACCTCTCATTCTTCTAAACGCTAGGGAATATAGACCTAGTCTACTCAATCTCTTCTCATAGAACAATCCCTCCAATCCCAGGAAGCAGTCTAGTGAACCTTTGTTGTACTCCCTCTAGGCAAGTAAATCCTTCCTTAGGTAAGGAGACCAAAACTGTACACAATACTCCAGGTGTGGTCTCACCAAGGCCTTTTTTAATTGCAGTAAGACTTTTTTACTCTTAGCCTTTATTACAAAAGGATTGGAGTATAACATACCATTTGCTTTGCTAATTGTGTTTAGTTACATTTTGAATGGCTCAATATTTGCCTCTACCACTTTGCATCACAGATTATTGAAAGGAATGATAACTTTTTAGGAAAGAAAATGCTATAGAAAGATAGCAGAGTTATGCGATTAGTTTTGGATTGTTCCAGCAAAAGCCAGTAGCCACAATGGGCTAAATGGCCACCTCCTGGTGTCCTAGCCAATATTTATCCCTCAATCAACATCTAAAACAATTTATCTGGTCATTATCACATTGCTGTTTGTGGGAGTTTGCTGTGTGCAAATTGCCTGCCGCGTTTCCTACATTACAAAAGTACTTCATTGGCTGTAAAGCACTTTGGGACGTCTGGTGGTCGTGAAAGGCACTATATAAATGCAAGTCTTTCTTTCTTTGTTACCTACAGTATGTGCATTTTTTTTTTTAAGAGTGGTGAGGGGGAAATATAAAGCCACCATGGTTAATAAAGGGTTTTACTTTTTATCTGTGTAACTTTACCTCTTTGCTGGTGGGCAATCCAAGGACAATAGGAAGACTATTTTGTGCTTGTAGACGGTGTTTTGAATTTCAGTTTCTCTTCCCCAGCACCCCTAATACTTGTTTGTCACAATGTAATGGCAAATACAAAATTTTCAAATTGAGCTATGATTTCTTCTATGGAGACAAATAACTGTGAACATCAATCAAGCTTAATGCATCTTGGGTCACAAATTGTTCCAGAACTATTCTATACTGCCCTGTATTTGTTTTAAAAATTGTACTGTAGTTTTTGGTGAAACTTGAGGGTCTGGTTTCTGCTTCCTTATCTATAGATCAGAAATTCTTCAAATGTTTCTCATTTCTTTAATGAGAGTGATTCCTGATTTCAGATGGACTTATGGTACAAATTACCCCAGAAACCATGGACAATTTAAGACGAGCTCTCAGGGAAAAGAGAGACTTTCAAATCATTTGTGGAAAATTGGATTCCGATGACAGAAGAGAATTAGTAAATATTCAATGGGTGGATGGTGACGAACCTGTAAATAAAGGGTATGATTCTTGGTGTCATAGTAATCTTTTGAACAATACTAACCTATTTATGGTGTAATTCAGCTGCAAAATAGTCGTCTTGTAAAATATCAAAACCAACTTTTGACAGTAGAAATTCATAAAACATTTTATAGTTTGTGATATTCTTGGAGTAACTTTTGTAATTAGGGGTATAACCAAAATCAGTTTCAGGCTTCCAGGTCCCACTTAAGTATTGCCTTGTTTGCAATTCTAGCAGAGGAAGAGACTAGTCAGATTTTGGTTTTAGATGGTTCAGTATCTGCCAGGGGAACTGAAAGGGGGAAAAGACTAAATGGAGCTTCAGAGCTGTTTTGTTCACTCGGCACCATTGGATGGCATACTGAGGAATTTACACATGATGCTGTGTAACTGTCCACAAGAAGATTGGCTGTTGTAACTTAGTCTTTCTATGCCCCACCACAGTGACCTCCATTCAGCACCTCCCTTGATGACATGGTTACACTGCAGTCATATTCTACAATTTGGTGATAAAATGTCCTATTGAATAGTGTATAGAAATTTGATTTTCTTTTAAACTTGTCATTTTGTGCGATTAAAAAAAGTACCTGATTTTTTTTTTCAATGATTATTGAACGCTTAAAGTAACTTTGTTAAAACTCCATTTCCAGTATTCTAAGCCCTGTTGATGGACGGTCCATGGCAGACGTTCCAAGCATCAAAATCCTACAGGAAAGTGAATTTGAAACGGATGGCATTGTTGTAAAGTGTACGGAGGTCAGTGGCTATTTTTGTTTGGAGCTGTATGGCAAAAGGCCTTTCTGAGAGTGCACAGTGGAACAGTGTGTTTTCTAACCCTTTCCACCCTCAATACAGTTATCAAATTAATAATTGCTCTGGGCAGTGTTCCCAGTGGACATTTACCCTTTCTCTGAGAAAAGTAATGATGTAGCTGGGTTGTGACTGTGTAGTGTGGTTTTGTGGCTCACTTAAGGGGTTTTGTAAAGCTCATTCTACTTATCTTCACAAATTGTAAGAAAGTACTGTGTTGAGGTGAGCTATATAGAACTTATTACCATGATTCCATAATGGTCTGAATGCTGGTTTTAAACATGCTAAGTGAGCAATGATTAGTGATTGCTATAACTTCAAATTGAATAACTAATGAATAAAAAAACAAAAGCAAAATACTGCGGATGCTGAAAATCTGAATTAAAAATAGAAAATGCTGGAAATACTCAGCAGGTCAGGCAGCATCTGTAGAGAGAGAAACAGAGTTAACGTTTCAGGTCGATGACCTATTATCAGAACTGGAAAAAGTTAGAGATGTAACAGGTTTTTAAGCAAGTGTAGGGGCGGGGGGAGGGGAGGAAAGAACAAAAGGGAAGGTTTGTGATAGGATGGAAGGCAGGAGAGATTAAGAGACAAAAGGGATGATGGTGCAAGGCAAAAGGAGATGGTAATGGGACAAGTTAAGAAACAAAAGATGACTCTAGATGAAGTGTAAATGGCAATGGCAGAATGATCAACAGCTGCCATGTGCGAGAGGAAAAAAAAAGTGATGGGGCAGAGGTTATGGTCTGAAATTGTTGAACTCGATGTTGAGTCCATAAAGCTGTAAAGTGCCTAATCGAAAGATGAGGTGCTGTTCCTTGAGCTTACGTTGAGCTTCATTGGAACAGTGTAAGAGGCCGAGGATGGAGAGGTCCGAGTGGGAGTGGAGCGGAGAATTAAAGTGACAGGCGACCGGAAGCTCGGGGTCACCCTTACGGACTGAACGGAGGTGTTCCGCAAAGCGGTCACCCAATCTGTGTTTGATCTCCCCAATGTAGAGGAGACCACATCGTGAGCAGCAAATACAGTATACTAAATTGCAAGAAGTACAAGTAATTCGCTGTTTCACCTGGAAGGAGTGTTTGGGGCCCTGGACAGTGGAAAGGGAGGAGGTAAAAGGGCAGGTGTTGCATCTCCTGCGCTTGCATGGGAAAGTGCCAGGGGAAGGGGTGTTGGGGGCGATAGAGGAGTGGACCAGGGTGTCGCGGAGGGAGCGGTCCCTTCGGAATGCTGAAAGGGGAGGTGAGGGGAAGATGTGTTTGATGGCAGGATCACGCTGGAGATGGCGGAGGATGATCCGTTGAATGTGGAGGCTGGTGGGGTGAAAGGTAAACCCTGTCGTGGTTCCGGGAGGGAGGGAGGACTAATGAATAAACATTCTTTGTAATTGATCCATTCCTGCACTGAATAGCCGATCCTTCAACATTTTGCTAGCTATAAAGTTCTCCGTTCTGGCACCAAATCTGAATACATGAATTTTTGTAGTTTAAAGCACTAAAAAAGACACACACTTTGGTAATCCAGCAATAATAATGTATCCGAAATAATGTTGCAAAAGAGCATGTTTTATTGAGGACAGCTGTATATGCAAGTACTGTCCCTCCACCCCTCACTTATAGCAGGCACGTTCGTGCAAATGTGATTGGCCCGCTTATACACAATGGCCTATATAATGTGGTAGCGCTATTACGATATAACAAGAATGTTCCCCTGTGTAGAGACCTTTTACCCAGTTGATTCCAGCTCCACTCTGACGTGCAGCTTTATTTAAACTGCAGTCAGAGCTTAGTACAAACTGTAACCCCACACCACTTAGAGGTGCTTAAGTACACAAATGGTAATTTCACATTAACGAGGTCTTATTTACTTACGTTTGTTTGTATATTCAGTGCACCTTAACGAGGTGCGACCTAGTGAACTGTTTCTGCCCGAAATAAACAGAACACTTAAGGCGCTATAACTGGTAACATTGAAATTGACATTAATGCAAATGGATAATGGTTATCCCATTTTGGCCGATACAAGCGACTCCCCGTTTTAAGTGTACAACACTTGGTCCTCCTGAGATAAGTAAATGAAAAATGTAATTTTTAAAATATAAAACTATTTTTAGACAATGTTAAAGCTTGCAACACAATCTAATTAATTAAAATCCTAAGGAAGGCTATTTTTGAGCTTGTGCAGTTACAGTACTGTAAAGTCCATTGGGCTGCAAATGTCCACCTTAATTGCCTCTTGATCATTATGGTACAATAACTGAAAGAATAATAAGTATTCTAGTATATTTTTTGAGACTGGTCATGCCACTGATATTGGGAAAACTACGCAATCTGTTTTGGTGCAAATGTGTAGCCATAATCATTGAACTTAATGCATGTATTGAATATCGTTCTAGGTATTCTATTTGCAAAGAAATCATGATCCACTCAGTCCTACCATTCCAGCTACACAGAGTCAACTGACCAAGGAGATTGCCACTGCTTGCTGTGCTGCTCTGCGCCCTCACCTAAAAGCCTTGAAAGAAATTGGAATAAACAAGCTGAGTCTCAGGGTTTCTTTAGAAACTGACAAGGTAAAGAAGGCAAAAACATCACACGACTGTATTTTTGTTGGGAGAAATATATATTTTTAACATGTATTTGTGTGTTATCTGTATATAGAACATGCTAACTCTTCTGGTAATCAACTGCAGATTGTGAGGATTTCTTCACCATCTCTATTATAGGGCTTTGTGAAGGTACATATGTGAATAACAACTTGAGGGTTACCTGAATTTCAATCTAATTCTGCAAAAATTATTTTTGTCCCAATTTTGATTGTTTTGTGTCACTACAGTATGTACTGTTAGATAGAATACTTCAGTATATCTGCTTTAGATCTCCTTTCTTCCCTCCCTCCCTTTTTTTGCTCTTCCCCCACACCCTTCTCCCATGTGTCTGCTTTGAGTCCTCCTACAGTGCCATTAGAGTCTTTTCACACACACCAGAGACAGGGCTAGACCTGACCTTTCATCGAGTAGGCTCCTTGTTAAAAACTGAAACTCCAGACAACTAAATTGGAAAAAGCACCAGCTCATAAAAATTGTCCACTGACTTTTTTTGCCCCTTTGCCATTTTAGGAAAAAATAAACCATGGATTAGCTTTAAGCGCTACTCATTTTGATGCTCTGATTACGAATGAAGAAAATAGTGCACTGGTATGAGATTTGTGGTCTTTCCACTTGTCTCTTTGCCTGGTTGGTTGATTCTCAAGGGCACTGAGACAAATAGTCTGCTGTGATAAAAACAGAAAATGCTGGAGATACTCAGCAGGTCAGGCAGCATCTGTGAAGAGAAACAGAGTTAACGTTTCAGGTCGATGACCTTTCGTCAGAACTGGAAAAAAGCAGGAAATGGAACAGATTTTTAAGCAAGTGTAGGGGCTGGGAAAGGGGGGAGGGGATGAAAGAACAAAAGGGAAGGTCTGTGATAGGATAGAAGGCAGGAGAGGTTAAGAGACATTGAGAGATATTCAAGGCAAAAGGAGAGGGTAATGGGACAGGTTAAGAAACAAAGGATGGCTCTAGATGAAGTGTAAATTGCGCTGGCAGAATGAAAGACAGCTGCCATGTGGGAGAGAAGAAAAGAAGACACAAACAAAAAGTGTGGATAAAAAATATATATATGATAGGGGCTGAGGTTATGGTCTGAAATTGTTGAACTCTATGTTGAGTCCAGAAGGCTGTAAAGTGCCTAATCGAAAGATGAGGTGCTGTTCCTCGAGCTTACGCTGAGCTTCAGTGGGACAATGCAAGAGGCCGAGGACGGTGAAGTCTGAGCGGGAGTGGAGCGGAGAATTAAAGTGACAGGCAACCGGGAGCTCGGGGTCCCCCTTACGGACTGAACGGAGGTGTTCCGCAAAACGGTCACCCAATCTGCGTTTGGTCTCCCCAATGTAGAGGAGACCACATCGTGAGCAGCGAATACAGTATACTAAATTGCAAGAAGTACAAGTAAATCGCTGTTTCACCGGTACATTGATGACTATATCGGTGCCGTTTCCTGCTCTCGCCCTGAACTAGATAATTTCATTCACTTTGCTTCCAATTTCCACTCTTCCCTCACCTTCACATGGTCCATCTCCGACTCTTCCCTTCCCTTCCTCAACTTCTCCGTCTCCATCTCTGGCGATAGGTTATTGACAAACATTCACTACAAGCCCACTGACTCCCACAGCTACCTGGATTACACTTCCTCCCAACCCGCCTCCTGTAAGGACTCTATTCCATTCTCCCAGTTTCTCCATCTCCGCCGCATCTGCTCTGACGATGCCACCTTCCATACCAGTGCTTCCGACATGTCTTCCTTTTTCCTCAACTGAGGATTCCCTTCTACTGTGGTTGACACGGCCCTTGACCGTGTCCGTTCTATCTCCCGCACTTCTGCCCTCACCCCTGCCCCTCCATCCCGGAACCACGATAGAGTTCCCCTTGTCCTCACCTTTCACCCCACCAGCCTCCACATTCAACGGATCATTTTCCGCCACCTCCAGCGTGATCCCACCACCAAACACATCTTCCCCTCACCTCCCCTTTCAGCATTCCGAAGGGACCGCTCCCTCCTCTATCACCCCCAACACCCCTTCCCCTTCGCCCGGCACCTTCCCGTGCAAGCGCAGGAGATGCAACACATGCCCTTATATCTCCCCCCTTCCCACTGACCGGGGCCCCAAACACCCCTTCCAGGTGAAACAGCGATTTACTTGTTGTACTTGCAATTTAGTATACTGTATTTGCTGCTCACGATGTGGTGGTCTCTACATTGGGGAGACCAAACACAGATTCGGTGACCGCTTTGTGGACCACCCCCGTTCAGTCTGTAACGGGGACCCCGAGCTCCCGGTCGCCTGTCACTTTAATTCTCCGCTCCACTCCCGCTCAGACTTCACCGTCCTCGGCCTCTTGCATTGTCCCACTGAAGCTTAGCGTAAGCTCGAGGAACAGCACCTCATCTTTCGATTAGGCACTTTACAGCCTTCTGGACTCAACATAGAGTTCAACAATTTCAGATCATAACCTCGGCCCCTATCATATATATATTTTTTATCCACACTCTTTGTGTCTTTTCTTCTCTCCCACATGGCAGCTGTCTTTCATTCTGCCAGCGCAATTTACACTTCATCCTTTTGTTTCTTAACCTGTCCCATTACCCCTCCTTTTGCCTTGAATATCTCTTAATGTCTCTTAACCTCTCCTGCCTTCTATCCTATTACAGACCTTCCCTTTTGTTCTTTCATCCCCTCCCCCCCCCCCCCCACCCTTTCCCAGCCCCTATAGTTGCTTAAAAATCTGTTCCATTTCCTGCTTTTTTTCCAGTTCTGACGACAGGTCATCGACCTGAAACGTTAACTCTGTTTCTCTCTCACAGATGCTGCCTGACCTGCTGAGTATCTCCAGCATTTTCTGTTTTTATTTCAGATTTCCAGCATCTGCAGTATTTTCTTTTTGTATTAGTCTGCTGTGATGTGTTTTATGAATACTTTCAAGGTAAATGCAGAGGAAGAAGCTCATTTGATGTCTTAACTTATCCATCCGGTGAGGATCTACCGTTCTGTTGCACACCGCGCCCCCCCCCCCCCCCCCCAACAGCAGTTTCTTAAATGATTTGGGGTTTTCACCTCCACCACACTACTCAACTCAATTTCACGTGTTGATCACTGAAGAACTTGCTGACATCTGTCAAACTTTGCTGTGCTACTTTGTTTAGTTTGAACATAAGAACATAAGATTTAGGAGCAGGACTAGGCCATACGGCCCCACAAGCCTGCTCCGCCAATCCATAAGATCAGGGCTGATCTCTGAACTTAAGCCCGCTTTCCCGCCCAATTCCCCATATCCCTTGATTCCCCATGAGTTCAAAAATCTATCTATCTCCGCCTTGAATATACTCAATGACTGGGCATCCACAGCCCTTTGGGGTAGAGAATTCCAAAGATTCACAACCCTCTGAGTGAAGAAATTCCTCCTCATCTCAGTCTTAAATGGCCAACCCCTTATCCTGAGACACTGCCCCCTAGTTCTAGACACTCCAGCCAGGGGAAACAACCTCTCATCATCTACCTTGTCAATCCCCCTCAGAATCTTGTATGTTTCAATGAGATCACTCCTCATTCTTCTAAACTCCAGAGAGTATAGGCCCAACCTACTCAATCTCTGCTCCTAGAACAACCCTCTCATCCCAGAGGTCAACCGAGTGAACCTTTGTTGCACCGCCTGTAAGGCATGTATGTCCTTCCTCAGATAAGGAGACCAAAACTGTGCACAGTACTCCAAGTGTGGTCTCACCAAAGCCCTGTACAATTGTAATAAGACTTCCTTACTCTTGTACTCCAACCCACTTGCAATAAAGGCCAACAGGCCATTTGCCTTCCTAATTGCTTGCTGTATCTGCATGCTAACTTTGTGTTTCCTGTACAAGGACACCTAAATCTCTCTGAACACCAACATTTAATAGTTTCTCGCCACTTAAAAAATATTCTGTTTTTCTATTCTTCCTACCAAAGTGAATAACCTCACATTTCCCCAAATTATACTCCATCTGCCACCTTATTGCCCACTCACTTAACCTGTTTATAGTAGCCTCAGTAAATATTCTACAAATAGCTAGAGAAATCAATGATGTGAATTTAAAAATAGTACTTGGGGTTTCTCTAGATTTTAGGGTATTTGATGCGCTTGTATTTATCTCTGTATTACAGGTCGAGTATCAAGCAGGATCAAGGGGCCAACTTCTTCCACAACACTACATGAATGACCTGGATAGTGCTTTAATCCCAGTAATCCACAGTGGCAGCTGTTATGCTAGCAGTGGTCCTCTAGAGATGGAATTATTCTTCTTCATTCTGGAAAGCCTTGTCTGAAGAGGAAGGAAAGTATAAATTTGATGGATCCCATTAGCACGGAATTTTCCTTCATTCCTGGAAGCAGTACCGAAAAATACTGAAGTTTTGCAAAATGTTTGTCTGCTCCAGTAACTTCACTAAAGGATACAATGGTCCAGATTATGAGCTAATCTTGTTTCACAGCTGCTGTGCTAAAATGCACACTTGGTTGCAGGTCAGTGTCTCTCTTCTGAGACTAGGTTTCAGTCTGCAACAAAATGGTTGAGTTCCCATTCAGAACCCATCTGTGCTTAATGGTACAGTCCTCATTCAGAATCTCAGACATGAAATGTGCTTGCTCAAAGTTACGTGGAGCTCCAGGATTTGGTGTTCCATTGTGGATACTTGCAGTAACACAATCCTAGGTCATTGGCTGGATTACATTTAGAGTACAAAAAATAAAAGTCCTGCAATTTTTCTAAGTCCACAAGAACATACTAGCTCTAATTTAATCACATGTTAAGTCATTTAATGGCAAATATCTGTCAATTTAGCACAACCAAGTTGCAGTTGAACATTGGGAGAGGCGGAGTAATAAATTTAAAGGTAAACTGGTACAGCAGTGCTCAGAACATTTTTAATTAACTGTAATCATTTTTTAAGATATGTGTGCTGTAACTGAGGAAGGTAGCACATGACGAGCTGAAAACAACTCAGCCAAAAATGAAATTTGAGTCATTGTGCACAGATTCTATAATTATTCATTAAGACTTCCTAAATGCTGTGTAGCTAAAGATGGATGAATCCGAAAGAAAGAGTAACAAGCCATATGTTTCTGAAGACTTGCACAACAGTTTACAGGAAACTCTTTGGTATCCGGCACCGGCGTGGTGCCGGTTGATCAAAAGTTCCGGATAACGGAGAGTTATATCTACCGAGGCTATTTTTAACAAACAAAAATCAGACTCCTGTTACTGCAGTGTTCGGACTTCCGACAGCGCCAGGAGGCCGAGTAGTGGCACTTTGGAGAACTACCCCCACTGACTAACTCGGCGTTCGCGGGAGACTCGGACTCGGCAACATTGCCGGTTATTTGAGAGGAGTTTTCGGAGTACTCGGCATTTGCGGGAGACTCGGACTCGGCAACATTGCCGGTTATTTGAGAGGAGTTTTCGGAGTATGATTTTTGCCGGTTAAGAGAGAATTCCGGATATTTAGGTGCCGGTTAAACAAGAGTTTCCTGTATTTTGTAAATTGAAATTGGTGAATAAGAATTATGTAACACAGTCAGAATTTTGGAGCTATTTCAAAGAGTTGGTGATTTGAAAGATATTTCAGGGCTGCTAAGTATATTAAATCGGGAAGAAAAGTGAGGAACACTAGCACATCACATTTTTACACAATATCCTATGGTGGTTGGGAATGTTGCAGTGTTTAAAAAGTCCTTCAGGCAGTGTACTTCATGTGTGTGAAGTGGCTAAGTTTTGCTTTCGATGGCACCATTATCATGGAGAGAATAAAGCTGTGCATGAGGGCAAGCTATCAATTGTCATTTGGAAAATGTTGGCAATTACTTAGAGTTGCTCAGTAAAGCATAAAATAATGGAGACCACTCTGGCAACAGTTTTGTTTTTTTTTAAAAAGGAATCTGCCAACCAGTACTACTTTTGATTAGTCAGACATCCTACTTGAGGTATGATCCATTCAGTAAGCCATAACCGGAATGCTGAACCAAATCATATTCTGCTTTGGCATATTTCATGCATCTGATATTCCTATGTGAGGATCTGAACCTGTAAAAGAATGAATTATGTTCCTTAATGACCTTTATGTACATTGACTGTAATTTTTTTATAACAGCAGCAAATAGAAATGTTTTCATAGATTTGTTTACAAAAAATTTACACCGATATATCCGAATGCGCAGTAACACATCGTGACTTTATAGTTGCGGCTTAAATTTTCAGGAATGTTTGAATCAATTGAAATAGTATTTCCAGCATACTTATCTTTCTTACCTTTTTTATTGATTTTATAAAATGGGGGTAAAAATTATAGTTTCAAATAGAATATAATCAATTTGCGAACAGTTATGGGAATGCTAAATCAGCTTAAAGTTTTGAGGTTTATGAACAGCCAATAAAATAAAAGCAGGCAGTACATAGACTTTGGGGTACAGTAGCTGTATCCTTGAGTCTGCAATTGGTGTTTGGCTAAGGTTAGAAATGTGCAATTTTCCTACCATAGGACTCGTTGACCTATGCTCCTTTGAGTCTCTGAAAAGTGTTAATGTATATTATTTGCCTAATTTCTTATTGTAGGATTTATATTAAATTACATGTCTGTAGAATCACTAATTCTTATCTCTCCAAATACAATGTTTTGCTTTTTACTGCCAATACACGGGGATAGATGTGTCTGCACTTGCCATTCAAACCTCTTCAAAGCCATGTGCTTGAAAGGTCAAAGTAATAAAAATGTGCTGCACATAACAGGTGCATCAGGTAACATTTTTCTAAAGTATAAACAAAATCAAATTGCAGTCTCCTTGAACATTACAGTTTAAAATGTGTTGATCTGCATCTTGTAAAATGGTAAACATTGATTTCCTGCATATTTTTATTTATATGTACCCTTGTATATTTATGATGGAAAATAAATCACTAGAAAATTAAGGTGATCTAATTCAGTTGTTGCCAGCTTTTACAGTATTGAAATGGATGAGGATAAGAAGAACAGTATCGGTTTCAAAAAGAGGGAAGTCCTGAAAACATGACCACCCATAGCAGTGGGAAGATTGAGATGGGTAGGGTTGCTACAAAGTGTTTGGGGGTCAGACTCCATTTTAAAATCCATTGCTTATAGGTTTTGTGTGTGTGTGTTCCAGATGTCATGTTTCACACTTCCGTAATCAAAAAGTTAGCCACAGATATGTATTGTGTATTAATATGAGATTTGCAAGAGCCATAAAATGAGATTAAAAGTAGTACTCTTCTGTAATATCTAAGTAAAATGTTGCATCATTCTAACAGCTTTAATTAATCAAAAATCATTCACTTTTAAAATTGCCTATTTGCTGCAGTCACAAATTATGATTCAATCCATTTTAGTTTATCACCACATATTAGAACAGAACATAAGAAATAGGAGCAGGAGTAGGTCATACTGCCCCTCGAGCCTGCTCTGCCATTCAATAAGATCATGGCTGATCTTTGACCTCAACTCCACTTTCCCACCTGATCCCCATATCCCTCGATTCCCCTAGAGTCCAAAAATCTAACTATCTCAGCCTTGAATATACTCAACTGAGCATCCACAGCCCTTTGGGGTAGGGAATTCCAAAGATTCACAACCCTCTGAGTGAAAATATTTCTCCTCATCTCAGTCTTAAATGGCCGACCCCTTATCCTGAGACTATGACCCCTAGTTCTAGACTCTCCAGCCAAGGGAAACAACCTCTCAGCATCTACTTTGTCAAGCCCTCTCAGAATCTTGTATGTTTCAATGAGATCACCTCCAACATTTCCCCCTAGGGTATGCGGGCGCGTGGTCACGAAGCCGCGCATCGATTGGGAGCTCCCGTGCTGCTCACCAGTTGTTGCCGCTGGAAAAGATACTGCACAGCAAATTTAAAGGGACTGCGCATGGAAAAAAAAATGAGAGCTAACTTTGATCACCTCTCATATAGGTATAGGCCCATTCTACTCAATCTCCCCTCACCCTTTTATCCCAGGAATCAATCTGGTGAACCTTAGTTGCACAGCCTCTAAGGCAAGTATTTCCTTCCTTAGATAAGGAGACCAAAACTGTACACAGTACTCCAGGTGTGGTCTCACCAAAGCCCTGTACAATTGCATCAAGACTTCCTTACTCTTGGACTCCAACCCCCTTGCAATTAAGGCCAACAGACCATTTGCCTTCCTAATTGCTTGCTGTACCTGCATGTTAACTTTGTGTTTCATATACAAGGACACCCAAATCCCTCCGAACAGCAACATTTAAAAGATTCTCACATTTTAAAAAATATTCTGTTTTTTCTATTCTTCCTACCATTGTACTCCATCTGTCACCTTGCCCACTCACTTAACCTGTCTATATCCCTTTGCAGACTATTTGTCCTCCCCACAGCTTACTTTCCCACCTAGGTTTGTATCGTCAGCAAATTTGGATACATTACATTCGGTCCCTTCATCTAAGTCATTAATATAGATTGTAAATAGCTGAGGCCCCAGCACTGATCCTTGTGGCACCCCACTATTAACTATGGGTAAGTGCTGTCCTAAATGTTACCTGTAGATCACCTGAGGTTAGTTTTACTAAGCCTTTTAAAGATAGTCATTTTAGCTTCTTTCATGGTCCTCTGTTCACTACATGTAATATTTTTTGAAGTAGATCGGATTCAAGGGATTTTTTTCTGGAGCAGGTTTTGCATATCTTGATGCTGGTGGAATTGGTCTATTTAGAAATTTGAGGATTTTTTTTTTTCAAACCTTTGACTACTTCCTATGTAAATAATCAGAGACTGGAAGTTCAATAAAAAACACATACTCTAGAGATTGATTCTACTGACACCAGAGATTTTGGAGTAGATGTGCTCCAAAGGAATCCACTGCCACCTTGCCTTATCCGCTGAAGTAAGTGGAGGGCATACAGACCTCCAGGAAGGAACCCAGCTGGGCTGAATATTTAGAACGGCAAAACAAAGCGATCTCCATGTCAACACTTGCTCATTTACATTCTTCCTTTTAAAGGTCTTCAGTTTGCAACCTCTGACATATTTAGACAGTGTGTAAATGATTGGCAGTTTGTCATTTCATAAGTGAAGACCTGTGATCCAGAAGCCAATTACAATGAACTACAAAAGGTATTCCTAGTTATTATGTTTATTCAACATCTCTTCTGTGCAATGAAAAACACATATGCAAATAATGAAATGGCTGAAATATTAATTTTTAATGGCTGAATAATAAAATATATTGCAGTCTGTACACATGCATGTTGTGGAATTTTATGCATTTTGAAATAAATTCTTTCTGAAGGCATTTTCTGACATGGGTGAGGGGGGGAATCCATAGGAGCATTATCCCTTTATGGATTTGAAGCTATTTAATAGTAGTGATCAGGTGCTCTTTCTTGCAGAGCAGTTGTGTGGATATCATGGGCCTCATTCTCCAAACATGCAGCAGTTCATTCAGCAAAACATTTTTGAAGAAACTTACTTTATCAGTTCCTTTTTGTTTGTAAACTTTCTTTACAAATAATTAAACTTACTTTTTGACTTCTCAAAGTCATTGACTTCATTTTCATATATCTGCTGTATTTTTGTCAGTTGGTGCCTTATTCCAGTCAGTGGCACTTTGTTTCCCGTTGATGGACACCCAAATGAAGAGTTGATGTTGTAATCCTTTATTTCTAGAAGTGTTGTCTGTGAAAAGCTCTCCATAGAAGTTGTCTTTCTCTGGAAAGAAATCCCCTACCTCAAAACTGAATCCTCAAATTCCAACTCATTGGAAAAAAACATAACTTCAGGTAAGATAAACAACTGAGTACAGGTTGGAGATAATCTGAAAAATGGATAAAAAATATTCCACCTGTTAAGTCAAATTCTATATAAACTCTTGAATCTTCCAGAAGAGCAGTTCAATTTGAAAGACAACTGAACCTCAGACTTCCATAGTCAATCCAGTGTCAAATCTTGCCAAAGCAAAAGTCACAAAGATGGTCATAAACTAAGCACTTTTTCTTAGCATTGATACCTGGTAGCAGAGACTAGTCTTGGTGATTGCCCTAACTTGTATATTGGTGCTTGTCAAATTTAAACCAGAAGTGCAATTTGCAAAAAATTCACCTCCACTGAAGCTGCAAGATTTGACTTTGCAGGTCCACGCTGCATTTAAAAATGCATCATCAGCTAATGACTCACCACTTTTAGTATTGCCACAGCAGCAAGCTTTAGTGTATCATACCAAATGACATCATTACTGGCATAGGTGCTTGACACCAACAACAACTTGCATTTATATAGCACCTTTATCGTAGTAAAAACTCTCCACGGTGCTTCACCGGAGTGTTGTCAGACAAAATTTGACACTGAGATATTGGGGCAGATGACCAACAGCTTGGTCTAAGAGAGAGGTTTTAAGGAGCAACTTTAAGGGAGAGAAGTTTAGGGAGGGAATTCCAGAGCTTGGGACCTAGGCAGCTGAAGGTACGGCCAGCAATGGTGGAGTGATGAGAATCAGGGACGCTGAAGAGGCCAGAATTGGAGGAACACAGATCTGAGGGTTGTCGGGCTGGAGGAGGTTACGAAGAGGGGAAGCCATGGAGGAATTTGAACACAACTTTCGTGAATTTTAAAATTGAGGTGTTGCTGGACTGGGAGCCCAGGTAGGTCAGTGAGCACCGGGGTGATGGGTGAAGGAGGAAGAGGAAAAAATGGGGAACTATAGGCCAGTTAGCCTGACATCAGTAGTCGGCAAAATGCTGGAATCTATTATTAGGGATGTGGTAACAGGGCACTTAAAACATCGTAATATGATTAGGCAGAGTTAACATGGTTTTATGAAAGGAAAATTGTGTTTGACAAATCTGTTATAGAGTTTTTTGAAGATGTAACTAGGAGGATGGATAAGGGAACCACTGGATGTAGTGTATTTGGATTTTCAAAAAGCATTTGATAAGGTGCCACACAAGAGGTTATTACACAAAATTAGGACTCATGGGATTGGAGGTAATATATTAGTATGGATTGAGGATTGGTTAATGGACAGAAAACATAGAGTAGGAATAAATGGGACTTTTTTGGGTTGACGGGCTGCAACTAGTGGGGTACTGCAAGGATCAGTGCTTGGGCCTCAGCTATTTACAATCTATATTAATGACTTAGATGAAGGGACTGAGTGTAACATATCCAAGTTTGCTGATGATACAAAGTTAGGTGGGAAAGTAAGCTGTGAGGAGGACGCAAAGAGGCTGCAGAGAGATATAGACAGGTTGACTGAGTGGGCAAGAACATGGCAAATGGATTACAATGTGGGGAAGTGAGACATTATCCATTTTGGTAGGAAAAACAAAAAAGCAGAATATTTTTTGAATGGTGAGAGACTGGGAAATGTTTGCATTCAGAGGGACCTGGGTGTCCTTGTACATGAATCACAGAAAGTTAACATGCAGGTACAGCAAGCAATTAAGAAAGTAAATGGTATGTTGGCTTTGTTACAAAGGGATTAGAGTATAAGAGTACAGAAGTCTTACTGCAATTCTACAGGGCATTGGTGAGTCCACACCTGGAGTACTGTGTACCGTACTGGTCTCCTTACCTAAGGAAAGACATACTTGCCTTAGAGGGAGTGCAACAAAGGTTTACTAGACTGGTTCCTGGGATGAGGGGATTGCCCTATGAGGAGAGATTGAGTAGACTCGGCCTATATTCCCTAGTGTTTAGAAGAATGAGAGGTGATCTAATTGAAACATGTAAAATTCTTAAGGGGCTTGACAGGATTAATGCTGGGAAAATGTTTCCCCTGGCTGGGGAATCTAGAACACGGGGTCACAGTCTCCGAATAAGGGCTCAGCCATTTAGGACTGAGATGAGGAGAAATTTCTTCACTCAAAGGGTTGTAATTCTTTGGAATACTCTACCCGCGAGCTGTGGATGCTCAGTCATTGAGTATATTCAAGACAGAGGTCGATAAATTTTTAGGAATTAAGGGATATGGGGATAGTGTGGGAAGGTGGATTTGAGGGAGAAGATCAGCCATGATCTTATTGAATGGCGGAGCAGGCTTGAAGGGCCAGATGGCCTACTCCTGCTCCTATTTCTTGCGTTCTTATGAATGGGACTTGGTGTGAGTTGTTGTAGTTGTTTATTTACTATAAACAAGTGAGGAGGATAGTAACAGACTTCAAGAGGACATAAACAGACTGGTGTAATTGGTAGATACATAGCAGATGAAATTTAATGCAGAAAAGTGTGAAGTGATACATTTTGGTAGGAAGAATAAGGAGAGGCAATATAAACTAAATGGTACAATTTTAAAGGGGGTGCAAGAACAGAGACCTGGGAGTGTATGTACATAAGTCTTTGACGGTGGCAGGACAAGTTGAGAAGACTGTTGTTAAAAAGACTTATGGGAACCTTGGCTTTATAATTAGATGAATAGAGTACAAAAGCAAAGGAAGTTATGCTAAACCTTTATAAAATACTAGTCAGGCTCCAGCTGGAGTATTATGGCCAATTCTTGGCACCACACTTTAGGAAGAATGTCAAAGCCTTATTAGAATGATACTGGGTGATTTACTAGAATGATACCGGATGAAAGACTTAAGTTACGTGGAGAGACTAGAGAAACTGTGGTTGTTCTCCTTGGATCAGAGAAGGTTGCGGGGAGATTTGATAAATCATTAAGGGTTTTGATAGAATAAATAAGGAGGAGCTGTTTCCAGTGGCAGAAGGGTTGGTTACCATAGGGCACAGATTTATGGTAAATGCCAGATGAGAATTTTTTTTAAGCAGTGAGTTATGATCTGGAATGCACTACATCAGGGGTTCTCAACCGGGGATCCGCAAGAAGATTTCAAGGCGTCCACATCATGAGAGATCGACTAGTTTTAGCAGGTGGCTTTGGGTGGACCCATCTCACTGCTATCTGCAGGTGGTGCCCTGCGGGAGGTCGGAGGCTGGGCCTGGGCACCCCAGGCCTTCGGTGGCGGTGGATCCACGTGCTGCCTGAGAGAGCTCTGTGAACCAATCAAGAGCGGCAGATGGAGGAGGAGGATGGGCCGGAGCTTCTGCAGGAAACTGGTAGGTGCTGGTGGGCCTGAGGGAAAAAGAAACACAAAATTACCCTGTAGGAGCCATGGCAAAAGTGCAGGTGAACAATATGGTGGTGCTGGACAACCCATCGCCGTTTTTCAATTCTTTTCAGTTTGAGATCACCTTCGAGTGCATCGAAGATCTGTTGGAGGGTGAGTGAGGCCTGGGGCCTGGCCGTGAGGGCCTCCAGGTGCCATAAAGTGGGTGGATAGCTATCCCTGTTTGTGTTGAGGGGCCGAGGCCTAGTGAATTTTGACGGTTGCTACCATGTGAGATGAACCCCCATCCCCACCCCTTACACAACCCCTTCTCCCCCACAACACTTCTTTCTCCCCCACACACCCTCTTCTCTCCCCACCCCCACAGGGGGCCTGTGGAATTTTTATAACACGGGTCAAAAGCAGAAAGGTTTAGAACCCCTGCACTACGTGAAAGGGTGGTGGAAGCAGATTCAATAATAAATTTCAAAAGGGAATTAGATAAATACTTGAAGGGGAAACATTTGCAGGGCTTTTGGGGAAAGAGCAGGGGAGTGGGACTAACTGGATAGCTCTTTCAAAGAGCCGGCACAGGCACAATGGGCCGAATGGTGGTCTGTGCAGTATCATTCTATGATATTTCAGTCATGTATCTTTTGGTGACTATTACACACTAAACTAAATTGTTTAAATGGTATCAAGCTGCAGCCTAGATATACTGCATTTTTCGAATTGCTTTTCCATTGTGTCCTCCTCTAATCTCTGTGGACATCCACTGAAAACATTTGGAAGAATTTACCTTTGTTTACCTCAATCAAATATGAGCCAGAGAAACTTGAATCCCTACAGCCATGGACATGATCATAACTATTGGGAGATTCCTTGGTGACATTCCACATAGAATAAATATGGTGAATCACTTCTTCAGGAAAGAGTCCCTGTGGTCGTTTATAGATTACATTTTTAATCCAAAAATGTTGGACTTATTTGATTAAAGAGGTTATTATATATCCAGGAGCTATTACAAATAGTGAAGTTCATCGGGTCAAACCTGTTCACAAACAGGTTACACAGATCAGTACTATAGTAACTCAAGTCTCTGATACAATTCTATCAGCAAAGATAATACAAAAAGATCCCTTCTAATGTTGAGGTCTTTGAGTGTCAGCTATGGCTCAGTTGGTAGCACTCTCGCCTCTGAGTCAGAAGGTTGTGGGTTCAGGTCCCACTCCTGAGACTTGAGCATTAAAAAAAATCCAGGCTGACACTCCAGTGCAGTACTGAGGGAGTGCTGCACTGTCGGAGGTGCTGTCTTTCAGATGAGACGTTAAACCGAGGCCCAGTCTACTCTCTCAGGTGGACGTAAAAGATCCCATGGCACTATTTCGATCCAGACCTTCAAAACATCCTACGCGCTCTCATCCCACGTACTCCCCTCGTGGGAGACTTCTACTGCCTCCCAAAGATACACAAAGCCAACACACCCGGACGTCCTATCGTATCAGGCAATGGAACCCTGTGTGAGAACCTCTCTGGATACGTCGAGGGCATTCTGAAACCCATCGTACAGGGAACCCCCAGCTTCTGTCGCGACACTACAGACTTCTTACAGAAACTCAGTACCCACGGACCAGTTGAACCAGGAACACTCCTCGCCACGATGGACGTATCGGCACTCTACACCAGTATCCCCCACGATGACGGCATCGCTGCGACAGCCTCAGTACTCAACACCAACAACAGCCAATCTCCAGACGCCATCCTACAACTCATCCGCTTCATCCTTGACCACAATGTCTTCACCTTCGACAACCATTTTTTTACCCAAACACACGGAACAGCCATGGGGACCAAATTCACACCCCAATATGCCAACATCTTCATGCACAAGTTCGAGCAAGACTTCTTCGCTGCACAGGACCTCCAGCCAACGCTGTACACCAGATACATCGACGACATTTTCTTCCTTTGGACCCATGGCGAAGGATCACTGAAAAGACTACACGATAAAATAAACAAGTTCCATCCCACCATCAAACTCACCATGGACTACTCCTCAGAATCGGTTTCATTCCTGGACACACGAATCTCCATCAAAGACGGACACCTCAGCACTTCACTCTACCGCAAGCCCACGGACAACCTCACGATGCTCCACTTCTCCAGCTTCCACCCTAACCACGTTAAAGAAGCCATCCCCTATGGACAAGCCCTGCGAATACACAGGATCTGCTCAGACGAGGAGGAACGCGATGGACACCTACGGACGCTGAAAAACGCCCTCGTAAGAACGGGATATGACGCTCGACTCATCGATCGACAGTTCCGACGGGCCACAGCGAAAAATCGCATAGACCTCCTCAGAAGGCAAACACGGGACACAACCAACAGGGTACCCTACGTCGTCCAGTACTTCCCCGGAGCGGAGAAACTATGCCATGTTCTTCGCAGCCTTCAACATGTCATCGATGATGACAAACACCTCACTAAGGCCATCCCCACGCCTCCACTACTTGCCTTCAAACAGACGCCTAACCTCAGAAGTACCATCGTTCGCAGCAAATTACCCAGCTTTCAGGATAACAGCGACCACGACACCACACAACCCTGCCACGGCAAACTCTGCAAGACATGCCAGATCATCAACACAGATACCACCATCACACGTGAGGACACTACCCACCAGGTACATGGTACATACTCATGTGACTCGGCCAACGTTGTCTACCTCATACGTTGCAGGAAAGAATGCACCGCGGCATGGTACATCGGCGAGACCATGCAGACACTGAGACAATGTATGAACAAGCACCGCGCAACAATCACCAGGCAGGATTGTTACCTCCCAGTCGGGGAACACTTCAGCAGTCAAGGACATTCAGCCTCGGATCTGCGGGTAAGCGTTCTCCAAGGCAACCTTAGGAACACACGACAATGCAAAATCATCGAGCAGAAACTGATAGCCAAGTTCCGCACTCATGACGACGGTCTCAACCGGGATCTTGGGTTTATGTCACGATACATGATGTGATCCGGACTCGAGTCGTCGTTGGCTTGTTCACAGATGTGAGTCCCAGTAAAAAAGTAAAAATTTTCCCAGTAAAAAAGTAAAAATTTTAAAGCTTATCGTTTTACATACAGACGGCAGCTTTTGACACGTTAGACCCCCTGCGACTCCACCTCATTGTCTCAGTTGTATCTTGCTATGTCTTTGATGTGGTACCTTCCTGGCTGACCTGATTAACTTTATCACACCTCGGCAGATAGTCAGGATGATTTAATTTAGTTGTCTGCAATTGTAAGGTACACATGCATTGTTCTCTATCTATATATGCTTTGGCGATTCTGTATCTTTTTACTTCACCCGACGAAGGAGTAGTAAGCTCCGAAAGCTTGTGATTTCAAATAAAACTGTTGGACTATAACCTGGTGTTGTGCGACCTCTCACTATTTTGAAGAACAGCAGGGGAAAGCTGGTTGAACAGATAATACATCTGTACAAACATTCACTCACTGACCCTCAAACCTGGAATAGGGGAATTAACACGTTCATAAGGTGAGTTTGGATGGATTTAAAGGTTTGATGATAATGGGCCATAATTTGCAACCCCCACGGGTGCATACGAGGTGTGTATGCGCCTGTAGGGGCCGTGCAGGTTCTGGGTTTAGGCATGTGAAGCGCATGCACGAAAACCCGGCACTTGCGATCTGTCAGGAATTCTTGACAGATGATCCGCATCACCAGGAAAAGGGCCTCCGCGGGCGGAGAGTTGCGTTATTTGCCTAACTTCTGCCCGCTGAATGCCCGTGAAATTCTTACGCCTGGTAAAAGCAGGCGTAAGGCTTGCTTTTACCAGCATAAGAGTTTTAAAAAATAGAAAAACAAAATTTTATCAATCATTTATACTTTAAAAACCCTGTCCAATAAGGTAAGTTTATTTTTAGCCCCGCTAAAACATATTTAAAAAATTTCAAAAAATAAGATTTTTGTTTAAAATATTTAATTAAATGGCATTTTAATTAATTTTAAATATGCAATTTAAATTTTTTATTTCATGTGTTCATGTATTTTTTAAGTGTTCTCCATTCATACTTATGGGGATTCCGTTTGTACGGAACGCCCATTAAGTATGAATGGGGATTCCCCTTCTTTTATTGGTTGGTCCGGCCCACTTGATCCCAGAGGTGATTGCAAACTGCCTGCACCCCTGGGATACGTGGGCCTCTACCCGAAGAGGCCCAGGACCGTGAGTCTCCGTACCTCCCAGACCACCAGGTAAATTCGTAGATATTTTACAGGTTGGAGGCATCCACCCGCGGGAAGCCTCTGACCACAAATTTTGGGCCATTGTGATTTTTGAAGACAGTGGAATTTCAGGTACAGAACCTGAATTACTGTGAAGGAACTCTGCTCCCACATGTTTTTGTCACAATGAAAATACGCGTATTATGTATGTTTCTGTATTTTACTCTATTTGTTAGTGCTGAAATCAAATTTATAAACAACTTTTATCCAAGGAAATCCTTCTATATACCATGTGACTACTTTAGTGACCTTGAGTAGTTCATTCTGTGACAACGTTGTTACTGAGGAGAGATGTTTTTTGTTGAGTTTACTGTTATTTTTGTTGTATTAAAAGCTGAAACAAAAATGGTATTTACAGACTGGAACAAAAAGACAGATACTCCGTGGAATGGTCAGTTTCATAAAGCTGATAGCAGCATCCGTTGGTGTGAGTGAAAACAGGTGGGGTTTTTTGGAGCAAAGAAGTGGAACTTTAAAAACACTTGTTATCTGAACATTGGCCCGGGAGGAATTTACAGAATTCAATTAATTGAAATGAAATGACCATGAATCAGCGTTGACCTGATTTGGTTTCTGGTTTATTTTGATTTATTTCTGGAGATTTATCTAAATTAATTCAATATTGTCCAACACAATCTACTCATATCCTATGGGTAGAACTAATCTAGCAATATATTACAAGGCAACTATTATATGCAGAGCTAATGAGTTGATAGTGTGTTTGTTTGCGACAGCTTCTTCTGTCTGTTCTCCATTTTTCATGTTACTGGGTGATATTTCCAAGGGCAGTCAAATTTCTTGTGCAATTTTAATCTGTAAAAGACTCCATCATGTGCACTTTTACCTATATCAGGGAAAAGAAAGCAATAAGAGATAAGCATGTAAAATAAACTGCGTAATAAGACCGAAGTTGTCTGTGAATTTTGGTTCTAAATTACTGCCTGCTAGTTTTAGATCAAATCTTCGGTACATTTACACTGCAACTAAAACATCTGTGTGATGGAAGGAGTCTTGCTTCACTTCGGAATTAGTGTAAGTCTTGTGACACGATTTTACATTCCAGGTGTGGCATCAGTAAGTCTTGGCTTTGCAGCGGCACTAAAGTTGTGGCATGTGAATGCACCATTAGGTTCACAAAATCCTTGAATGTTTACTTTTATAAAGGTATTTTAAATCATTTACTCTACAGTATAAGCCTTAATATGAAAAGTTTATTTGTATAGTGATTTTTCTACTTGATATCTGTAGATGCAATTAAAAGCATTTTATCATTCAGCAAAGCAAATACGCTTGTCACTTTAAAAAAAAATCTCTGGTTTGATCTTTAAGTGGTCTTCCTGCTTTTAACTGAGTTTTTAGTAAACTGTAAACTAATGTATTTTCATACATTGTTTGGAAAGTAAATAAGACGTTGAAATATAATCACCTCTCGGAAAAAATATAGTGCTTTTGTCTCTTCTTGCATAACTTGCTATGTAAGCTTCACTAATGTGCTTTTATATAACCATAATGAATAACTAAACCAAACCTAGATTTGTTTACCCATTTCAACCCTATGACTATGTTAACATCTTTAACTTTCTCCTACCCATGCATTTTGTTCAGAACATAGTGCTACAGTAGACATATATCTTTTCAAAATGTGAAAGGAGAACAATTGTTATAGCAGCATTCAGAACGGTTAAGGTTACTGACTGTAGTGATTGTGGCGAATGCATGTTAGAAGTATTTTGTGCATCATCCATTATGTTGTATTTGCAAATTATTATTTTTCTCCCTTTTTGTGATCTTTGCCTCTACTATCCTCAGCTGAAAGGAAGGACATAGCCCTGCTCTTAACTGGTTAATACATAGAATATACAGTACAGAAACAGGCCATTTGGCCCAACCAGTCTATGCCAGCATTTATGCTCCACTCGAGCCTCCTCCCATCCTTTCTCATCGAACTCTATCAGCATAACCCTCTATTCCTTTCTCCCTCATATGCTTATCTAGCTTCTCCTTAAATGCATCTGTACTATTCGCCTCAATTACTCCCTGTGGTAGCGAGTTCCACATTCTCACCACTCTCTGGGTAAAGAAGTTTCTTCTGAATTCCTTATTGGATTTCTTGGTATGAGGTACATGAGAATGGCCCATCTGATGGCCATTTTTCTTTGCTCTTCCATGTGGGGGAACATCTGACCCAGGGAGGTCAAAATTATAACCTTTGGGGCACATCTGGCCTGTAAACAGTGACAAACCAAGTTATGCTGCATAGACAAATCAGTTCTATTTGTGCTTAAATTTCTTCCTCATTGTTTCATCCTGCTTTTGAATTTTGTGGGTCTGGATGTTTGGGAAGGGCTGTTTGTAGCACTACTGCAACTTTGGATAAATTTTAAATCACAACATCAAGACCTTTTAGTAGCAGCAGCTTGAGATATGCAGACCCTGTGTAACATCTCGGGGCAGAAATTAGGCTCGCCACGGGTGAGTACGCACTATGTACTCACCCGTGGACGGAACGAAAGTGCCGGTTTCTTGCATGCACTGCGCATGCGTGGGAAACCGGCACTTCCGTTCCCCTGAAGGAAGGGGTTCAGAGGTCGAACGCGCACGCCGGAGGGCCAGCGCGTTTGCCTTGCACTTCGGGATTTTTTACAGGTTCCTCCGTGAGGGTAAGCACGGAGAAGATGCACATTGAAAAAGGAGGCGCAAGGCCTTCTTTTAACAAGGTAAGTGT
Organism: Squalus acanthias; assembly: GCA_030390025.1. Classification (NCBI taxonomy): domain Eukaryota; kingdom Metazoa; phylum Chordata; class Chondrichthyes; order Squaliformes; family Squalidae; genus Squalus; species Squalus acanthias. The sequence continues at coordinate 149,552,120 of CM059425.1, forward strand.
TGATTTTATTAAAATGTAAACATTTTTTTCACAGATTTATCTTTTTTAATTACTTTAAAGAAAGGTAAGTTTAGTTTTAGCCCCGTTAAAAAGTGTAATTAATTTTTTCTAAAATTTAAATTTTTGTTTAAAATAGTTAATTCGTGTAATTTATAGTTATTTTAAAAATGTGATTTAAAAAAAAAATTTATTTGTAGTTTTAGGGATGTTTTGGGGCCGATCTGTATTCATAGATTTGACAGGTCTTCCCTGTCAAATCTATGAATGAAAGATGGCCTGCTGCCATTGGCTCTCCATGGCCCACGTGATCCCAGGGGACGCATCACACTAACTACACAATAGCAAAATACTGCGGATGCTGGAAATCCAAAATAACAACAGAAAACGCTGGAAAAACTCAGCAGGCCAGGCAGCATCCGTGGAGAGAGAAAGAGAGTTAACGTTTCAGGTCGATGACCTTTCATCAGAACTAACTACACCCCTGGGATACGCAAGCACTGCCCGCCGGCAGTTGGAGCAGGCCCAGGAGCCGAATTCCCCGCGGGCCCAGAGATCAACGGCAGGCGCGGTAGGTAGGTGCGCGCGCGATCCTTGCACCCGTGGGAAGCCAGGGAGCCGAATTTCTGGCCCCTCATCGTGCTGCATCCCTCAGTACTGTCTGGATTTTGTGCTCAAGTCTCTGGACTAGGATTTGAACCCACAACCTTCTGATGCAGAGATGAGAGTGCTACCAACTGAGTCACAGCTGTCACACGGTGAGATTAAGGATGAAATCTATGAAGTGTTTATGATTATTATGAGTCAGTGAATGAGCACAGGAAGGTTCCACTGGATTGGAAACAAGCAAGCTATTTTCAAAGAAGGTATAAAACAACCCCAGGTAAATACAAATCCAGATAAATACAAGCCCATTAATTTTGCATCGGTAACTAGTACAATAACAATTGGTCATTAGGAACAAACTTGAGGATTATCTTATGAAAATAACCTAGCGAATTGTAGTCAACACGATTACAAAAGTGGGACTTCCTGATTGATCAATCTCTAATATTTTTGAGGAAGTGATATCCTAAGTTGATAGGAAGCTCTTTGATGATTGGAAGTTGATAGACTTTTACAGCTTTTACTATGCCGGCTCTCAGAAAAAGCAATCCACGTCCTACTCAGTAACGCAAGATGAGCGGAGATGTGACTTGAGCATATCTGACACACAACTACTTTAGCCATCTGTCACCAAATCTGGCAGGACCATATAAAGTGCTATTGTTTCTCCCTGCCCTTTGCCAAAATGGCACACTACTCCAGGATCATCCTAGAGAGCAAAGATAACACTCGGTTTCAGGCAATACAGATGGTACAGCACAAGTTCACTAGGAGACTGCCCTATAGGAGAAAGACTTGAAAAATTGGCACTATTTTCATTGGACCAGCCGAGCTAATAAGGTGATTTAATAGAGCTGTTTAAAATTTATGAAGGGATGAGACTTAGACAGAAACTGACTGTTTCCAGTGATTGAGGGGTCTAGGAGAAAATAGATGCAAGAACAAATGTAAGAGATTTAGGACAGGGAGCAGGAGAAACGCTTTTAAACAAGAGGGTTTTAAGGCTGTGGAAAGCACAATTGCAGTCAGTGATTGAAGCAGCGACATTTAAGGAAAGATGGTTGAAAGAATGGGGATGGTAAAGGGATAGGGGAGAACAGCTGGCCCAGGCTCCCTGTTCCAATGTCTCGGGGTGCAGCGGCCCCAGGCTGGGACAGTGACAGTGCGGCGGGTGCGCGCGCAGCCGGCTCCCGCTGACCCTGCCCGTGGCTCCGGGCCTGGCACAGGATGGGAGAGCGCCCGCCAGGTAATCACCAAGGGGCCTACAGGCCGCATCCCTTTTATAGGTTCATTACCAGTCGAGTTGGGCCGCGCCGCGAGACGGTGCGTTTCCAAGAGCAGCTCCCGGCCCCGGTTGGATGTAGCGCGGCGGCGCCGTGTGTGGGCCTCTCTTACACACCGGCATTTATACTCCGATTTCGAGACAGCAAAAATTTTCTTTCGCCAAAGCTTTTATTTCCTCATTCCCATCAGCTAATTACACAGAATGTAATTCGCAGCAACAGGCCATTCGGCCCATCTTGTCCATACCGGTGTTTATTCGCCACTCCAGCCTCCTTCCTCACCTAACTCTATCAGCAAATCCTCCTATTCCTTCCTCCCTCATGTGCTTATCTAGCTTCCCCTCATCTATGCTTGTCCCCTCAACTACTTCTTTCAGGTGAGTTCCACATTCTTACCACTCTCTTGGTAAAGAGGTTTCTCCTGAATTCCTCATTGGATTTATTAGTGACAATCTTAGTTATGGCCCCTAGTTATGATCTCACAAGTGAAAACATCTTTACATCTACCCTATCAAATCCTTTCATAACCTTAAAGACCTCTTAGCCTTCTATTTTCGAGAGATAAGACCCCCAGCCTGTTCAATCTGTCCTTTAGATATAACCTCTCAGTTCTGTTATCATCCTTGTAAATATTTTTTGCATCTTCTCCAGTGCCTCTATATCTTCCAAGATTCTATACAAGTTTAAGATAACTTGTCTGCTTTTCAATTCTATCCCTCTAGAAATGAACCCCAGTGCTTTTCCTCTCCAAAGTCCTTGAACGTGTTGTCCCCTCCCAAAGCCATGTATCCATCTTCCCCAGAACTCCATGTTTGAATCCCTCCAATCAGGTTTCCACCTTTGCCACATTATCAAAGTCACAAATGACATCCTATGTGACTGACCATGTTAAACTATCCCTCTTCCTTCTCAACCTGTCTGCAGCATTTGACACAGTTGACCACACCATCCTCTTCCAACGCCTCTCCTCCGTCATCCAGCTGGGTGAGACTGCCCTGGTCTGGTTCATTCTTATCTATCCTGTCGTAACCAGAGAATCACCTGCAATGGTATCTCTTCCCGCTCCCGCATCATTACCTCTGGTGTCCCCCAAGAATCTGTCCTTTGCCCCCTCCTATTTTCATGCTGCCCTCGGCGACATCATCTGAAAACACTGTGTCAGGTTCCACATATACGCTGTTGACACCCAGCTCTACCTCACCACCACCTCTCTTGACCTCTCCATTGTCTCTGATTTGTCACACTGCTTGTCCGAAATCCAGTACTGGAAGAGCAGAAATTTCCTCCAACTAAATATTGGGAAGACCAAAGCCATTGTATTCAGTCCCTGACACAAACTCCATTCCCTAGCCATCGACTCCATCCTACTCCCTAGCAACTGTCTGAGGCTGAACCAGACCATTCACAAACTTGGTGTCTTATTTGACCCCGAGCGAGATGAGCTTCCAAACACGTATCTGCTCCATTCCAGAGGTGGATCGCTTACTTCCACCTCTGTAATATCGCCCGTTTCACCCTGCATTAGCTCATCTGCTGCTGAAACCCTCATCCATGCCTTTGTCACCTCCAGACTTGACTGGCCGGCCTCCCATCTTCCACCCTACATAAACATGAGCTTATCCAAAACTCTGCCACCCGTATCCTAATTCGCATCAAGTCCCATTCACCCTGTGCTTGCTGATCTACATTGGCTCCTGGTCTGGTAACACCTCAAATTTAAAATACTCATCTTTGATTTCAAACCTCCTACAACCCTCCAAGATCTCTGCGCTCCTCCAATTCTGGCTTCTTGCGCATCCACAATTGTAACCGCTCCACCTTTGGCGGCCGTGTCTTCAGCTGCCAAGGCCCTAAACTCTGGAATTCCCTCCCTAAACCTCTCCGCTTCTCTACCTCTCCTCCTTTAAGACGCTCCTTAAAACCTAGCTCTTTGACCTTGCTTTTGGTCATCTGCCCTAATTTCTCCTTATGTGGCTAGATGTCACATTTTGTTTGATAATGCTCCTGTGAAGCCCCTTGGGACGTTTTACTACGTTAAAGGAGCTATATAAATGCAAGTGTTGTTGTTGTGCTGGTTTGCTTTTTATGGCCTATGGGGCCTTGGCATTGCCATTGTGTTTGGCAATGTCAGTTGCATTATAGGACTCAGACAGGAGCTGGCAGCGGAGCAGATGGACCATCATTTGAGGCTCATCGCCACAGTTGCACATCACTGAATTACTGTCAGTGTAACCCCACTTCTGCATCATTACTTTTGAACGACCAGTGCGTAAGTAATTGAGGCATTGCCAGATAGACCACGGTTCAGAGGCTCGAGGTGGGAGAGACTCAAGTTTCACAGGTTAGAGTTACTGATCATGTACAATCAGAAAGGTGCCTCTGTGACCATTTCAAACACTCACAGAGAGAGTTCTGATCATGTAATAAAAATAAATATATTGGAATTTACTGACAAACTGCTGTATCAGCTATATTCCTGCCACTGGTCAGGTGTGGGCTTTGTGGCTGCCTAAAGCTATTTTGGTGTTGAGTTTGTGCAGCTGTTTTTGAGCACTGTTCATCTCCCCTGTATTTCATAGAAATTCCAACATAGAAGGGGCCTATTGCATCTGTGCCAGTGCCCACTCTTCAACTGTAGCTATTTACTTTAATTCCATTTCCCTAGACTCCAAGTATGCTTTTATATTTTTTTAAGCACTTATTCAATTTCCTTTTAAAATTATATTTTAGTCTGTGCCGCAATAGCCACTTGTGGCAAGGCATTCTCATTTCTAATAATGCTCTTTTGTGAAATAAACTTCTCACCGCCCCCTCATTCTCCCAGTGCTGTTCTTATTATTCAATGTGAAGCATTTTGGGGTGTCCCGCGGATGTGAAAGATAAATGCAAATATTTTTTTCTTTCTAATTACTTTGTCATATGGTAAAGTAAAGCTATTATGTTGGTTAGGTGGTGGCGGAGAAAATGCAGTGGAGTACTTCCTTAACCAAAGAAGAATCCATTCAAAAGATGCTGTGGAAATCATCTGGTATCATGCCGCCAACAGAAAAGCACAAATGAAAGAAGCATTGAAGAGTAAGATACTATCGTACACATATAGAGAAAAAGTATTTTGGTGATCAAAGTAATTCTTCTTGTGCAGAGGATAAAGGCACTGCATGGTGTACCAATCAGGTTCAATTCTTTGCTGTGCTGGTCTCAGCTGGGCAACATTGGTCCCGGCACCCTTTAGCCAAGAGATAGTCTGCTCCAGAGATACTCATGAATCTTCCTGGTGGTTTGGCAATTGAGATTGCTAACAGCTATGGTTATCTCATGTAAATGGAAGAAAGTCAGGGACGAGTTGGACGAATAAAAATAAAACTTGAATTTGAATGTTGACTTCAAGAACCATCACTAAAAAATGTAAAACCTTAATACTTTCGTTGAGCTGACATTCTGTCTTTTCATACAACAAGAAGTTCAAACAGAACAGTTTTAGGGCATACCTTTCAGAGGGGAATACCTTATTATGGTATCAGTGACAAAATGTTCAAAGAAATATTTTTTGGCCCAATTTAATATGTTTTCATGGCTATTTTCAGACTATTGTATTAGTGTTAGTGCTTCCAAACACAACTGAAATATTTGTAAGGAAATTACAACAGCAATACAGATGCGCTGACTTTTTTAAAAATTCGTTTATGGGATCAGGGCGTCGCTGGCAATGCCAGCATTTATTGCCCATCCCTAGTTGCCCTTGAGAAGATGGTGGTGAGCCGCCTTCTTGAACTGCTGCAGTCCGTGTGGTGATGGTACTCCCACAGTGCTGTTAGGTAGGGAGTTCCAGGATTTTGACCTAGTGACGATGAAGGATCGGCGATATACTTCTAAGTCAGGATGGTGTGTGACTTGGAGGGGAACTTGGAGGTGGTGGTGTTCCATGCGCCTGCTGCCCTTGTCCTTCTAGGTGGAAGAGGTCGCGGGTTTGGGAGGTGCTGCCGAAGAAGCCTTGGTGAGTTGCTGCAGTGCATCTTGTGGATGGTACACACTGCAGCCACGGTATGCCGGTGGTGGAGGGAGTGAATATTTAAGGTGGTGGATGGGGTGCCAATCAAGCGGGCTGCTTTGTCCTGGATGGTGTCGAGCTTCTTGAGTGTTGTTGGAGCTGCACTCATCCAGGCAAGTGGAGCGTATTCCATCACACTCCTTACTTGTGCCTTGTAGATGGTGGAAAGGCTTTGGGGAGTCAGGAGGTGAGACACTCGCTGCAGAATACCCAGCCTCTGACCTGCTCTTGTTGCCACAGTATTTATGTATTGGTATTTAGATAAATATAGCTGATCTGATTACTAGATTTAGTGGCATACTGACTTGACCAAGCCACTGTGTGATCTTTTGTAACACTTGGTTATTTATCCTCCTAACTGTAACACTGGAGCAATGTGACACTGAACTAAATACATCACAACATTAATCAATCATTCCTTCTGTAAGTCCTTGTTGGTGGAAAGCAAATTAAATATTTTGAGTTGCTCAATAATGTAGATGCTATTTGTTTAGCACAATACTCAGGAATATGTTGATTATAAATTAGAGAGAGCAGGTTTCCATTACTTCAAAAAAAAATCAAGATTTTCTGAATACCTAGAATTTCCCTGATGACTATAATACAGTTTTTGAAAAATCTTAAATGGAAACCTATGTTGGTGTACCTGAAAATCATCTTGTAATTTGATTTTACTAAATATAACAGAATGATTATATTGCAATTTTATCACTTATATCTTAATAATCAGCTTCAGCTTGATGAATGTGCACTGATTCTATCATCATAAAGTGTCCTCCTGGCTGTTACTATCCATCACAGTACTCAGAGCTGGCAAAAAAACAGAATCAATCCACCAATACTGTAGTTTATGTGTATATATAAAAAACAAATACATGGGAGTTATTATTAGACAGGAATCTCATCTAGAGGTTTAAATCATTATTATAAATTCTCACAGTTTAAACACATTACAAGTCATCTGAGCGAATCCCAGAACACCTGTGCTGGCATTCCTGATATTGCAAGCAAACCTCCTGGGTTCACTGTTCCAGACAGAATAATGGAACTACTGTATGTAGTCCTTGTAACAGTGGCAACCAGCATCCTGGACTGCTGTAGTGGTCTCTGTGGCAGACTTATATGGTATAAGTTCATGATGTTGCTTAAATGTATTAATGAGCTTTGTGTCTTACAGTCAGCATTGGGCATCCACTACTAATAGATACATGTTTTTAAATTCACACACAGGTGATGCACATATGATTGAAGCAGATGTTCTTTTTGGGGGCCAGGGGTCACATAGGGGACAGCCAATCATGGCCCATCCTCCTGAAACTGACAGTGACAACACATTGCATAATTGGTTGAATGAGGTGTTGCAATCAGACAAAGGCATCAAATTGGATTTTAAAAGGTACAACCACTAAAACATTTATAATTTTTTAGAAACAATTGTTTTTTTGACAAAGTATCAGTTAGCACTCTTCCATCCAATTTAGCAGAAGGGAGCTTTGAAAGGCTATATTTACTCAAGATGATGTTGAACTGTATTTATATTGAAAACACTTGTGTTGTGATCAGTTAATATTACTTGTGTAAAGCTGATTTCTAAAAAAAAAAGGCATTTTCAAATTGTATTTTCTATTCAGGATAATAAACTTACTAATAGATGATAAAAGACAACGCAGGGCCTCTAAATTTAGAACAACAAGGCAGAACACACTGGCACTTTCTGCATTTTTAGTCCATTGTGGTTAGTGATGACCAGTCAGTAGTAAGCCCTTATTTTCTAAATCAAGCCATTGTTCCATGGCATAATTAAGTTTCTCTGAAATTCATTTTAAGTGAACGTTAAAAAAAACTCAGCTGATCTCCGGTGGCTTACTAGTGTAGCTGTCCTGTCCCATCAAGGCCACTGCTTTGGTGAAGTATAGGGAAGTTCTATATTCTTATAGGGAAGTAGTGTGAATAGGTCCTGAGGTCAGGAAGAGAATACTTATTTTTCCACGTTTCTCCAGATTTATAGTTGCTTGATTCCTCTTGTTATGGAAGGAAGGTGCGTTCTCCATTTTTATCTCCTGGAAAGAACCATAAGCAGTGTGTGTTGTGTCAGAGTTTGTGGCATTACTGTGAACAGCTGCTGTGTCTGGTGAAATTACTTTGTTTGTATTTAAATTAAATTCTTTGTCATTGTAGTTTATCAGCTGTGGAACCCTCTATGAAAATGTTAGTATCAATGAAGGATGGTCTTACACGGCCGGTTTGGATCAATGCAGATATTCTTCCTGGACCAAATAGAAGCAGTACTGCAAGGATTGCAGATGAATTTTTACACACAGTGACTTCATACTTACCAGATGTAACACTGTCTCTGGGATGGACAACTGATGTGTTGGTTGACCAAACAAATAATGGTAAGGCTAGTAAAATGTAATAAAAATAATTCGCATAATAAATCTATTTATCAATCTTATGTACTTGCTTTGATTATCTGCTTATGGATGTACATGTCCACCATGAATGCAATATGGAGCTAGGATATTTCATAGAAATTAGTTCATTGAAGGCTGCTCTGTGTATGATATTATTGATGGTTAGCTCTGTACTTCATAGATACGGTTAGTCAAACACCACACTATTTAGCTTCAGATTGTTATCATTTGGATATAGTGGTCATTGTCTAAAATGGTCCTACTTTTTTTCTGACATTGATCCAAGTCCCTTCATTTAGGTTTTGCAATGTTCCCTGTAAGCTGCGCTTTGTTCTGCGTGGCCTGTTTCTTTTACTGCATGGTCCCTTTAAATTTCTGCACATGCGCGGTACTTACAATGGAAAAGCCGGTGAGCGGCCTGCGGGAGACCTTTCCGCGCAGTTTAGAGGGAACATTGGGCCTGATAGAGGTCTTCAAGATTATGAAAGGGTTTGATAGTGTAGACGTAGAGATGTTTCCAATTGTGGGTGAGACCAGCACTAGGGGCCATAAATAAAAGTTAGTCACTAATAAATCCAATAGGGAATTAAGGAGAAGACTTCTTTACCCAGTGGTTAGAATGTGGGAGTAGTTAAGGCGAATAGCATGGATGCATTCAAGGGGAAGCTAGCTAAGCACATGAGGGAGAAAGGAATAGAATAATATTTTGATGGGGTTAGATAAAGCGGGGTGGGAGGAGGCTCGAATGGAGTATAAACACCGAATGGCCTCTTGCTGTGTAAAGACACGTCAGTTTTCCAGATAAAGTTGTCATGCAACCTTATCTGGGGAGTGAAACTCTAAACGATCAATTAGATAGAATATTGTCGTGGCCCATGGCCTTTGCTGTATCCAGTGTGCTCAGATATCACGTGAAGTGAATCAAATTGGCTGAAGACTGGCTTCTGTGATGGTGGGGAGGAGGCCAATATGGATCATCCACTTAGCACTTCTGGCTGAAAACACTTCAGCCTTGTCTTTTGCATTCACATGCTCCTCCACCATCATTAAGGATGGGGATATTCATGGAGCCTCCTCATTGTTTAATAGTTCACCATTTCACACCTAGATGTGGCAGGACTTTGTGGGATCACTTAGCTCTGTCTATAGCATATGTTGCAGTTTCCCCAGGTTGGCACCTCATTTTTAGGTATGCCTGGTGCTGCCCCTGGCATCTGTGACAGGTAGATTTTTCCCTTCTGTTGGTTCTCTCACCACCTGCCACAGGCCCAGTCTGGCAGCTATGTCTTCAGCCAGCTCGGTCAGTAATGGTGCTACTGAGCCACTCTTAGTGATGGACATTGAAGTCCCCCACCCAGAGCACATTCTGTGCCTTTGTTACCCTCAGTGCTTCTTCCAAGTGGTGTTCAACATGGAGGAGTACTGATTCATCAGTAATCAGCAGGAAGTTTCCTTGACTTAAAGCCATGAGACTTAATGGGGTCCAGAGTCAATGTTGAGGACTCCCTCCCAACTGTATACCACTGTGCTGCCACCTCTGGTGGGTCTGTCTTGCCAATGGGATGTAGCTTGCTAGGAGTCTCATATAGGTAAGGACATTAGTGAACCAGATGGGCTTTTACAACAATGGTCACCATTGCTAATACTATCTTTTTATACCAAATTTATTTAATTAACTGAATTTAAATTCCCCAGCTGCCATGGTGGGACTTGAACTCACATCTCAGCTGATTAAGTCCATGCCTCTGGATTACTAGTCCAGTAACATAACCACTATGCTACTGTTCCCAACCTGTTTGATAGGGTAGACGTAGAGAAGATGTTTCCACTTTCGGGCGAGACCAGAACTAGGGGCCATAAATATAAGATAGTCACTAATAACTCCAGTAGGGAATTCAGGAGAAACTTTTTAACCCAGAGAGTGGTTAGAATTTGAAACTTGCTACCACATGGAGTAGTTGAGGCAAGTAGCTTAGATACTTTGAAGGGGAAGCTGGATAAGCACATGAGGGAGGAAGGAATAGGAGGAGATATTGATGGGGTTAGATGAAGAGGGGTGGGAGGAGGCTTGCGTGGACCATAAATACTGGCGTGGACCATAAATACCGGCATGAACCTGTTAGGCTGAATGGCCTGTTTTACAATGGTCTATAATTTGCGGTCAGCGGCGAAGCAAAGGTGTTCGGCGCTGGCCCTGAAGAAAGCTTCTCACAAAGATCTCGCAATCTCCGTGGCGAGAAGTTCAGCTTTTCTGATGTTCAGTTGAGATCAGTGTAAGTTAATAGGGAATCCCTAGTGCGAGCTGCTGTGATGTCAACAAGTTGTCTAAGCAGCCAATCACAATGCAGAATTCTCACAGACCGGGAACCAGGAAGTGAAGAAGCTCCTTTTATTCTAACTTTTTAAAAATGTTATAGAGAGCAAAACAAAGACTGGGGCTCTGACATGGGGAAAAGGTAAACCTGAAATAAACATGAATAAACTTTAAAAAATATAATTTTTTTTAAAGTTTCTTAAAAATAGTAATTCTTATTAAAATGTTGAAATTTGACACTCCACAAAATTAAAATGAGTTTCTCAGGGCCATAACGTTTGTTTAGCAGTCAATACGCTGTTAAAACCCCAGTTACACCTAATCGAACAAGGTCTAACTTTTAATGGGATATTTCATAGCAATATTACCGCGGAAAAGCCAAAGTTTTTGTCAGTTTCACTGATTTCCCCGATTACACTGATTGCTGGCTATGGGGGGGGGGAGGGGGGGGCCACAGTGCAGCCAGTGTCAGTGCAGTGAATGACTGCAAGTTCAGGATTTCCGCTTAAGGATGCGTGCGCGCTACATCCTGAAGTTACGGTCAGTTTCAAAGGGGTAATAGAAATAGCTATTCGTTTGCTGTTATTACCCACCGCAAATTCCGGGCCTATGTTTTACTACGTTAAAGATGCTATGTAAATGCAAGTTGTTCTGTAAATACTTTGGAATACTTTTTAATACTTTATATCCATCATGCTCTTTTATCAAGTATTCACCCTGCTAATCCAGGGTTTCAAGTCCATTCCTTTATCCATATCTCGGTTCCCAGGCGGACATCGCCCTGACATTTCCTGCTCCGTAGGCCTTAATTAGTCTTCCTTAAAAGAGCAGCCACCAAAAAGTCCAAAATCCTTCAGTCCCAAGGCGCTTCACAGGAGTGTAATCAGACAAAAAATTGACACAGAGTACAAGAGGTAGGTATTAAGGAGCGTCTAAAGGAAGAGAGAGAGGCAGAGAGGTTTAGAGAAGGAATTCCAGAGCTTAGGGCTTAGACAGGTGAAGGCACAGCTGCCAATGGTAGGGTGAAGAAAGTGGAGGATGCACAAAAGGCCAGAGTTAGAGCAACGCAGAGTTCTCGGAGGGTTGTAGGGATGGAGTTGGTTGAAAGGTTAATGCAGGGGGTTACTGTTTATTGAACGTGGCCATAACTTGTGCGCAATTGACAGGCCTTCAGTACTGTTTTTTTGTTTTGAGACATTTCAAATAAATTAAAAGCTTTAGCTATTATCTCCTGATTGTTCAAATTGTATTCATAGATAAATGTGTAAATCCATCCACACATCTTGCTATCTATCTTCAGTATCTAGATACCAACTGTGTACAGTTCTGGTCACCACACTACAACTGTGTACAGTTCTGGTCACCACATCAGACACGATGGGCCGAATGGCCTCCTGTGCTGTAAATTTCTATGAGTCTATGGGGTAAAAATTCACTTGGTTGCGCCTCCCGTTAGCGCCTTAAGAGGGCGCTAATGGGGCGCAAAGCCGCTAACGCCCGGGCGCAGCGATGTTTGCGCCGCTCGAGAACTTAACTTGAGATTGTGCGGCGGCGCTAAAACTTACCGCTGCGACCACCTGCGCGCGCAGATTGTGACGTCATTCCATGGTGCAACGCCCTTGTGGCGCCCCGTAGCGGAAATTGAGTGGCGCCCCCTGCCTTACCGCCTGGCGCTTCCAACGACCAGAAGACTGGAACGCTATCAATCGCTGTGGGGCTGGGGGGGGGCGCTATTTAAAGGGGGCCTCTTCCTGTCTTTTATTGTTGGAGGCATTTTTGAACTACGCATTCTGAGAGAGAGAGGGAGAGACTTCTGGAGAGATTCAACGTTGTGTGAAGGAGTTTTGGGTACTGAGCAGCACTTTGCAGGTTCATTTTGATTTGCCATTCCATGTATCGATTTAGCAGAGACTGTGGGAGCTGCACTCTGAGCTCTTTGCCTGGTACTCTCCATTGTTCTTTCCAGCACATTTGATGTGCAAGTCTCTCCAGGCCGAGATTCAAGGCTGCAATCAACAGGATGTGGATGGAAAGCAAGATTAACCATCCCCTTTAAGAACTGGCCCGTGCCATTGTGTGTGTGTTCCATTGCTGACTGACATTACATGAGCTTCGCCAGCGCTCTGAGTTAGCGCCTCACTGCTCGGCCTTTGCGCCTTAAGAGAGGTGTGCAGCGCCTGCTTTAGCGCTCCACTCACCTCCCGGGGCGGTAAAAGTGAAGTTTCCTGTCAGTGCCGATAATTAGCGCCAGGCGCTAATATTTGCGTCCGGACGATATTTGCGCCCCAAATGGGGCGCGACCTAATTTCTACCCCTATGATTCTAATCTCTATGATTAGCAAAAAACATAAAAAATTGATATATCTATCTATATTAAATGTCTTGCATCTGTGCATACTTCACATCAATTTTTACCATTATAAATTCCTATGTCCACATTTAGAATGGAAACTGGCTATGTAAACCTGTCATGCTATAATTACAACCCCCTCAAATGGATGTGCTGCAGCACAACTACTGGCAGGTGGGCGTAATTACAGTGCGACATTTTTCTCCGCCGGGGCGCTGAGGCTGTACTTCTGTGTCCTATCGTGATTTTTCTCAAAATTCTGTAATTATGTTACATTTCCCAAATCATCTTGTGGAAAACATACAAGTGACTTAAAAACAATAAGAGTCTTTAAAAATAGGCTTACCTTTGCATACAGGCTACACCTGGGAGATGGTGAAGGAGATGGAGCAAATTTGTCAGACACTCTGCCAGCCAGTAACATTCCCAGTTAGAGCAACACTGGTTCGACCATCCTGGCCACAGCTGCATTGGTTGCTGGAGCAGTCAGACAGGTAAAAGGACTCTTCAGGTGAAGTAAATTCTAGATGTCTCTTTCAGCAGATGGCTTGTTTTGCATGAAAACTGCCCTTGGCTGCAGTCAACAGAGCCCTTGACCGTGCCTTTGCTCTTTACAGATATTAATGGACCTACTGTGTAATTGCAGCACTTTCTGTCTCTATTTACGATTTCCTGCATTTTCAGTTTTATTTGTAGTTTGGTTCTAGGCCTGTTCGAAAATATGATGGGAAAGAGAAAACAAAGAACGGAAGTATTGACTTTAACCCATAGAGGGTGATAGAGACAAAAATATTACATATAATGGTGATAAAGACGATTGAATCCATGCAACACAGAATCCAGATGAATAAATTCTGTATTGAGCCACTTATTGCATGTTCTATATCCTTTTATTTTGATGTATTTTATTGACACTGTAACCTTGCCTGTAATGTCAGTCTATTCTGATTGAGTAATCTTGTTTTAATGCAGGTACAGTCTGACTGTGTGGACAGCAAGAGAAGATTTGTACACTGTGGAAGATATGCTGTATATCAGGGAGAACTTTGACAAGTCAAGGATCTACTATGATCTTTTTGAACCCAGAAACAGTGAATTAAGGCAGGCAGTCAACATGAAAATCACAGACCAGCTATAACATTATGCTACAAAAACAACAACAGCTTTCATTTATATAGCACCTTTAATGTAGTAAAACATCCCAAGGCGCTTCACAAGAGCATTATCAAACAAAATTTGACACCGAGCCATGCAAGGAGATATCGGCTCAGGAAAGAGGTAGATTTTAAGGAGCGTCTTAAAGGAGCAGAGAAAGGCGGAGAGGTTTAGGGAGGAAATTCCAGAGCTTGGGTCATTAGGCAGCTGAAAGCACGGCCCCCAGTGGTGGAGCGATTAAAATAGGGGATGTGCAGAGGCCAGAATTGAAGCACAGAGATCTTGGAGGGCTGGTGCAATTGATGAATACACCACAGTTTTAAATTATGTTTTCACCCATTATTCTAAACAGAAAATAGCTCAGCTGGGCTCACTGATTGCTGTTAGAAAGTGCGCATGTGTAGTCATCAAATAGGACACAATCAAGTGTGGTTGTGATGCTCCTTACAGTTGAATAGCCAGTTTGCAAACACTATTTAGGCTCAGCCATGGAGAAGGCCACTTACATCATATCTTGGAGTGCTGCCAATACATGATGTGTCAGCGGTGGCTCAGTGGGTAGCACTCTCGCCTCTGAGTCAGAACATTGCGGGTTCAAGTCCCACTCCAGAGACTTGAGCACATACTCAAGACTGACACTTCAGTGTAGTACTGAGGGTGTGCTGCACTATTGGAGGTGCCCTCCTGCGGATGTGTCCTTAAACCGAGACCCCATCTGTCCTCTCAGCTGGACTGTAAAGCATCTTGTGGCACTATTCAAAGAAGAGAAAGAGTTCTCCCCAGTGTCCTGGCCAATATTTATCACTAAAAACACATTAACTGGTCATTATCTCATTGCTGTTTGTGGGACCTTGCTCTGCGGAAATTGGCTGCCACGTTTCCTACATTGCAACACTTCAAAAGTTCTTCATTGGCTGTAAAGCACTTTGGGAACATCCTTAGGTAGTGAAAGGTGCTACATAAATGCAAGACTTTTTCGTAATTTTTCTTTCTGTTAACACATGTGGAACCATATTAAGAATTAGTGCCTTTAGGAGAGGAGGAGAGAAAAGGGACAAAACTGGGGGAAAAAGGATAATCAGGAAATAATCTGCTTTTTTCAGAACTATTGACCTCCAGTTTTAGCCTATTTGACATCTACTTTCTGTGAAATATCTAATAAAAATGTTTGCTATTCAGTCCAAACCGCTTGATATATTTGAGTTCACAGCCAGGTTGATGGCTCATTGTACATGAAAATTGATCATACCATCCATTTTGAAGTGGGATTGTCCCTGTACTGAAGCTAGAAAGGACCCAGACAAGCTGTGCATCAAATAATCACAACCGTGTTAAATGCAAGCAGCTCAATGATGCTTTTGTCATTCTATTACAAGCCCACTGACTCCCACGGCTACCTGGATTATAACTGGATATTTGCATCCTTTTATTTTTATTTACATTGGTTAAGTTTTTGAAGAGAAATGTGCATTAAATTAATAAAAACATTCTCTGTGCTGGGAGGTGACAATATGCAGGAAGCGGTCTTAAACCAACTCAGTTGTCTGCATTTCCAGCAATTTTTTTCAAGTAAAAATGATCCTTGGAGCTATTTGTGACTTTCTGAAACAAAGCATAATCAGATACAGCATCTTGCACTTCTAAATGTGCAGTGACTTCTAAATGTCACTGCACATCAATGGGTTGCATAAATATTTTAGTGCTACTGTTCCCACTGGCTGGTCCCTTTTGAAATCCTGTAGCTTAATAGCTGCTCCAAAACTGGGTTGATTGGTTTGCCTGTTGCTTCAGAACAGTATGAAAATTTCCATCACAAATTGAGGAAAAGTTGGAGGGTCAGCAACTTGGACCACCCTCGGTTCACTTTTAGCAATGATGGCAAAAGCTTAGGAACAGTTGTCTGCTCTTCTTCTCAGCTGGTAACAGATTCAAAAACACGGGAGGGTCTGAAAGGGAAGGAGTACGAACAAATTGGTCTGAGCAGACTGAAGGCTTAATATCAAAGTTGTACTGGTGTAGGGCAGAAACTGCTTTGGAGCTAGACATTAAATATAATTGGTTTTTATTTTTAGTTCAAACCTATTTCCTGATCACTGCTCTAACTGGTTGTATTAAATCATAAAATTTTACACCACAAAAGGAGGTTATTCATCCCATCATGCCCATGCTGGTTCTCTGAAACAGTTTTCTACTAAGTCCCATTCCCCTGTCCATTCCTCATTTTTGATGAAACTATAAATATGTCAAATGAGCTCTAGAACGACATATAACTGAGACTGGCCGAGGAGGCTGATGCGAAACATCTACCTAGGATGTAGAGAAATGCCCAATTGCATCAACAAATTGAATTATTTCAATTAAAATACTACAATTCTAATCCAATAAATGTACCCCCGAGCCACGAGTTACAGTAGTTGTACTGATGCAAAAAAACTTGTCAGAATAATTCGTGAGCACTCAGTGTACTGTTTTACTAGTACTTTCCCTCATGAATAAACTTCCAGAATTCATCAGCAGCAGTGAGATCCCATAATTATTGAACAAAATCAAACTAAGAATTTTGTTTTTTGTCTTGATTGGTATGGTTTCCATGGTTACCCAAGTGGTCCTTACTCATCTGTGCTCTCTGACGGCGAATGTTGGCAGTAAATTTAACCTTGGAAAGCATCACAGTTCTCTTAAGAGTAGGTACTCAGTAAGAATAATTTGACAGCAGGTCCAAAAATATACACAATGCTTGCAACCTAACCACAGCCTCTTCTGCATGTATTAGGAGTGAGGAGTTGTCCAGCAATGCAACCGCATAGGGGTGTAAAGTTTCCAAAATTTGCAGATCCCCAAAAATCTAAGGGAAAAAAAATAAGGACTTTGGAACTTTAAAGGAACATGTCTGGACATGTACAGCACGTGGATCTACCTCTGTAAATAGCAGGCTTGAGGATTGCATTGTCTGGGAATTCAAAGCCCAGCAAACATTAACATTTGGACAATAGGCCCTGGGAGAAGGCCGCCCCACCCAAAACACACAACCCATTCAAGGAGATGTATAAAGATAGGAATGCTAGGCCCAGCAAGGAACCCAAAACATGAGAACAATGCAAACTTCCATAAAACAACAGATCAACAGGACACAAGCCATTTGACTCAGTAAAAGCCGTTACTGGTAACGAGGTTTTTCAATTGACCAGGATTTGATTTGGTTTAGCATAGTTGAAGGCCCATCAAAATTTAACAAGACAATGAACAGGCCTCATGTGAAACCAACTCACTTCATCACGAAACCAGTTTTCGTGAGGAGTTTTGGGGGGGGGGCGAAAAGGACTATAATTGCAGCATGACCCAAGACTTTTTTCGTTTTTGGACTCGCCGACACCGCTGGAACAACTCTCCCTCTCAGCTCTGCCCAGAAGCAGCATGTTAAAGGAAGACATTCGATGATCAGAACCACCATCAACTTACCTGGCTGGATTTCGTACTGTTAAAACCCCTGTTAGGTGAGCATTATCCCTGATCTCCTGAAACCGAAACCTAGCTAGATAGTGGGATTTTTGGGAGGGATAAAGGTTTTTCTTGTATATTGTCATTCTCCCTCGCCTGTAACCGTGTGTTCCCCAAACCTGTTTAAGTGTGAAGTGTGTTTAAGTTTGTTACCTTTTATTTTTAATAAAAGTTCAAATTCTTTCATCGGAACCTGTTGTCTACTGCATCTTTATTCACAACCCCTAAATAAGTCCAGGTTTTGAACCTGGGGCGTGGGAGCGATTCGAACCGCTCACTGAGTCAGGGAAAAGGCTGACCCCTACCACCACCACCCCCTACAGGGGTGAGGCAAATGCAGTGCAGAATCTTAACCTGATATTCTCTCAGTTACTAGTGGCTATATGTTATGGGACCAATCATACTGACACCCATTGCTCTGCTGTAATGTCAATATTTAGGCCTTATCCTAAGCATTCTTTAAATGATTGGACTTCATGGGATTAAAAGTAGAGTAAAATCCCTATGTTGGTTTCTCATCTGTTGTCTCAGTCAAAAATGGCTGAGCATAGCCTTTGACCTGTTCTTGGCAAGAACATGATGTATCCGGAAATACTGATAAAAATCACCACCTTCAAGGTGAAACTGATTCTGTAAAGGCTCATGACCAGATGTCCTTTAGCGAACAGCTGTGCAAGGCTTTTACACCTTTTACATTGAATTCGGTGATTGATGGCTGGTGCCGTCACCAATAAGAACGGAAGCAAGTGCCCCCTTTTAAAGGGGCACAACCAATAAACCGCGAATTAAACCAAATTTAAATGAAACTTAACAAATCAAATCAAATCAAAATTTTGTATCCGGGGGTGATGAAGCACTCCAGTTCCTCCGGTGCCCACCGGTCACGGAAGGCCTCAAGTGTACCGGCGACACTGCATGCTCCATCTTCAGGTACACCCGGGCGCGAACACTAAAAACGGAAGCAAGGCAGGCAGTCGGGCCGAACGACCCACTCGACTGCCCGCTTCCTGGACCTGTTACTGGCCACCTTGGCCAGGCTCAGGAGCAGTCCAACAAGGAGGTCCTCCAATCTGGCCGCTCCCCTCCGCACCGGGTGCCCAAAGATCAGGAGCGTGGGACTGAAGTGCAACCAAAAATTGAGGAACAGCCCCTTCAAAAATTGGAAGAGGGGCTGCAACCTCTCACACTCTGTGTATACATGGGACACGGACTCCTCCAGGCCGCTGAAATTGCAGGCAGCCTGGGAGTCCGTGAACCTACTTAAAATTTTTTGCACGGGACTGCTCCATGCAACATGCAAGGCTTTTACAGCCGTTATCTCAGCAGCCCAGGAAACTCCACCCTGCCAATGCAGGAAGGTGTGATGCCATATACTCTTAAACAGTTTCATTTTTTTAATATCCCACCTGTTCTGCAACTTCTCACGTGTATTTTCAGAATGTGGATGTGGAGCCTAATGCAGAGCCACGCATGGATTGGATAAAGTGTACACTAGTGATATAATGCTTTTCCTGGAAAGGCTAAAGGTACTTGCCTGTGGGAAGGCACAATATCACTAATAAAGTTTGATTGCGACTCAGTACTGAAGTCATGGAGTCTTGGACTTTGCATCATCGTTGATCAGTGTGTACTGCTGTCGGACTCTGGAAACAAACACAATAATAGTTGTGAGATTATATTGCAGAATCTACTGAATCATGCCAGTCACACTCCACATATAAAAAGCCTATTCTTATTCACCTTATAAGGGCAGACCACTTGTGGTTAAGTACAAAGAATGAAATACGCAACATGGTAACTCAGAATTTGAAGCTCAACTTTGACACAATTCTTCAGGCAGTGACTTCTTCATCTCAAATATGCCATTAAGGAAAAGTTCTAAGCAAAGCTAGATACTTCCCCACAGAGAAAAGCCTTCTCATGTCTATTTATAGAGCAGCATTGTGCAAGTCGGCTGTCTACTTTCTCAGTCAGCATGTGGTGAACAGAAAAAAAGAGATGAGAAAATATAGACTGTTACAAATAAATCTTATAGTTAGATTTGGACAAGAAATCTAATCTCACCTAGAGATATTGCCTTCTGGGATGCAAGGCATACAAAATTGGACCTGGTGCAGTGTTACCTCTTAACTAAGATTTAAAAAAATGCATGAAATATTGGCCCAGTAAACCTGTTTTGGTAAGTCAAACCTGAGACCGACACTTGTTATTACTCACCTATCATCAATGAAAATTTTGAACAAGTGTTAACGTGTTGCTTAACACCTGCTGCAACATCTCTCCCTGAAGTTACCCTCCTGTAGTTGTATAGTTGGTCTCAAAAAATTCAGTCCTTTTTGCAAATAATAATGATGGTTTTTGGAGCATTTACACAACCAACTGAGATTACAGTCTGTTTCTAACCATTTAAATGGACTATTTACTGCGCTGTCAAAATGCAAATTTTCCTCACTCATGCATTCACCAGTGTGCCTATCTGAAGATAATAATGGCCTGTAATTTACGGTCAGCGGCGAAGCAAAGGCGTTCGCCGCAGGCCCCGAAGTAAGCTTCCCACAAAGATCTCGCGATCTCTGTGGTGAGAAGTTTGGCTTTTCCGACGTTCAGTTGAGATCAGTGTAAGTTAATGGGGAATCCCTAGTGCGAGCTGCTGTGACGTCAACAAGTTGTCTAAGCAGCCAATCACAATGCAGAATTCTCACAGACCGGGAACCAGGAAGTGAAGAAGCTCCTTTTATTCTAACTTTAAAAAAATGTTATAAAGAGCAAAACAAAGATTAGGGCTCTCACATGGGGAAAAGGTAAATCTGAAATAAAGATGAACAAACTTTAAAACAAATAAAAAATAAATTTTTTTAAGTTTCTTAAAAATGTTAATTTTTATTAAAATGGATAAATTTGACACTCCACAAAATTAAAGTTAATTTTTCAGGGCCATACGTTTGTTTAGCAGTCAATACACTGTTAAAACCCCAGTTACACCTATTCAAAAAGGATCTAGCTTTTAATGAGTTATTTAACAGCGATATTACTGCGGAAAAGCCCAAGTTTTCATCAGTTTTGCTGATTCCCTGATTACACAGTTTGCCGGCCATTAAGGTGGTGAGGGGATGGCACAGCGCAGCCAGTGTCGGAGCAGTGAATGACCCACCGCAACTTCAGGATTTCCGCATTAGGATGCTTGTGCTCTATATCCTGAAGTTGTAGTCAGTTTCAGAGGAGTAATAACAGCAAACACTGTTCGTTCGCTGTTATTACCCACCTCAAATTCCGGGCCAATATATTCAATAGGGTATTGGACGAGAAGAGCAACAGGGAACGATTATCATGGGAGTTAATACTCTTAAGTTGCAAGGAAAGGCATACATAACTGAATTTGTTTTAATTGGGGGGAAAAGATTGAGGCAAAATAAACCAGGGCTTTGAAACGTTGTAAGGCATGGACAGTCGAAGTATCAGTTCGTTCAAATTGTTAGAGAGCTAGAAAATGAAAGTTGAAAATTAACGTGCCTGAAGCAGCAATAAAGATGTATTGATTAACTCTCTTAAAACTATCTTAAAAGCTGCTGGATCACTGTGGTTAAGAACAAGATTGAAAGTTAGAAGGATGAGTGTAGAATGTATATAATTTATGCACATAAAACTTGCATTTATATCGCAACATTCATGAACTCAGGACATCCCAAAGTAGTTGTCAGAAAATGAAGTACTTTTGAAGTGTAGTCACTTGGCTGCGTGTTTCCCTGCATTAAACTTTATCCACAACACGGTCTCACAAGCGGCAATGAAACAGTAACCAAATAATTTATTTTGACATTTGTGCTGTCAGTGTTCTACAGCAATGAGGTGCTGCAAACACTGACAATGACTGCACAAAGGTGCACGGCTGCACCCAGGTTCTCCCATGACTCCCTCCATATGTTTATGGAGGGAGTCAGAGCACGCAGAGAGGTCCTCTTCCCTTCCGATGGGCGGAAGACACCTCCCCAGGACACCGACACAGCCTAGTCGCACATTGCACAGGAGGACACAAGCAGGAGTGTCGTCAGGAGGACCTGGGTGCAGTGGCACAAACCTTTCAATGATCTCATTAGATCATGAAATGTTAGTACAAAGCCACACTCACCTTCATCCTCCTGTGCTGCTCATCACATCCCCATCACTCTGCCTTCCATACCCAACTCCTGCACATCCTTACTTACACCAACTTACCTTGCACCTCCACCCATCCCTCTCTATCTACATTATCACATCCCCATCTCGCTAGCCACCCCTCACACTCATCCTCATCCTAGTGCAATCATACCAACTAACAACACACAAGGGTAGCCACTTGGGTGTTTTATCCAATGTTCAGGTAAAGTTTCTGTTAATGTGCTGTCAAACAGTGAAACCTTTATTTTCAACACTTTGTGTTCTTGGACAGATTTGTGTGCACCTTTGGAAGTGGTTTAGTGAGTTGCAGTGAATGGTGAGACATAACGGTACCCACCGCAATGGCGATGAGTGTGGAAGGAATGGCTTGGACATTGTAGGGATGCTTTATGGTGTTGGTGTAGGGTGACGCCAATCTGGTGCATCATGTGGCAGCCAGGGTGTACAGCGTCAAGCAATGTAAATGTGGCCATGGTGAGGCCATCCCTGGCCTCCTAGGCAGCAATGTGCTTGGGTGCTAATGCCCTCTGTCCTGTGCAGCATCAGGTGATTGCGGAGAAGGTTGGTGTTGTTGTTGGTGCTGCTGGTGTTGGGGCTGATCGTGGTCGGATTCTGAGGGCCAAGGTGAGACAGTATAAAGGGCACCCATGTTGATGGAATAGATGGCAGGTGAAGTAGAGATGGCAATGGTGAGAGAGTTTTTCCGAAGAGGTGATACTGGATGGAGAGTGGAAAGTGGAAAGCCTGCAGAATCTGTGCTGGAAATAGACTGAGAAACAGCTTATGGCTGAGGAAAGTGAAGATCTGTCAGGTGGGAGCTTTTACTGTACATTTGAAGCTGTCAAGTAATCAGCTGGAGCAATGGCCACTGAACTCCCGCCTCAGGTTGACAGCCGTGGCCCCCGAATAGCGTGGTTCCCGTGGACATGAAGTTAAGGTGAAAAGGTAAGTTAAAAAAGCCTGTTAATGATTTGTCAACAAGGCAATAATGAGATTAATTGGGTCTCCCGCCGCTGACAGGCCCGACATTGGGAAAGGCGCGTGGTGGCGGGTTGACAGCAAGGTCCCGACCCGCTGTCAAAGAAAAGCACATTCCCACCCGACCCACCAAAAATCCCGCCCGCTTGACCCCCCGGAAAATTTCCCCAGAGAGTTAGCATGCAGGTACAGCAAGCAATTAGGAAGGCAAATGGCATGTTGGCCTTTATTACTGGGGGTTGGAGTACAAAAGTAAGGAAGTCTTGCTACAATTGTACAGGGCTTTGGTGAGACCACACCTGGAGTACTGTGCACAGTTTTGGTCTCCTTATCTGAGGAAGGATATACTTGCCTTAGAGGCGGTGCAATGAAGGTTCACTAGATTGATTCCTGGGATGAGAGGATTGTCCTATGAGGAGAGATTGAGTAGATTGGGCCTATACTCTCTGGAGTTTAGAAGAATGAGAGGTGATCTCATTGAAACATAAGATTCTGAGGGGGATTGATAGGATAGATGCTGAGAGGTTGTTTCCCCTGGCTGGAGAGTCTAGATCTAGAGGGCATAGTCTCAGGATAAGGGGTTGGCCTTTTAAGACTGAGATGAGGAGGAATTTCTTCACTCAGAGGGTTGAGGTTTAACCAAGGTTCGATACAAGTTTAACATAACTTCCCTGCTTTTCAATTCTATTCCTCTAGAAATTAACCCCAGTGCTTGGTTTGCTTTTTTATGTCCTTATTAACCTACGTCCTGACTTTTAGTGATTTGTGTATCTGTACCCCTAGATCCCTTTGCTCCTCTACCCCATTTAGAATCATAGGCCGCGATTTTGCCGGCGCTCAGAGGGCGGGTTTGGAGGCGGGTCAGATGGTAAATTCGCAAATATTGACGGCGGGTTCCGATCCCACTTCCATGCAACTTTCCCAAATGCGGCCTTCCAGACTCCCGATCAGTCCCGCCTCCAAGCGGCGGGAGAGGCCCTTAAGGCAGTGAACAGCTTGTTAACTGCCTGGATAATCCTATTTTGACAGCGGTTTTCCATTTTTCCACATTTTCAGCGTGTTCCACGCCGTTCCCAAACCATGCCAGCTGATTGTGCCGGGTTCACCAAGTGGCTGCCTTCTTGACAGCTGCAGCTCCAGCATAAAAACGGAGCTCTCAACAAGGCTGACTTACAGATGACAGAACTTTGTTTTTTCAGGTCTTGGAAATTTTTTGTAGGCCTACTGAGCTTGTAAGTGGTGAAGCCAAGATCCATCTCCACTGTGACCTCCTGGGAAAACCCTCTCCCCACATTGACTGAGCGCATCCTCAACTGAGATATCTACCAGCAGCATGGGAACCATTTATACCCTATCATCCTGGTCCTCAGAATCAGAGGAAGAGCAGCCGTGGCAGCAGCAGAACCAGGCACAACAGCAGCAGCAACAACAGGAGCGCCAACCTCCTGCTCACCCACCTGATGCTGCACAGGGCGTCAGAGCAGGGCTGCACGTCGCCGCAGGAGATACCCCCAACACAGGGTTTACAGGCCAAGGATGACCTTCCTCAACATGACTGAGCAGCAGTGCCAAAGGAGGCTGAGACTTTCGCGATAGGTAGTCACTGACATCTGTGCAATGCTGCACCAACACCTGGAGCCCAGAGGAGCGGGTGGACACCCCTTACCAGTGCCTGTCAAAGTCACCACCGCACTCAACATTTTTGCTTCAGGCTCCTTCCAGGGCTCATCAGTAGACATCAGCGGCATCTCCCAGTCGGCTGCACACACTTGCAATAAGCAGGTAACCGATGCCCTCTTTGCAAAGGCGCATAATTACATCCACTTCTCGACGGATCAAGCAAGTGTAACCGCACGCGGCTTTGCAAATATGGCAGGCTTGCCAAGGGTGCAGGGCATCGTAGACTTCACACATATGGCCCTTAGGGCACCCCATCACAACCCAGCTGTTTTTGTCAACTGCAAGGGCTTCCACTCCCTTAACGTCCAGCTAGTTTGTAACCACAGGAAGGACATTTTGCATGTTTCCGTGAAGTACCCTGGCAGTTGCCATGACTCATTCATCCTGCGGCAGTCTACTGTGCCTCCGCTCTTCAATCTGCCAACACAACTTTCCGGATGGCTACTTGGAGACAAGGGCTATCCCCTGCAGACGTGGCTGATGATGTTGTTGAGGAGGCCATCGAACGAAACTGAGGTGCGCTACAATGCCAGCCATATTTCGACCAGATCCATCATCAAGCACACCACTGGCTTGCTCAAGATGCGATTCAGATGCCTTGACAGATCAGGTGGAGCCCTACAGTACTCAGCAGCCAGGGTCTCCAGAATCATCGTGGTCTGCTGTGCACTGCACAACATCACACAGCATCGTGGCTTGCAGCTGCCTGAGGAACAAGTGGCTCAGCGCATAGCCTCCTCAGATGAGGAGGAGGAGGAGGAGGAGGAAGACCTTGCGGAGGCGGATGAGCCAGCTCCAGTAGCACGCGAGCACATTGCTGCCCGTGATACAAGGGGTGCACTAATCTTTGCCAGATTCGCTTAGGTAGATGAATCAAACACATATGGCTGGCACCTTCTTATCACACCATACACAATGGACAAGAACCTGTGGGTTCCTATCACTCTCACCACCATCATTACAAATGCAAGTTGCCCTGAGCCCTCAATGTGCAACTTCCATTTCCCAGAACACATAGGCCAGAACTTCAACTGTTTGCCATCACTTCTGTTTAATAAATGCACAAAAGGATGACAATGGCAAAAAATAAAGACAACAAAAGACAACAGAACAGAACACCCAAGTGACTACCCTTGTGACTAATTGTGCTTTACCTTCCTCTTATGCGTGCTTCTACGTGGTGCTTCCCCTGTGGCTTCAGCAGATGTGGAGGCACCTTGCTCACTTTCATGCTGCTCCTGCTTCAACACCTTTGGCGGGCGTCCTGTGGGTTTGCGAGCCTGGGAGGGCTCGGCAACAGTCTGTTCCTCCTGTGGCTGTGCAGGGGCTGAGACGCCCATCTCAGTTGGGTGAGGACACTGGTGGAGCTCTGACCGAGGGCTACTCAGTGGCATGGGAGTGTGAGCACTTGGAGAGGAGCCCCCACTTCCTTGTTGCCTGCCACCAACATCCCTCTCATGGGGCAGCCCCACTTCAGTGCCAGCAAGTGACTGGACAGCACCTTGCTGCACATCAGGGGGGCCATGAGGACCAGTATCTGCACTGGCAGTCCTACTCAAAAGGACTTCCATGAAGCTCTGGTTTCTCTGCTCAATAGCTGTCCATCGCTCCTACAGAGATGTCATTCTATTCTGAACATTCACCATGTTTTCCTGACTCTGGTGACTTATTTCCTCCATGGCCATAGCCATCCTCTTCTCTACCGTAGCCATCCTTTCCAGAGAGGTAGCCATCCTTACCACAGAGGTAGCCACCCTCTCCACGGAGGTTGCCATCCTTTCCGTGGTGATGCGTTCATGCACCATTGACTCCACAAAGGCACTGCTCATGTTAGAGATGGACTCCTCCATCCTCTTCACACTCACAGTAACCCTGGAGACAAAACCTGCCAGAGACTCCTGCACTTGTTTCTAGAGTTCCAGCACCGCTCTCTTTCTGGATGGACTCGGAGGCACAGGGTCCACATGCAGCTGAGCAGAGCTGGGAGCGTCCTGCGGCCTCTGACAAGGACTCTCCACTGCTGTCCCTGTCTTCACCATCTGCTGATGCTCACTTGTGAGCTGTGATACACCAGGTGACAACACTACTCTGTGTTGCTAAGGTCCCACCGAGGTGTGAGTGTCTGCGCTGGTGCTGGGTGCGCTTAATTCTGCTGACGCTGCACCCTCAGAGGTTGCAGGTTCCTCTGAGGAGTCTTCCAGTTCAGGATCTTCCTCCTGGACAATGGGGAGGGGGGCTGTCGATGGTCCTGTGAGAGAGTAAAGGCATGAGTTAGACATGTGATATTAACGTAGCATGCACATGGAATTGTGCAGATGATCATAAGTCAATCTGTTTGAGCATCAGATGCCATATCAGTCACTCATGCAATCTAAATGAGAGAGATGCAAATCTATTCTGACACCAGCTTGCTCTGCTGCGCCCGTCTGACCATCCCCCACTTCCAGATCCTCAGCACCTCCGATGATCTCCAGGGCCGCCTCCTCAGCATTGGTCAGATTGGAAATGGAAGGTGGCCCTCCTCCTGTCATAGCCCTCTCCCTCTTATTGTGGGCTCTCTTTTCCTGCAATGAGGGACACAAGTGGAGTTTGAGTGAGAATGATGGAGTTACTGTAGAGAATCCATAGCATAGATGCTTAGGAGACAAAGATGGAGTGAGGTGCCAATACCAAGGGCCCTTCCTGTATGTTGTTAGTTGTTGTCATTGCATAACAGTGATAGTGAGTGTGAGGGCAGCATAGTCGAATAGTGAAGTGATTCTGTACATAGAGAGAGAGGGATTGTTAAGGGTGCAAGGGATGTAAGGGTAAAGTGGGATGTGCAGGAGTAGGTTGACAATGCAGAGTGCTGGTGATGAGAGGAGATGGGGAGCAGATTGAAGGTAAGTGTGATGTTATACTCACTTTTCCTGAGCGTACCGGGTCATTAAACCTTTTCCTGCACTGAACCCAGGAGCGAGCACACAACGATCTGGAGCTGACCTCCTCAGCAATTTGCAGCCAGGCTGCTTGGCTTTGTTGAGGAGGCTTCCTCCGTCCAGAGGATGGGAAGAGTACCTCCTTGCGCCCTCTCACTCCCTCCACAAGAGCATGGACGGAGTCATCATCAAATCGGGGAGAGGCCTTGGTCCTTGAAGCAGTTATGGCAGCAGTTGTTAGAGTGAAATCCAGCATCAAATAATGAGAGAATGAACCAAGGCTGCATGGGCCCCTTAAATGCAGCTGGCTGACAGATGTCAGCAGAGGCGAGCAGCAGACCCGAAACCACTAATTGGGCCGGGTAGCGCGCACGCAGGACTCAATAGGCCAATTAGGGCAAAATTGCAAGTTTTTACCGGCTGAAAGCGGCGGCGGGATTGGAACCCGCTGACCACCTGACCCGCACCCAACCCGCCACCAATGGGAAAATCGCAGCCTTATTATCCAGGCAGTATGTGGCCTCCTTATACTTCCTACCAAAATACCTCACACTTGTATACATTGAAATTCATTTGCCAATTAAATGCCCATTCTGAAAGTTTATTAATGTCTTCCTGTATTTTGTTGCATTCTTCCTTCGTATTAACTACAACCTCCAATTTGGTGACGTCCTCAAATTTAGAAATTGTACTTCTGAATTTGAGAGGTTATAACTATCAGGAAAGGCTGAACAAGCAGGGGCTCTTTTCTCGAGTAAAGATATATAGCGGGTTGGGAAGGAATGTGCCACAGTGCTCCCAGAGGGGTGGAGAGGGGAAATCGAGGTCAAACAGTGAAGTGGGGGTAGGCCTCACCGCCTACATTATCCTCATTCTCCACTGTGATCCAACGATCATGGAGGAGAATTCCCCCTGATCGCTTGTTTATTTTGGAATAATGGAAGTAGCATCTGTGAAAAGAAATTGGTCAGAGTTAAATAACATAGGTTATAATGATAAATCAAAATTTCAAATTTCACTAGATAACTTTAAGTAATCATGGTTTATATATAGAGCTTTATATTTACATTTTAGGTGTGGTTATTCACCATCATCAGGAGATTAAATGGGCAGAGTCCATGAAAGTGCAGATTGTAAAAGACTGGATGAAATGGCCTCTGGTTTAAATGCCATTTTCTCTTTCCTTATTTCTTAAATTCTTACCCATTATAATGCTGTTAAATAATCTTTAGAGTAGCATACTAGTTCATATTTGGCTGGATTTACCACCCATTCATAAGCAAATAATATTGAGGAGAAAACATTCCGTTTACACGATCAGTATATTTGTGTCTACTCAGCAGCTAAGAACTTAACAGATGGAAAATGAATAACAGTGTTACCTCCAATGCTGGGCTCCCTATGCTAGGTACACATGTAATTACACAATATCATTTTAAACTCTCCACCCCTCCATTCCTTCAAAAAGTTAAATGGTCAACAATAATACAACTAACTAAATTGAGAATTACATACCAGTCACAACTTTATATAACAGAACAGTATATTTGATAGAAAATGCTAGCAATACTCAGCAGGTCAGGCAGCATCTGTGGGGAGAGAAACAGAGTTAACATTTCAAGTCGATGACCTTTCATCAGAACTGGAAAAAGTTAGGGATGTAACAGGTTTTAAGCAAGTACAGAGGCAGAGAACGGGGGAAGGTCTATGATAGGGCAGAAGGCAGGAGTGATTAAATGGCAAAAGGGATGATGGTGCAAGGCGAAAAGGGGTGGTAATGGGACAAGAAAAAACCCAAAAGATGGGTCTAGAGGAGCTTTAAATGACAACAGAACCATTACCAACGCCTGCAGTCTGAAAAAATGGGAGCAGTGGTTATGATCTGAAATTCCCTTTTGTTCTTTTCCTCCCCTCCCCCTTTCCCTACTCCTGCATTTGCTTAAAACCTGTTACATCTCCAACTTTTTCCAGTTCTGACACAAGGTTATCGACCTGAAACGTTAACTCTGTTTCTCTCTCCACAGATGCTGCCTGACCTGCTGAGTATTTCCAGCATTTTCTGTTTTTATTTCAGATTTCCAGTATCCACAATATCTTGCTTTTGTATTATGTTGGACACTTGGACAGTCTCAATTATTAATTATTAATTACATAATGCTTTAGATATGCCGGCATTATCTTATTCCTTAGTAAATTTTGGAAAATTGCATTTGAGCCTTCCCATTCCGTTGCCTCTACCCTCATTGGTCCTCATTGCTACCTAACTCAATCTCATTTCTATCATCCTTGGAATCACTTATGTCCATCACACCCACCTTAATTTTCTAGTAATGAGATGCATTATTTGTAAATCTATGACCATCTCTTTGTACAGTCACAACTGACTTTTTATATCATAGTATATGTTTGTGGTATGTATGGATGTTACAGTTTTCTTTACTCAGTTTTTCACCAAACCCATCTCTGACTTTTGGACATGCTTTCTCTCATCAGCATATTTTTTTTAAATCGTGTTTATTGACTGTCTTCTGAATTATATGTCTGTTTTGTTTTACTCATTTGTGTAAAGTGTTTCTCATTTTCTGATTGAATAAGCTTGTAACGGGGGGATATCTGTGTGGAATCGGATGGCAATTTCTCATACATTTCCACAATTCTTGCCTCCATGATTTTCCTTCAAATTATGCTGTGTGAAGTGATTTTTTAAGTGTCCCCCTGAATCTTTCTGCTTCTTTATTGGTTTCTGGACAATATAATATTATCCTTCCATAATGCCATCTAAAATATTTTGTGACTTGTTGGATATCTGTGGCGTCAGAGTCTTAACAACTTCCACAACTCCATGAATGACAAAATCCTGATCCAGTATTGTGCTTCAAATAGATGTCAGTTTCAGAATTTCAGCTTTTGGAACCCTTGAATATCCAGCTAATCAGAAGCAAAGGGCCCACAGACATAGATACTTTCTGTCATTGGTAGAACATTCAGACATTACAGTGGTCTCATTTCTTTTCGACTTGTGTTACCTGACAATCCATACAGCACTTCACAGCTTCTTCAGCTTCATCTTTCTTGTCCATGCCAGTGTATCACACTTTTTCATATCGTAAAGATTCCGTTTCAGCCACAGAGAGAGCAGCGCAGGTAGATGAGCATAGCTGCAGGCCATCATGAAGTACAAAAAAACAACTTGCATTTATATAGCGCTTTTAATGTAGAAAAACATCCCAAGCTAATTCACAGAAGCATAATCAGACAGAATGGATGCTGAGCCAAAGGAGATATTAGGAAGGGTGATTAAAACCGTGGAGGTGTAGAGGTTTAGGGAGGGAATTCCAGAGTGTGGGGCCCAGATGACTGAAGGCATGGCTGCCAACGATGGGGTAAAGCGAATGGACAATGTACAAGAGGCCGTAGTCAGAGAAACGTAGGGGGTGAAATTCCATAGCGCTGAAAAATGGGCGCGAGTACTGCGATGTGCGATATGCCCGTGCCCGTTCCAGGAGCTCAGGCAGCACGTCAACTTCGTGCTGCCTGCTAATTATAATGATTATAGCGCACAACCTAGCGCTGAACGCGCTGCTGACAGGCTGTGCACTCAACAGGGGGCCGAAGTTCACGATTGAGCGAGGCTAGCTTTACTTAAAGGCTGTGTACTATTATCATTATAATTAGCAAGCACCTCTTAAAGCTGAGCTGCCTTCTGCTGATGAAAAATGCCAAAAGTGCTTCAGCACTAACACAAATGGCTCAACAAGCCAGGGAAAGGGCACCCAGGGCGTCGGACGATATGCTCGAGCTTTGTGCAGAGGATCAACACTGGAAGAGAGGTCCTCTACCCACAGGGAGCCATGTGGCCCTCCAGAAAGGAGGGTGTGGAACCAGATTGCCAAGGCGGTCATGCCAGCAATGCCGCCCCCGGGACCTGGCTCCAGTGCCCAAAGAAATTTCATGACCTCAGACTAGTGGTCAACATAGGAACATTAGAAACAGGAGTAGGCCATTCAGCCCCTCCGGCCTGTACCACCATTCAATTAGATCATGGCTGAACTGCAACTCAAGTCCATTTTCCTGCCTTTGCTCCATATCCCTTGATACCCTTACCGATCAAAAATCTATCTCCGTCTTGAATGTTGTCCTAGCCTTTTGGGGGAGAGAGTTCAAGATTTCTACTATTCTTTGTGTGAAGAAGTGCTTCCTGATTTCACTCCTGAATGGTCTAGCTCTAATTTTAAGATTATGTCCCCTTGTTCTAGATTCCCCAGAGGAAATCATTTTTCTGTACCTAACTTATCAAATCCTTTTAACCTCAATCAAATCACCCCTCAATCTTATATACTCAAGGGAATACAAGCCAAGTTTATGCAGCCTGTTCTCATAATTAACCCTTTCAACCCCGGTATCATTCTGGTGAATCTGTGCTACATCCCCTCCAAGGTCAATATATCCTTCCTACGGTTTGGTGTCCAAAGCTGAATGCAGCACTCCAGATGGGATCTGACCAAGGTTCTGTACAACTGAAACATAACTTCCTCCCCTTTGTATTCCAGCCCCCTTGCAATAAAGGCCAACATTCCATTTGCCCTTTTAATTGATTTTTGTACCTGTCGACAAGCTTTTAATAATTTGTGTACTTGGACTCCCAAATCTCTCTGCTCCTCTACAGTCCCTAGTTTCTCACCATTTAGACAATACTCTGATTTATCTTTCTTGTTTCAAAGTGGATGGCCTCACACTTGCTCACACTGAACTCCATTTGCCATAGTTTTGCCCACTCACTTAATCTGTCAATGTCCCTTTGCAACTTTCTGCTCCTATCTGCACAATTTACTGTGCCTCCTAACTTAGTGTCATCTGCAAACTTGGATATACAACACTCTATTCATTCCTCCATTAATAAATATGGTGAAAAGTTGAGGCCCCAGAACAGATCACTGGGTACACCACTTGTCACATCCCGCCAATCAGATTACCTACCCTTTATCCCCACTCTCTGTCTTCTACCTCCCAACCAATTTCTAAGCCAAGTCAAAAGGCTACCATCAATTCATGTGCGCTCATTTTTGCTAATTATCTTATGTGTGCAAACTTATCAAATGACTTCTGAAAGTCCATATAGATAACATCCATAGGCATTCCCATATCTACCTTATTAATGACCTCCTCAAAAAATTCAGATTAATCAGACATACTTTTAACAAAGCCATGCTGGCTCTCTCTGATCAGCTCATATTTGTTCAAGTGCTCAGTTACTCTGTCCCCAATGATAAATTCTAGTAGCTTCCCCACAACTGACGTGAAACTGACAGGCCTATGGTTATCTGGTTTTTCTCTCCCACCCTTCTTAAATAATAGAGTAACATTAGCAAATTGCCAATCTAACGGCACAATTTCCGAATCAAAAGAGCTTTGAAAGATTATGACTGAAACTGTGCAATTTCCTCACCTACTTCTTTTAATACCCTGGGGTTAAACGCCTTGGGATGTTTTACTACTTTAAAAGCGCTATATAAATACAAGTTGTTGTTACAGAGATAGGTAGGGGTGAGGCCATGAAGGTTTTGGTGCAGCCACTGACAATCATCTCAAGGGGTTGGGTCTTCAACGCCTTCAATTATATTATTTTCCATCAGTTTCTTCAGCTTCTCAATTTTCTCTCTAAATTGAAATGGGCATGTCCTATAGTGTTGTGCACAGATTGCACTGCAATAGTAGACTGTCATTTCACTAACTTAGCGTCTTGGTGCTAAGATGTTTGGTATTTCTTTGCATTCTTCATCAACAATGCTATTTTCTTTCACTTTACTTACTCCACCACTAATACTCAGTGACTGCATCTCTTATGCCGGCTGTAGGCTTCCAAACATGTTCTCTGATAATGGATGTTTCACTGGTTGTGGATCTCTTTTCCGCCTTTACCGTTGCTATAAACATAGCAAGCATTTTCAGAGATGCGACTGAACGTATAAAAATGATGGATGGGAAAAGACCAGCTGGTGCATCAAGCCTGTCCCACACAGTCGTGATCCCTTAAGCATCATGATTCACAACACCTCCCCGCCTTCCCCCCACCCACCAGCAGCCAAATAATCTTCTGATACAGGCTTAAAAACAGATAAAAGACCCAAGGACAATTTAGGGGAAAAGGATCTGGAAAATTCCTCTCAAATATCCTTAGGCGATCAAAACCAGGCCAGGAGACCACATTAACCATGATTTATATTACTTAGTCTTCCACCTACCTTCTGTAAGTTGCGATCTCTACCCTAACCAGGAATAGGTCCAGCTCTCTTTTGAAGGTTTGCAGTGAATCAGCACTCACCGGACAAGCCGGCAACTTGTTCCATAAGTCTACTATTGATGAATGCAGCTTCATGGAATTTGAAGCATATGGAAACAGCTTTATTGAATTTTTGTACAGCATTAACTTTGAACCAGCTCCATTTGCATGAAGCTGCATTCATCAATAATATTTCTCAGCCATCTAGAACCAAATACTGCTTGCATTGGTACACCTTCAATCTTAGCACGGTTGTCACAGCTTTAGTCGACCCACAGTTCGCTATTACCCTGTTACATGAAACAGACATTTCTCCTTTGCTGATCCATTATAAGCTATTTCCTGTAATGTTTCTGATTTGGTGAGCTTTTTTCATTTTCCTTGTTGCTCTGCTTTTATGGTTTCATGCCAGCTTTCTGGTTCTTATATCTTTGCAAGTGACAGCAGTGTGAAAAATGGTCTACTTTCCCACAGGATTGATATGATTTTCCTTTTGCAGGACAGTTGTACTCATGTGGATATGTGCCACTATAGAATTAATAATCCTTGCAGTGAGCTTTTGTGTCTTTTTGTTTTGATTTCTATTACTTAATATCTAACTTATTGACAACATCCTTTGGTTCATCTTCAACACCCTTTGCTCTTTTTATACCTCCAACACTACATTGTGGATCACATTTTTTCTCTAATGCAGGTTGATGCAACTTATTTGAAGCCCAACTCTAGATAATCTTGGCTTGGATGTCACAGTCTACATTTCAGAGCTCATACTTCTCTGCTAACTGCCTAGGCCCTAAGCTCTAGAATTTCCTCCCCAAACCTCTCCGCCTCTCTACCTCTCTCGCCTCCTTTAAGACGCTCCTTACAACCTACCTCTTTGACCAAGCTTTTGGTCACCTGTCCTAATATATCCTTATGTGGCTCGGTGTCAAATTTTGTTTGATAACGCTCCTGTGAAGCGCCTTGGGACACTATATAAATATAAGCTGTTGTTAGTTGGATGCAAAGCAAACCAATGGTCTTTCCAACATTTGGCGTAAAATGCTTTTGTACTGTTATAATCATCACTCTTGTCTAGATTAGTCAATAAGTCGATCATTTCTTGTAACTCCTCCCCACCATAATGCAGGAATAACACCTCATTCCACTCAGGTTCAGTAATATTACATACAATCATTGCCCTTCAAACCTTTTTAGCTATTTTAGCCAAGAACCTGCATCTGAGAATGTATATCAAATACAGGCAGCACATGCATGGCTGGGGCAATGATGATAGCACACTCACAATCCCGGGAAGGCTGGCCAACTCAGTAATAGGGGTCCATTCTTGGGAGGGTGTAACCTGGTGCGGCCGCAGCCTACATTATTTTTGTGAAGCCCAGAGGAGCACTCTTACTCAATGGCTCCTTCTGTCCTGTAAAATTCTATGATCCTACAAATTGCTAAAATCAGAACATCACTTCAACAATCTGATTAATCATAGTAATTTGCAACTCTTACAGTTCGGGCTTTTTTTTTTTAGACATTTTTGTCTTGCGCTCGTGACCCACAGGCAGGTTCCATCAGCAGATCAAATATCCTTACATGGGATCATAGGAATGTACAGAATTGGGAAAGGCCACCGCAGTCCATCTGGCTTGTCCGAGTGGTTCTTGTATTGTGATTAATCATGGTATGCTTATTACTGGAGAAAATGAAGGATGTTCAGATTTATTGACAGGTTAAATAGTACAGAAACAGCGAGATGATAAAACAGCACAATAAAAATAGAATCAGTCCACAGGGGTTAAAAACCCTTTAAAAAAAATCTGTTTCTTATAGGCAACAGGACTTTGGGATGTAACAGTCAGGTTTGACTCTTGGTAGACCTTCAAGAAGTGATGTGCATGTGGGTGAGGCAAATCCTAGGTTTCTCATGGAATCCATATCTCTTGCTAGAAGACAACAGGAGAATCCTACAATTCTTATTTGGCCCAAAGGCCTTTGAAGACGGTGGTAATGATCAAATGGCAAAGTACATAGGGATTGTTGCCCGGAATGATAATTAACAATTTGTTACACACCATCTGAGTCCCATGTAACTGCTAAGCCTTTGACAATGCACAATTCAATATGTACCTAGAATCTTTATCATAATTAATTTCCAGATCAATCAACCTTGCCTGGTTCCTGTAGACAACATGTCCTCCATTTTGAAACTTAGTGAGGGAAGACATCTTCCATTTTAAATTTAGTTATTTTGAAATTATATGAAATAAAGTCAGAAAGTCCCCTATCTATCACAATAAATGTTTTAAAAGACAAAACAATTCAAACTATGCACATATAATCCTATGTCCTAGAAATTATAACTGTTTATCTAATTCTCTGTATGCAAACTTTTCATTTATGCTTTTTCATGTTTGCAGTTATCCAGGTTACATATTACTGCTAACAATTCTGTCTCAAGGATATTAATACCCAATGTTATTGATCACTTAAGCCAGGGAGCAGAATTTCCTGGTCATAGTTGTGTTGCCCTGCTCATCACTTGTTAGTAGTTTCACTATCAATTGTAGAAATTTGAATCATTAGTCCAATAATTTGAGTACCCCGTACACTATGTATTGAATTATGAAGAGATACATACAGTAATTATGAACCGCACAATATGTATGTGAAAGAGAATGTATAATTCAAAAGAAGTAGGTGTGCATTATACATATGGCAACATCAGGGTTTGGGTGATAAATTTCTACTGGGGATCTCTCAATTAATTGCCGTTACTTCAGCCATTTCTCCAGCAATTTTGCTGAAATTATGGTGGATGATTGAGAGAAATCCTGTGGAAATTCCAGGTGCAATGGTCTTACAAATGACAAAAGAAATATCCTGGTACTTGATTAAAACCACAATGTATTTTTTTTCTTCCAAACAGATTATGAAAACTCTGTTTCTGGATCTTCTAGAACATTGCGAATTTTTTCTTGCAACCACTTGAAAGTTTTATCAGCAACACGTTCAAAAATGTTGACGTTAGCTTGATAGTAGTGATCCAGGCGCTTCTCATTACAGCAGTGGTTTAAAACATCCAAAAAGTTGCAAAATGACTTTCCCAGTGAGTCCCAGTGCTGAGGTTCTGGATACTTTTCCCTAGTATGTAAATAGAGAAACTGCAAAGGAGAGAAACAGTGAGACTGTGAACAAGCTAATTATGTTAGTTTATTTAGAAAATAGCTGAAAAACCTACCTTCATCATGAATGACCCGAGGAAAGGTCGTATCTTTCCTTGATAGCCTTCGCACAGTTGATCCACAGTCCAATTATAGCTATTGTGAGATTTAAAGATTTTGAAGGCCTTTTTACGATAGCCTCCTTTGCTATCAATTTCCCCAAGTAAAAAGGCATCGATCCTTGAGAAGGAAGGCCTTTAAAAACAATAATGCTTAGCTGTAATTTTCCCTTGTGCATCATCTGGTTATAAATTAAAGCAACTTTGGTCCTGTTTACTGCCTGACCACACAATTTTGTTCCGTAATTGCAGCATTAATCAAACTCTAATAGCTGTAGCCACAAGGAGAGTCTCTGAATGTGTTTATTACCTACACTTAAAGGTTAAGATTAAGTTAAGGAGTCAACAACAACAACTTGCATTTATATAGCACCCCTAATGTAGAACAACATCCCAAAGTGCTTCACAGATCCGCAATCAAAAATGGATGCTGAGCCAAAGAAGAAAATAACTTTGGATAAAAGCTTGGACAGAGAGTGGGTTTTAGGGAGGGTGTTAAAGGAGAAAAGTGAAGTGGAGGAACAGAGGGGTTTAAGGAGGGAATTTCAGACCGTGGGCCCTAGGTGGCTAAAGGTACAGCTGCCAATGGTGGGGAGAAGGGTGGGAGATGCACAAGGCCAGAGTCCTAGGAATGCCGAGTTTGTGGGAGATGGGGATTGTACTGCTGGAGGAAGTATAGAGATAGGGAGAGTTTTAAGCATTAGGATCAGAATTTTAAGTTTGAGGTATTGGGGGACTGGGAGCCAACATAGTTCAGCGAGAACAGGGGTGTTGAGTGAGTGAGACTTGGTGCAGGATAGGATATGGCAGTAGAGTTTTGGATAAGTTGAAGTTTATAGAGGGTGGATGCTGGGAGGCCAGCCAGCATTGGAATAGTCATGGCTGGAGGCGACAAAAGCATGGATGAAAGTTTCAGTGGTAAATGTGCTGAGGTAGGGGCAAGTGGCCAACATCCAAGACTGGGTGTTGAACAATGTCCAAAAATGTGCGGGTTAGGTTGATTTGGCTATGATAAATTGACCCTTAGTGTTAGGGGGGGATTAAATATGTGGGGTTACGGAGATAGGATGGGATATGTTAGGGGGAATTAAATACGTGGGGTTACGGGGATAGGGTGGGATATGTGTCGGTGCAGGCTCGATGGGGATTCTGTGTGGGAAAGCAGGGACAGGGTACTGGATTTGGATGATCAGCCATGATCGTATTGAATGGTGGAGCAGGCTCGATGGGCCGAATGGCCTACTCCTGCTCCTAGTTTCTATGTTAATCTATGTTAATCTATATTATGGAGGTGGAGGTAGGCGGTCTTTTTGATGGGAATAATATGGTGTTGGAAGCTCAGCTTGGGGTTGAATAGGCACCAAGGTTGCAAACAGTTGGGTTGAGCCTGGGACAGTGGTCGGGGACAGGGTGGAATTGGTGGCTGTGGTATTTGAGTTTGAGTTGTGGACCAAAGACGATGGCTTCAGACTTCCCAATTTTTAGCTGGAGGAAATTGCAACTCATCCAAGACTGGGTGTTGAACAAACAGGCTGACAACACAGAAGCAGCAGATGGGTCAGAGAGGTGGTGGAGAGATAGAGGTGGGTGTAAGCTGACCTCATGTCTGTGGATGGTGTTGCCAAGGAGCAGCATGTAGATGAGGAAGAAGAGGGGTCTCCTTGGGAGACTCTGGAGGTAATGGTGTGGGGCAGAAAGAGTAACCATTGATGAAGTAGGTTGGAAGAGGCTCATGTGGAGCATAAACACCGGCATGAACCAGTTGGGCCGAATGGTTTGTTTCTGTGCTGTACGTTCTGTGATTCTATGTAACTGCTGAAGATGCTTTGGCTACGGTCAGATAGTTAAGAGTAGAACCAAATGAGGCCAGTCCCGCTGAGCTAGATAACAGAGGAGAGGTGTTGGAGCAGGATGGTGTAATTTACTGTGTCATAAGCAGCAAAGAGGTCAAGCTAAAGAGTCACATTAAATACCTAGGCTTTTTTCCCCCAGTGGCACACCAGCCAATGATCTACTGAAGAAGAATGAAAGAGTTTCTGCATATTTTTATCTTCAAAAGGAAAGTACCTCCTATCTACTAAGACAATTCTCATTCTTGTACTGTCTTTTCTTCCTTGTGGATACCTACTACTTCAGATCTCTGCCACCTTTCTGAAACAGCCGAGCAACTACCTTTCTTGGGGCACCTTGTATGAATCCAGGAGCTCGTACTTCAGATCATCCAGGTACTCAACTAAGTAAGGAAAATCTTCTACCAGCTAGATACTGCTGGGTACTCAGTGAGTGCACACACATGAAAGGCAATCCTTCTGAACAGTACAACATAACACAAATAGACAATACTTACCTGATGCCTTCAACATTGTTACTTTTTGTCTTAGTTTGACCAACTTTTGGTCATCCCTCCTAAAATCTCCTCCTTTGGCTCGATTTATTTCTGATTACACCTCTGTGAAGCACCTTGGGATATTTTTCTACATTAAATACAAGTTGTTATAATTGTGTCGCCGGTAGTACTTAGCATATTAGCAACCATACATTTATAGGAAAAACTGCTTTTAAGCCATTTTGATTTAATGTTGCGATATACTTGTGTGATACTTTTAATATATTAGCTCAAATTACTCCCACTACTATCACCACCAGTAACAGACCTGTAACTAAAATTGTATCACACTGATGTTATACAGCACCAAGTGCTCTCTCCAGAGTCAGTCTACAGTTAGAAGCACAAAATCTATAATCCTTCCGCAGGGTGCTTGTCACAGTTCAAGTAGACATAGAACAAAATTTTCACACACTTACCATTGTCGTTTACTGAAATTCTAGTGAGAAAGTAGCCTATAGTGTGCACTGTGTAAAATGTTGCAAACCTGCTGCTGTGTTTTTCTGAGATCCTAGTAACAACACTGATTTCCATGTTCAGTTCAATTAAACAAATATTTGTTGTGGCAAATACATTACAAATTTTTTTTTTTTACCTCCAAAGTATTCCCTGACATGTCATATCTATCCCCATGTTTTTGACTTCTTCTTGTTGTTCATAGCTCAGCCACTTGGACTGGCCATTCAGCCAGCTTGGAAAAGGCCATTTCATATCAGAGAACCGAAGGGCATTTTCAATGCAAAGCACAAGATCAATTTTTATCCAGTCGATCATCAGACGCAAAGCTGTAGCTGATGTCTTCTTTTTCTTAACTATAAATACAAGTTCATTATTAGTTAAATGCATAAGGTAGCGGATAGACTAGGTACAATACAACATCTAATGGCAAAGCTGAAAATGAACTCCCTTTAACTTGGGGCAAATGAAACAACAATACATGATGGTAGCTTTCAAAATATCTGCAGATAAATTAAAAATTTAACTGTCTGCCATTCTGCAGTAATGATCATCAGGAACCATTGCTATCTGACCATACATCAGAAACCAGAATATGATGGTTTTCTGTCTCTAATACAGAATGACTGTTTATTGCTAACTTTTAAATAAGAACATAAGAACATAAGAAATAAGAGCAGGAGTAGGCCATACGGCCCTTCAAGCCTGCTCCGCCATTCAATAAGATCATGGCTGATCATCGACCTCAACTCCACTTTCCCGTTGGATCTCCATATCCCTTGATTTCCCTAGAGTCCAAAAATCTATCTATCTCAGCCTTGAATATACTCAAAGACTCAGCATTCACAGCCCTCTGGGGCAGAGAATTCCAAAGATTCACAACCCTCTGAGTGAAGAAATTCCTCCTCATCTCAGTCTTAAATGACCTACCCCTTATCCTGAGACTATGCCCCCTAGTTCTAGACGCTCCAGCCAGGGGAAACAACCTCTCAGCATCTACCCTGTCAATCCCCTTCAGAATCTTGTATGTTTCAATGAGATCACCTCTCATTCTCCTAAACTCCAGAGAGTATAGGCCCACTCTACACAATCTCTCATCATAGGACAGCCCTCTCATCCCAGGAATCAATCTAGTGAACCTTCGTTGCACCACCTCCAAGGCAAGTATATCCTTCCTTAGATAAAGAGACCAAAACTGTGCACAGTACTCCAGGTGTGGTCTCGCCAAAGCCCTGTACAATTGTAGCAAGACTTCCTTACTCTTATACTCCAACCCCCTTGCAATAAAGGCCAACATGCCATTTGCCTTTCTTATTGCTTGCTGTACCTGCATGCTAGCTTTCTGTGTTTCTTGCACGAGGACACCCAAATCTCTCTGAACACCAACATTTGAAAGTTTCTCACCATTTTAAAAATATTCTATGTAAGATCTTAATGATCTCTCAGAGTTCTTGGACAAGACACCAATAGGCAGCAGCCAGTATGTTTGAGCAATAGATCAAGATTTATTAAGCTTACAGTGTAATCAATACTTAACAACAGGCGATAGTTTAACGAGTAACTCGCAGCCCTTGGTCTCTGGAGCCTCTCGACACAGGTGACGACATCCTCAGTCTGTTCCTTTGTTCTTGCAGTATCTCTGTGTAAAGTTGTTCTTCTAGTATCAAGGTTTTAACCCTTTTCTTATCAACAGTTCATTTGGCCAGTGTCCATATATTGTCTTTAACAAAATCACCTTTTTTCATAGGTTCTAATGGTCAAAATACCATTGTCACTGAGACTAAGGGTAGCATCTTGGCCACGCCTAGCTCCAGTAATTTTCCAACATGGTTATCTTGTTTATAGTTCTTCACCTCATTGGATTTTACCTTATCTCTCTTATTCCTAGCTTTCCCTGGTACAAGCAGTACACAGCCTGATACCAAAGGGCCCATGTCAGCGCTGTCTCCCTAGTCTTGATGCGGTCCAGACTATCTCACTTTAATCTACCAGATGAATACCTTAACTCTCAAGATCTCTCTCATCTTATGTCTTTTATACAAATTATCTTTCAAATATCTTTGCAATTAGTTTTGTTAAGCAAACTCTAATTCCTATTTAGCATTATAATATGTTATTAGCATTATAATATGTTATTTAACAATTTGACCTTCATTCGCAGCCTGTGGCTGTTTGTTATCCGAGTTTAGTCAAAACTGCTTTTTAACTGTCTTCGTGGCTACATTTGAACAGTCTTTAACATTTTCATACCCACAGGGGATCATGGGTAAGATTAGTTGGTCAATAGCTATACTTGAATTTATACATGTATGATTCCCATCTACTAAGAATCTCTAATACCAGTCTTTCGTACATTTGTTTTTCTATTCTTCCTACCAAAGTGAATAACCTCACATTTCCCTACATTATACTCCATCTGCCACCTTACTGCCCACTCACTGAGTCTATCTATCTCCCTTTGCAGACTCTTTGGGCTGGATTTTACCTGCCGAGACGAGTTGGGGCGGGACTGCTGCCTTTCGGGTTCCAGTTCTGCCCCCAGCGAAGTCAAACGCACAGACGCTATTTTTCCCTGATTGGCCTTGTTAAGCCCGTCCTGCAGGCTTGCTGGCCAATTAAGGGAAAGCCGGTGTCAGATAACGTCAGTTGATGAAGCTTCATCTGCCAGTTTTCTTAAAGGGACATGTAGCATTTATTTTTGACAGATGATTTGTCAGTGTTTGACATCATTGAGGAGCTGTCAAACACTGACAATCACTGTATAAAGGTGAGCCCTTGTACCCAGACTCTCCAATGACTCTCTCCTTAGGATAAAACAGATGGCAGCTGCAGGTGAGGTTCCAGAAGCGATCTGTCACTTCTCCCAATGAGGTGAGACCACACAAACTCTTCACCTACAGAAAAATCTAAACACATTAAAAATGACTTTCCCAACATCTCCTTACCTCTGATACTCAACAGTGTCCCATTGGATCCTTCACACCACTTCTGCAGCTGTCATAGAATCATAGAAAGTTACAGCATGGAAGGAGGCCATTTCGGCCCATCGTGTCCGCGCCGGCCAACAAAGAGCTATCCAGCCTAATCCCACTTCCCAGCTCTTGGTCCATAGCCCTGCAGTTTAGAGCATCCCAAGTGCACATCCAAGTACTTTTTAAATGTGGTTAGGGTTCCTGCCTCTACCACCCTTTCAGGCAGTGAGTTCTAGACCCCCACAACCCTCTGGGTGAAGAAATTTCCCCTCAAATCCCCTCTAAACCTTCCACCAATTACTTTAAATCTGTGCCCCCTGGTTTTGGGAAATAGGTCCTTTCTATCCACTTTATCTATGCCCCTCATAATTTTATATATCTCAATAAGGTCTTCCCTCAGTCTCCTCTGTTCCAAGGAAAACAGACCCAGCCTATCCAGTTTTTCCTCATAGCTAAGATTCTCTACTCCCGGCAACATCCTTGTAAATCTCCTCTGTACCCTCTCTCGTTCAATCACATCTTTCCTGTAATGTGGTGACCAGAACTGCACGCAGTACTCTAGCTGAGGCCTAACTAGTGTTTTATACAGTTGAAGCATAAC
This sequence comes from Squalus acanthias, assembly GCA_030390025.1. Taxonomy (NCBI): domain Eukaryota; kingdom Metazoa; phylum Chordata; class Chondrichthyes; order Squaliformes; family Squalidae; genus Squalus; species Squalus acanthias. The sequence continues at coordinate 149,595,482 of CM059425.1, forward strand.
CCCCCTGCTCTTGTATTCTATGCCACGGCTAATAAAGGCAAGCATTCCGTATGCCTTCTTAACCATCTTATCTACTGGCCTGCTACCTTCAGGGATCTGTGGACATGCACTTTGTTCCTCTACACTACTCATTGTCCTACCATTTAATGTGTATTGCCTTTCCTTGTTAGCCCTCCCCAAATGCATTACCTCACACTTCTCTGGATTGAATTCCATTTGCCACTTTCTGCCCACCTGACGAATTTATTGATATCTTCCTGCAGTCTACAGCTTCCTTCTTCAGTATCGACCACACAGCCGATTTTAGCATCATCTGCAAACCTCTTAATCATACCCCCTATATTCAAGTCAAGATCGTTGATATATACCACAAAAAGCAAGGGACCTAGTACTGAGCCCTGCGGAACCCCACTGGAAACAGCCTTCCAGTCACAAAAACACCCATCAACCATTACCCTCTGCTTCCTGTCTCCGAGCCAGTTTTGAATCCAACTTCACACTTTGCCCTGGATCCCATGGGCTTTTAACTTCGTGACCAGTCTGCCATGTGGAACCTTATCAAAAGCCTTGCTAAAGTCCATATACACTACATCAAACACACTACCCTCATCTACCCTCCTTGTTACCTCCTCAAAAAATTCAATCAAGTTTGTCAGACACGACCTTCCCTTAACAAATCCGTGCTTACTATCCTTGATTAATCCGTGTCTTTCTAAATGAAGGTTTATCCTGTCCTTCAGAATTCTTTCCAATAATTTTCCCACCACTGAGGTTAGGCTGACTGGCCTGTAATTACTCGGTCTATCCTTTTCTCCCTTTTTAAACAAGGGCACCACATTAGCAGTCCTCCAGTCCTCTGGCACCACACCTGAAGCCAGAGAGGATTGAAAAATGATGGTCAGGGCCTCTGCTATTTCCTCTTTTGCTTCGCTTAACAGCCTGGGATACATTTCATCCGGGCCTGGGGGTTTATCCACTTTTAAAGCTGCTAAGCCCCTTAATACTTCCTCTCTCACTATGTTTATTTCATCTAATATTTCACACTCCTCCCCCCTGATAGCAATGTCTGCTTTGCCCCTCTCCTTTGTGAAAACAGACGCAAAGTATTCATTAAGAACCCTACCGACGTCTCCCACCTCCACACACAGATTACTCTCATGATCTCTAATAGGCCCTACCCTTTCTTTAGTTATCCTCTTACTCTTAATATATTTATAAAACATCTTTGGCTTTTCCTTGATTTTACTTGCCAAGAATTTTTCATGCTCTCTCTTTGCTTTCCTAATATCCTTTTTAATTGCACCCCTGCACTTTCTGTACTCCTCTAAAGATTCTGGAGTATTTAGCCCTCGGTATCTGTCATACGCCTCCCTTTTTTTCTTTATTCTACCCTGTATGTCTCTAGACATCCAGGGGGCTTTAGATTTGTTCGTCCCACCTTTTTTCTTTAAGGGCACATGTTTGGTTTGAACCCTCCGGATCTCCTCCTTGAATGCCTCCCACTGCTCTGACACTGATTTTCCTTCAAGTAGCTGTTTCCAGTCGACTATGACTAAATCCCCTCTGAGCTTAGCAAAATTTGCTTTTCCCCAGTTTGGAATTTTTATTCCTGGCCTATCCTTGTCCTTTTCCATAACTACCTTAAATCTAACAGAATTATGGTCACTAGCACCAAAATGCTCCCCCACTGATACGCCTTCTACCTGTCCAGCTTCATTCCCTAAAACTAAGTCCAGAATCGCCCCCTCCCTTGTTGGGCTTGCTACATACTGACTAAAAAAGTTCTCCTGGATGCATTTTAGGAATTCCGCACCTTCTATACCCTTCACACTAATTTTATCCCAGTTAATATTGGGGTAGTTGAAATCCCCTACTATCACTGCCCTATAGTTTTTGCACTTCTCAGAAATTTGTCTACACATTTGTTCTTCTATCTCCCTCTCACTGTTTGGGGGTCTGTAGTACACTCCCAGCAGTGTGATCGTCCCTTTTTTGTTTTTCAATTCGACCCATATGGCCTCGTTTGATGATCCCTCCAACATATCATCCCTCCTCGCAGCTGTAATAGTTTCTATATACAAATATTAGTCATCTATATACAAACATTACAACAGACCCACAGCATGCCTCACTTACCCTGGCAGGGTTCCCCGATGTCGGGAAGCCCGCAACAGAAGTCTCAAAATGGGAAAAAGCCTCTTAACTGCCTGTTAACTACCTGTTAACAGGCAGATAAGTGGCTATAATCCTCTTCCCACCGCTAGGAGTCGGGTCCCTGTACAAATCGGGGACCCGACTCTCAGGAAGATTGTTTGGAGGTGGGTTGGGAGCGGGTTCAGGACCCGTTCCCATTCTTTTTGATTTTGCCAGCAGTCCCACCTCCAAACCCGCCTCCTCAGGGCTGGTAAAATCCAGCCCCATGTGTCCTCCTCACAGCTTACTGCCCCACCTAGCTTTGTATCGTCAGCAAACTTGGATACATTACACTCGGTCCCTTCATCTAGGTCATTAATATAGATTGTAAATAACTGAGGCCCCAGCACTGATCCTTGCGGCACCCCACTAGTTACAGCCTGCCAATCTGAAAAAGACCCGTTTATCCCTATTCTCTGTTTTCTGTCCGTTAACCAATCCTCTATCCATGCTCCTATATTACCCACAATCTCATGAGCCCTTATCTTGTGTAGCACCTTATCGAATGCCTTTTGGAAATCCAAATATACTACATCCACTGGTTCCCCTTTATCTACCCTGCTAGTTACATCCTAAAAAAACTCTAATAAATTTGTCAAACACGATTTGCCTTTCATAAAACCATGTTGACTCTGCCTAATCATATTATGATTTTCTAAGTGCCCTGATACCACTTCCTTAACAATGGATTCCAGCATTTTCCCGATGACTGATGTCAGGCTAACTGGCCTGTAGTTCCCTGTTTTCTCTCTCCCTCCTTTCTTGAATAGCGGTGTTACATTTGTTATCTTCCAATCTGCTGGGACCGTTCTAGAATCTAGGGAATTTTGGAAGATCAAACCAATGCATCCACGATCTCTGCAGTCACCTCTTTTAGAACCCTTGGCTGTAGGCCGTCAGGTCCAGGGGATTTGTTGGCTTTTAGTCCCATTAGTTTCCCTAGTACTTTTTCTCTACTTATATTTATTACGTTAAGTTTCTCGCCCTCATTAAACCCTTGGTTCCCCACCATTTTTGGTAGCTTTTTGTGTCTTCTACTGTGAAGACAGATACAAAATATTTGTTTAACGTTTCTGCCATTTCTTTATTCCCCATAATAATTTCTCCTGTCTCAGCCTCTAAGGGACCAACGTTTACTTTTGCTACTCTCTTCCTTTTTACATACTTGTAGAAGCTCTTACAATCTGCTTTTATATTTCTTGCTAGTTTTCTCTCATATTCTATTTTTTCCCCTTTTTATCATTTCTGAAACTCTCCCAATCCTCAGACTTACTACTATTCTTCGCAACATTATAAGCTTCTTCTTTCAATCTAATGCTATCCTTAACTTCTTTAGTTAGCCACGAATGAATCACTTTTCCCATGGAGTTTTTGTTTCTTAATGGAATGTATTTTTGTTGAGAATTATGAAATATTTCTTTAAATGCTAGCCATTGCTTATCTTTTGCCATACCGTTTAATCTATTTTTCCAATCTACCTTAGCCAACTCGCCCCTCTTACCTATGTAATTGGCTTTATTTAAGTTTAAGATTCTAGTTTCGGACTTAGGCAAGTCACTCTCAAACTTAATGTGAAATTCTATCATATTATGATCACTCTGCCCCAGAGGATCCTTTAATATGAGAGTGCTAATTAACCCTGTCTCATTACACAATACAAGATCTAAAATAGCCTGTTCCCTGGTTGGTTCCACAACGTCTTGTTCTAGGAAACTGTCTCGAATGCATTCCATGATCTCGTCCTCCAGATTACCTTTGACAATTTGATTTGTCCAGTCTATATGAAGATTAAAGTCCCCCATGATTATTGCATTGCCTGTGTTACAAGCTCCTACTATTTCTTGATTACTATTGTGTCCAATGGTATAGCTACTGTTAGGGGGTTTATATATTACTCCCACCAGTGTTTTCTGACCCTTGTTATTCCTTATCTCCACCATACTGATTCTACTTCCTGATCTTCTGAGCCGAGATCCTTTCTCTCTACTGTCTTTATGTCATCCTTTATTATCAGGGCTACCCCCCTCCTTTTCCATTCTGCCCGCCTTTTCGAACAGTCAAGCACCCTGAAGCATTTAGTTCCCAACCTTGGTCACCTTGCAACCATGTCTCTGTAATGGCTATTAGATCAAACCCATTTATCTCTATTTCTGCCACTAGTTCATGTATCTTGTTAGGAATACTTCGTGCATTCAGATAAAGTGCCTTTGATTTAAATTTTTTACCATTATTCCCGGCTTTGACCTTATTCTCTGCTGCACTGCTACCGTTAAACTCTCTCTCCCTTCCTGCCACACTCTGCTTACTTTTACCCAAATCACTACACTGCTCTATTGCTTGACCTTTCTCTTTAAATTTCTAAATTTCCCCTCACCTGACCCCTCCCCCCCTTTTTTTGTTTAAAGCCCTATCTACAGCCCTAGTTATTCGATTCACCAGGACGCTGGTCCCAGCTCGGTTTAAGTGCAGCCCGTCCCGACGGAACAGCTCCCTCTTTCCCCAGTACTGGTGCCAGTGCCCCATGAATTGAAAACCCTTTTTTCCCACACCACTCTTTGAACCACGCATTTAACTCTCTTATCTGCTTGACCCTATGCCAATTTGCGCATGGCTCAGGTAGTAATCCAGAGATTATTACCCTTGATGTTCTGCTTATTAATTCAGACCCTAGCTCCTCAAACTCCTTCAGCAGCACCTCCTTCTTAGTTCTACCTATGCCATTGGTTCCTACATGGACCATAACAACTGGATCCTCCCCCTCCCACTCCAAGTTCTTCTCCAGCCGTGAGGAGATATCCTTAACTAACCCTGGCACCGGGCAGGCAACACAGCCTTTGGGACTCTCTTTCGTGACTGCAGAGAACAGGTATCTATCCCCCTGACTATACTGTCCCCTACTACTACCACATTCCTTCCTTCTCCCCCCACTTGATAGCCCCCTGTACCACAGTGCCGTGGTCAGTTTGCCCATCCTCCCTGCAGTCCTTTTCCTCTACCATACAGGTAGAAAGTACCTCGTACCTGTTGGACAAGGTCCAGGGCTGAGCCTCCTCCATCACTACATCCTGGGTCCCCATACCTTCCTGACTCGCAGTCACACCCTCCTGTCCCTGACCACTGATGAACTCTAAAGTACTACTTAACCTAAAGGGTGTGACTGCCTCCTGGAACAAAGTGTCCAGGTAACTCTCCCCCTCCCTGATGCATCGCAATGTCTGCAGCTCGTACTCCAGCTCAACAATTCTGAGCCAAAGTTCCTCGAGTTGCAAACACTTACTGCAGATGTAGTTGCTTGGGATCACGATGCTCTCCACAAAGTCCCGCATGCTGCAGTTACAACACACCACCTGCCCTGCCATCTCTAACCTTGTTTTATTTATTAATTAATTAGTTAAAGCTTTTATTCAATCGATATTTTAGTTTTATTGATTGATTATTTTATCTAGTTTAAGTTATTAATTTAATAAGTACTAGAAAGTTACAGTTTCTCAGCTCTTAATTTAACCCCCTTCCCTAACTTAGAGAGCAAAAAAAAGCTGTAATACTCACCAACCAATCACCTACTTGCTCTCCTGTGACGTCACTCTTTGAATTTTTTTTGTTGTTTTTTTGAATCGCAGCCTCGCCGCTGCCGCTGCTTTAATTCAGCTCCGCTCTTGGACCACTCCTTATCCTCTCACCACTGCCACTGCTTTAATTCAGGTCCGCTCTCGGGCCGCTCTTTATCCTCTCGCCGCTGCCGCTGCTTTAATTCAGGTCCGCTCTCGGGCCGCTCTTTATCCTCTCGAGAGGATAAAGAGCGGCCTGAGAGCGGACCTGAATCCTGTCACAGAATTGAGAGATGATGTAATTCGTGGGCATGGCATTCATTTCTTGTTTTGAGTAGTCCTGACCTTACTGTTTTGATTTAATTTTGTTACTTTACATACATTTTGTTTACTTTTTGGGAGTTTAAATTAGTTTGAGTGGACCATCCCTCTTTATATATGTGAGAAGTCGCACAACACCAGGTTATAGTCCAACAGCTTTATTTGAAATCACAAGCTTTCGGAGCTGCTGCTCCTTCATAGAAACATAGAAACATAGAATCTAGGAGCAGGAGTAGGCCATTCGGCCCGTCGAGCCTGCTCCGCCATTCAATACGATCATGGCTGATCATCCAAATCCAGTACCCTGTCCCTGCTTTAATCCCCACAGTACACATATCCCACCCTACCCCCGTAACCCCACGTATTTAATTCCCCCTAACATATCCCATCCTATCCCCATAACCCCACATATTTAATCCCCCCTAACACTTAGGGTCAATTTATCATAGCCAAATCAACCTAACCCACACATTTTTGGACTGTGGGAGGAAACCGGAGCACCCGGAGGAAACCCACGCAGACACGGGGAGAATGTGCAAACTCCACACAGACAGTCACCCGAGGTCAGATTCGAACCCGGGTCTCTGGCGGTGATTTCAAATAAAGTCGTCAGGTGATTTCAAATAAAGCTGTTGGACTATAACCTGGTGTTGTGCGACTTCTCACATTTGTCCACCCCAGTCCAACACCGGCATCTCCACATCATGGCCTCTTTATGTAACAGTTGTTGTATCCCAGTGAGGTTGAGCTAGCCTAATTCCACAGCCTCACCAGCCGATTTATTTTCTTTTATTACAAAATAGGACTCTTTCATGTTATGACTGGTTTAGTTGGTCCATCTTAACTTAACCAGTCCTTGCTTTTACATTGGGCTTGTGTTTTTTTTTGCTGGGGTTTCCCTGTGGATGGCTATAGAGAATCTGACAAGTTTGCTTGAGGTTCCCCACCAACTAGGATTAGTAGCCGGAGATAGTAACACGGGGCAAAACAATACAACTGTCGCTCTAACCATAAGGTCCAGCTTCTTGCTATTATTAAAGTGAAGTTTTGTTTGCCCTATTTACTACACTGGCCTGACTGCTTCCCTTCCCCGAGCCCTGAATTTTAAACAGACGGCGAGTGAGACAATATCTAGGGACCAGGTAAATCAGCAATCAAAATCTGAAACTTGGAAAGAGTTTAATTAATGATACTAACCAGACTTAACAGTAATAAATAGCTTGTTTCATGTAAATAATGACAGAATATGAACAACTGGTTTTAAGGAAATAGAAAATCTAACATCGTTTGGCTCAGTTCAGGTATTTTTACCCGTTAACCTTCAAACTGATTGGCTAAAAGTGTTCAGATAATTCCTTTAGATAACGTTATGTATGCTTTTACCTTGAAAGCGAAGATCATTCTTGTAGTAAATTTCTTTGTATTCATTTACCAACCCAAACAATTTCAAGATGGTTTCATCATGAGAAAGGCATCTCCACGAACCATCAACATACTCATCAATTGTAAACACACTCAAAGTCTCGTCAACTCGCTTAACCTGAAGTTTGTCCTTCTGCAAGGGAACGAGCACATCAAGTTCATCGATTGATTCCGCTTTGGTTCTGTCTGCAATGCTCCCCACCTGGATAAAGTAATTCGCAAACAACTTGTCCCGACTGTGAATAAATTCAAGAAGTTCTTTTAGCATCGACTGCAAAGTGCTTTTCTTATCCGCTTCACCTTGCTCCTTCTTAACGTACTTTCTATAATACTCTTGCAGGGGCTCTTCCAGTGGGCCACTCATTGCAGGTATTTGCAATTCCATTTTAACTCAATTATTCTGCAGTAATTCTGAAGCTTTAGTTGCAGTGTTCTTGTGTTTGCTTCGAACCTCTTGACACGACCAGAGCACTGTTAGAAGGAAGTGTTTGGACTTCCTGTGCAACTGATATAGTGTAAAAGAGATATGCTGATTAAGTATTTTCTAGTCTGTTGTACCACAGTTGTTGCATAGGTTAATAAGGCCATAAAAAATCAATTAAAGCAGCCATAAGATAGTCACCAATAAATCCAATAGGGAATTCAGGAGAAACTTCTTTACCCAGAGAGTGGTCAGAATGTGAAACTTGCTATCACAGGGAGTGGTTTAGGCAAATGGCATAGAGGTATTTAAGGGAAAGCTAGATAAGCATATAAGGGAGAAAGGAATAGAAGGATATGCTGATAGGGTTAGATGAAGAGGGGTGGGAGGAGGCTCGTGTAGAGCACAAACTCCGGCATGGATCAGTTGGGCCAACTGGCCTGTTTTTGTGCTGTAGACTATGTAACTCTATGCCCCGTGCAATCGGTTTTTAAGTAGGTTCACGGACTCCCAGGCCACCTGTCTTTTTTGCGGCCTCGAGGAGTCCGTGTTCCATGTGTACGGACAATGTGAGAGGTTGCAGCCCCTCTTTGAATATTTGAAGGGGCTGCTCCTCGCCTTTTGGTTGCACTTCAGTCCCACGCTCCTGATCTACGGTCACCCGGTGCGGAGGGGAGAGGGCAGGTCGGGGGACCTCCTCGTGGGACTGCTCCTGGGCCTGGCCAAAGTGGCCATTAACAGGTCCAGGCAGCGGGCGGTCGAGGGGGTCGTTCGGCCCAATTGCCTGCCTCTCTTCCGCGGCTATGTTCGCGCCTGGGTGGCCCTGGAGATGGAGCACGCGGTGTCCGCCGGCACGCTTGAAGCTTTCCGAGACCGGTGGGCGCCGCAGGGACTGGAGTGCATCGTCTCCCCGGACAACGTTATTTTAGTTTAATGGGATAAGTTTCATTTGAAGTTTTGTTAATTTACAGTCGTTTTATGTTGACTCAAAAAGAGTTGTAACTCTATGCATTCCATTGATAACTATTGAAACCACAGAAGGAAGTGGTTAGTGCAGTGGAAAAATGCATAGTAGAATTTGACATGTTCAGGGCAATGAATCTGAATCAAGACACACAGCTAAAAGACACAGGAGTATTTTAGCAGTGACCTAGTCAAAAGGTCATTAGTTAAAATCCAAGGATTGCTGGACATACAAACTGACCTGCTCCGTTTAGTGTTTTATGAGTATTCTGCTGGGATCACCAATCCCAGATGAAATGGCACACAACTCAATGATATTGTATCAAGGAAAGAGAAACTGGATACTGTCCAGCCTTCTTTGGAAAGATCCTGCCTGACCAACCTGCTTGATTTCTTTGAGGAAGTGATAACCCAACTAGACCGTGGTAAACCGTATGATATTGTCTGCTTAGACTTTCAAAAGACATTGGATAAAGTTCTACATGGAAAACTATTAATCTCAAAGCTGTGGGAATTCAAGGTAAAACTTGGGAAAGAATAAAAAATTGACTGAAGTGTAGAAAAACCATGGATACTTGTTAAAGAGGTAATGTCAGGGTAAAGAAAGAAATAACTTGCATTTATACAGCACCTTTCACGACCTCAGGACTTCCTAAAGCGCTTTACAGCCAATGAACTACTTTTGAAATGCAGATACTGTTGTAATGTAGGAAACTTGGCAGACAATTTGTGCACAGCAAGGTCCCACATCAGTAATGAGATAATGACCAGAGAATCTGATTTATTGATGTTGTTTGAGGGATAAATACTGCCTAGGACACCAGCGAGAACTCCCCTGCTCTTCTTCAAAATATTGCCATGGGATCTTTTATGTCCACCTGAGAAGACAGACAGGGCCTCAATTTAATGTCTCATCTGAAAGACAGCACCATCAACAGTACAGCACTCCCTCAGTAACTACACTGAAGTGTCAGCCTAAATTATGTGCTTAAGTCAGTGATTCAGAGGCAAGAGTTCCACCACTGAGCCAAGGGTAGTGAGAAGTATTGAATGGGGTGCTCCAGGGATTGGTGTTGGGACAACTGCTGTTTCTAATTTACATAAATTACTTGGATTGAGAAACTTAATGCAAATTGGTCAAATTTGAAGATGACTCCAAACTAGGAGAGACAGTGGAATCAAAGGAGTGAGTCCATATATTTCAGAATGGTTTAAACAAAATATGGGAGTGGGAAGAAGAATGGCAGATGAAATTCAGTGCTGATAAATGTGAAGTACTGCACAGAGGAAGGAAAAATGGGTGACTTACATACTTGATGAATGGTGCCCAGACAGCTAAGGATGAAGTTGAAAGAGACCTAGGAGTCTTAGTGGACCCGATCCTCAGTATTTCCAACAAACGCAGAACAGCAATCAACAAAGCCAACAGAATGCTGAACTACATAACCAAAACAGTAAAGAACAAACCAGAGGAAATTGTGATCAAACTGTACAGTGTTGTGGTCAGACTGCCCTTTGAGTACTGTGTCCAGTTCTGGTCACTGAGCAACGTGAGACAATCAAACAGTGGGTGCAGTGCAGGGAAGATCATGAGCCTGATCACTAGTGTCAGGTCTGAATTACGGGGAAAGACTGAAGAGAATTGGGCTTTTCAGCCTGGGCAGGAGGGGTCTTTGATGTGATCTTATAGCTGTATATCAGATAGTTAAAGGAATGGAAAAGGTTAACCTGGAATATTACTTTAAATTAGCAAGTGGGAATAGGACAAAGAGACACAGGTTCAAACTAGTAAAACATAAATTTATAATATCAGGAAGTTCTTCATGCAGAGATTAATCAACACTTGGAATGAACTTCCAGATGGAGTAGTGGAGGTGAAAACCATGAAATCATTTAAGAAACAATGGCCCAGAACTTGTGGTCAGCGGTGAAGCAACGGCGCTCGCCACTAATCTCGAACAAAGCTGCCCACAAAAATTTAGCGATCTCTGTGGCATGAATTTCAGCTCTCCCGACCTAAGTTTGAATCTGGTGCCAAATCAAATGAATCTCCAGCGTCCAGCAACAGTGATGTCATCAAGAGACTAAGCAGCCAAACACATTGAAGAATTCTCACAGACAGCAAACCAGGAAGTAAAATGCACAGATTATAATTTACTTTTTATAAATTTTACAGCGAGCAAAATAAAGATTGAGACATACACATAAGATTAAGGTAGAAGCTGAAATATCATAAACAATTTTTATTAAAAAATTATTACATTAAAAGCCATGTAATTCTTATCATATTAATGGAAAATTTTGACATTCCACAAATATAAATTAGTTTTTCAGGGCCACAAAGGTTGTTCAGCAGTCAATACGCCGTTAAAAAGCCAGTTACACCTCTTTCAACAAGGCTTAACTTTTTCAGGTGGGGGGCAGGGTGGGGGGGGGGGGTGCGGTGGGGGTTGCGGTGGAGGGTGGTTAACAGCGATATTCCAGCGTAAAAGAAGTTTTCGTCACGAACTGTGATTTGAATTGATCGCTGGCTCTGGGGGGTTCCACAGCGCACCCTGTGGAGGAGCAGGGAATGACTGACAGCAACTTCTGGATTTCCACCTTTATCAAGTTGCTGTCACTTTCAGAATAAAGTGCTTAATAATCTTAATACCAGTTTCTGTGGTTGTTGTCTCTGCTTAAGGCTAGAACTAATAATCAAAATTATTAATAATAATCGTATACAGAAGACCACTCTGTCCATTGTGCCTGTGCTGACTCTCTGAAAGAATTATCAAAGAACATACATTTAGTCCCATTCCCCAGTCATTTCCCCATATCATTTTATTTTAAAATTATTTTTAAATATTTATATGCTTCCCTTTTCAAACCTACTTTGGATTTTGATTCCACCTATTTATTATCCTAACAATCCTCCGCATAAAAAAATCTCCTAACCTCTCCCTTCATTCCTTTGACTACCAATTTAAATTTATACCCTCTAGTTACTGACTCACCAATCAGTGAAAGTGGTTTTTTACTTATTTACCTGATCAAAACGCCTCCTAATTTTGAACACCTCTATCAGATCTTTTACCTCTTTTCCGCTCTAATGATAAGAGCAACAGTTTCCCTAGTCTCTAGTTTTTCCAGGATATTTTTATGAATTTCTTTCAAGAATGTGGCTTGGGAGTTCCTGGGGCCTCCCTCTGCCATCAGAGTAGTTCTATGCCTGCTGAAATTGGAGGAGGCTGACTGTCAGAAATTTCAGGTTCAGCTAATTTAAATAATACTGGCAGGACAAAGACAGGAGTCCCACCAGCAGGGGATCAGGTACACTGGGAGAACTCAGAAAATTCAGTAAGAGGGCAGAGAAAGAGCACAACTTCTCTATTTAAAGGGCTCCATGCAGTTAAAGGGCTGTGCAGGCTCTCGGAAGAGGGACTGAACTGGCTGGAGTTAGCGGATGAAAAACAGCGAGCTTCTAATTTTTAAGATACTGATGTAGAAATGGTGCTGGCACAAATTAGATCAAAGGAGGAATGTCATTGTTGAAGTACCAGGGAAGAGCCCATTATATGCAGCAGCTCGAGCCATATGCAAGGAGGTGGATATGGTTCTGAGTGGGACCTCCATAACCTCAATGGTCCCAATGAAGTGTTGGAAGAAGTTTAATGACCTCACTAGGTCAGCAAAGGTTAGAGTGTTTTCAGAGGAATATCAAGGCACATAACTGAATCATAGAGAAGCACATAAGTATTTGCTAGAATAACAGTCAAGCTTTTCCCTTTAGTGTATCACATGGCCATTGCCCAGAGAAAAGTCACTTGATAGCACTTATTTTCAGTGTTTCACATCCTGTAATGCATGCTAGCACACTGGAGTCTCACAACATATGTCCTTGGTCCCTGATACCTACCCTTACTATCATCCATTCCACGAATCCTAACTGGTTGTAACTGCAGGATCTGGATACTGCAGCAGCCAATTAACACTGTGCATTCCTCCTGCAGGAGAACACAACGCACAATGTCAGGGAATGACAGGCTACTGGAGGAAGACGTGCCAACATCAGCATTTGACAGCACATGAAGCAAAGTCCATCGTTGACTTCCACTCTGGCCTGGCTGTTGGGGATGGAGATGTGGGAGTCCTGTGCCTTCAGTGGGTTCGGGAGAATGTATACCTTTTGTTTTTTTAATGTTAAATCTCTTCACCGGCTACCACTCTCCCCATAAGAGATCCACAAGGTAAATGATTACGGCAAAATGCTGCAAAAGCAAACCAAAGTTAACAGTTCTGTTTCCTCCTGAGGCTGCAAGCCAGGATACAGCAGAGAAGATTCCTGAAGAGCAGAACCATGTAGTCCCCTCTACCTCTGCCAACACTGGCGACCACTCATCCAATCGATCATCAACACTTGCACTCAGCATCCCAGAGACACCCACTCAAGAAGGTACAGATAGTGTAGATGAGGCATTGAGAAACAGTGAGTCACAATGCCAGAAGATGTAGATGTTGGAAATGGAGCCTGATGTAATTGAGTGGAGGCATTAGACATGTCAGTCAGTGACACTTCCTTATTTTTACAGATTGAATAAAAAGCTTCTGGTGCAGTCAGCATCCAGTAGAATCCCCACAGCTCTTTCCTTCTCCAACAAAGACTAATCAATCCCGCTAAATTCAGTAGTACATGTAAAGAAAAAATGAGCCTTGGTGGCTCATGGGGTGACCTAAGGAAAGGGTGGGAAGTTTAAAACCTGACTGTTTTTATTGATGAACGCAAACAAGCAGACATTGGATCATAAGCGCTGACTGTCCGTATAAAACATGGTTGATGGCACCAGTGATGATGAGCACTCCATTCTATTTGCATTTTAATATAAATGCTAGATCTCATGCTTAAAACTCTGAAAATTGGATTGTATACCAGCTTTTATACACTTGTAGTGTAGGTTTCGTAGCAGGTCAACTATCAGAGTCTCAAAACCACTGTATTTTTTCCTAGTACTTCTTTCGTGCTTACGTGTCGTTGCTCACACTTGCTCATGAGTGTGGTCCAACCACGCGAGCACAGAGCAGCTTTCTGGTTAACCTCAGGACAGCGTGGAAAGTTTAAATCTCACGCTGACTTTTGTCAGTAAGTCTGACTGCACTAGAAGCTTTTTATTCAAGCTGTAAAAATATTGGCCCAGAAATTGATCTCGCTCTGTTCCCGCGGGGGTAAGCCTTCCCCGCGATGTCTCACCTCGCTTGTGCTTTTTCAGATCCAGCTCGCACGAACTTGATGTTCCAGACATCAGCTGTGCTGGGCTTGCGTATCCCAGCGGCATAGTGAATTCGTGCGAGCTGTGGGATCACGTGACTCAGTTAGAGCCAATGGCGGCACACCATCTTCCATTCATAAGTTTCACAGACCTGCTGTGAAATCTATGAATCTTACACCCCCCCAAAATAACAGCTAAACCTCAATTAAATTTTAAAAAAAAACCATCACATTAATAAAATAAGTATAGTTAATTAAATTAACCATTTTAAATAAAAAATTACATTTTTGAAAAAATTTAAAATCTTTTAAAAAGTTATAAAAATAAACTTACCTGTCTTTAAAGTCTCTAAAAAAGATATACCTGTAAAAAAAAAATTCAAAAAAATACTTAATTCACTACTTACCTTCTTAAAAGCGGGTCTTACTCCTCCTTTTTACATTTCCAAAATCTTCCCTACTTACCTGCGCGTCCAAAGCATGAAGTGCACAGCGTGCGCGCAGCCTGTAGCGCGCACGCGATGCACCCAGGACCCGCCCCCTTTTCAGAAGAGCAATTGCCGGTTTTCAGCGCATGCGCAGGGCATGCAGAAAACCGGCAATTGGAGTGGGAATACGCGAGAGTACGCAGTGCGTACTCTTGCGTCCCGGGATCAATTTTCGGCCCATTAAAGTGACACTGGCTGACATGTCTAGTGCCAATGATTGACTTGTATACATCCTCCTGCCAATGATCTCTCTGAATGAAGTAATGTTGACAACAGGTTCTGAATGATAATAATGAAAGTTCTAATTGTTTTGAAGATGAGATGTTGCTGATAGGAGATTGGCAGTTCCACTATTTATTAGCACGTATTGATTGTGGCAATAGCATACTGATCACAAGGTGACTGATTTTGCCATTAGGTCAAAGTCAGGTCTAACTGGTAATAAATGGTGCAAATCCACGAGAAAAGTCCAGTGCAAATAACACTTAATTCTCTGCTTTAAATTTATTTGCACGATTATTCACAGTACCAAGTGCAGAATTAAATGGCTGTAGGGGTGACATGAATGGTCGGGGAGGAGAATTGCAATTAAAGGGGGTGCAGGAACAGAGAGACCTGGGCATGTTTGTGCACAAATCTTTGAAGGTGGCAGGACAGGTTAACAAAGCAGTTAATAAAGCATATGGGTTCCTGAGCTTTATAGATTTTGTCTGGGTTTAAATTGTGAATTCTGGGAGATTCTCTCATTGCTAACTTACCTGACGAAGGAGCGACAGCTCCGAAAGCTTGTAAAATTAAATAAATCTGTTGGACTATAACCTGGTGTTGTGCGACTTCTCATTTTTATAAATAGAGGCAGAGGCCACAAAATTGGAGCCTTTAGTGCTGGCTGTTAAGGCTGGTTTGGAAGAAAAAATGGCAGCCGCCTCGCTTCCACTCGCTTCTGGCGGGTCCCGTGGTAGCTGCCATTTTGGGCAGGTCGGCAGCGCTGTCGTTTCCTGTGCTCGCTGCGATATTTAGATGAGGCAGATCGTGACGTAAATGAGTGTGCAACGCTGATTTGATACACAATCTGCCATTTTCGACGTCGCTGTTCCACTTACTGCTTAATCACAACCAGCTGACCAAGCGTTCAGCAGCAGGAAGGAGGCTGCCAGCAGCGGTTTTTAAAGGGATCATCGGCAACAACTTGCAGCTGACGTGGTTTTTCAGTTTGACTGGTTCTGTCTAAGTTTCTGCAACTCTGGCAGCTTTCGAAACTTGTTTAAAGTTGCTGAGGTGAAAGGAAATGTTGCTGCAAGTGGAGAACGCCTTGCTTCTTATTTAAAGGCTTCTGCTCACACCACTTGCTCACAGTCATGGGGGCTCTACTTGCAATCCCCCTCGCACTCGAGTATCTTCGAGAAGAAAGGGAGCAGATGCTCACAGAGGGAGGAGGGGGGCCGGGAGGGCTCTCAGCAGGAGGCCTTTCCCACCTAGGGTCTTCCAAGAGCACTTCTCCTACCTCCACTTATGCTAGGAGCAGTGTATTTGGAGGCTCCGCTTCACCCAAGAGATGGTCACAGAACTCTGCCACCTCCTGCAACCAGACCTGCAGCCTCAGGGCAGGGCGACTACAGCTCTCCGTAGACCTCAATTTTTCGCCACTGGATCCTTCCAGTCTGGAGCAGGCAACATAGCTAATATCACTGCATCTGGATGGCCTTGCAGGACGCCATCGAGCAGCTCTGGGCCTGGAAGGCCCGGCTGTGGACTGCACCACCTCAGCATGGGCGGCAGCAGTCTGGGCTGGCTGGCTGACAGGCACTGTCGGAGTGGCAGTGTTGGGAGTAGGAATGCTGTCATCCTGAGAGGACAGCAGGTTCTTGCTCCACAGAGCCACTGCCACTCCCCTGGGCCGGTGCCTCAGCATTCTAGCCATCTGTTGGGAGACAGATTGCTGGACTGCAGTGAGACCCTGCAAGCCCCTTTCGACACTCGTAAACCCAGCCACAAAGGCAGCAGTCTGAGCTTCCACTGCAGCACTGAGATGTTGGGTCACTTCCGCCTTTGCTGCAAAGGAAGCTGTGACATCAACCATTACACGCAGCATCATGGCTAGGGTCCACAAGGTCTCTCATGGAGTTGCCCATCATTTCCATCCTGGAAATCACGGGCTCCAAGCTCCGCTCAAAACCCTGTGCAATGTTGCAGCTGAGCTCCTCCATGCTCCTTGCCACTGACAAGAGGCTCTCTGGTCGGCTTGCCGTTGTACCAAGCATTTCTGTGTGCACGCCCATCACCCTTCTTCTGAAGGCTGCCCCATTGAGGCCGTCATCTGAGTCCTGTGCAGCAGAACTCATGTGTGAACTCGCCCTCCGGGGAGCTGGCACCTGAGCTACCCTTTCCCCTGGCCTGACTCCAGCCCACTCGTGCCCAGTGACTCAGCATGTGCAGATCCAGCCTCTATACTACCCTCTAAAGTATGTGCAGTGCCATTTTCTGAGCTGGCGTCTGCGAGTGTCAGATGCAGTGCCGGTGTGTCTTCTCCTCTATCACTGTTCTCCTCCATCAGTTCGGGGACTGGCTGGCCAGGTTGGAGTTCTTGGGTATCTGAAAGGAGAAAGGCACAAGAGTCGGGTTGTGGTGAGGGGAGGTGGGGATGGAAATCAATATATCCATGCATACACCATCAGCAGCTTGTAAGTGAGTGGAGATTATGGGATGAGGGGAAGTGTGTTGTGAGAATAAGGATTAGGTATGAGTATACCGTCATCATCAGCAATGCTTTCACCTTCCCTGCTCACCACGGACACAGTGACAGCCACTCCAATGATCTCCAGCACTGCTTCCTCCAGCTCTGTCAGGTGCTGCAGTGGGGCTTCCTCTCCGTCCATCTGCTGCTGCTCCCGGCGGTTATGAGCCACCTTTGTCTGCAAGAGAAAGGGAAGTGTGTCAGTGAGTGTGGTGCAATGTGTTTGGGTGATGTGCCTGCCATCCTTGAATAGCTGGCAGTGTGTGCAAGGTGTGAGATGTGGGTGTGAGTCTTGCAGCAGTGATAAGTGTGTAAGGGTGAAGTGAAGCTATGATTGTGAGGTATGAGTGGTAATGTATAAGATTGTTGGTAGGTGAGTGATGAGGGAGTGGTGCATTGAGAAATGTGTGAGGCTTGTGGTGCAGATGGTGGGATATGGCATTTGATGATGAATTCACTCACCCTGACCACTCTTGTGAGGTCATTAAACTTCTTGTGGCACTGCATCCAGGTCCTCGGGGCTTGACTCCTGGCATTGACCGCCATGGCTATCTGCTACCACTACCTTTGCAGAGTTTATCTGGAGGGCCTCCTGGCCCCCTGTGGATAGAAGACCTCTCTCCTCCTGACCACCTATTCCACCAAGACCTCCAGTGCAGCGTCAGAGAACCTTGGAGCACGTACTCTCCCCTGTTGCGCAATTATTCAGTCTTCTTCCTGCTCAGAGTCTTCTTCACAAAGAGTTCCAGCGCCTGCTCCAGCCAGAGTGCACCTCCCCTTTAAGAGGTGCAGACTGGCTTTAAGTAGTGCAGGCGAGCTTTAAGTGGTGCTAGCCTCGCACAGACTTGGGCCCCCTGCTGAGGCATGCAGGCACTCAACAACGCATTTAGCGCTGGCTACATGCACCAATCATTTAAAGTAGCAGACAGCACGAATCACGATCCTGTGCCCGTTTTCGGGGGCTATCCAATTTAGCCCCCCATAAATTTCACTTCTCAGTTATGCAGCGAGTTGTTGTGATCTTGATTGCACTGCCTGAAAGGGTGGTGGAAGCAGATTCAATCGTAACTTTCAAAAGGGAATTAGATAAATATTGAAGGGATAAAATTTACAGGGTTATGGGGAAAGAGCAGGGTCATGGAACCAATATTCCCTCTAACTTTTTTTTGGTTGCGCGGCCCCTTTAATGGGCTGCATGGCCCATTCAAATTTCCGCGCATGCGCGGTTTTTGCATTGAAAAGCTGGTGAGTGGCCTGCATGGGACCTCCAGACTGTTGTGCGGCCATGTGGCTGCGCAGCTTGACGGGAACATTGAATGGGACTAATTGGAGAGCTCTTTCAAAGAACCGGCACAGACATGATGGGCTGAATGGCCTCCTTCTGTGCTGTATCGCTGAATTATTCTATGATTCGATGAATGATTGAACCTCTTGTATGTGATTGTCAATTGTTTTTCTCTATGTAAAAGAGAATGGAGTTGAACAAGGGCAATTACACATGCAAAGGAGCATTTGTGGGCTGTATGGTGGCACAGCAGGTAGTGGTGGAAAGCAGGCTCAGCTACTGTGAAAGCACTGAGCAGAGACCAGATGCTTCCCCTAATTAAACTTATCAGCAAGAAAAGCAAATGATCCAGCCAACTTATCCCTGGAATAACAAGAGTGTGTACACTGGACTAACACTCTGTAATATTGCACAGAAAAAATGATTCACATAAGTAAACATATATTCATGAGATGTAATTTGACTTAGAACTGTCACAGTCAGTGGTTGAATAAACAGAACAGTTCCTTAGTATTGCTTTGCGGGGATGCTGTTTATGAAAGTATGTTTATTTATTGTTTCCATCCAAATACACAAGGGACGATGCAGACAAAGTATGCAGTCTTTCAAACTTTAATTATAATTTGATGTAGTTAATCAACTTTGTTTCTGGTTTCAAACCTCAGAGCGATTAAACAGAAAGGTGCCAATTTTACCCTCACGGAATCGGTGTTAACAACCTCAAAATGGGGTCAGTCGCCTTCTCGCCCTGTTAACCCTGGCGATCGACCTGCTGCCTATTTTACAGGGGCCTACCACTGGATGGCCAAAGCACCTGCCTGTCTCAGGCAGTATGCCCATTTTAATAGCAAATCGAGGTCCATGGTGTACATAGGACCCCATTACTATTTTAGGATAGAACTGGTCAGAGTGTTCGTTGTGCACATTGCAACCAGTTTCACTGGCAATCGAGCCAAAGAGCCCCGGGAAAGGTGAGTTTGGTCAGCCGCCCGGAAGTTAAACTCTATCCGATTAGATGGAAATACTTTTCAAAAGTTTTAACAGTTCGAATATTGTTATTTTATTTTTACATTTAATTTGTTGGTTGTTGTTTCTTCACTCTACTACAAATTTCCATAAAGTTTATTGGACACATAAGTTGATATAATTAATAAGACATAAAATTTGAAAGAATATGAAACTGCACAAGTAGGCTTGCTGTGAGGCTACACAAGTAGCTATGGCTAAACTATTGTGTGCTAAACAATTCTCCATAACCATAGGAAACAATCACAATCATACAGAGGAATAGAACTTAAGAAGCAGCCAGTACCATCGTGTGCAGCTGTATCATGGTCTCTCAACTGATTCCAACTTTGTTTTTGCTTCTGATGTCTCTAGTTCGATAAAGCAGTATTTCAAAACGTGAAGTTGACCTTATCAGTGAACTGAGCTTTGTAATCCATTGCTGAGATATGATTACTACGGTTTTGTGCACTCCGCAATTGGCAAAATGGTCTTTGCTGTTATTCAGTGTCTGTCAAGTCCACCTCAGAACTGAGCATTATTGGAGGTGATGTGTGATTGACCAGGTTTGCAGCACTAACCCGAAGGAAAGTTTGCTTCATAAAATCAACCAGTGGAAAACAAATGTTTGTATTTTAATTCAACAGATAATCTGTGAAGACCACGCCGTCTTTTCCGATAGCTGAGTATATCTCTCGGGTCTTCTACAATCATTCCGGTAGGAAGGTCTTCACTGTCCGAAGATTTCCTCAAAATTTGCCAGCTGTTTCATTTGTTCGACCTGGACTGAATGTCTCCTGAACAACATCTTTTTGCTTTTTATGTCTGTTCGCTTTTGGCTGTTAGGTGCTGCTGGTATTAGAGGCTTTGCCGCACTGGAAAGTGATGCAGGGCCTTTATTGTTGGCCCCAATATCAGGAATTGGACGATGGGGATTTATATTTAAAGGCGGCAGGTAGCCTGGTCTTGTTTGTGAAATGTGGTCTAAAAGCAGGGTCCCTGAACCTCGCCTCTCCAGAATCCCAGGATGTCTCTTGCCTGTAGCGCTCAGAGAGCCAGTTGGCAAATTGTCCAGAGACTCTCTAGAACTGGTTAGCACAGATAATGGGGAAGAGATCATTTTTTTCCTCTCCAGAAATGTTTTGCTTTCATCAGTTGCTGTTTGCTTTGAGCAGATTGTGAGTTGCGAGTCAGAATTATAGTGATCAATGCCCAAGTTTCTTTTCTGGACAATGCTCCGTAAACTTGAAACAGAAATTGATTGTATTGAATCTGGATCCTGGTCCACAGGAATTGTGTTATTACGACATAGGCCAGACTGAAGGGACTTGGAGTGTATTTCATCACAGGAAAATTTTCTTGGTGCAGTTAAAGCTGAAGCTTGATCTAAGGTTTTTAATAAAGCTGCAGCATCTTTTACATCAATACTTTGATGTCTGGTGAAAAGTCGCTTGGGTAGAGATAGGCCATTGATTCTAAGGGATAGGTCTTCTTCTGTGGTCAGGTTCTGCGCATCTTCATGAAATGAAGATGTTTTGTGCTGAGATAAGAGTGAAGAAGGAATGGCCAGCCAAGGTTCAGAGTGCAACCTTTGCAGCTGGGGAAACTTGGCCCCAGGTCGTGGTTGGCTGGACTTCCTAGTTGGAGAAGCTGGTTCGGAGGAACCTTTACCACTGAAGAGGTGAGCTGGGTCTCTGAAGCTAAAAACATGCTTATCTTCCACTGTTTTGTTTGTGAGGTGAGGTGATGATGTTTTAAGCTCGATATCTGAGGGTGAGGTGCAAGGGATTGGTGAATGTCGATCTTCAATATCTGGAGAAGGAGGAACATTTAGATACTGCTTAGTTGTCTGCCTGCCAGAGGGTGATTTGTCTGTTGTGATGATAATTACTTCTTTTCCTCTTGCCTTGCAGGCATCCAGCAGAACTTTAAGGGTTTCCTTGTCATCAGAGTTTACAGTATAAACCAGTGCAGAACCACCTGAATGATCTTCCAGACTCGGGTCGGCGCCATTTTTCAGCAGCAATGCTGCGACCTCAGCACCAGCCTGCTCTATGCATGCATGCATTAAAGCAGTCTTTCCTGATTTGTCTTGAATATTAGGATCAGCATGATTTTCCAGAAGATATTTCACCATTTTCACTTTGCTGATGCTTTGTTGGTCCACATGTTTTGTCTTACAAGCAATCATTAGTGGAGTTTCCCCTCGCTCGTTGCTCTCATTGATGTAAGCCCCGCCTTCCAGCAATAGTCTGGTGAGGCGCAGTCTGCTCAGATAGACCGCTTTTAACAGAGAGTTACCATCTGTGCGCACTTCCATGGCTTCGTCCATCTCCCAGGGACCGGTAACTGATTAAAAGTTTCTAAATCTGACACTCCGTTACACTGCAATGACAAAAGAAAAGTATTTCAACAAGAAAAACTTCTCACATCACACGTGACAAATCTACATGTTGCTAATTTTAATAGTTCTTTACCACCCTGGTTAAAGCTGGCAAATTTGCAAGTTTGGAAAGAAAGCTTATTGTATGCCAAACTATAGAGCACCAGCCGAATGCTACTGCTCAGGAAATGGTGAGACCCGCATTTAATATGTAAACGTAGGACTTAGGTATACTTAGGCCTGGAAAAAACTTTTTTTTACCTGTTAATTTCAGAGATTATTTTTTAAACTCATAATTTATTTCCCCAAATTGTTACTTTTAACTTCATTTAAAGCAAATTTATATCATAAAGTAATAACATACAACTTTATCATAGACAGGAGCAATAACAGGCCAGTAATGATCAGGTATGTCAAAATGAAAGATTAAAGATGGGCAGACAAAGATGGACGGACCTGTTGCTGTTGCTTGCAAGTTGGCTTGCCTTGCTTTAAAGTAAAGAAAATATGCAAAGTAACTTGCACCAGGATAGCTGGCTATAGGTAATTCCAGCTGCGGTAATATTTATTGTAAGAAAATAGCTACATTTTCTGCTTTTGAGAGATCTAGAGAATAATATCATCTAGCCCTGGTCAAATTACAATAATAAATTTGTAACATACTTTGATGAAATGATTTGCTATATATATCCTTAACCTTCGAGACACACGACAACGCAAAATCGTCGAGCAGAAACTGATAGCCAAGTTCCGCACCCATGAGGACGGCCTCAACCGGGATCTTGGGTTCATGTCACACTACATGTAACCCCACCTGACGTAGAGTCATCCAGACTCGAGTCGTCGTTGGCTTGTTCTCTCTACACAGATGCGGCCGGACCTGCTGTGATTTCCAGCAAAAAAAGTTGTTTGTTTTCCATACAGACCCCAGCATCTGCCACATTTGACCCCTTGTGACCCCACCTCATTGTCTTTGAGGTAATGTTTTCCTGACTGACCTGTTTGGACACCATCCACACCTGTGATTGCCGTGATTATCTCTCTGCCGAGGTGTGATAAAGGGCAGTTAGAAAGATTAACTGTAATCATCTGGCAGTGTTCTCTGACTATATATGCTGTGCCTATATGCATCTCTTCACTTCACCTGACGAAGGAGCAGCGCTCCGAAAGCTTGTGATTTCAAATAAAGCTGTTGGACTATAACCTGGTGTTGTGCGACTTCTCACATTTGTCCACCCCAGTCCAACACCGGCATCTCCACATCATCTTCACTCCACAAGCATTAATGACCTCATACTGTGCATGAAACTTTCATAAGCAGGTAGTTTAATAGATCATCTCAATAGGCTTTCATATAAATATATACTTTATTTAAAACTGATTAATGAATTGAATGTTAGATAAAAACAAGTGCAGAATTTTGAAAATGTACAATCACTAAGAATAAGCAAAGTTTCAGTGATGGGTTTGATCCCACCATCCTTCTTGTGGAGAGGTAAGTGGGGTTTCTTTGAAGTCAAGGTGTATCATGGAAGTTCAGAATCAAGTTAACCCTTTGTGACAGATCTGATGATCCTGAACCAGGCAAATCTGGATTACTCCAGGGAACTGTAGATGATTGACAAGCCATCTTGGAAAACGTGGAGCAGTGGAACTGTCAGGGTTTCCCACTTGCCTTTAGATAAGCATGTATACCAAAGCCTTAATGTGGGATGGTCCTCTCTGGACAAACAGTAGAAAGCTTGCCACAGTTCTCTGTACTGGTAATCTGCATAGTTCTAGCTGGTTAAACTCCAGCAGTACAATTGCACATACTTGGGGGTCCCAAACCCTTGCCTCTACCAACCTGTGCTTAAACTCTCTGGACTTAGGTAAGTGAGGTGTGTCCTAATGTGGAGAGTGTGTGCACTCTATATAGGGCAAACAGAAACTTTATGGCCCTGCAGTTTCTTGTGGGTTCTCCTGATATCCTGTCAAAGCTTTGGCAGGCGACTGACAGAACCACCCCCCACCCCCACCACCCCCCGCCCCCAGAAAAACAGCTGCGAACAGTCAGTTACACTGTTTCTCTGGGGCTTCTGCTGATCTCTCACTGAAGTTACAGTGGGAGATTGGACCAACCGCATGGAAATTCAGGGCCTGAAAGTGTAAATTTCTTAGTAGTTTGGTTCAGAGATGCTTAAACAGGGTGATGGGTTTCCACACGTCAGACACTAGTATCAGTTCAAGTCTGTAAATATTATGCCTATGTCATTTTTAAATTTATTGCCCATCCCTAACTGCCCTTGAGAAAGTGGTGGTGAGCCGCCTTCTTGAACCACTGCAGTCCGTGTGATGAAGGTATTCCCACAGACCTGACTTTGTCGTAGCGATTTGGAAGGGCAGTTAAGAGTCAACCACATTGCTGTGGGTCTGGAGTTACATATAGGCCAGACCAGGTAAGGATGGCAGGTTTCCTTCCCTAAAGGACATTAGTGAACCAGATGGGTTTTTACGGCAATCCGGTAGTTTCATGGTCACCATTACTGATACTAGCTTTTTATTCCAGATTTATTTAATTAACTGAATTTAAATCCACCAGCTGCCATGGTGGGATTTGAACTCATGTCTGCAGTTTATTAGTCCAGGTCTCTGGATTACTAACCACTATGCTACCGTACCCCATTATCATTATCACTCAGTGCACAATGAAAAGGCTACAGGAATAACGTTAATGTGCTTGTTCGAAACAAATTTCTACTACTAGTTCCATTGACCTTTCTAATATCTGCCTTGAAGTGTGAATAGACTGTTTTCTGTTCATTGGGATATATTGTAAAATAATTTCAAGTGACAGATGCTAATAGTTTTAAAAGCAAGTAGAAGAGGATAATGGTAACCATCATGTGGTGTGGTACTGAGTCATACATATCAAGTTTGAGTCTTGCCTTCTGGTGAGTCAGTTAATCTCAGTTGGGTGTTGGGCGATGACTACAATTGGTCTCAGTATCTCTGAGCTGGGAGGGGAAATGTTGGCCTTGTATGCTGGTGGGAGTATGGTAGCATACTGGTTATGTTACTAGACTAATAATCCAGAGACTGTGGCCACAATTTTGCTGACCTCGGCGGGTCCATGGCGGGTGATGTTAGTGGCGGGTCCTGACCCGGCTGCTGGCTCAAGCCCGGCCTCTGAAATGAATTTCCCTTGATAGGGCTTGTTAAGCCCGCCCAGCGCGTTTCCTGGCCAATTAGAGGAAGCGGGTCTGGTGACGTCATTTGATGCCACGTCATCAGCCGGTTTCCTTAAAGGGACCATGCCCAAATTTAGTTTGACATTTGTGCTGTCAGTGTTCTACAGCATTGAAGTGCTGCAAATACTGACAAGCACTGCACAGAGGTGCACGGCTGCACCCAGGTTCGCCCATGACTCCCTCTACATGCTAATGGAGGGAGTCACAGCACGCAGGGAGGTCCTCTTCCCTTCTGATGGGTGGAAGAGACCTCCCCAGGACACCAACACAGCACAAGCAGGGATGTTGTCAGGAGGACCTGGGTGCAGTGCCGCAAACGTTTCAATGATCTCAGTAGATCACGAAACATTAGTACAAAGCCACACTCAACCTCATCCTGCTGTGCCTCTCATCACATCCCCATCACTCTGTCTTCCCTACCCTACTCCTGCACATCCTTACTCACACCAACTAACCTTGCACCTCCACACATCCCTCTCTATCTATATTATCACATCCCCATCTCACTAACCACCCGTCACACTCACCCTCATCCTAGTGCAATCATACCAACTAACAACACACAAGGGTAGGCACTTGGGTGTTTTATGCAATGTTCAGTTAATGTGGTGTCAAACATTGAAACCTTTATTTTCAACACTGAAATGGACAGATTTGTGTGCACCTTTGGAAATGGCTTAGTGAGTCGCAGTGAATGGTGAGACATAACGGTACCCCCCGTAATGGTGATGAGTGTGAAAGGAATGGCTCGGGCATTGTAGGGATGCTTTATGGTGTTGGTGTGGGGTGGTGTCAACTTGGCACATCATGTGGCAGCCAGGGTGTACAGCGTCAAGTGAAGTAAATCTGGCCATGGTGAGGCCATCCCTGGCCTCCCGCACAGCAATGTGGTCGGGTGCTGATGCCCTCTGTCCTGTGCAGCATCAGGTGATTGCGGAGAAGGTTGGTGGTGTTGTTCTTGGTGCTGCTGGTGTGCCTGGTGCTGCTGGTGTTGGTGCTGATCATGGTGGGATTCTGAGGACCAAGGTGAGAGTGTATAAAGGGCCCCCATGCTGATGGAATAGATGGCAGGTGAAGTAGAGATGACAGAAGCGATCTGTCAATGGTGAGAGAGGTAATGAGGTCAGACTGGATGGAGACTTGTGTAAAGACTTGCAGCATGGTGAATCTGTAGTGGAAATGCAGTGAGGAAGAGCTTGTGGCTGAGGGAAGATATCTCTGTAAGGTGGGAGCTTTTACTTGACATTTGAAGCTGTCAACTCATCAGCTGATTCAATGGCCACTGACCTCCCGCCTCAGCTTCACAGACGAGGTCTAGCAACAGCGTGAAACCCATGGACGAGCTGTCTAATTCAAAAGGCCAGTTTAAAACCATTGTTAAGTGACTGTAAACAAGCCACTAATCATTTAAATTGGCTCCCCCGCCGCTGCGTGTTGGGTCTGCTCAGCACTGACAGACCTGACATTTGGTAAAGGCGTGTGGTGGTGGGTTCACAGTGGGGTCTGGACCCGCTGGGGAAAAAAAACACTTTCCCACCCGACCCGCCACCGACCGCGCCCACTGACCCCCCGGAAAATCTCGGCCTGTGAGCTCAAATCCCACCGTGAGAATTTGAATTCAGTTTTAAAAAACAAAATCTGGAAATAAAAACTGGTATCAGTAAAAGTGACCATGAAGCTGGCTCACTAATTTCCTTAAACTAACCATCCTTGCCTGGTCTGACCTATATGTCACTAGTATCACTGGATACAAAACAGAAACCAGAGAGTACGGGTTATGGCTAGGTACTCAGACTGGCAAAAGGTGGGAAGTGGTGTTCCACAGGGATCGGTGCTGTGACCACTGTTCACAATTTACATTAACAATTTAGTCTCTGGAATCAGAAGTAGAATTTCAAAATTTGCGGACAACACCAAATTGGGGGGTGTAGTGAACACAAAGGAAAAATGTGACAAAATACAAGAGGACATTAATAAACTTGCAGAATGGGTGTGTAATTGGCAATTGAATTTCAACATAGATAAGTGGTGCATTTTGGTAGGAAAAATAAAGAGACCATGTACTGCTTGAATAATAAGAGTTTAAATGGGGTAGAGGAGCAAAGGGATCTGGGGGTACAGATACACAAGTCAATAATGAGTTCCTCAGAGCAGTGTCCTAGGCCCAACCATCTTCAGCTGCTTCATCAATGACCTTCTCTCCAACATAAGGTCAGAAATGGGGATGTTCGCTGATGACTGCACAGTGTTCAGCGCCATTCACAACTCCTCAGATAATGAAGCAGTCCATGCCCGCATGCAACAAGACCTGGACGACATTCAGGCTTGGGCTGATAAGTGACAGGTAACATTTGCACCACAGAAGCGCCAGGCAATGACTATCTCCAACAAGCGAGAGTCTAACCACTTCCCCTTGACATTCAATGGCATTACCATCGCCAAATCCCCCACCATCAACATCCTGGGGGTCACCATTGACCAGAAACTTAACTGGACCAGCTACATAAATACTGTGGCAACAAGAGCTGGTCAGAGGCTAGGTATTCTGCGGCGAGTATCTCACCTCCTGACTCCCCAAAGCCTTTCCACCATCTACAAGGCACAAGTCAGGAGTGTGATGGAATACTCTCCACTTGCCTGGATGAGTGCAGCTCCAACAACACTCAAGAAGCTCGACACCATCCATAACAAAGCAGCCCGCTTGATTGGCACCCCATCCACCACCTTAAACATTCACTCCCTCCACCACTGGCGTACCGTGGCTGCAGTGTGTACCATCTACAAGATGTACTGCAGCAACTCGCCAAGGCTTCTTCGGCAGCACCTCCCAAACCCGCGACCTCTTCCACCTAGAAGGACAAGGGCAGCAGGCGCATGGAAACACCACCACCTCCAAGTTCCCCTCCAAGTCACACACCATCCTGACTTAGAAGTATATCGCCGTTCCTTCATCGTCGCTGGGTCAAAATCCTGGAACTCCCTCCCTAACAGCACTGTGGGAGTACCTTCACCACACGGACTGCAGCGGTTCAAGAAGGCGGCTCACCACCACCTTCTCAAGGGCAACTAGGGATGGGCAATAAATGCTGGCCTTGCCAGCGATGTCGAGATCCCATAAGCGAATAAAAAAATAAAAAATAAAAAAATAAAAGTACTGACACAGGTTAATAAGGCCTTAAAAAGGAAAACCAAGCACTGGGGTTCATTTCTAGAGGGATAGAATCGAAAAGCAAAGAAGTTATGTTAAACTTACATCAAACCTTGGTTAGACCACACTTGGAGTACTGTGAACAGTCTGGTCTCCATATTAAAAAAAAGATATAGAGGCACTGGAGAAAGTGCAAAAAAGATTTACAAGGATGATACCAGAACTGAGAGTTATAACTATCAGGAAAGGCTAAGCAGGCTGGGCTCTTTTCTCTAGAAAAGAGAAGGCGGAGGGGTGACTTGACAGAGGTCTTTAAGATGATGAAAGGGTTTGATAGGGTAGATGTAGAGAAAATATTTCCACTTGTGGGGGAGTCCAAAACTAGAGGTCATAAATATAAGATAGTCACTAATAAATCCAATAGGGAATTCAGGAGGAACCTCTTTACCCAAAGAGTGGTGAGAATGTGGAACTCGCTACCACAGGGAGTAGTTGAGGCAAATAGCATAGATGCATTTAAGGGGAAGCTAGATAAGCACATGAGGGAGAAAGGACTAGAAGGATACGCTGATAGGGTTAAATGAAGAGGGGTGGGAGGAGGCTCGTGTAAAGCATAAATGCCGGCATAGACCAGTTGGGCCGAATGGCCTGTTTTTGTGCTGTAGACTCGATATATATGTGACTCCAGCCCCACACCAGTGTGGTTGACTCTTAACTGCCTTCAGAAGTGGCTTATCAAGACATTCAGTTGGGCAACTAAGGGATGGGCAATAAATGGCAGGCTTGCCAGCAACGCTCACATCCTGAGAATGAATTTAAAAAAGGAAGGGTGACATTGCTGAAAATCATGTACTGGCAGAGAGACTGAATTGAAAGTCTGTGACGAGGACTATCTCCACTAATGAACCCTTCCTGCTCACCAACTTAGTTTTACAAAAGAGCTCCTGTGCATGATTGGTCCCAGGAACGTGCTGTACATTTCCTCCACTGAAGCTGGACTGCCATCTGTCAGTCTTCTGCCAGCACTCATTACCTTTCCATGGCCCTATCCAACAAACACTGTCCATATAAAACGATATATTTTTATTGTGTGCTATGGTCAAAGCTCCACGCCCATATTTCCCCTTGAGGACCTTTTAAGGTGTACCTACCCTACATCTTAGCCTAAGGCTCTCCCTGAGGGGAAGGAGCAATTGCAGTGTCAGGTTGAGGTTGTGATGCGGAGATGCCGGTGTTGGACTGGGGTGGACATAAATGAGAAGTCGCACAACACCAGGTTATAGTCCAACAGTTTTATTTAAAATTACGAGCTTTCGGAGCTCCGCTCCTTCTTCAGGTACAGGTAAAGTGAGGGAACACAAATCGATTACACCGTATATAAACACAGAGAACAATGTGTCTGCAGAAATACAATCTGTTAGGGAGGCATTACATCAAAGACACAGCAGAGTACAGCTAAGACAATGAGGTGGGCCACAGGGGGTCCAACGTGTCAAATGCTGCAGTTACAGAAACTGATAGCCAAGTTCCGCACCCATGAGGATGGCCTCAACAGGGATCTCGGGTTCATGTCACGCTGCAGAACGTGACTCGACATCGTTGTCTGTTTTTCCAGTTTTTAAAAAAAAAGTTAAAAGCTTAACTGCAGACTGCAGCATTTGACACGTTGGACCCCCTGTGACCCACCTCATTGTCTTAGCTGTACTTTGCTGTGTCTTTGATGTAATGCCTCCCTAACAGATTGTATCTCTGCAGACACATTGTTCTCTGTATTTATATACGGTGTAATCGATTTTACCTGTACCTGAAGAAGGAGCGGAGCTCCGAAAGCTCGTAATTTTAAATAAAACTGTTGGACTATAACCTGGTGTTGTGCGACTTCTCAAGGTTGAGGTTGGTTAGTGCACTCCTGTTGACATGGTCGTGGCCTTGAACCTCTGGGTGCAGGCTCATGCCATGTCCATGCAACAGCTGCAACCATGCCCAACAACAACTGCCACCGCCTGTCCACCTCAGGCATTTCCTCAATACTTTGAGGGGCTTGGCTAGAGTGGAAGGATGTGCAACTTTCTTGCGAAGAAGCCGTTTCTTCCGACCATTCTTCTGCCACTCCCCAGGGGTTGACACCTCAGTTCAATAGCCAGCAGGCTGCATGAGAGCAGTCAATAGGATGTCTCCAATGTGGGCAAAGCCTGGTGCCACTGCTGTTCCAGGCTGTTCCAGGAATGAGTTGATAACATCCTTTTAAGTGGGCTATGCTATAAAATCCACTGTTACACACTCGCAAAGCAAAAGCTAGTTTTTCTGTTTGAAACACACACAGAGGCAGAAGCTTTGAAATGATCTCTGCAGGAGCTTTTTGAATTCTAAAGATCTTTAGATCAATGATTTTTTTTTAAACTCTGATCTAAGGTAAAGAACTAACAGCCTAAAATGGGGAGGGGGAAATAAAAGATAAAAATAATGCAGAAACAGAAATAGATGCTGTGGGGGGTAACCTGAATAAAATGATGCTGGATGAAATGGTGAATAAAGTGGGCCAACATCCAAGGCATTTGCTTTAAGCAGATTATCTGAGCTTTGCTAATGTGTGTTTGATTTTCCTGTTTTTGTTTCACATAATAGAGTCCCTGGTCCTGTACTATGTAAATACAGATAAGTGTTAAGGTTGGTCCCAATGAGGCAAAGTACACTGTGATTATTTGCACAGGGCCTTCTGTGTCCTTCTGCGCATGTGCACCGTATGGGGGTGGAGCATAAACACCATCCCGCTCCCACCGGAACCGCGCATGCGCATTCGACGTTGCGCTGCGCATGGCACTGGAGGGCCCTTGTCCCCCTATGTGGGGCAGGCTGACGGGTGCAGGCCTGAGCAGTAGGCCGCTGCCTCGGGTTGGGAGTCTGGGGGCTGGATTTTATCAATGGGGACGCGTTGGGGGCGGGACTGCTGGTTGTTGGGTTTCAGTCCCGCCCCCAACGACGTCTGGCCAACCCACGCTATTTTCCCTTGAATAACCTTGTTAAGTCCGCCCTGCAGGCTTAGCTGGCCAATTAAGGGAAAGCCGCTGACAGAGGACGTCAGCGTATGACGTTTCATCTGTCAAAAATTTTTGACAGATGAATTGTCATCGTTTGACAGCTTTGAGAAGCTGACAATCTCTGACAATCTCTGTTCTAAGGTCAGTCCTTGTACTGAAGACTCACCAAAACCTCTTTCCTGAGCAGAAAGCAGATGGCTGTTGCATCTGAGAATGCAGCAGCCATTCTGTCATCTCTGCTGTGGAGATGAGGCAC
The DNA here is from genome assembly GCA_030390025.1 of Squalus acanthias. NCBI lineage: Eukaryota > Metazoa > Chordata > Chondrichthyes > Squaliformes > Squalidae > Squalus > Squalus acanthias. Next base: position 149,627,162 of record CM059425.1, read on the forward strand.
CTCCGGATCCCCGAGGGTTGAAGCCTGCAGGAAGAAGCAAAGGTAAGGAAACTTTTTCTACCATTTTTCACTCACCTCTCATACTTACCTCTCCACACTTGCACCCATCACTCACCTCCACAGCGCACTTTTCGATCCCTCTCACCCCCGCAGACCCACTGCTCGCTTCGCTGACCCTGGTGAGGTTCGTAGCCGTCGAGAAGCCCGCACTTGTGTGGGTAAAATGGGGATAAGCTTCTTAACTGCCTGTTAACAGACAGTTAATTGGCTCTAATCCCCTTCCCGCCTCGAGGAGACGGGTCCCTGCGTGAGTTGGTGACCCGCCTCCCGGAAAGATGGCACGAAGGTGGGTTGGGAGTGGGGTTGGTACCCGCTCCCAGTTTCTGCCATTTTCCCGGCAGTCCTGCCTCCATACCTGCCTCCCCAGGGCTGGGAAAATTCCCCCCAATGTGTGGGGACCAGACTCAGGCTCCGCAGCCGCGGGGCCGGGGCTTCAAGACGCCAGGCTGAAGTTTTGGCCTGTTTGTGCTGCACATGTTTGGGGAGAAGGTCAGGAGATCGGAGTGGGGAGAGGACAGGGGATCGGGGGGGAGGGGGGAGAGAGGAGAGGAGCTTGGGGAGGGGGCAGAGAGGAGCTCAGAGGAGCTGGGAGGGGGCAGAGAGGAGCTCGGGGGGGCAGAGAGGAGCTTGGGGGGGGAGAGAGAGGAGCTCAGAGGGGGAGGAGGAGCTGGGAGAGGGGAGAGAGGAGCTCGGGGGGGAAGAGGAGCTCAGAGGGAGGAGAGAGGAGCTCGGTGGGGGGGAGAGAGAGTCTCAGAGGGGGGAGGAGAGAAGAGCTCGGAGGAGGGGGAGATAAGAGGAGCTTGGAGCGGGGAGGAGAGAAGGTCAGGAGCTCGGTGGGGGAGTAGAAGGTCAGGAACTTGGGGGGAGAAGGTCAGGAGCTCGGGGGCCAGGAGTAAGTCAGGAACTCGGGGAGGAGAAGGTCAGGAACTTGGGGCGGGCATTAGAGCACAGAGAGAATAGTGGGGATGGGGGAAGAATGTGATCCAGATCTAAAGGGCGGGAGGGAATGAGAACAAGAACATGATTCAGATGGGACGATGGATCACTTTCTCCCTGTTTTGTTAGACGTGGATCACATTCTTCCAACCGGATGAATTAGTGAATCCCTTCTCACACACTGAGCAGATGAATGGCCTCTCCCCAGTGTGAACTCGCTGGTGTGTCAGAAGGTTGGATACACACACAGACCCCAAACACATGGACCCCACAGACACAGACCCCACACAGGCACCCCACACATGCACTCCACACACGCACCCCACACACGCACCCCACACATGCACCCCACACATGCACCCCACACACGCACCCCACACATGCACCCCACACACACACGGACCCCACATTCTGAATTAAAGAATTTTTTATCAATTCCAGAAGGAAAAAAACATAAAACTCCAAAGAAGTAACTAACCCACTAACTAGAGTATAAAGCCTTTTATTCTACCACCCATGGACAACTATAATTATAATTGCAGAACACTACATAACAGGATCTTCACAAAGCTAACTACACTTCCACTTTCTGTAGGCTGCCTGACAAGACTGGATCAAATTACACATTGCAGCGTACTCTACAGCAGGCAGGATCAAATTATACTTTCCAGACAAACTGTTGGGTGTGTCTTGTCCTCCAAGGGGACCAATCAGAAATCTGGCCCAACCCGCTGGAGTCGCAAATAAACACAGCCAGCAAAGTATTATAGGTAAAATGTTACTGCAGATTTGCATGTACTTACTGCAAAACTAGCCTTTTTAGTTTGATATATGGCATCAAAGTTCCTGTTAAGCTGTACGGCCGTCAGGAGCTCCTGCGCAACCGACGCACCGGCTTTTAAATGTGCGGGAATTTGAATGGGCCGCGCAGCCCGTTAAAGGGGCCGCACACCAAAAAATTTTTTAGAGGGAATATTGTATGGCATCCCTGGCTTCCAGCATTGCTGAGAATGTAACCTATTTTAATAATCTATTTTACTCATTTAAATGTATTTTCATATGCCAATTTTGAGTGGATGTATTATGGGCCCACCTCAATAGTACTGGGATTTACGATAGAGCCGTAAAGGGCAGAGTCCAGTTCCACCAGGGATCTGTTCTTTTTCGTCCCCCACTAACAGCACGCCAAAAAACTGTCCTCACGGACACAGGAATTTTGGGGATATCATGCTCCTCACACTTCAGATGCCACAGTTCAGCACCACGCTTCAAGGTGTCAGAAGTACAAAAAAGAGAAAGAAATCTGCTGGGTTTACTGACCTTGATAACGTGTCCACGGCTCAAAGGTGGGGACCAGGGATTTATAAGCAACTGCCAAATTACCTTAAAGTGACAGGTCAGATCAAACACAGCTCCAATTTAGCAGCTAAATATCAGAACCATTCTGTAAACCTCAATGTGAGCAATTCCATGGCAGATTTTTAAAAATTCGTTCCTGGGATGTGGGCATCGCTGGCAAGGCCAACATTTATTGCCCATCCCTAATTTGCCTTGAGAAGGTGGTGGTGAGCCGCCTTCTTGAATCTCTGCAGTCCGTGTGGTGAAGGTACTCCCACAATGCTGTTAGGGAGGGAGTTCCAGTATTTTGACCCAGCGACAATGAAGGAACGGCGATATACTTCCAAATCGGGATGGTGTGTAACGTAGAGAGGAAGTTGGAGGTGGTGGTGTTCCCATGCCTTCTAGGTGGAAGAGGTCGCGGGTTTGGGAGGTGCTGTCGAAGAAGCCTTGGCGCGTTGCTGCAGTGGATCTTGTAGATGGTACACACTGCAGCCATGGTACGCCCGTGGTAGAGGGAGTGAATGTTTAAGGTGGTGGATGGGATGGCAATCAAGCGGCCTGCTTTGTCCTGGATGGTGTCAAGCTTCTTGAGTGTTGTTGGAGCTTCACTCATCCAGGCAAGTGGAGAGTATTCCATCACACTCCTTACTTGTGCCTTGTAGATGGTGGAAAGGCTTTGGGGAGTCAGGAGGTGAAACACTCGCCGCAGAATACCCAGCCTCTGACCTGCTGTCATGGCTAGAGTATTTATGTGGCTGGTCCAGTTAAGTTTCTGGTCAATGGTGGTTCCCAGGATGTTGATGTGGGGGATTCGGCGATGGTAATGCCGTTGATTGTCAAGGGCGGTGGTTAGGCGCTCGCTTGTTGGAGATATTGGGCCGAAAATTGATCCCGGGACGTGAGAGTACGCACTGCATACTCTCGCGTATTCCCACTCCAATTGCCGGTTTTCTGCATGCCCTGCGCATGCGCTGAAAACCGGCAATTGCTCTTCCGAAAAGGGGGCGGGGCCGGAGTGCATCGCGTGCGCGCTACAGGCTGCGCGCACGCTGTGCACTTCATGCTTTGGACGCGCAGGTAAGTACTGAAGATTTTGGAAATGTAAAAAGGAGGAGTAAGACCCGCTTTTAAGAAGGTAAGTAGTGAATTAAGTATTTTTTTGAATTTTTTTTTACAGGTATATCTTTTTTATAGACTTTAAAGACAGGTAAGTTTATTTTTATAACTTTTTAAAAGATTTTAAATTTTTTCAAAAATTTAATTTTTTATTTAAAATGGTTAATTTAATTAACTATACTTATTTTATTAATGTGATGGGTTTTTTTTTAAATTTAATTGAGGTTTAGCTGTTATTTTGGGGGGGTGTAAGATTCATAAGTCTCTCAGCCATGCTGTGAGACTTATGAATGGAAGATGGTGTGCTGCCATTGGCTCTAACTGAGTCACGTGATCCCACAGCTCGCACGAATTAACTACGCCGCTGGGATACGCAAGCCCAGCACAGCTGATGTCTGGAACATCAATTTCGTGCGAGCTGGATCAGAAAAAGCATAAGCGAGGTGAGACATCGCGGGAAAGGCTTACCCCCGCGGGAACAGAGCGAGATCAATTTCTGGGCCAATCATTGCCTAGCACTTGTGTGGTGCGAATGTTACTTGCCACTTATCAGCCCAAGCCTGAATGTCGTCCAGGCATAGACTGCTTCATTATCTGAGGAGTTGCGAATGGAACTGAACACTGTGCAGTCATCAGCGAACATCCCCACTTCTGACCTTATGATGGAGGGAAGGTCATTGATGAAGCAGCTGAAGATGGTTGGGCCTCAGACACTGCCCTGAGCAACTCCTGCAGCGATGTCCTGGGGCTGAGATGATTGGACTCCAATCATCTTCCTTTGTGCTAGGTATGACTCCAGCCAGTGGAGAGTTTTCCCCCTGATTCCCATTGACTTTACAGGGTTGACTGTGCTGGGTTTGCTGCTGTCGTGTCCGAAGTCGGCGCCGAGGTCGAAGCCGGGTGGTACGTCCGGTTTTATTCTTATTATTGTTTCTCGTAGTGGTTTGTTACAACTGAGTGGCTTGCTAGGCCATTTCAGAGGGCAGTTAAGAGTCAACCACATTGCTTTGGGTCTGGAGTCACATGTAGGCCAAACCAGGTAAGGATGGCAGATTTCCTTCCCTAAAGGACATTAGTGAACCAGATGGGTTTTTACAACAATCCGAGAGTTTTTGGTCACCATTACTGATACTAGCTTTTTATTCCAGATTTATTTAATGAACTGAATTTAAATTCCCAAGCTGCCGTGGTGGGATTTGAACTCACGTCTCTGGATCATTGACTATAGCGTGACTGCCATGCCCACCTGAAGAGGCTGGCCCGAGGACCTCATCTTCATTATCATGGTGAGCTCGAGAGGCAGCTCACTGCTCCTTGTGGGACCAATTTGGGCCTGCCTTGCTGCCAGTGACCTTCAGGTAAATCATGGGCGGCCTGCAGTAGTGCTGTGGAGCTGGGAGGAGCACTCTTGCTCCCCTTGGCTCCACATAAATGTAAGCAAAAAACGGATTTACTGACTTTTTTTCTGTGGCCTCCAACGGTCCCTATTTAGGTCGTTGTAAAACTGGAAAAACTAGTCGAAGCATGCATGGTACAGGACCCTGCTTTGCATATTTAAATTGGGACAACACTGCTTTCAGGCGGCCGTCAGGGATGCTTAAAAATGGCAAGGACCAATCTGGTGATGGCCGTGCCAGTGGTGCAGATCGGGTGGAGGACCTTGTGCCCACAAATTGGTATACGTTGCGCCCATTTTATGGCCGATAAATGGCTGCAACGCATACCAATTTCTCCCCCAATAATGGCTATTTCTCCCCCAAACATGAGATTGAGCTGGCCCATGGCATAGGTTTGCCTATGCCAGCAGCTTGTTTGATCTAATTTGAATAATCTACTGGTACTGTACTGCTGCACAATGATGACATCATGGCTGCTTGCTGCTTGACTGTCACTGCTATGCATAATCTGAACAATGACTGAGTATAAATCCTTTCTGTTCACATAAGCTATGGGGTTGATATAAAAACTCCTGATGCCCACATAAATGCCATCTCGAGGGAACTTTGCCATCCAATTAAAGTCATGTGCTCTGTCCAGCTGACGCTTCCTTTTCTCAGGCAATAGTGACGAAGGGCCCCCGCAAACAGCATTTGTCACTTCCCTGACACATGTGAACTGCAGACTGCCTGATGTGGCACGTACTACTGTGGCGAATTGGAAGCATATAATGGCATGAAAGCTTCTTACTGTAGTAAGCTTTCCTGCTATGGAAAGAGCCATTCCTGTTCTAGATGTTGTCTGGAGGTTATAAGAACATAAGAAATAAGAGCAGGAGTAGGCCATACGGCCCCTCGAGCCTGCTCCGCCATTCAATAAGATCATGGCTGATCATCGACCTCAACTCCACTTTCCCGCCCGATCTCCATATCCCTTGATTCCCCTAGAGTCCAAAAATCTATCTCAGCCTTGAATATACTCAAAGACTCAGCATTCACAGCAGAGAATTCCATAGATTCACAACCCTCTGAGTGAAGAAATTCCTCCTCATCTCAGTCTTAAATAGCCTCCTTATCCTGAGACTATGCCCCCTAGTTCTAGACACTCCAGCCAGGGGAAACAACCTCTCAGCATCTACCCTGTCAATCCCCTTCAGAATCTTGTATGTTTCAATGAGATCACCTCTCATTCTTCTAAACTCCAGAGAGTATAGGCCCATTCTACACAATCTCTCATCATAGAACAGCCCTTTCATCCCAGGAATCAATCTAGTGAACCTTCGTTGCACCGCCTCCAAGGCAAGTATATCCTTCCTTAGATAAGGAGACCAAAACTGTGCACAGTACTCCAGGTGTGGTGTCACCAAGGCCCTGTACAATTGAAGCAAGACTTCCTTACTCTTATACTCTTATCTTGCATCAGATGGTACAACGTCGTGGCAGCCGCTGTTGTGAAGGTAAGGTTGGTATGATCGGTATAATCTGGTCATGGGGAATCACCGAGATCATACATAGCCCATGAGCTGCCTGTGCACCTAACGATGATGTGCCCTCATGAATATGTCCTCATCCTCCCAGTCAGCAGCGCAATTGCAATGCTCCAGATGATCCCCATCCACCCAATGGCCAAGACTGCTTTGTTTATGCTTTATCAATAAAGGATGGTTGTAATTAACTACCTCTTTAGTAAATTATTATTCTGATTTATTAGCCAATATGTTCGAAATACATAAGAGCTAACTTTTAAGCTTTGTGTTTCACCATGGAGCAGAAAGATGATAAACAGTCCTTGTTGACAGAATAGCATACTCCAAGGCATTCAATGTAGGGACTATGCTATAGATTGACCCATTCAATGTCTCTGATTAATACTATTTGGGAAGCCTTTGAAAAAAATCACCCCCTACTGAAGTACTACTGCACTTCCATTTCCCTCACCAGCAGGCCATTGGTTGATTTAGGATGTCTAACATGCTGTATTTGAGTTTGTAGGTAGCATTTTCAGCCTTTGTATCACATTAGGATGTTCAGGTGGAATGGTTGAACAGACAGATCAGTGGTGCAATACCCACTGAAACGTTAAGAGGATGAAACCCCCTACAATGGTGTAGTAAGGGAGTTTGCTGGAGGGTTATCGCATGGTGCCATGAGGGAGTGCAGCAACAATTGTATTGCTGACCCACCTGAGTTTGGAGATTTAGCTGTACACTGTGGGAGTGGACTGAGCAGAGGCCAAGCACCTCCCAACAAAGGTTCCATAAATCAGTAGAAGGGGAGATTTTCTTTGCTCTGTGCCCAGGTGCACAGGATCACCTGGGTGAAGCGAATATCGGCAAATCGGGCAGGCTGGAGCGTACGGATGAAAAGGAACCTGCCCAATTTTCCTTCCATTTAAATTAGTGGAGCAAAATTGGGCAGATTGCTTTACAGGTGTGTGCTCTGAAAGTATCCCGTATGCCTTCTTAACCACCTTATCTACCTGTCCTGCTACCTTCAGGGATCTGTGGACATGCACTCCAAGGTCCCTCTGTTCCTCTACAGTTCTCAGTATCTTACCATTTATTGTGTTTTCCCTTGCCTTGTTAGCCCTCCTCAAATGCATTACCTCCCACTTCACAGAATCACAGAATCCCCACAGTGCAGATAGAGGCCATTTCGGCCCATCAAGCCTGCACCGACACACATCCCACCCTATCCCCGTAACCCCACGTATTTAATCCCCCTAACACTAAGGGTTAATTTATCATAGCCAAATCAACCTAACCCACACATCTTTGGACTGTGGGAGGAAACCGGAGGAAACCCACGCAGACAATGTGCAAACTCCACACAGACAGTCACCCGAGGCCGGATTCGAACCCGGGTCCCTGGCGCTGTGAGGCAACAGTGCTAACCACTATGCCACCGTGTTTGGATTGAATTCCATTTGCCACTTTTCTGCCCACCTGACCAGTCCATTGATATCTTCCTGCAGTCTACAGCTTTCTTCCTCACTATCAACCACACGGCCAATTTTTGTATCATCTGCAAACTTCTTAATCATACCCCCTACATTGAAGTCTAAATCATTGATATATACCACAAAAAGCAAGGGACCTAGTACTGAGCCCTGCAGAACCCCACTGGAAACATGATAGCGGGCTCAAAGCAGCTAGCTCATCAGCCCTGTAAACCATATTTGTTGCATGATCTAGGGAGTTACAGGGGAAACAATATATATTTTTTTTAAATGAAAAGAAAAGTGCAGTGTAGCAAATATGTGTTGCTATGGATCGTCGCACAGAGTGGCAGGACATGGGTGATCACTCAAATAATCCTCCACATGACAAATTTATAATCCTATGTCATCAGGAAAAGGACATGAGGAAGTTGTCTGTGGCGTTGAGAAAAGGCTACTGATTTTGTACGAATAGCAAACTAGAGATTGAGTTAGCCCATGGCACAGGCTCACTTGCATAAGCAGTTCAGAAAGCTGGTTGCACTGAAAGTCGTCCTTCCCCCTAATGTGAATAGGCTGCTGACACATGAAAAACCTGCGCAAGGTACTTAGCCGCTAGCACAGTTGGCTGCAGCTTGTCATAAAGCAGGTGTGTGGCAGTAAAATGGACAAACTGTTCACATTTGGCACAGGGGAGATATGTGGGCAACCCTGCTCCCTTTGATGTTGAAGAATCAGAGGTCCTGCCACAAGTGTGGCACCAAAGGAAGGTATCCTATTTGGAGCTTAAGGCCACTTTCCAGTAAAAACATAAGTGCAAGTCACATGGAGGGATATTGCTGACAGAGGCAATGTGGTTACTCTGATTCTTTGCTCCTGGCTACAAATGAGAAAGAAGTTTGCTTTTATCAGGAGGAAAGTGAAGGTGAGTGTGCTACTCACTTTTGCACACATTTCTTATGGGGCTCATCAAGCATGGCAAAAACTGATGTTGTTGAACTCCTGCACTCTCTGGGAGGTATAATTTAAAGCACTTTACACAATCATTGCTCTTTTAAACACACTCTTTCATTGTGCCAAATCTGGACTACACATTTTAATGATTAATTGCATTTATTTGATTTGTTTGTGTAGTGGGAAACCTTGTTTAATAGAGCTCAGTGTTTACAGCCATTGGAAATAATTGAATTGGGATTTCATTATACAATTTGAAAGTCACAGAGTAAATTCCAGTGGGAGTGAGAGAGGGCTTGTAAGAACACATCAAGAAATTAGAATGAGCTGAGCTAACTGTAATTTCTTACACTTTTATCATCCTCTCTTACATAGAATTAGATAGAATTTACAGCACAAAAACAGGCCTTGAACCCAACAGGTCTATGCTGATCTTTATGCTGCACACAAGTCTCCTCCCACCTTAATTCATCTCACGCTATTGACATATCCTTCTATTCCTTTCTCCCTCATGTACTTATTTAGCTTCCCCTTAAATGCATCAATGCTATTCGCCTCCGCCACTCCATGTGGGAGTGAGTTCCACATACTCACCACTCTCTTGAAGTTTCTCCTGAATTCCTTATTGAATTTATTAGTGACTATCTTATATTTATGATCGGATCGGACAAAGTCAACATGGATTTACAAAGGTAAATCATGCTTGACTAATCTACTGGAATTTTTTGAGGATGTAACTGGTAGAATAGATAAGGGAGAACCAGTGGATGTGGTGTATTTGGACTTTCAGAAGGCTTTCGATAAGGTCCCGCATAAGAGATTAGCGTGCAAAGTTAAAGCACATGTACTGACTTGGATAGAGAACTGGTTGGCAGACAGGAAGCAAAGAGTTGGAATAAACGGGTCTTTTTCCGAGTGGCAGGCAGTGACTAGTGGGGTACTGCAGGGATCGGTGCTAGGACCCCAGTTATTCACAATATATATTAATGATCTAGACGAGGGAACTAGATGTAATATCTCCAAGTTTGCAGACGACACAAAGCTGGGTGGGCGTGTGTGTTAACATAAGAACATAAGAAATAGGAGCAGGAGTAGGCCAATCGGCCCCTCGAGCCTGCTCCGCCATTCAATAAGATCATGGCTGATCTGATCCTAACCGCCAATCTACTATCTATCACAGAACCATCTCCTGCATCTAACAGAATTGCACACACGAAATAGGAGCAGAATCAGGCTACACAGTCCCTGGGCCCGCTCCACTACCCACAGGGCCATGACCGATCCGAACCTAGACTCATGTCCAAATTCCTGCCCGCTCCCCGTAACCCTTAATGCCCTTTACTTCTAGGAAACTGTCTATTTCTGTTTTAAATTTAATTAATGTTGTAGCTTCTACAGCTTTTTGTGGCAGCATATTCCATGGACCTACCACCCTCTGAGTGAAGTAGTTCCTCCTCATCTCAGTTTTGAAAGAGCAGCCCCTTATTCTAAGACTATGTCCCCTAGTTCTCGTCTCACCCGTCATCGGGAACATCCTCCCCGCATCCACCCGATCCAACCCCTTCACAATCTTATATGTTTCAATAAGATCGCCTCTCATTCTTCTGAACTCCAATGAGTAGAGTCCCAATCTACCCAACCTCTCCTCATATGACCACCCCCTCATCCCCGGGATTAACCGAGTGAACCTTTTTTGCACTGCCTCGAGACAAAGGATGTCTTTCCTTAAGTAAGGACACCAAAACTGTATGCAGTATTCCAGGTGCGGTCTCACCAATACCTTGTACAACTGAAGCAATACCTCCCTATTTTTATATTCTATCCCCCTAGCAATGAAAGCCAACATTCCATTTGCCTTCTTAATCACTTGCTGCACCTGCATACTAACCTTTTGAGTTTCGTGCACCAGGACCCCTAGATCCCTTTGCACTTCAGTACTCTCCAGTTTCTTGCCATTAAGATAATAAATTGCTCTAGGATTTTTCCTGCCAAAGTGCATCACCTCACACTTTCCAGTGTTGTATTCCATCTGCCAAATCTCTGCCCACTTACTTAACCTGTCTATGTCCCCTTGCAGGTTTTTTATGTCCTCCTCACTCACTACTTTCCCTCCCATCTTTGTATCATCTGCAAATTTTGATATGTTACACTTGGTCCCTTCCTCCAAATCGTTAATATAGATTGTAAAGAGTTGGGGACCCAGCACTGACCCCTGTGGAACACCACTAGTTACTGATTGCCAGTCTGAGAATGAACCATTTATCCCAACTCTTTGCTTTCTGTTAGATAGCCAATCCTCTATCCATGCCAGAATATTACCCCCAATCCCGTGATTTTTTACCTTAAGCAATAATCTTTTGTGTGGCACCTTGTCAAATGCCTTTTGGAAGTCTAAATACACTACGTCCACTGGTTCCCCTTTATCCACTCTATATGTTACTTCCTCAAAGAACTCCAGCAAATTTGTCAAACATGACTTCCCCTTCGTAAAACCATGCTGACTTTGTCCTATTAAATTATGATTATCCAAATGTCCTGTTACTGTTTCCTTAATAATGGACTCCAAAATTTTACCTACCACAGATGTTAGGCTAACCGGTCTATAGTTACCAGCCTTCTGTCTACTGCCCTTTTTAAATAAGGGTGTTACATTAGCAGTTTTCCAGTCTGCCGGGACCTTAGCGGAATCCAGGGAGTTTTGAAAAATTATTACCAATGCATCTACAATCCCTACCGCCACTTCCTTCAAGACTCTAGGATGTAAGCCATCAGGTCCAGGTGATTTATCCGCCTTGAGTCCCATTATTTTACCGAGTACCACTTCCTTAGTGATTTTGATCGTGTATAGCTCCTCTCCCCCTTTGTTGTGAGGAGGATGCAGAGAAACTCCAGTATGATTTGGACAAGTTGGGTGATTGGGCAGATGCATGGCAGATGCAGTATAATGTGAATAAATGCGAGGTTATCCACTTTGGTGGCAAAAACAGGAAGGCAGATTATTATCTGAACGGCAATAGATTGGGAAAAGGGGAAGTGCAACGAGACCTGGGAGTCCTTGTGCACCAGTCGTTGAAGGTAAGCATGCAGGTGCAGCAGGCGGTTAAGAAGGCAAATGGTATGTTGGCCTTCATAGCGAGAGGATTCGAGTACAGGAGCAAGGATGTCTTGCTGCAGTTGTACAGGGCCTTGGTGAGACCACACCTTGAGTATTGTGTGCAGTTTTGGTCGCCTTATCTGAGGAAGGATGTTCTTGCCATGGAGGGAGTGCAGCGAAGATTCACCAGACTGATACCTGGGATGGCAGGAATGACATATGAAGAGAGATTGGGACGATTGGGCTTGTATTCGCTAGAGTTTAGAAGAATGAGAGGGGATCTCATTGAAACTTATAAAATTCTAACAGGACTAGACAGACTAGATGCAGGAAGGATGTTCCCGATGGCGGGGGAGTCCAGAACCAGGGGTCACAGTCTAAGGATAAGGGGTAAGCCATTTAGGACTGAGATGAGGAGGAATTTCTTCTCCCAGAGAGTGGTGAACCTGTGGAATTCTCTACCACAGAAGGCAGTTGAAGCCAACTCATTAAATATATTCAAGAAGGAGTTAGATATATTTCTTAAGGCTAAAGGGATCAAGGGATATGGGGAGAAAGCAGGGACAGGGTACTGAGTTTGGATGATCAGCCATGATCTCATTAAATGGCGGAGCAGGCTCGAGGGGCCGAATGGCCTACTCTTGCTCCTATCTTCTATGTTTCTATGTTTCTATGGCCCCTAGTTTTGGATTCCTCCACAAGTGAAAACATCTTCTCTACATCTACGCTATTGAACCCCTCCATAACTTTAAAGACATCTATCAGTCACCTCTTAGTCTTCTCTTTTCTAGAGAAAAGCGCCCAGCCTGTTCAGTCTTTCCTGATAGTTGTATCCTCTCAGATCTGGTAACATCCTTGTCAATCTTTTTTCAACTTTCGCCAGTGCTTCAATATCCTTTTTGTAATACGGAGACCTAAACTGTGCACAGTACTCCAAGTGTGATCTTACCAAAGTTCTATATAAGTTTAAATAACTTCACTGCTTTTCAATTGTATTCCTCTAGAAATGAACCCCAGTGCATTGTTTGCGCCTTTTAAGGCTTTGTTAAGCTGTATTGTTACTTTTAATGATTTGTGAATCTGCACCCCTAGATCCCTTTGCGTCTCTACCCCATTAAGACTCTGATTTTCCAAGTAGCATGTGGCCTCCTTATTCCTCCAACCAAAAGGTAACACCTCACGCTTATCTATATTAAAATTCATGTGCCATTTACACGCCCATTCTGCAAGTTTGTTAATGTCTTCTTGTATTTTGTTGCAGTCTTCCTCAGTATTAACTATAGCCCTCAATTTGGTGTCATCCACAAATGTTGATATTGTACTTTTGAATCCTGAGGTCAACTCATTTATGTAAATGGTGAAGAACAGTGGGCCCAGCCTTGATCCCTGTGGAACACCACTTCCCACCATCTGCCAGTCTGAGTAACTACTTATAACCCCTACTTTTTTTTTCTGTTTTGTAACCAGTTTGCTATCCACTCTGCAACTTGTCCGCTGACTCCACATGATCTCATCTTAGTCATGAGTCTGCTATGTGGTACCTTATCGAAGGCCTTTTGAACGTCCATGTATATTACATCCACTACATTACCCTTGTCTATTCTTTCTGTTACTTCTTCAAATAATTCAATAAGGTCGGTGAAGCATGACCTTCCCTTTTGAAATCCATGTTGACTATTCCTTATTATATTTTTGGTTGCTAGATGTTTTTCTATTACATTTTTGAGTAAAGATTCCAATCTATTTCCTACCACCAATGTTAAGCTAACTAGTCTATAGTTCCCTGGAGTTGTTCTGAATCTAAGATTAACATTAGTTGTCTGCCGGTCCTCTGGCACTATTCCCTTTTCTATTGAATTGATATATACTAGTGCCTCTGCTGTCTCTTCCTTAGCTTCTTTGAGTTCTTTCTTGTTTCTTACTCCTTAGACATTCAGGCTTGGGCTGATAAGTGGCAGGTAACATTCATGCCACACAAGTGCCAGGCAATGACTATTTCCAACAAGCGAGAGTCTAACCACCGCTCCTTGACATTCAACAGCATTACCATCGTTGAATCCCCCACCATCAATAGTCTGGGGGTCACAAGTGACCAGAAAATTAACTGGGCCAGCCACATAAATACTGTGGCAACAAGAGCAGGTCAAAGGCTGGGTATTCTGCAGCGAGTGTCTCACCTCCTGACTCCCCAAAGACTTTCCACCATCTACAAGGCACAAGTAAGGAGTGTGATGGAATACTCTCCACTTGTCTGGATGAGTGCAGCTCCAACAACACTCAAGAAGCTCGACACCATCCAGGACAAAGCAGGCCGCTTGATTGGCACCCCATCCACCACCTTAAACATTCACTCCCTCTACCACGGGCGTACCATGGCTGCAGTGTGTACCATCTACAAGATGCACTGCAGCAACGCGCCAAGGCTTCTTCGGCAGCATCTCCCAAACCCACGACCTCTACCATCTAGAAGGACAAGGGCAACAGGCGCATGGGAACACCATCACCTCCAAGTTCCCCTCCAAGTCACACACCATCCTGACTTGGAAGTATATCACCGATCCTTCATCGTCACTGGGTCAAAATCCTGGAACTCCCTCCCTAACAGCACTGTGGGAGCACCATCGCCACACAGACTGCAGCGGTTCAAGAAGGCGGCTCACCACCACCTTCTCAAGGGCAATTAGGAATGGGCAATAAATGCTGGCCTTGCCAGCGATGCTCACATCCCATGAACGAATAAAAAATAAGGCACATAGGAACAGGAATAGGCCATTTACTTCGTCCACCATTCTTGATAACTATGGCACTTTATCATTTTAATCACAATTTCCTGCCTTAGTATCATTACCTCCCTTTTGAAACATTTCAATTAGCTTTGCATCAATGGCCTTCTGGGGCGGAGCATTCCACAGTCCCACAATCCTTTGTGTGAAGAAATTTGTCCTAGATTCACCTTTAACCAATTTAGCTCAAACTCTAAGATTACACCCTCATTTTAATTTTTCATTTATTTATAATTTCCCCCCTCTTGTTTGTACCATATCTTTGTCAAGAAGAAATGTAAATGCAAACTCAGACTCTGTGACACCGCACATTGGTGCAGCAGACACGGTGAAAAATCTGTTCTTTTCCTGATGAATTCACAGAATATCCTGCTACTTGTTTGTTGACATAAACTTAGCATAAATTTAGGATTGTCATTGAAATCTTAAAGGGGGGAGGTTAGAAGATCTTTTTCATACGAATAGTTACGAGAATATGAAATTTATTACTATTGAAGCTGACACATGGCATTTAAGAAGGAATTAGATAGCCTCTTGAACAGGAAAAATGTTAAAAGATACAAGTTAAAAAGAAGTCCTATAGATAGCTCTGATGTGAGCTAGCACTGGCACAGGCACACAATAGCCTCCTGTGTTCACATCTCAATGATTCTATTTCTCTTACCACCAAAAAGAGCATTAACTTCTTCATTCAACACTGCTGAAGTTACACCTGCTTTGGCACAGCTTTTCAATAAGTCACAATGTGTTAGATTTTACAAAATTGGTGATCTCAATGCAGAGCTTCATGTGGCAAGAGCATATAATGGAAATTTGGGCACAGAAGTCAGCTGTATCCTTGATATAGGGCCACCTTTATTTATTACTCCATTTCGGCCTCAACCTCATTAGTGTGAGTTTTTCTATTATTGCACCACCAGCCTTGTTGGCATCATCAATTCAGCACCAATTAGTAGGCAGTTTTGTGCAGTTCTTCACGCTCACTACAATCAGGGTTGTGACTGTACAAACACACTTCAGTTACAAAACTTTGAGCCAACAGTAAAACATTCAGCCCACCAGTGTGAGCAGGATTCAAGTTCAGGCTTCAAAGGGGAAATTAGAGTGTACAAACCCACCCTAGCAACCAATCCACTAACTTCTAAAAAATCTAAATTCTCTTAGTTGGACCTTTGAGAATTTGACAGAAAGAAAAAACTAAACCTGTCATTTGTTGGTTTTGCAGTGCCTGCCAGTAAAGGCAAAGGGTTAATCCAGAAAGATGGACAACCCGTCATAATGTGCAAAAAAAAACATATACTTATGGAAATTAACTCAGTGGAATGTGACAAACAATGATTAGTTCACAGTTCTGCAGTCATAAAACATGTACGGTTTAGCAGAATAAAATTACTGTTACAAAGCGGACACCTCTAATCCATTGCAGTGATGTCAAAATCAGGTGGACATCGAGGTCTGTAGAACAGACAGTTTTCTGCATCGAACATTTCAAACCCAGAAGATCTTGTCTCATTTAGTTGTAAACACATCTTAAGAACACGAGAAGCAGAAGAGGGCACGAGTGGGAGAACAGACAGGGAACAGCAAACAAAGCTGGACCAGAATAAGAACAGCAGGAAAAAGACAAAACCAACCACCAGTATTGTAAATATTTCTGCAGAAATTCCAATTTTTAGGTGAATGCATCCAATGAAAGGCAGGTGCCAAGTCTATATATATATATATTCAAAATCATAAGAAGTCTTACCTGGTATAAATATTTTTACATATGATCCAGGATGCCAAATTAGTATGAAATAATCTTCAACAAAATGTCAACGTTCATGCAATCCACTGGAGTGTTTATACTGAATGTGCCAATAATAACACATTAAGTCTTGCACTTTCTAAAAGAAAATCTTCATTGATCTCTCTCCAAAATTCCCAACAAGTAGCCAGATGATTGATCTGTTTTTTACAGCTTATATTCCCCCCATTCTTGAATGCCAAATAATTATTGTTTAACTGACTGGTACAGCAGTGCGAATATTAGTAAAGTAGAAATCACTTCCCGGATTATCATAGTACCTGAGAGGCTCAGACCTGGACTTTGTGCCGCTCTTCACCTGATAAAAGTCTATGCCGGTGATGGTTTGATCGACAGATTCAGCAGCCAGTTACATGGGGGCATCTGGATAGCAGAGGGGCGTTACTGAGCAGGCGGCAGCAGCTTCACCACGGAGCACCGATGGGACTGCAACAAGAACACGATGGAGCAGCAGAGGAGTCTGCGGGCATCAGATATTCTGGGCACTTCAGTATAAGCTGTGGAAAAAAACCCAGATCAATCATCTGGGTGATAGAACATACTAAACATTGAAGGAAAATGCTTCGTTACTCTCGGGTTAAGAGGGGAACTGTGTATCACACAGAAATACACGCGTGGCTTCGCCAGAAGGAAAACAACGCTGTTGTAGTGTCATGAATTTGATTAACTTAACTTGAAGGACTGCAGAGAGTAGTTTTACATTGAAATGAGCGGTGTCACTGCGGGTTGGTATGCGCACTTATTCAGCAAGGGGCACCAGTAATAAAGACACTTGCATTTGGCACTCCAGCGGGCCTGGTTGGAGGAGATACCAGCAGGGTCACAGGGAAGATGGGGAGCTGCTAACAACAAACTGACACAATTCATGTCCAAACACTAAATGCGCCGATCCCACATTCCCGTTATCTTTATTATCCCATTTTAAATAAACGGGCTAACATCTGTTTAAAAGTAACGTGTTAAGGATTATTGAGGGCCGGCATTTTCCACTTTAACGTTCCTAGGGCAGAGCATTCTAAACCCCGATTGTCCCTCTATTAATCTGAAGGATTGCCCCTGGGTTGTGGGATGTCCCGGTACATGTTGCCAGTACGTGTCAGGAGCGCTGGTGGACAATCCTGGCCGTGAACTTGGCCAATCGGAATTTTTGCCTTTATTGAATGTTTCAATGTTACGATGTTGGCCAGGGAGGGCTTTTTATTGACGCTTTCAGGTTATCAGGAAATCATGCAAATGAGAGGTGAGAATAAAAGGGGCTGTGTGATACAGATTTACTCGGGAACAGCCAGGATGAACAACTTTGCAACAATGTAACTTGGAAATGTTGTCTGCCAATATGATTCCCAGTGGGGATTCTGAAGGGTTTTAAATAGAGCCATTCTTCCCTCCAGAAAGCATCTTTTTAAATATTTGATTTGACACAATGTTGTGTGATAGACTTTTCTTTCTTTTTGTTGTTGTTGTTAGGAGCTCCATCTGCCCTCTAACCCTGCTGGTTCCTACTGGGTTTGTCAGTGCCCCCCTGGGCAGCCTGTGCAATGCAGCCAGTCCTCAGCAGGGAGAGGGAGTCCCAGCTGAGCCTACTCAGCCTGTCCATGTTGGAAGTGGGAGCCTTGGAAAGACATCAGGAGAACCAGACTGCTGAGATAATTAAAAAAAAACATAGGTTGCAGCATGAAATTGCAACATTCGCGATCGTGCTGCCAAGAAAAGCAGGTAAGGAGTGCTGCTCCTTTAATCATATACGGGTTGTGAATATTTGATCGAGTGTTTAACACACAGCAAATAGCTGATTCCCCAGAAGGCACGGAAATATAAATACGAATAGCACTTCACCTCATATCGCTTGCATTTTTATATATGCATAACACGGTATGATACTGCTTTCCATTTTTATATTTTGCTTTTTCTTCACAAGCCTCAAAACAATTAACTACGGCAATCCCTGGACACCAGGCAGAATTAATGTGTTTTCTTTGGAAACTCTCACTCAAATATTTTTGAATCCCTTAAAATGTGGATAAATAGCAGTAAAATGACAATGAAAAGTACACATACACACAAAGTCTGGGCAAGAACATTGGCATTCGTTGATTGTTAATATACAAAAAGGTTATCAGAAGAAACTGGAATTAATTGGAACTGAGAAGGCTTGATTTCATAGAGGACAAAAACAGGATTCACTATTGATTTCGACATGTTAATGAAACAACATGGTCGATATTACTTTATCCTGTACCAAGGGAGGAAGTATCAGATTTTGTTTCAAACTGACAAAGGTAGAAGGGACGATTCCACCATCCTGCACTTTCAGCTTCCCATCCGTGGCTACTGACCCACTAAAGTAGCCCCTAACAGTAGAGGTGTACCTCACCCTTGTTGCCTCAGCATCTGTTTGCTGTTCGTTGCTGCCACTTCTAGCATCAAGGGTAGTGTGTCATGCAACTGAAGCACAATGAAGTATGTGCAAAAGACAATGGTTTTGTGCAATACTTTAAATAGTACCTACCGGAGAAGCTTGTGCACAAGAAATATATGCAGAAGTGAGGAGCACTCTTACCTTTCTTGTGATACCAGCAAACTTCATTGTCACTTATAGCCATGCATGAGGGATCTAGCTGACTGCAGTGACTCCAATGGCGACCTCCCCTCATACAGCTTGACCTGGAGGGTGACCTTCAGCCTCAAATATGGCCTTTGCTGTATGTGGCTTTTAGCAGGACCTCCAACTCTTAGGACATCAAAGGGATTAATGTTGTCCACATGTCTCCGCTGTGTCATTGCGAACAATTAGTCCACACTTCTGCCATTACTATGACCACCCATTTAAAAATGAGCTGCAGCCCATAAAGAGCTACTGCCCCATCAGATTTTACACTCCCCAGCAAGGTCTGCTACAGACCAACCTCTGTTGCCAAGATTTTCCTGTACCTGCACCCTACTCAAATTACACTGCAAAATTTGATGCCGCCTACCCCTGTGCTATGGGCTGCTTCAGTTTTGCCAGGATGTCCAGTAATACCTCCTCACTATTTGGCCCAAAGTTGTTCCTCGTAAAACTGGGCCAAATCGAGTGTGCAAGGCCTTATGACGTTACCCTGCAGAGTGCAAGGCTTCACAAAATGTACTCTATTCTGTCCAGAGATAAATTCCTCTCATTCCCAAATTTTCTTAAGAGTTCAAAAGGAATTCCTGAGAAAAATTGCAAATGAGAGGAATGTGGACCATGGACCTGTTTATTTGTCACATTTCCTGAGATGAGGGCTACCTGTGTTCCAAAAGATTCCTGGAGGAAAGCTGATAACGCCGTCAACCCCACTAGATCTCCCAGTTTCTCAACTCCTCAGTTACTCGGTACAGTCTTCCATTTGTGACCTCATGTCCAAGCTTGAGTACATCTGGCATGCGACACACTTGATCACGCCCTTCCAGATCTGATTTGACCATGTGAAACAATATCACCTCCCTAACTGTGGCCAAATTCTCCTGTTACTCCAGGATCATGCTGGGGAGCAAGGACAACCCCAAAGTTCTCTTCTCCACTGCTAATTTCAACTTCGACCTCCTTCCCTAACCTATCCATCCTCCCTTCTGATGACAAGACTGAGAATTTCTGTGTCTTTAAAATTTAGACTATCTGCTCAGCTGCCTTATTCCTCAACAGCATCTGTAAGCATGGGTCAGCTTCCATACATGTGTTAATAACTCAACTTCACATATGTTGCTGTGTCATCTAGCTAGCTATCCAACACGGTTGCTGAACCAGAACTTCCTTGAGCTCAACATTACAACATTGGTGGGACCAAAGCCATCCTATTCAGTTTTGACAGAAATTCTGCCCCCATAAATGATCCATCAACAAGACTGCTTACATCTACCTTTGTAATATTGCCGGTCTTCACCCCCACTGCCGTTGAAACCCATCTATGCCTTCAACACCTCCAGTCTCGACTTCTTCAACATCCTTCTAATTGGTTTCCCCTGCTCCAACCTATGCAAACTTTATCTCATCCAATGCTCCACTGGCTGCATCCTATCTCATATGAAGTGCCATTCATCTATCATCCCCTGCCTTTACTAACTCATCTGGCTCCTCAGTACCCATGTATTGGTTTCAAAATCCTGATCTTCTGCAAATCCATCCCTGGCTTTGCTCCATCCTACCTCTGCAGCTTCCTCCAGCCCTGTGTCCCAGTGTGTGCCCTATGCTCTTCCGTCTCTGGTCTACTGTGCACACCCTGGGTCATCTGCCATATCTTGCTGTCTTGCTTGGCGCTTAATTCCCCCATCGGAGTGAAATTTTTTGCTTATATTTGTGCATAATATGCTCTTTTGTAGTCTTTTTGTTAATAACCAGAAAATATAGGATTAAATATAATGTATTGAATAGGAATTAACTATTACTGAAAGTGCTGTAACTGAGGTTAATGGTATCCAGTTGCTAATTGCTGCTTTTCAGTCTATTTCTGATTTTCATACAATTAGAAGTGTTCTACTAATTATTAGTAGTCAGAAATCAGCACAATATTATTGATATTTAAAAACCCAGCAGCATTCTGTGTTCAAAAGACCACAAAGAAAGAGATCGAAGTGTTTAATCGCCATCCATTTATCAAGCAAATGTTTAAGTAATTATTAAACTACTTTGTCATAAATCTTTCACTTTCATTAGCTGTAGTTACAGAAAATAAAATGAGTGTACTTTTGATGTTGATCACACAGGCAGAAAATTACATCTAAACATCCTTGCATAAAAAGACATCTCTCTCATACACCACTCAGGATGGGAATCTGATGATCAGCCGATTGAATGTGGTGAAATTGCTTGCCCGTTACATGTCAATGGATGAGGTGAACAGAGGGCTATCATATGCCAGTAAAGAAAAACATGATGTCGCATAATCTGAAGATGGCATTGCCAGAAGATCCCAAAAAATCAACTCTGCTAATAATGACAAGACTCTAAATTGTCTGCTTTTATTATTTCATTCTGTTTTGAGATTTCTTTACTTAGTTTATTTCACCGATCATTTGGTAGCACTCTCGCCTCTATTCCAAATGTCTTGTCAAAAATAGCCAAAAGGATTATTTGATATCACGTGTAATGACACTTGCTTTGTGCAGTATTTCTTTTATGTTGCCGGCCATGGCTCAGTTGGTAGCACTCTTGCCTCTGAGTCATAGAAGGTTATGGGTTCAGGTCTCATTCCAGAGACTTAAGCACAGAAATCTAGGCTGACACTCCAATGCAGTACTGACAGAGTGCTGCACTGTCGGAGGTGCTGTCTTTTGGACGAGATGTTAAACCAAGGCCCTGTTTGCCCTCTCAGGTGGACGTAAAAGATCCCATGGCACTATTTTGAAGAGCAGGGGAGCTATCCCTGGTGTCCTGGCCAATATTTATCCCTCAATCAACATCACTAAAGACAGATTATCTGGTCATTATCACATTGCTGTTTGTGGGAGCTTGCTGTGCGCAAATTGGCTGCCACGGTTCCTACATTACAACAGTGACTACACTTCAAAAGTACTATTGGCTGTAAAGCACTTTGGGACACCCAGAGGTTGTGAAAGGCACTATATAAGTGCAAGTCTTTCTGTTATATGTTAAAAGTCTTGCATATAGCACACATTTCCTGTGTTACACTTACCTCCTGTAACACTTTGCCATCACACCTTGTTGATTACACCTACTATTGTCATAGAACAGCATATCCTTCAACTCACCATGAGCAACATCATGTGAAATCTGCTAATACTGCTATTAATGTATGATATATTCTCTATTTTTCTATATTGTGGCATAACAACAGGGTGCCATCAGAGACAACTCCATCTTGCACAGATATATCACAAGATGGTTGTGGCTGGGTGCATAAAAATATTTGAAGGGTGAAATCACGGTGTGTGACATCAGTAACAAATGTGATAATGCTTTTGTAAATGGAATTTTAAAATTAAAATGACATTGAATGTGTTAATGTGTTTGTTATTAATATTGCATAGTATGATTTCACACGCCATTAGAGAAATTGTACCTGGTGTCAGCAGGCAAGAAAAGATTTCCTGTGATCTCATGCATGCCTCACCAACCCTGGTTAAGAAGTGATACTTAAATCTGTGTGTAATGGAAAGAGTTACTGTCTCTATCCCACTTCTTGTCATCTTCTAGTTGCAATATAATGTCATTTTTATTTTTATGAGCTATAAATAAATGTGGAAGAGTGGTAATGAAAAATGATATTACATGCCTGGGAAATGCTATTTACTTATGACATTATATAACTTTGCTGGATTTCTTGTTTTTGAAATGTATTTTTAAAAATTTACAGATTGATGATTTAATTATAATCTGTACAATCATCTTTAACTCCAGTGAATTACAGACTTCCCCACTAATCTGTGAGGGCTACTGCAACTATGTGGTCTTTCAGGACCTTCGCCGCACTCTTCAGGGAGGTCTGTCAAACATCAACAACAACAACTTGTATTTATATTGCGTCTTTAACATAGTAAAATGTCCCAAGGCGCTGCACAGGAGTATTTTAAGACAAAAAATTTGACACCGATCCACATAAGGATAAATTCGGGCAGATGACCAAAAGCTTGGTCAAAGAGGTAGGTTTTAAGGAGCGTCTTAAAGGAGGAAAGAGAGGTAGTGAGGCGGACAGGTATAGGCAGGGAATTCCAGAGCTTAGGAACTAGGCAGCTGAAGGCACTGCCGCCAATGGTGGAGAAATTAATATCGGGGATGTTCAAAAGGCCAGAATAGGCGGAGCACAGAGGTCTATAGGGATTATAGGGTTGGAGGAGATTACAGAGATAGGGAGGGGCGAAGCCATGGAGGGATTTGAAAACAAGGATGAGAATTTTGAAATTGAGGCGCTGCTTAACCGGGAGCCAATGTAGGTCAGCGAGCACAGGGGAGATGGGTGAACGGGACTTGGTGTGAGTTAGGACACGGGCAGCCAAGTTTTGGATGACCTCAAGTTTATGTAGGGTGGAATGTGGGAGTGCATTGGAATAGTCAAGTCTAATTATGCAAGGGATCAGGGACAGAGGGTTCTGCCTTATGGTCAGCAATGCATTTAGGGGAGGTCACATTCCAGCCCGGCTAAGACCAGCAAACTCAGTGCAGACTAGGTATAGAACCTGAGATTTTCTGGTCTTTATAGCTCAGCACAGGCAGCACATTAACTAAGTGAGCCTTGGGAGATGTTTTATTTAAAATAGTGGTGCAGCAACACTGTAGTTGGTAGCCCTTCAGTACCTCATGTATGGCAACAAAGTAGTGCTGGCAAAATTAGTATCCAACATGTCGGTCATGAGGTTCTATGGGGGTTCTATTGGTCTCCTAACATCATTCCAATCAGAGACTGGTGGAACCTCCAGGGAAATATGTGTAAAACAGGCATTTTCAGTTTGTTATGCCAGTTCTTTGGGGGAAAGTAACAGTTCTTGATGAAGGAAGCATGTAACCCACTTGCTCTTCAAGCTAATGAGTCACATCTTCCTAAAATTATTTTTGGATAAAATTCCTCCTGTCAATAATATTAGTGAAAATCCAGTTTTATACTTTGCACTTAAAGCACTGATAGGCAGAATTTCACCCACTTCACAAATTATCTACCATATCCCATCACTTATCCTGTAGCTGTATAAATAGAGTATACAATTTAAAGGGGCTTATGCCAAGAATAGAGAAAACAAAATATATTTTATTTCATGCATGAAAGTGAGTTGTTCTCTGAGCCTTTGTAGAGCCTGTAATTGTATGTGTGAAGTGTATCTGTGCTTCATCTAAAGTGAGATGAATAGACTCCTCATTTTATTTGTTATTTCAATAAGATATTTATCAAAAGATCTGCTAAAAAGCCAGGATGAATACAAAGGCATGATGTTGATTTAATTTGAATTGTTAACTGAACCCAGCAGTTAGTTTATTTTAGGAGAGATTTGTGGAGATTATGACCCAATCTTTTATATCAGTGCTGTTGTCATTGGTAACAAGGCTGTTTTTCTTGTTGTAATTTAGCAAGCCAAAATATTCTGATCAAAATGTAATATGTATATTATATAAGTGAGTTTAATATTCAAAGCATGCAAGTCCTCCTGCCTCATGGTGTAGTACTGAGGGAGCACTGCGCTGTCAGAGGTGTCATTTTTTGGATCCGATGTTAAACCAGTGCCTCCTCTGCCCTCTCAGGTGGATGTATAAGATCCCATGGCACTATTTGAAGAAGAGCATATGTGCTGACTGAGTCCCTAACAAATCTTACCCTGGACTACATGCATATTAGCATGAAAGTGAGTTGTTCTCTGAGCCTTTGTAGAGCCTGTAATTGTATGTGTGAAGCGTATCTGTGCTTCATCTAAAGTGAGATGAATAGACTCCTCATTTTATTTATTGAAGAAGAGCATGGGTGTTCTCTCTGGCCAATATTTATCCCTCAACCAAAATCACTAAAAAGAACAGATTATCTAGTCATTATTTCATTTCTGTTTGAGGAAACTTGCTGTGCAAAATTAGCTATTGTGTTTTCTACATTACAATAGTGGCTACACTTGAAAAGTACTTAATTGGCAGTAAAGCACTTTTCAATTGTGAAAAGGCGCTTTGTAAATACAAGTCCTTACCTTTTCCTTTCATAGTAAGCAGAAGCTGCAGGTTTAAACAGACATGACCTACCAGCAATGTAATGCGGTTCTGCCTCCGCAAGATCCTGCAAATCCATTGGCAGGATAGGCGCACCAACGTCAGTGTTCTCGCTCAGGCCAACATCCCCAGCATTGAAGCTTTGACCACGCTCGATCAGCTCCGATGGACAGGTCACATTGTCCGCATGCCCGATACGAGACTCCCAAAACAAGCGCTCTACTCTGAGCTCCGGCACGGCAAGAGAGCACCAGGTGGGCAGAGGAAACGCTTCAAGGACACCCTCAAAGCCTCCTTGAAAAAGTGTAACATCCCCACCGACACCTGGGAATCCCTGGCCCAAGACCGCACAAAGTGGAGGAGAAGCATCCGGGAAGGTGCCGAACACCTCGAGTCTCTTCGCCGGGAGCAAGCGGAAGCCAAGCACAGGCAGCGCAAGGAGCGCACGTCAACCCAAGCACCCCACCCACCCGCCCCTTCAACCACCGTCTGCCCCACCTGTGACAGAGACTGTAGGTCCCGCATTGGACTCATCAGTCACCTGCAAACTCATTTTTAATGTGGAAGCAAGTCATTCTCGGTTCCGAGGGACTGCCTAAGAAGAAGAAGAAGAATGTGGTTCGTCATTTCTTGCCAGCATATCTTTAAAATTAGGAGTGCAAAAATTCCCTTTGGGCAGCTGCACTGCTGGAAGTGTGATGGGATGGGACTTCCGCCTGTCAGTCTGCCCCAGCTGTGACTCCATGAAAGACTTGGTGTCCATTCCTCTCCTCCTTCGTGAAGTACCGTGGTACGTTTTCTACATTGAAGCTACTAATAAAAGCAAGTTGTTAATGTTACTGAGACAGAGTATTTATGGCAGTACATCAATATTTGTACAGGGCTCCAGGAAGTGTGTTAATCTTTCATAAACTCATAGAAATCATAGGATCATAGAAACTTACAGCACAGAAGGAGGCCATTCAGCCCATCATGCCTGTGCTGGCTCTTTGAAAGAGCAGTCGTGCCTAGTCCCACGTCCCTGTTTTTTGTCCGTAACCCTGTAAGTTCCTCATCCTTAAGTACTTGTCCAACTCCCTTTTAAAATTATTTATGGAATCAGCTTCCACCACCTTTTCAAGTAGAGCTTTCCAGATCCCAACAACTCTCTGAGAGAAAAAAATTCTTCTCATCTCCCCTCTAGATCTTTTTCCAATGATTTTAAATCTATGGCCTTTGGTTATTGATCCACTCGCCAGAGGGAATAGTTTTTCTCTATCAAAACCTCTCATCATCTTGAAAACTTCTATTAGGTCACCCCTTAACCTTCTCTGTTCCAAGGAGAACAGTCCTAACTTTTCCAACCTCTCCTCATAACTGAAGTCCCTAATCCCTGGTAACATCCTGGTAAACCTGCTCTTTACCTTTTATAAGGCCTTTACATCTTTCCTGGAGTGTGGTGCCCAGAATTGTCTACAATACTCCAGCTGAGGTCTAACCAGTGATTTATAAAGTTCTAGCATAATCTCTTTGCTTTTATTCTCTTTTATTCTATTCCTCTATTTATAAACCCAAGTAACCCATATGCCTTTTTAAGCACCTTATCAACTTACCCTGCCACCCTTAAGGATTTGTGTACATCTACAATTTTCAGAAATGTGCGATTTACAGTATACTGTCTTTCCATATTAGTCCTCCCAAAGTGCATCACTTCACTCTTCTCCGCATTGAACTCCATCTGCCATGCTTCTGCCCATTTCACCATCCTGAGGTCTACAACTATCCTCATCATTATCTATTATGTTGTCATGTTTCATATCATCTACAAACTTTATAATGCTGCTCACTACACCCATAACTAGGTCATTTTTAAAACGAGTAATGGACCCAAAACTGACCCTTGGGGAACACCACTGCAAATCACCTCCCAGTGTGAAAAACATCCATCCACGACCACCCTTTGCTTCCTGTCACTGAGCCAATTACGTATCCATACTGCCACTTTCCCCTTAAGAAGGCTTCCACCTTCTTAACAAGCCTCCTGTGTGGCACTTTGTCGGATGCCTTCCGAAAGTCCATATGTACAACATCTACTACACTACCTTGATCAGCCTTCTCTGTTACCTCATCAAAGAATTCAATCAAGTTAGTCAGACACGATTTACCTTTAACAAAACCATGCTGGCTCTCCTTGATTAGACCATGCCTTTCCAAATGAAAGTTTATTCTATCCCTGATAATGGTTTCCAGTAACTTCCCCACCACCGATGTTAGGCTGTCTGGCCTGTAGTTTCCTGGTTTATCCCTCTCCCCTTTCTTGAATAGTGGTGTAACATTAGCAACCCTCTAGTCCTCCGGCACTACTCTTGTATCCAATGAGGATTGAGAGATTGTGACCAATGCCTCTGTTATTTCTACCGTTGCTTCTTTCAGCAGCCTAAGCAACCAGGTGACTTACCAACTTACAGTAATGCTTATCTTTTTAGTACGTCTTCTCTATCTATTACTATTCTATCCATAACTTCACTCTTCTCTTTCACTGTAACCTTCACATCATCTGCTTCCTTTGTGAAGACAGATGCAAAGTACTCATTGACTTTAGCTATGTCCTCTGCCTCTACATGAAGATTTCCCTTTGGGTCCATAATAGGCCCAACTTTTTCCCTCGTTAATCTCTTACACTTTAAATGTTTATAAAATGTTTTAGGGTTCAACTTAATGTTGCTACTAATCTTTTCTCGTAACCTCTCTTCACCTCTCGTATTAACTTTTTCAATTCCCTCCTGTACTTTCCATAATCTTCCTGGTTATTAACTGAATCTTGCTCCTGACATTTGTCATATTTGCAGGCATCCCCCACACAGAAACGTTTGAAAACCGGTACTCTAAAACTGAATGGGGTTGAATTTACCTGGGGTTCTCCTGATCGTTTTCCGTAACTTCGGCATAAGATCTGGGGGAACTTCGGAGAAACAACGTAAACGGGGTTTCTGCAAATCTTCCACAGAAGTTACAGCAGACCATCAGGAGAAACCCCCAAATTTCAACCATAATGTACCTTTCCAGTCTTTCTAGTAGGCGTCATTATTTTTATAAGTATAGGTAATAAAATTATAATCTTAAAATTTGACAAAAACAAGAATTCAGTGAATTAGCTGGCTGTGAAATTTCTTCCCAACTTCCTCCAAATTCTTTATTACTTTCCTCCATTTACAATGTAAGCAGCATTTTGTGGTTAAATTACAAGCATAAATGTGGCCTCCTCTCAAATCATTAGTTGTTATTAATTCCATGCAGAGGAAGGCCTTAGTGATATGATAATCCAGAATCTTCTATCTTTATCTGAAATGATGTTGAACTCTGGGCTCGATTTTTATTTCCGAGACGAATTGGAGTCGGGTTGCGTGGTGGGCGGGTTCTGGAGTCGCTTCCGGCGGGATCAGCTGCTGATGTCAGATTTTGATTTAATGAGCTTGTTAATTTGAATGAGGTGTGCTGGCCGGTCCAATGAGTGTGATCGGGTCAGCTGGCCGCCTCTGATGACGTCATCATAGCAGCTGCTTTTAAAGCTTTCTCTTCTGCATTCTGATACTCAGTGAGATTGATCTATCCACAATGACTTCTTCCAGAGGCAAGGCAGCTCCTCGATTTAATGATGAGTCCCTCCTGCTCTTGTGGATGCTGTCAGAGGGCGCAGGGAGATTTTCTTCCCTCCTGATGGCCGGAGGAAGCCTCCTCAGCAGACCAAGGCAGCCTGGCTGCGCATTGCTCAGGAGGTGAGTGCAAGGTCCATATGTTCACGCTCATGGATCCAGTGCCAAAAAAGGTTTAATGATCTTGTGCGAACATCAAAAGTGAGTATCCCATCTCACTTACCTTCAATCTGCTTCCCTTCTCTTCTCATCACCAGCACTCTGCATTGTAAGCCTCCTCCTTCATAGAAACATAGACATAGAAACATAGAATCTAGGAGCAGGAGTAGGCCATTCGGCCCGTCGAGCCTGCTCCGCCATTCAATACGATCATGGCTGATCATCCAAATCCAGTACACTGTCCCTGCTTTAATCCCCACAGTACACATATCCCACCCTACCCCCGTAACCCCATGTATTTAATTCCCCCTAACATATCCCATCCTATCCCCATAACCCCACATATTTAATCCCCCCTAACACTAAGGGTCAATTTATCATAGCCAAATCAACCTAACCCACACATTTTTGGATCCCACCTTACCCTTACTTCCCCTTTCCTATCCATCTCTTTCTCTGCACTGAATCACTTCAGCATCCTGCCTATGCACCCCTTAGACTCGCTCTCACTGTCATGCAGTGACAACAACTAACAATGCACAGAGAGCTAGCTTCCTCTTGGCACCTTACCCCATCTTCGTCTCACTCAAAGCTTCTATGGTAGGGATTCTTCACACTCACTCCATCACTGTGGTTGAAACTCCACTTGTGTCCCTCCTTGCAGGAAAAGATAGGCCACAATAAGAGGGAGAGAGCACAGACTGGAGGAGGCACACCTACCCTCGCAACATTGACCAGTGCTGAGGAGGCTGCATACGGAATTGTTGGAGGTGGCGAGGACCTGGAAGTGGGCGATGGAGAGACGGGCACACTAGAGGAAGCTGGTGACATAATAGAGTTTCATCCCTCTCAGACTGCAATGGAATATGATGTTCAGAGAGAATCGCATTGTATCATTTGCTCAAAAGGATGTGTCGGCTACATCAATATCAGATGTCTAAATCATGCCTTTACTCTCCCACAGGACCATCGAGTGCCCCCCTCCCCACGATCCAGGATGAAGAGCCAGACAACTCCTCAGAGGAACCTGAAGCCTCTGAGGGACCAGCGTCACCAGGACTCAGCGCACCCAGCACCAGCGCAGCAACGCACACCTCGGTGGGGCCATCGCGAGTTAGAGTAGTGTTGCCACCTGGTCTATCACAGCGCACAAGTGAGCATCAGCAGATGGTGGAGACAGCGACAGTAGTGGAGAGTCCTCTGCAGAGGTCGCAGGACTCTCCTAGATCAGCTGAGCTTCTTGCAGACGCTGTGCCTCTGGGGCCATCCAGAAAAAGAGCGTCTCGTGAAATACAGGAACAAGTGCAGGGGTCTCTGGAAGGGTTTGCCTCCAGTGTTAGTGCGAGTGTGATAGAATGGAGGAGTCCATCTCTAACATCAGCACTGCCATGGTGGAGGCAATGGTGCATGAACGCATCACCATGGATAGGATGGCAACCTCCGTGGAAAGGATGGCTACCTCAGTGGAAAGGCTGGCTACCGCCATGGAGGAAATAAGTCACCAGAGTCAGGAAAACATGGTGACTGTTCAAAATAGAATGTCATCTCTGGAGGAGTGATGGACAGCAATTGAGCAGAGAGACCAGAGCTTCATGGACGTCCTTGTGATGAGGACTGCCAGTGCAGATATGGGTCCTCATGGTCCCCCTGATGTGCAGGAAGGTGCTCTCCAGCCACTTGCCAGCACTGAGGTGCGGCTGACTCATGAGAGGGATGTTGTTGGCCAGACACAAGGAAGTGTGGGCTCCTCTCAAAGCGCTCACATGACCATGCCACTACGGAGCCCTCGGTCAGAGACCCATTTTGCAGAGACAACTGAGATGGCCGTTTCAGCCCCTGCACAGCCGCAGGAAGAGCAGACTGTTGAAGAGCCCTCCCAGGCTCCCAAACCCAGAGGACGCCTGCTAAAGGCGTCTAAGCAGGTGTAGCATCCTAGTCAGCAAACTGCCTCTATATCTGCTGAAGCCACAGGGGAAACACCATGTAGAAGCACGCCGAAGAGAAAGATTAAGCACATATAGTCACAAGGGGACTCACGTGGGTGTTTTGTCTTTTTTTTCTGACTGTTGTTGGTTTATGATCTTTTTGTCATGTGTAAAAGAAAAATTATGGCCAACAGTTGATTGTGTGGCCTATGTGTTCTGGGAAATGGCAAAAGCACATTGAGGACTCAGGGCGACTTGCTTATGTTTTGCTGATGGTGAAAGTGACAGGAAATAACCGGGTATAGCAGAGATGATATATGACGTTGGACAAATGTTGCCTACAATTACAGAGCCATATGGTAGCCACCTATAGTTGAAGAGTAAGCTTATGCTAATGTGGCATGGCAGTGTGCATACCCTGCTTGACGGGCAGCAGTGAACTGGAGGGATGCTGCATTGGTCACAACAGAGCACGCAAGGCGCCCCTCGTCCTCCTCCTAATCCTCTTCCTAGGAAGATCTGCGCTGAGTCATGTGGCTGTTGCTCCTCCGATTATGAGGACCAGGATGAGAGGACATAAATTTTTCCCATCCCCTTGCTATAGATTTCATTTGAGGCAACAAGCTTGCAAGCGCACAGTCAAAGTGGCCTGAAATTATTCCATTCAGGTCACACTGCAGGCGGGTGTCAGCTTGAACAGTCACAAGGTCAGTAGATGTGCAAAATCTTATCCCATACCTACAACAGCAAAGTTGTTGCATTTGAATGTCAAGAGCTCCACCAATGAATACAAATCATGTCCTCCAGTAACTGTTTTAGAAGTAATTATTTCCATATTTAAACGGTATCATGGCCACTGTCAGATATTTATTACGTTTTGTTTTCTCCTTTTAGCATAATAATATGAAAAATAAAAACTGACGCAGTTCCATTAACAGAATATACTTGGCAGTTTTGCGAGCTGAATACAAATGGGTTCAACATCACTTTTTAACAATGGGAATTCCTGTCTTTTCTCCTCAGATCTTCCTGGCCTCCCAAGCAGCAAACCATGTGTGGCTGAGAGGGTGAGCAGAGAACTTACTCCCAGGCCTCCAATAATTAGGGTGTTCCAGCCTGTTCCATTCTCATTACCCAGCAGGCCTCCAGAGCATTCGCTATGTGTGATGCAACAACTCAGAGAGCCAAGCGCATGGGAACACCATCACCTCCAAGTTCCCCTCCGAGTCACACAGCATCCTGACTTGGAAATATATCACCGTTCCTTTATCATCGCTGTGTCAAAATCCTGGAACTCCCTCCCTAACAGCACTGTGGGAGTACCTTCACCTCACGGGCAGTAGCGGTTCAAGAGCAATTAGGGATGGGCAATAAAAAAGTAAAGGGAATTAGGGGTTACGGGGAGCGGGCAGGAAATTGGACACGAGGCTGAGTTCGGATCGGTCGAGGCCCTGTGGGTGGCGTAGCGGGCCCAGGGGCTGAGTGGCCGGGTCCTGCTCCTACTTCTTGTGTTCTTTAGATTTGAGGTGAGGATCAGATCAGCCATGATCTTATTGAATGGTGGAGCAGGCTCGAAGGGCCGATTGGCCTACTCCTGCTCCTATTTCTTATGTTCTTATGTTCTTATCCCATGAATGAATAAAAAAAAACTTAAGAGCAATTGTTATCAGCGAGATTCATCAGTAGGATCCCCTTTCTTGTGGATAGAAACCACAACCATGTACTGGAATACTGATAGTATGGCAGAATGTTAGTTCCAACTCTGTGATGCGCCAAGATACTGGCCATTTCTCACCAAGCCCCCCCCCCCCCCCGCACCACCCCCCCCTCACTTTCCTAAAGCAGTTTTTTTTTAGGAATTTAGTGTGAATGTTGTCCATTCCTGCTGCTTTACATTACCTACTTTAGGCAGTGCAGAGTCCAGTTCCACCCATCAAACTAGTTCATTAAACCCTTCAACATGTGCAACATACTCCACCAGTTTTTCCAATTGCCATGTCTTAGAGTTGGGAAACCAGTTTAATATCTAACTCATTTAAGTTAAAAAATCCAACAGCAGCATTTCTTTCAGTCAGAATCCTTGAAGGACTTTTGAACTAATATTAGCTGTAGGTGTTCCTGTCAGAAACACACACTGCCAGAATACCACCTGTGACAAAACCACCCCCCAAACATGTCACCACAAGATAAAAGTATAAAACACTGTCATTTTAGTGTATAAAATTCAAATTTTCATTATTTCCTACTCTTTAACCAGGTTTTACATACTGACAATGTCATGGGTTGAAGCCACACTTTATGCAGCAAAGCTTGTGGCCTGTAATGAGATTACGACTCCTAGCATGTACACGGGAGTTGTAATCTCATTTCAGGCCAAAAACATTGCTGCAAGGATAAAGGCAGAGAGATAGCATAAGGATGATTAGATGATTTATGGATTGCTTGTGTTGAATAATTTCACTATTACATTTGAAGTAAGTAAAATTTTCTCTTTTACACTTAGGTGAAGGGATAATTTGAGGCAACAAATTAACTTGGCATTTGCTAAACACAGTGTGATTTAAAAAAAAAAGTATAGAACAACAAATAATAACAACTTATATTTATATAGCGCCTTTAGCGTAATAAAACGTCCCAAGGCATGTCACAGGAGCGTTATCAAAAAAAACCAAAAGTTAACACCAAGCCACATAAGGAGATATTAAGACAGGCGACCAAAAGCTTGGTCAAAGAGGCAGGTTTTCAGGAGCGTCTTAAAGGAGGAAAGAGAAGTGGAGAGGCAGAGAGATTTAGGGAGGGAATTCCAGAGCTTAGGAACTAGGCAGCTGAAGGCACGGCCGCCAATGGTGGAGAAATTAATATCGGGGATGTTCAAAAGGCCAGAATAGGCGGAGCACAGAGGTCTATAGGGATTATAGGGTTGGAGGAGATTACAGACATAAGGAGGGGCGAGCCACAGAGGGATTTGAAAACAAGGATGCGAATTTTAAAATTGAGGTATTGCTTAACCGGGAGTCAATGTAGGTCAGCGAGCACAGGGGAGATGGGTGAACGGGACTTGGTGCGAGGTAGGACACAGGCGGCAGAGTTTTGGATGACCTCATGTTTATGGAGGGTAGAACATGGGAGACCAGCCAGGAGTGTCTTGATCATCAATGATATATATGTCTGACAAATATATCCAAGTGACTAATTTTGAAAAAGACACTTACCATTACACCATGGCTGATTTGCTGATCAGAACTGCCAGCTTCCCAAATATTTCAAAGGCTTGGCTCCTGAAACATAACACCCCATCACAAGTCTCAGAATAAGAACATCTCCACCCCACATCTACGGATTACCTTCAATAAGGAAGAGAGAATGGGTGATCTGGGAACCAGACCTCAACAAAAGAAGATTTTATCTGAGAAATGTAGAGAAAACGGTGATCCTGTTCAGAAGACCCCTTCTCTGGAGCCATCTTTCTTGTTCATAGAAACATAGAATCTAGGAGCAGGAGTAGGCCATTCGGCCCATCGAGCCTGCTCCACCATTCAATACGATCATGGCTGATCATCCAAATCCAGTACCCTGTCCCTGCTTTAATCCCCACAGTACACATATCCCACCCTACCCCCGTAACCCCACGTATTTAATTCCCCCTAACATATCCCATCCTATCCCCATAACCCCACATATTTAATCCCCCCCTAACACTAAGGGTCAATTTATCATAGCCAAATCAACCTAACCCGCACATTTTTGGACTGTGGGAGGAAACCGGAGCACCCGGAGGAAACCCACGCAGACACGGGGAGAATGTGCAAACTCCACACAGACAGTCACCCGAGGTCAGATTCGAACCCAGGTCCCTGGCGCTGTGAGGCACCAGTGCTAACCACTATGCCACCGTGTTCCCTTTTGCCTTGCACCATCATCCCCTTTGTCATTTAATCATGAGAAGTCGCACAACACCAGGTTATAGTCCAACAGTTTTATTTAAAATTACGAGCTTTCGGAGCTCCGCTCCTTCTTCAGGTACAAGTACAGTGAGGGAATCGATTACACAGTATATATACAGTACACAGAAAACAATGTGTCTGCAGAGATACAATCTGTTAGGGAGGCATTACATCAAAGACACATCAGAGTACAGCTAAGACAATGAGGTGGGTCACAGGGGGTCCAACGTGTCAAATGCTGCCGTCTGCAGTTAAGCTTTTAACTTTTTTTTTAAACTGGAAAAACAGACAACGATGTCGAGTCACGTTCTGTAGCGTGACATGAACCCGAGATCCCTATTGAGGCCTATTCATTTAATCATGCCTGCTCTCCACCCTATCACAAACTTTTCTCTTCTGTTCTTTCTCTGGCTCTGTACTAACAAAAGAGGGGGAAAAAAAGTTCTGCTGTCAGGTCATTGACCTGAAACGTTAACTCTATATCACTCTCCATAGAAGCTGCCTGATCTGCTGAGTATTTCCAGCATTTTGTTTTTATTTCAGATTTCCAGCAACCGCAGTATTTCGCTTTTCTTTTATTGTTTATTTGATAGTTGTGGGCAAGGGCTAAATCTTTAACTCTATTTGAGAAGTATTATATACTTAATATTAATTTAAAAATGCCAACCACATCTGTTAGAGATTACAGACTGAGAAACAATAATCGACAATTGCATATTCATGGCCTCATCCCTCCCTATCTTTTTAACTGCCCCCAAAGTCCTGGTTTTCAGGCTCTGGCCTCTTGGTCAACCCCCCTCCCTTCACCCCTTGCCTACAACCGCCTTGGCCCCAGTCTCTGAAATTCCCTCCCTAAACCCTTCCGCCTTTTCCCTCTCTTCCTTTAAGACTCTCCTTAAAACCCATCTCTTCAACCAAGCTTTTGATCACCCCTCTTAATATCTCCTTCTTTGGCTTGGCAGCCATTTTTGTCTGATCATGCTTCTGTGAAGCACTGTGGGATCTCTTTTCTAAATTAAAGTCGTTATATAAATGCAAGATGTTGTATATTCTGCAGAGAATGACTGATTAAAATAGCGTAAAACTATTCAGGTGAAACTGGACTGGATTAGATAAGGTAAAGAAGTAAACTGAAAAAAGCCCTCATAGAAATAAGGGATAATTTTATGAATTTGCTCTCTCAGCAGGCAAAGTTGAGTGCCAGGAGTACATATCAGTAATTCAGGTTTATGCTCCTTTAATGCTACAGCACAAAGAGCTAGTTTCTGAGTTGTCATATGGCTGATATACTGAAATAACATTGCTGGTTCAAGACATTTATAATAGTTCAATGTCATTTACTCTTGTGTTATCTATCTCTTATCATTTTGTCAACTATTTTTATATTACCTATTGCAAAGATGCCTTTTCACAATCGCATGTGTGTAGATTTGACCCCGGATTAAGTAGGTAGTATGGGCATGCAAAGGTTTGAGGAGTTGTGAATGGAGCTGAAAAGGGTAGAATCATCAGTAGTCAGCCCCACTTCTGACCTTAAAATGGAAGGAAGGTGACTGAGGAAGCAGCTGAAAATGCTTCCGAGGAACTCAGTTTCTCTAGGATTCCTTGGTGCCAGACACAGTCGAATGCTGCTGTAATGTCAAAAGCAACTACGCTCAACTCTCCTCTGCCATTCACCACACCCAATGGCTTAGAGATAACATCACCATGAGCCATAGATCAGAAAAAAAAAAGTTTTGATGCCTATCTGTACTGAATTAGCTGGGTTAGGGAAGGCCTGCTAATTACCATGATTAAGGCATGCAGCCCAGCGCTGAGTGCGCTGCTGAGTGGCTGAGCACTCAGCAGGGGGCCAAAGTTCGTGTGAGGCTAGATCTATTTAAAGCTAGCCACCACTTTTAAAGGCAGTCTGCACCTCTTAAAGGTGAGGTACATTCTGCATTCAGCAGCTGCTGGAAGTGCTTGTCAAGGCAACTGCGACTCAGTAATGGCTCAACAGGGCAGAGAAAGGGCACCAAGGTTCTCCTTAGTGCAGGGGGAAGAAAGGAGGAGACAGGTACTCTACCCGCAGGGGGCCACGAGATCCTCCAGATACACAGTCAGAAGATAGTGGCAGCAGTTAGCCGGAGCGGTCACTGCCAGCAGTGTTGCCCCGAGGACCTGGATCCAGTGCTGAAAGAAGTTCAGTGATGTCACACGAGTGGTCAAGGTCCGTGAATGCATCTTCAAAAGTAGCCTTCCACCAGCCATGCTGCAGCCACTGGGGTAGCACTTCGTAGGAGCACTAGGACAGGCAAGGCACATAGAACAGGCACTAAGGGAATGCACAAGGGTGATTAGTTTATTTTGTTATGTAGTATTGGATTGAATGATTTATAAATGTGGTTTGGAATGTTTGTTTTGTGGTGGCTTTCATTTCAGCATTGTGGCCAAGAGGACACTGTGATGTTCCGTAACAGAGGGATGGTAAGAAAGAAAAATACTTGCATTTATATAGGGCCTTTCACGACCACCAGACGCCCCAAAGCGCCAATGAAGTACTTTTTGAAGTGTAGTCACTGTTGTAATGTAGGAAATGTGACAGCCAATTGGCGCACAGCAAGCTCCCACAAACAGCAATGTGAGAATGACCAGATAATCTGTTTTCGTGATGTTGATTGAGGGAAAATTATTGGCTAGGACACCGGGATAACTTCCCTGCTCTTCTTCGAAATAGTGCCATAGGATCTTTTACGTACACCTGAGAGAGCAGATGGGGCCTCGGTTTAACGTCTCATCTGAAAGACGGCACCTCTGACAGTGCAGCACTCCCTCAGCACTGCACTGGAGTGTCAGCCTAGATTTTGTGCTCACGTCCCTGGAGTGGGACTTCAACCCACAACCTTCTGACTCGGGTGAGGGTGATACCACTGAGCCATGGTAAGGTGGGGAAGTGTTGAGCAATGGGGATCTGGGGTTTCATTCAGGGGAACCGGAGTCTGATGATGCGCTGACGGACAGCCCGTCCGGAACATGGATATGTAGGCTGCCTCCTCCCTTCCTCCTCCTCCTGAGGTGGTCGCGGAACCCGTGGTGGCAAGGGCTGCGCCCTCATGATGGCCAAGTTGTGGAGGATGCAGCTGACCTCCATGAATTGGCACACCCGTTCCGACGAGTACTGGAGGGCTCCTCCCGAGTGTCCAAGGCAGCAGAATCGTTGCTTCAGCACCCAATGGGCTGCTTGATGAGGTTCCTCGTGGCAGCATAGCTCTCATTATGAGTGCTGGCCACGAGTGGTGGGGTTGTGGAAGGGTCGTCAGCCAGGTGTAGAGCGGATAGCCCTTGTCGCCAAGCAGCCACCCTCGGGTTCGATGTGGTGACTGAAAGATTGCTGACACAGCAGACTGGCACAGGATGAACACATCATGACTGCTGCCAGGATAGCGGGCATTCCCCAGCATGATGAGCTGGGCGTGGTCACACACCAACCGTGATTTGAGTGAGTGGAACCCTTTAGTTACGGAACATCTCACCATCTCACTGTTTAGAGAGAAGGTAACAAAGTCCCCTCTCCTAGTGTGGAGAGTCTCTGTGATGGGACAGCGAACTGCGAGATGTTTGCTATGTCGCCTGTTCCAGACTGGGATAGTCTGCTGGTGAAAGAATTCAGGGCCACGGTCACCTTAAGGGCCACTAGCAGTGCTATCCTGGCAAGGCGGCAGGTTTGGTTCTAAGAAGCAGCAGAGTTCTGCGACCACCTCCTTGGTGAAGTGGAGCCGCCGCACACACTGCTCCTGGCTTAGTTGCAGATAGGAGAAGTGCTCCCTGAAGAGCCCAGGTGGGTAAGACCTTCTGCTGAGAGCCCTCCTTCCTCTGTGAGCAGCTTGTCTTCTTTGCTGCCTCTGCTCCATCTCCCTGTCATGCTGCAGCCGGAAGTGGACTTAGCAAGGTGGACGTTTTTTTAAACAGCCAAACCTACCGGCACTACGGGGTTGAATCTCGTGGCCATAATCTAGGCTGACACTTCAGTGCAGTAGTGAGGGAGTGCCGCACTGTTGGAGGCGCTGTTTCTCCAGATGAAAAGTTAAACCAAGTCCCCATCTGCCCTCTGAGGTGTACGTAAAAGATCCCACGGCACTATTTCAAAGAAGAGCAGGGGAGTTCTGCTCCGTGTCCTGGCCAATATTTATCCCTCAACCAACATCACTAAAACAGATGATGAGTCATTGGGGGGAATTTTTACTTCCCAACACACTGGAGCAAGGTGGAGGGCGCGGCGTGGGGGTCTGGTAGCACATGGGAAACCTGGAAATCTATGTCTTCCCACATGCTGTGGAAATTTAACTCCAGTGAGTCTTTCGTCACGGACAGATTCCCTGCCTGGTAGTCAGCCTGATTGATAGGCTTGTCTTCCACTTGGGCGGTGAGCACTCAGCAGGAGGCTGCAAGACCAGGTAGGTAGGATCCACGACCCTGGGGCGGGGTCTGATACTGGATTAGCTTGGGGGGCTGGGAAGAAGCACTCCTGCTCCTTCTGGCCCACAAGGAGTGCTCCCCGAGCCTGTCCTCACCTTGCTGGAGCTGCTGGATTTCCCAAGGCTCGGCAAGCCACAGTAAAACCTACTCAACTTGTGCCGCCTTGGGTAAAGCGGGTTGGAGCCAGCTTCCCGACACACCTTGAATTTTTGGCCATTTAACAAGGGTGTGGGGGTGGGTTAAAACTCCCCCCATTATCTTATTGCTGTTTGTGGGACCTTGCTGTGCGCAAATTGGCTTCAAAATTGCTTCATTGGCTGTAAAATGCTTTGGGGTGTCCTGTGGTCACGAAAGACCCCATCTATACTCATAGCAGCAACTTTTTCTAGTTCTCACTTGATTAAACTGCACTGACACAGCGGCACAACTAATAATGAACATCAAGATCACCTTGTGTTGACTTTGTCTCAATCTATTTTTACTCATTATTTGCATATTTCTTTATTTGAATACATAAAACACAGAAATGGAGATAAACTATACTTGCATTTTAAACAATAACATTTTGCTGCTGCCAGTAATCAGCGTGAATGCTTCGACGTTCCTCACAAGACTAAATCAAAATTAATGTTCAAATAATAAAATGTTAAAAAATGTACCACACACTGCTGCCTCAAGTGCTGAATATTTAATTCTCTCAACAGGGGAGAAAGCAGGAGCATTTTAATATTGGCATTTCAAATAAGAACGTGGAACACCTAAACGTAAATGTCATCTCTTTCGTAAGTGCCCGAGGTTTAATAGAATACTTTTGACAGTTTCCCACATTTCACACTTATGCAAGTCTTCAAATAATGGCCCGAGATGATGAATGAAACATCAAAAAATAGCAATAAGGGATACTTTACAAAATTCAGAGTTTACAGTAACAAAGACTTTGTCATATCCAATTGCTGTTAAAGTACCTTAGGGTCAGATGATTTAAGTGTTCTTTGAGCCTTTTAAACTGTAATTACATTATAGGATAACTTCACCAATCCCTCACTAGTGGCTGTGAGAAGCCGTACTTGAAGGGAGCTCAGATCAGAGAATCTTATCCCCAACCACCCGCAGTTCCCAGCTCGATGGGAAAGATCAGTGAATTTACCTCTTTTTTTAATCAGAATCTACCACGGATTAGCAGAAAAATGTTTCTGTAAATATAGAGTTTAAAAATATTTCCATTGCAAGGCACATTTTTTTAAATAAATCAAGAAGAAATTACTGCAGATGCTGGAAATCTGAAATAAAAACAGAAAATGCTGGAGA
This sequence comes from Squalus acanthias, assembly GCA_030390025.1. Lineage (NCBI taxonomy): Eukaryota > Metazoa > Chordata > Chondrichthyes > Squaliformes > Squalidae > Squalus > Squalus acanthias. The sequence goes on from CM059425.1 coordinate 149,667,706, forward strand.
TACTCAGCAGGTCAGGCAGCATCTGTGAAGAGACAAACAGAGTTAACGTTTCACGTCGAGACCTTTTGTCAGAACTGGAAAAAAAGCAGGAAATGGAACAGATTTTTAAGCAGGTGTAGGAGCTGGGGGAGGGGATGAAAGGACAAAAGGGAAGGTCTGCGATAGGATAGAAGGCAGGAGAGGTTAAGAGACATTAAGGGCAAAAGGAGATGGTAATGGGACAGGTTAAGAAACAAAGGATGGCTCTAGATGAAGTGTAAATTGCACTGGCAGAATGTTCTCAGTATATGGGTATCCCTGGCAAGGCCAGCATTTATTGCATATCCCCATTTTCCCTTACAAAGGTGGTGAGCTGCCTTCTTGAACCGCTGCAGTCCATGTCGTGCAGGTACTCCCACAGTGCTGTTAGGGAGGGAGTTCCAGGATTTTGACTCAGTGACGATGAAGTAACGGTGATATATGTCCAAATTGGGATGGTGTGTGACTTGGAGAGGAACCTGGAGGTGGCCTTCTTCTGGTTGCAGAGGTTGCAGGTTTGGTGGACAGGGGGGGTCGAGCTTCTTCAATATTGTTGGAACTACGCACATCCAGGCACGTGGAAAGTATTCTACCACACTTCTAACTTGTGCCTTGTAGATGGTGGAAAGGCTTTGGGGAGTCAGGAGGGGAGACACCCGCTGCAGAATACCCAGCCTCTGACCTGCTCTTGTTGCCACAGTATTTATGTAGCTGGTCCAGTTAAGTTTCTGGTCAATGGTGACCCCCAGGAGGTTGATGGTGAATTTGGTGATGGTCAGCACCGTCACTGTGTTCTTTGGTCTTCAACTTAATGTTTTTATTCTTTAAGATTCTTACAGTCATTTTATTTATTTTTAAACACATTACATTTGTAAAGGACAATCAAATGTAATTTGAGCTTTAGACATTTCAGAAACACTATCTAAATCCTCCAGTGTGTTTATGTGGAATTTCCTTCAGCTATGCATGGGCGATCCTTTCATATACCTCAAACTTATACTGGATCCCATTGTCTTCCTGAACTTCAGTAGGAACATCAGGGAACCTGTGTAAAAGCACAAGACAACTCAGGCTGATTCATAAGAGTTATTAGAACTTTACCAAAACTGCGGAGTTAAAACAGCGATACTGACTGTCCAGTCTCGATCTCCTCCCCCCACCCTGTACAAACCCCAATCCCCAATCTCCCGCCCTCCCTTCCCTACAGCCTCCTATACTCCGATCCGAAGTTCCCAGACAATAAACAGAGCATGTTATTTATGCACACAAAAGAGAACAGTGCTGTAGCATTTCCCTGGTACTGAATAGGCAAATGCCACTCTTGTTAGCAAGCACAGAATTCTAGATTGGGAGCCACAAAATGCAGAAAGGCTTGTTCAGCTCCATTGGGATTTCTCCAACTACTTTCAAACGAACTTCAACCCATTCATTGCACATTTATAGCTGTAATCAGTTATTGGTCAGTTTGAATCTAGATTTGGTTATTGTGTATTAACAGCAGAAAATGTTGGAAACACTCAGCAGGTCAGGCAGCATTGAGGAGAGAAAAAGAGTCAACGTTTCGTGTCGAGGACCCTTCGTCAGAACTGTGTGAAGTTCTGACGAAGGGTTCTCGACCCGAAACGTTGACTCTGTTTCTCTCTCTTCGATGCTGCCTGACCTGCTGAGTGTTTCCAGCATTTTCTGTTATTTCAGATTTCCAGCAGTCGCAGTATTTTGCTATTGTATTGGTTATTGTGCCAGGAGACTATATTAATTCTCTGCAGGTAGACAACTGCACTAAGAGTAAGTCCTTAAGCAAATCTTTGCACCATTTCAGAGAGGTTTTAGTACCAGAGCTTTGCAACCGAATGACTTACTTAGGAAGGAGTTTGAACTTATTTAAATCCATCTCCGGTAGGAAGGTATCACTCTCAAAGTCCTTAAGAATACGAGTCACAAAAATACGATGTGAAACTGGGCTTTCCATGGCTTCCTGGGAAAGAAAATTTAAAAGCTGAGTATAGACTGGTGTTTTGCCCCTTTTAATTGTAGACCTTCATTATTTATCCCTGAATCAACATAACAAAAACAGATTAGCTGGTCATGATCACATTGCTGTTTGTGGGAGCTTGCTGTGTGCAAACTGGCTGCCGAATTTCATACATTACAACAGTGACGACACTGCAAAATTACTTAATTGGCTATAAAGCGCTTTGGGATGTCCTGAGGTTGTGAAAGACGTTATATAAGGAAGATGGTTGTGGTGGTGGGAAGTCACTCATCACAGCCCCAGGACATTGCTGCAGGAGTTCCTCAGGGCAGTGTCCTAGGCCCAGCCATCTTCAGCTGCTTCATCAATGACCTTCCCGCCATCATAAGGTCAGAAGTGGGGATGTTCACTGATGACTGCACAGTGTTCAGTTCCATTCGCAACTCCTCAGATAATGAAGCAGTCCATGCCCACATGCAGCAAGACCTGGACGACATTCAGGCTTGGCTGATAAGTGGCAGGTAACATTCGTGCCACACAAGTGCCAGACAATGACTATCTCCGACAAGCAAGCGTCTAACCACCACCTCTTGACATTCAATGGCATTACCATCGCTGAATCCCGCACCATCAATATCCTGGGTGGGGGGGGGGGGGGTCACCATTGACCAGAAACTTAATTGGACTAGCCACATAAATACTGTGGCAACAAGAGCAGGTCAGAGGCTAGGTATTCTGCGGCGATTGTCTCATTTCCTGACTCCCCAAAGCCTTTCCACCATCTACAAGGCACAAGTCAGGAGTGTGATGGAATACTCTCCACTTGCCTGGATGAGTGCAGCTCCAACAACACTCAAGAAGTTCAACACCATCCAGGACAAAGCAGCCTGCTTGGTTGGCACCCCATCCACCACCTTAAACATTCACTCCTTCCACCACCAGCGTACCGTGGCTGCAGTGTGTACCATCTACAAGATGCACTGCAGCAACTCGCCAAGGCTTCTTCGGCAGCACCTCCCAAACCTGCAACCTCTACCACCTAGAAGGACAAGGGCAGGAGGCGCATGGGAACGCCACCACCTCCAAGTCACACCATTCTGACTTGGAAGTATATCGCCGTTCCTTCATCATCACTGGGTCAAAATCCTGGAACTCCCTCCCTAACAACACTATGGGAGGACCTTCACCACACAGACAGCAGTGGTTCAAGGTGGCGGCTCACCACCACCTTCTCAAGGGCAATTAGGGATGGGCAATAAATGCTGGCCTTGCCAGTGATGCCCACATCCCATGAACGAATAAAAAAAATGCAAGTCTTTCTTTATTTGTTCATGGCCCCATCCATTTCCCTATTAGTACAACTGTGATTATGCAGACTAATCCAGAATAAAACAATGTTGACTCAGTAAATGGTGATTTGAATTAATCAGTTTCTCTACCTTTACACCAAAATAGCAGCGGTCATGCCAATTCAACAGGTTATGGGATGTTTGAGAGGAACTGAAACAATCCAACAGTTCAATCCTTCGACTTCAGTCAAGACAGAGATCTGTTGGACTCCACCACAAATGAGGAAGGCTAGAGCGTAGACAGTGGAGTCAATTTTCTTTCATGGGTTTCAGGTTAAAATGGTGCCTTGGGCTCCTCAGATGGCCTAGTTGACAAAATGTAGTGTGCAACTGAGCCATGTAGATCAGGCTCAGGTCTTAGTCTGTAATGAGTTAGCCGATTTCAGCGGAGATGCAACAGGGCCGCTACAACCAGGGAAGGAAAAATCCACCAGGATTCCCACTCTTGAATCTGTTGGACACTGTACATGTAGATGTTGGGCCAGGAAGGAATGAGTGAGGCTGTAAGGTGCAAAAATGAAAAAAGCTTGGTTGCCATGGAACTATAACCCACTGGAGCCAATGTTTCCAGGGGAGAAAATTGGCAACAACAGAATCTTTTGGTTATAAACTAATTTCCTAATGCACAGCAAACGTTGAACATCGAGAGATTTCAAGTGATCTATATCCCCACTGGGACTTAATAGTGTCAATTTTCTTAAATTGAAAATTGCACTGCCTAGTGTGCCACTGACTTGCATAGATCAAAAAGGTCAAATGTTTTATCCCAGGTCAGCACACAGTTACCATTTCTCAGCCAGAGCAGGAGTCTCAGCGTCTTGAGGCTAGAAAGGAGAAACCAAAAAACCCCCCCCCCAAGGAATGCAAAGAAAATCCATGCTCCATACTGATTCAGATCAGAAATTGTCCTGGTGTATTTACTTGACATTTAGAGTGAGGTAATAACTCAAGCCACTTTAAAACTATTGTATCTACCATGCTTAGAACAGTCATAAGAATTAAACCAATTGAAATGTCAAGCAAAAGAGGTTAGAGAGAAAGAGAGGCAAAGCACAACCTTTCATCAAACAATAAAGACATAAATGAAAAAACACAAACACAAAAACCATTGTTTGGATATGAATTTTCTCAAACTATTGCTAGCAGCAGGATGAAAGTTTACATACACAAGCTCATGCTACACTTGGTATGTAATTCAACTAATATAATTGCTGAAAATTGTGAAGAGTTTGGAAATCTGTCACTCTAAGTTTCTAGTATTGCTGCCCAACCATATAAGCTGCAGGTATGGTAAGCCTTTCCTTAGAAAATGCATTCCGGGAGTTCTCAAGTTAGAGATACCTAAAGAATTGGTGAGAAAGGAGTTGGCACAATGACTGGAAAAAAGAAAATAAAAAAGATAGAAAATCTCAATCTGACTGACTACAATGATGGCAAAATAAAATCCTCTAATTTATTCCCGATTTCTAATCTGAAGTGGCCCTGAACAGTGCAGAATTTGCTCATAGCAAAGCAAGACATGCTGGTAAAAAAACAGGTTAATCACAATAAAAAAACAAAAAAGCCAGAAGGATCCAAGATCCAAGTTCTGATAAAAGGTCATCGACCTGAAACATTAACTGTTTCTCTCTCCATAGATGCTGCCGGACCTGCTGAGTATTTCGAGCATTTTCTGTTTTTATTTCAGGTTTCCAGCATCCACAATATTTTGCTTTTGTCCAAGATCAATTTGTTTTCCTCTTCAATTTGCTGGCCTTCATTTGATCAAAAGACCACTTAGTTTGCCACTTACTTGATTTGTTAGGACATTTAGGGATTCCAGTTAAATCTGAATTAGAATGAGGAAAAAACCCAGCAGCCCACCACTTTTAATAGACATTGTGAAGTTTCTCCATGTGGGTGCTCCCACATTTACTTCATCTCCTGAGGAAGGCAAATAATCACAGGCAACATTTTCAAAAAGTAAAAAAAAAAACACATTATTCCTCTTTCCTCGAGGATATCAAATCAGCAACGGAATCCTTTTGTATCTTTGAATAAAAAGGGTAAAAATACACACATCCAATTAAAAGAGGATTGGTCATTTGGATGTTAGGAAAAGTTTATTCTGGTACAAGTGTCTACTGCAAGTGCAATTTTCTTCAATAGAAAAAAAAAGACAAAACAAAATAAGGTAGAAATGTTACCAACAGTAAAATCTCATTCTCATGGTTCTCTGGTTAAAAACAGCTTGATGATCTTGCACCAATCTTTCTAAAAGACAACAGTCCTGGAGTTTTGTTTAGAGCAAGTTTATGCTTATAATAGACAGAGCTGGAAATTAAGCAACTTTCCCCTTTTTGGGCTCAGTACCTGCATCACATATATCCAGGTGAACACAAGAGGTCCCATGGCACTATTTGAAAAAAGTAGGGAGTTCTCCTTGCATTCTGGAGAACATTCCTCTCAACCAATATGACCAAAAACAGACTATCTGATCATCCATTTATCTACTGATTGTACACAAATTGGCCACTGCATTTGCCTACATAATAATATCTGCACTTTTGAAGTAACTCATTGGCTGTGAAGCCCTTTGGGTCCCGAGAAAGTGAAAGGCACTACATAAATGCTAGCTTTTTCTTTTCTTTAATTTGGGCTTGGACAAGACTATCAAATAAAAATCTTTGTGCAGAGGTTGCCAAAATAGGGGGCAGTGTAAATAACGAGGAACAATGCATCAAATGCAGAAGAGTTTGGGTCTTGGGTATCTGGGCCTTGGGTATCTGGGCCAGTAAGGTTTTAAAAATTTTTTTAATCTTGGGACATTGGCAAGGCCACAATTATCGCCCATTCCTGGTTGCCCCGAGTGATGAAGATGTAACGACAAAGTGACTTGGCAATTATAGTTCAATAAGGATGTGTTTAAAATAATTACAATGGAAGCTAAAGAGAAGGGAAGTGTTAAATGCAATTCACTCAACTTGCCAGTCAGGAGAGAAATTTAGGAGTTATAATGACAATCTATGCAACTGTTGAATCCCTTACTTTATTACAAATAGAAAATTCAAGAGTTGAGTTTTAGCACGCTGAGAAAGTTTTCTCTGTATATTGGGTATAATGAAATGGTAAACCTATTCTGGATAAAAAGATTTACAATTTCACTACACAAAGTACAAAGAAAGGAGGGAATCTTCCCCTGCAAATGATCAAAGTTTTAGCATCCATCAACTCCCTCAGTCTCTTGGCTCAGTCAACTAGCTGTAAAAGCAAATGCATTAACCAGAGATGTGTTTCAGTAACATTGTGCTAAATTGAACAGTGGTGCAGCTAACAATAGCAGTTGAAGTTTTACCACCTTCAAAGGATGCAGCTTCTCCTTTTCCTCTCAACCCCCACACTAAGTGTCTTTGAAATGGCACTGAAAGAGCTGAAGTCTTTAATACTTACACGCTTTGTGACTGCTGCTTTCTGATTCAGTTTTTTCTGCTGCTTTTAACTCTTGGATAATGTCAAATCAATAGGGCTCTCAGGCTGCTGAACTTTTCTCGGGCCTCGTCCTTCCCGTTTTCTATTCCGGAGGAATGAACAGTTTACGGGTTTAGATTTGTACAGCTTTGAAACAGACTAGAATCAATTCCCAGATTCTCCTGTGTTTTCAAATCAATTTATTTATGGAGACAATTTTCGTGTGTCATGAACCGGTACAGAAAATAATCAAAAAGGCTAATGGAATGCTGGCCTTTATATCTAGAGGACTAGAATACAAGGGGGTAGAATTTATGCTGCAGCTATACAAAGCCCTGGTTAGACCACACCTCGAGTACTGAGAGCAGTTCTGGGCACCACACTTTAGGAAGGATATATTGGTCTTGGAGGGAGTGCAGCGTAGGTTTACCAGAATGATACCTGGACTCCAAGGGTTAAATTATGAGGATTACACAAATTAAGATTGTATTCCCTCGAATTTAGAACATTGAGGGGTGATTTGATCGAAGTTTTTAAGATATTTAGGGGAACAGACAGGGTAGATAGAGAGAAACTATTTCCGTTGGTTGGGGATTCTAGGACTAGGGGGCATAGTCTAAAAATTAGAGCCAGACCTTTCAGGAGTGAAATTAGGAAACAGTTCTACACACAAAGGGTGGTAGAAGTTTGGAACTCTCTTCCACAAACGGCAATTGATGCTCGATCTATTGTTAATTTTAAATTGGAGTTTGATAGATTTTTGTTAACCAAAGGTATTAAGGGATATGGGGCAAAGGCGGGTATATGGAGTTAGGTCGCAGATCAGCCATGATCTCAGTGAATGGTGGAACAGGCTTGAAGGGCTAAATGGCCTACTCCTGTTCCCGAGATAAAAAATCCTAGCTGAAAAAAAAATTGTTACCCTACATCCCAAACTGGATTTTTTTTTTTTTTTTTAAACTTGGGGATATTTTTTTCCTCCAAGTCTTCTCATGTCTCACACTATTCTTGGTTGATAACTCCGATAGGCAACCTATGCCACTTAGTGCCTCTACATGACTGGGAGAGTGAGGCCTTACTGTGTAGGGAAATTGCTGGCACCAACTCAACTGCTGGCACAATCCCATCCCACTACTCCATGCCCAGCATGCTGACCATCCGACACTTCAATCGAGAAACCTAGTCTTAGGACCAAGGACCAAGGCCCATAGTAAAGGACACTAGAGAGGTTGAAAAGAACAGCAAGATAAGATGAATCAAAAGGTAACAACTAGGTAAAAGAAAGACTTGCACCCCTTCCAGGTGAAACAGCGATTTACTTGTACTTCCTGCAATTTAGTATACTGTATTCGCTGCTCACGATGTGGACTCCTCTACATTGGGGAGACCAAACGCAGATTGGGTGACCGCTTTGCGGAACACCTCCGTTCAGTCCGTAAGGGGGACCCCGAGCTCCCGGTGGCCTGTCACTTTAATTCACCGCTTCACTCCCACTCTGACCTCACCGTCCTCGGCCTAATACACTGTTCCACGGAAGCTCAGCGTAAGCTCGAGGAACAGCACCTCATCTTTCGTTTAGGCACGCTACAGCCCTCTGGACTCAATATCGAGTTCAACAATTTTAGATCATAACCTCAGCTCCAATCACATTTATATTTTATTTTATCCACCCTTTTATTTGTCCCCCCCACCTTTTTTTTCCTCCTAGAAGCTGGCAGCTGTCCTTCATTCTGCCAGTAGATTTCACACTTCATTCAGCCTTAATCTGTCACATTAACACCACCTCTAGCCTTGCATATTCTATAGTGTTTTTCTCACCCTCCAGACATCCCAAACGCTTTACAGCCAATGAAGTACTTCTGAAGCGTAGTCACTGTTGTAATGTAGGAAACGTGACAGCCAATTTGCGCACAGCAACAACAACTTGTATTTATATAGCGCCTTTAACGTAGTAAAACGTCCCAAGAGTATTATAAGACAAAAAAAAAAATTGACACCTCAAACAGCAATGCGATAATGATCAGATGATGTGATTTTTTTTTAAGTTAAGGTTCAGGGCTCAACATTGATCAGCACATTGTGGAGAATGGCCTGCTCTTTGCCGAAATAGTGCCACGGGATCTTTTACATCCAGCTAAGGGGGCAGACGGGGGTTTGGTTTAACTTCTCATCCGAAAGGTGGCACTTCCAACAGTGCAGCTCTCTCTCAGTACTTCACTGAAGTGTCAGCCTAGATTATGTGCTCAAGTCTCTGGAGTCGGGCTTGAAACCACAACCTTCTGACTCGGAGGCGAGAGTTCTAGCACTGAGCCACGGTAACACCAAACTTAAGACGCCACGCTTTTCACAGTTAAGTTTTGTTCAGACCAGTATAGTACAGCACAAGTTATCCACCAATTTTTGACTAAGCATATTCTCTGTATAACTTCCATTCCCTATACAGTCCTCAAGCTTGTTTCTTATTAAAAATGTCCTAAATGACATACATAAATTATAATAAGGTTGTCTCCCTACAATACAGGAAACTATTTACATTTCTTCCTTCAACTCAAGATTAAAAAATCAAACATTGTGACATGTTAAACAAGGTTTAAAGCAATTGGAAGGTGGGAGCAGTGGTGGGCTGTTTATAATAGGAACTTCAGATGTTAAATTGCAAACTCGATTCTTATAAATTTGTATTCTTGGCATGGTGCTTCATCTGCTAGGAGTGCACAACAGGAATTTGGGCGTGCCCCACAGGAGTTTCTATCTACCAACCTGCAAAGCCCATTGACTTCCACACCTGAATTCCTGATATGTGCTACTGATGCGAAGACCTCCATGGTGGGAGTGCCAATTTGTAAGATCTACTCATTAATGTGCACAAAACATTAGTCAACATTTAAAAGCTGTATTTATTTTGTTGAATACCCCTCACCAGAATACAAGGCTTCACTCTCTGTACTTCAAAGATAGTAAAAATAGAAAATTGGTGGGACTGAATTTAAAAAGTGATCACTCTCCAACCAGTCAGGTATTATTACACAGCAGGTCTGGGAGAAGTGCTTAAACAACACATACATATACAAGGTTTCCTCTGTTAAATCTGTAGGTGGGACTAACTGCAGCAAGAAATCCAAAGAGAACAGGTTCTAAAACTGAGTGTGGCATCAAGGAGTCCTAGTAAAACTGAAGTAAATAGGAATTGGGGGGGTGGGGGGAACTCTCCACTGGCTGGAGTCATACCTAGCACAAAGGAAGATGGTTGTGGTGGTTGAAGGTCAATCATGACAGCCTCAGGACATCGCTGCAGGAGTTCCTCAGGGTAGTGTCCCAGGCCCAACCATCTTCAGCTGCTTCATCAATGACCTTCCCTCCAACATAAGGTCAGAAATGAGATGTTCACTGATGACTGCACAGTGTTCAGCGCCATTCACAACTCCTCAGATAATGAAGCAGTCCATGCCTGCATGCAACAAGTCCTGGACGACGTTCAGGCTTGGGCTGATAAGTGGCAGGTTATATCCGCGCCACACAAGTGCCAGACAATGACTATCTCCAACAAGCGAGAATCTAACCACCGCCCTTGACATTCAACGGCATTACCGTCGCCGAATCCCCCACCATCAACATCCTGGGGGTCACCATTGACCAGAAACTTAACTGGACTAGCCACATAAATACTGTGGCTACAAGAGCAGGTCAAAGGCTAGGTATTCTGCAGCGAGTGTCACACCTCCTGACTCCCCAAAGCCTTTCTACCATCTACAAGGCACAAGTAAGGAGTGTGATGGAATACTCGCCACTTGCCTGGATGAGTGCAGCTCCATCAACACTCAAGAAGCTCGACACCATCCAGGACAAAGCAGTCCGCTTGATTGGCACCCCATCCACCACCTGAAACATTCACTCCCTCCACCACCGGCATACCATGGCTGCAGTGTGTACCATCTACAAGATGTACTGCAGCAACTCGCCAAGGCTTCTTCGGCAGCACCTCCCAAACCCGCAACCTCTTCCACCTAGAAGGACAAGGGCAGCAGGCGCATGGGACCACCACCACCTCCAAGTTCCCCTCCAAGTCACACACCATCCTGACTTAGAAGTATATCGCTGATCCTTCATTGTCACTGGGTCAAAATCCTGGAACTCCCTCCCTAACAGCACTGCGGGAGTACCTTCACCACACGGACTGCAGCGGTTCAGGGCGGCGGCTCACCACCACCTTCTGAAGTGTAATTAGGGATGGGCAATGAATGGTGGCCTTGCCAGCGATGCCCTGATCCCATGAACGAAAAAAAAAAAAATTCATGGCCATTTTGGAACATTTCAGTGGTAATTTCAGTTGACAGCTTTCTTTTGATGTTTAATGAGGTTTAAAGTAAAACCCGCTGTGCAAGGAAAAGCAGCTTCAAACTACCACAATTAAAAGTAACGGCTATATTTTCTCAGTTATATCCCACAGACATTTTATTTGAAAAGGAAAAACATGTAGCAATTAGATGAAAAATGTTCTTGTTTGATTCCCTTACCTCTTAATTTTAAATGTACATAGGATTTTCAAAGTGTATCAGTAATTCTAGAACTAACAAGTGTGACTACTGAAGTCAATTCGAATTTCTAAAGGGTAAAAGAATTGCTATTTTAGGTACTTTAAAAAAAAAGTTAAGCAAAGAAATAAATGTATTGGCTTAAATGCAAAACATCAGTCTGCTGTTCAAGAAGCTAAATTCTTACACAACAGGATGTAGAATCTGAACCTGTCTAAGATGAATCCAGCACATATTGACACTAACTTACAAATTCAGGACTGGATTTTTAGCTCTTCAACTTTAGATTGTCTTTAGCTAGGATCAAGACAGTCTGTGTCCTACTTCAAGTTATGAATTATTAGCTCAGAGGTATCATTGTGTTTAATACACAAGTGCTGCAGGCCCTGCTTCAGAAAGTGCAGCAAAAGAAGGTGGCCCTCGTCAGTGCTGAAGAGCACCCCCTGCTCAAGGTCCAAGCTGCCTGGATGTAGGTAGCAACCAGATTTAGTATAGTCAAAGACCTGGTTACAAATGAGAAGCTGTTTTCTCTTATCAGAAGGAGTGCCAAGGTAAGTGAACCCATCTTTGATCATGTTACTACTATTGGGGTTAGTGCACTATGGCTGCATAACATACTATTAACAGGATGCACTGCAACAACTCACCACGCTTACTTCAACAGCACTCTCAGCCCCGCGACCTCTACCTCCAAGGTCGAGCAGCAAGGCTATGAGAACGCCATTCCCTTCCAAGTCACAAATCATCCCGATTTGGACATATATTGCTGTTCCTTCATCATCGCTGGGTCAAAATCCTGGAATTACTTACCCAACATCATTTGTTGAGTTCTGACGAAAGGTCATTGAACTGAAATGTTAACGGTTTCTCTCTCCACAGATGTCGCCTGACCTGCTGAGTATTTCCAGCATTTTCTGTTTTTATTTCAGATTTCCAGCATCCGCAGTATTTTGCTTTTGTGTCAACATGATTTGTTGTTGTTTCATATGATGGGAAAAGCTTATAATGGGATGTCTAGTTTGCCTATCCATTCGATGGCCTCCTGAGATGCCAAGTGGAGAAATGAGGTGCCTCCTGTAACAGATTTTGTGGGCAGGTTGGCGTGATGTGTTCCATGGTCTGGGACTCATGGCCATGGTCACACTTCAGGTCGTCTCTCCTCTCCCACTTGTGGAGCAGGTGGTCGCATCGCCCATGCCTTGTGCAGATTGGGTCGAGCGCTGTGCACGAGGGAGGTCGAAGCCAGGGACCTCTGCTGTTGGGTCAGTGATGAGGGGTTGGTTCTTTATGTTGCATGCGTACCACGATTCTGTCCATCTGGATAGTGGGTCGATACCAGCTGCATGAATATTGGCTGCCGTTTCCCAGAATGGCCGGCGCGATTTTAAGCGTTTTCGTGGTGGGTTTTTCCAAGTTTTCATGAATGAGAAGGTCGGTGTTGCTCATGATTTTTTTCCATCTCACGGAGCACGGTGGCGGTGTGATGAATGGCAGGCAGGGCAATGTGGGACAGCACCGGGAGCCACTCAGTTGGAGTGGACTTGATTTTACCTTTTGGCCGGTGTTGGTAAGATGAGGCCGATAGGTCAGGGTCCTGTCCAGGGTGACGCCCAGGTATTAAGGGTGGGGTTCATGGGTAAGTCACCTTAGGCAGAAGGAAACGTTGGGTTCTTTCCCGGCGGCGTTGCTGTTCAGATGGAACGTTGACAACTGTCTTCTCTGGATTGGGGCGGAGGTGCCAGGTCTGGAAGTTGCGTTCCAGCAGATCCAGGTTGCTGGTTAGCATCCTACTTGCTTCCTCTAGCATTGATGCCTGTGTCAGCAGTGCTATGTCATCGGCACATGCGAACTTCCGGGATTTGGTGCAGTGCATGTCCGCCGTATAGATGTTGAGGAAGGCTGGTGCCTTCAGAAGGACTTCAGCAGTTCAAAAAGACCCACCACCACCTTCTCAAGACAATTAGGGAATGACAATAAATTCAGCCTTGTCAGTGTTTCCCACATCCCAAAATAAATTGAAAAAAAGTTATAGGTCACCAAAGAGGAGGCATAATGGTAATGAAGCTCTTTGTAATGCAAGTGATCAATTTTGAGCACTTCGACCCTCCTATGCACAGGCAGCTTTTTCTGGGAAGGGACCATGTTCAAGTACAACTGTTCATGGCTTGTTGAGAGATGGCAGTTTAGTACAGTAAATGGAAATGTATGGCATGTTGATTCTTGGAGATACTGTGGGGCATTTAATTTATCTGCATATGAAGGGATCCGATGTGGCATATACTAGAAGCATGACTACTGGTCCGATCATCCTAGCAGTGAATCAGATTCCTCCATTTTCTGCTTCTCGAAACCATGGGCCTCCTGCTCCCAGTCTCTATCCAGTAGTTGCGCCTGTATGGTGCTAGCTGAGGAAAGGACAGTGATCAGCTGTGATGTCCCCCCCATGGTCAGGTAACCTGCTAATGCTCACTCACGCACACTAATAACGAAGCAGTGCAACGGGAGAGGAACGGATTGGAAGAGTGGAGAAAAGAGGGCATTGTCGTTTCCTACATTATATAAAAATGAATTGTATTCCCTATTGTGAAGTACTTAATTGGCTGTGAAGCACTGAAATGTCCCAAAGTCGAGATAGAGAGAGATCGATATACACAGATTCTTTGTACGATTGATATTGCTGCCGTACTTAACTTAGCTGATGGAAATTTAATTTAGGCTGTGCACAGCAATCAAAGTTGCATCCGAGTTCATCTTTTCTCAAGAGTCCCTTTCAATCTCTGTTGTGCCAAAGAGATTAAAAGGAGACTAACTACAGAGATGCAGCAAGATGTCACACAAATACAAGATTAAAAGCAAACCACAAGGGGATTCATGTTTATTCTATAACCTTACTGTCGGTTTAATTTAAATAAAAATGACTTGCTGGCGCAGCACAGAATTTTACAAGCATTTTTTATTCATATGAAAAATACTTAAGTCCAACTTTGTACAGGGATTCCACACACCGCTTCCAATTAGTGCTTAAACCACTTAAGGGGGCATTAACAAAAGAAGTTTTTGGCAAACAGGTTTTTTTTTATATAAAAACCCAAGGGCGGAGAGGAAGCCGATAATCTGTGCATCATTTTCACTATAACACCGGCAGAATCCATGATGCTTTTTTGCCGTTTTTGTTGCCCAATTGTGATCCGAATGATTTTGGCAAAGACTTAACAGTTGCACAATTCTTTTGAAAGTATCAATTTTAACTGCATCAAGACCAGGGTCTAAATGGTTGCAAGGATCTGTTAAGCCGTTATAAATCAGGCGTAATAGACTACATAATATACAGCAAATTAAACAGCTGGCAGACTGACTGCACAATAGAGGACATCAAAGTGACTTGCCGCAGCTGTGGACAAGAGATCTGACAGCAAGCAAATTGCAAAACACTAAATCCTTTTATCTTTTAAAAAAACACTATTGCTCTATACAGACATCACTGATGGTTTTCTATAGAAGCAGTGGATTTTTAAATTGCTGATTATATCAAGGCTTGAAAAAAAAAAGCATTTTGAAGACTTAATTCAAAAGCAACATCTTTTGAATTAAGCAAATGCAATTTTTAAAAATGGAGCATATTGGACTAGCACTCATTACATGAAACACTGTTTATATACGCTGGCTGACTAGAACACAAGAAAGAATGGAATGAGAAAAGGCCATTCAGCTCACCAAGCACAAACTATGTACTCTATTATGGACTCTACCTAACCCCATAGTAACCTCTGGAGAAGTTTCTACAAATTTATTCCCTACCCTCTAAAGCACCATATCTGTCATACCGTACATCATTCACAATTCATCCTACACCAGTTGCCTCCTTGGCATGGTATTTTCATGGTTCTAGCAGTTCAGTGACCTCTATTATGCTCCACAAAGCAATAGAAAGAAAGACAGACTTGCATTTATATAGCGCCTTTCATTTCAAAGCACTTTACAGCCAATGAGGTACTATTTGAAGTGGAGTCACTGTTGTAATGTGAGAAACGTGGCAGCCAATTTGCACACAGCAAGCTCCCACAAACAGCAATCTGATAATGAGCAGATAATCTGTTTTAATGATGTTGGTTGAGGGATAAATATTGGCCAGGACACCGGGGATAACTCCCCTGCTCTTCTTCGAAATAGTGCCATGGGATCCTTTACGTCCATCTGAGAGAGCAGACAGGGCCTCGGTTTAACGTCTCATCCGAAAGACAGCACCTCCGACAGTGCAACACTCCCTCAGCACTACACTGGCGTCTCAGCCTAGATTTAGCTTTATATGAACCCCCAACCTTCTGACTCAGAGGCGAGTGTGCTACCAACTGAGCCACAGCTGACACTGACACAATTAATGATCTCTCACTATATATATCTTTTGTTACCTGCTCCTAATCAGATATTTATCCAGCCTTTTATTTAAAAAAGAGTTTAATTAACTGCATGTTAACATTCCTAGTCAAGTTAAACAACCTGCTTGTATAGTCATTAACCATTCTTCTCAGTATTAGCAGTATAACCGCGACAAAGGATTTCACCACAGACTGCAGCGGTTCAAGAAGGCAGCTTGCCACCACCTTAGAGGGCAATAAATGCTGACCTTGCCAGCGACACCCACATCCCATGAACGAATAAAAAAAAGTCACTGTGTCTTCCCAAACAGTTCAGTTGGTAAGGCAGCAAGCAACTAAACCATACAGACTAGGAAGGTCTCCAGTTCAATTCCAGATTCTACTGATTTACCTCAATTCAATAAGGGAGGTGGTAGTTGAATTAAAATTGGCTCCAGTGCTCCTAGGCTAGGAAGGGGAGGTGGATGAGACAGGTGCTCCTAAATGCCCCAGCTGAAAGTTCATCGATGTTGATATCAGGTGAGGACAGAATGAGGCTTGGCTGAATAGGTTACAACATTCACCATCAAGGCTCAGAAATGAAATAGACCTTCCTATTGAGGTACCAGAGAGCACCCACTACTGCTGGGACCACGTCCAAGTAGGGAATTGACACTTTCAGGAAAGGAAGAAGTGGCAGAAGATAAAAGAACCCTGCATCATTTACCCCTTTTCAGGAAGTTGGTGATGCTGGCAAAGCCACACTTATTACTCATTGCTATTTACTCAAGAAGGTGGCGACCCGCCTTCTCGAACTGTGCAGTTCTTGTAGTGATGGTGTTCCCATGATGGTGCTAGGTAGGGAATTCTACATTTTTGACAATAAAGCACATGTCCAAGTCAGAATAGTGTAGGAGTTGGAGGTGATTGTGTTCCCTGACATTGGTGCTTTTATCTCAGTGGTAGAGATTGTGGGGCTGGAAGATGCTCTTGCACAAAGCTTGGCGAGTTGCTTCAGCGCATTTTGTACATACTGAAACCAGTGTGTCAATGGTGTACAGGGTGGCACTGACCGACTAAATGAACCAACTTCTCCTGGATGGTTTCAAGCTTCTTTAGTGTTGTTGTGGCTGCACCCATCCAGCTGAGTGGAGAGTATTCCATCACACTCCTGACTTGAGCCTTGTAGATGGTGGAGAGGCTTTAAGGGCGCAGGAGATGGAACTCTCTTACAGCCATGGTGTTGATATGGCTGGTCCAGTTAAATTCTGGTCAATGCTGAGCCCTAGGATGTTGATGGTGGAGAACTTAATGAAATAGGTGCCATTTTCTGAACCCTCTAATGCACTAATGCCAAATTGAAGGGAAAGTGACCATGCTGCAGCTATACAAAGCCCTGGTTAGACCACACTTGGAGTACTGTGAGCAGTTCTGGACACCACACCTTCGGAAGGATATATTGGCCTTGGAGGGAGTGCAGTGTAGGTTTACCAGAATTATACCCGGACATCAAGGGTTAAGTTACGAGGAGAGATTACACAAATTAGGGTTGTATTCCCTAGAATTTAGAAGGTTTTCAAGATATTAAGGGGAACAGATGGGGTCAAGAGAGAAAAACTATTTCCGTTGGTTACGGATTCTAGGACTAGAGGGCATAGACTAAAAATTAGAACCAGACCTTTCAGGAGTGAAATTAGGAAACACTTCTACACACAAAGGGTGGTAGAAGTTTGGAACTCTCTTCCACTAACAGCAATTGATGTTAGATCAATTATTAATTTTAAATCTGAGATTGATAGGTTCTTGTTAACCAAAGATATTGAGGGATATGGGCCAAAGGCGGGTATATGGAGTTAGATTGCAGATCAGCCACGGTCTCATTGAATGGCGGAACAGGCTTGAGGGGCTCAATGGCCTACTCCTGTTCCTAAGTTTGCACACAAAAGTCTAGATTTTTCAGTAGCCAGGATTGCCAGCATTAGTTCAGTGGGGTGGGATGTGTGTCCATCACCTGTCATGTTGCTAACTCAGAATTTCTCAGGTTTAGTCTAATTAACATTTTTTAGTGGTTTCCCAGTGGACTTTCTGCCCACATTGGTGAGCCCACAATGGGGAGATGTGGGAAATTACGACTGCCAGACTGTGCACCTACAGTAGCTTTAAGGGTCCCGCTGCCACTCGGGCAGAAAAAAAGTGTGTGACCTGCCAGTGAGAGATTTTTTCAATTTTGTTAACTGGCCTCCGTTGGCCCTAGCAACACTTTACGCCTGCTGTAAACAGGCATTGTTAGTGTTAAACGTTGTTTTTGGCAGGCACTTCCACAAG
The DNA here is from genome assembly GCA_030390025.1 of Squalus acanthias. Lineage (NCBI taxonomy): Eukaryota > Metazoa > Chordata > Chondrichthyes > Squaliformes > Squalidae > Squalus > Squalus acanthias. The sequence continues at coordinate 149,685,704 of CM059425.1, forward strand.
TTACCGTCACTTCTGGAAAAACATTCATCTGGTTTTAAAAAAATACAGACCCCTGACCGATTTCCTGATCCCAATAGAAAATAAGAGCAAGATCCTGGCTAATATTGCAAATATGGTCCCCCACCAATGATCTAGAGAGGGTAGAATTCTATGAATTCAATAAAACCATAGAATCATACAGCAATTGTGCCTGTGCTGGCTCTTTGAAAGAGCTACCCAATTAGTCCCACTCCCCTGCTCTTTCCTCAAAGCCCTGCTATTTTTTTCCCTTTTCAAGTATATATCCAGCTTCAGATAATAATCTGCAACAAGTTGTAACCTTAAACATGGACATCTATCCAGGTTGTAAAGATTTTAAAATGCTCACTACAATTCCTGAAACATTTAGTAATTACTATATCAAATCGCAAAGGGCGAGTGAGTTTTCCCACTGTACCTTGTAGAGGGTGCTGCCACCGATTATCCACACAAGATCCACTTTGTCCTGCAGTTCTGATGAATCTAGATGAGCCAGTGCTGAGTCCAGGTCATGAGCCAGGTAATCTGCTCCTTGGGGCAGCTCCCTGAGAAACACAACAAAGTGCTTCACCTTATTTCACTCTGAGGTGGGGGGGGTTGACATTACTACAATGGTAACTAAACGTTGCACAAGTGTGAGCTTACAAAGGACAGGGATTTGTTCTTCTTTTCCCAGTCAGTTTAGTAAATACAAAAATCACCGAGTGGCAGTGCATCAAGAGCTGTTATAAGTAGTGCATCCAACATGGTTTCAATATTAGAGAGGGAGCTGTAAGCAATGCATGCTCTTCATTATAAGTTGCAGTTGCTCATGGGCTATTGAATGCTGTCCAAACCAAGCCTGGATAGAAAGACTTACATTTATATAGCGCCTTTCACGACCACCGGACGTCTCAAAGCGCTTTACAGCCAATGAAGTACTTTTGGAGTGCAGTCACTGTTGTAACGCAGCAGCCAATTTGCACACAGCAAGCTCCAACAAACAGCAATGTGCTAATGACCAGATACATTGTTTTTGTTATGTTGATTGAGGGATAAATATTGGCCAGGACACCAGGGATAACTCCCCTACTCTTCTTCGAAATAGTGCCATTGGATCTTTTACGTCCAGAGAGAGCAGACGGGGCCTTGGTTTAACGTCTCATCCGAAAGACCACCCCTCCGACAGTGAGGCATTCCCTCAGCACAGCACTGGAGTGTTAGCCTAGATTTTTGTGCTCAAGTCCCTGGAGTGGGACTTCAACCCACAACCTTCTGACTCAGAGGAGAGTATGCTACCCACTGAGCCACAGCTGACAGTGTCCCATTTCCACCGGAGTAAATCTGCAAGTACTTGACAGTGTCTACGAATCTACGACAAAATGCAACAGTCTGCTTAGTATCATAACTGGAAACAGAATGTGAACTATTCAAATGCTAGCGAAAACCAGAACTGCAACACAACAATTTTCTAACTTTCCACCAGATTTGCCCACTGATATCGTCTAATAGGAGAGTTGTGTGGAGTGGGGAAAAAACAGAATAAACAATGGCTTGTGTTTTCCTTCAGTCAAGGCATACTGAGAGGATAGCACCTGGGTTTACAGGCTGCCTGAAAACGAGGGAAGGTCCATACCTCTTGCTTTACTGCGCAAACAATGGTTAAGTTCTGCTGCTCTGCAGCAACCTCTCACCAAATTATTGAAAAAATTTATCAGAAAGGGGACAAGAAGGGGAACGGGAGGCTCCCCAATGGCTCAATCTGAATGTTCAATGCTCAGTATCGTACTGAGCCCGAGACCAGAAAAATTGCTGGCTTGTTTCAAAGATTGTGCAAAATTAGCCAATCACAGTTGCAACAGCTTTAGGGGTATTATATTGGGTCTCTGTCATTAGGAGGGGAAAAAATAATCTGCTGGAAAGTTTGTCAGGCAAGAACAGGATTGGATTTGCTGGTGATGTTCCGTGCAGTTAAATTGCCTGCGAACACTCAATGTCCTCATCAATTTGAACTACATTATTTATAGCCAAAATAATTCTGGATGAGTACAAGGGAAGAATTATTATATTTATTTTAGATTCTACCACCTCATCTTGAATTTTTTTCCCTTCCAATTTTCTGGAGATACACTGAGGAAAAAAAAAGTTGCATGCAGGAGAAAGCTGAAAAACTATCTTCACCTCAGCTTTGTTGTGACATTAAGTCGACATGGAATTACTGGAGTTTAAAACTGCATCGTGGTACTTGTCACACCGTACCTCAGACATCAAAGGTTGGAATCACTTTCAGCTCCAAGAACTGATGCTCTACCTAGAGAAATTTCTCCCACGCCTCACTGCAGGATGCTGTGCCACTGCAGTCATACTCATTACTTCAAATGTAGCTCCCTACTGTCACCTAGGAAACTTAAAATATGACATTTAAAGAGCATTTGCAGGACTAAAGCTACACTCCGCTATTGGTTGTAACACAAGATTTCTTCTTTTATTCCAACTATAGAGTTTTGTAGCTGGTTTTAAAATCCCTCTCTCCTCACGAACCCGCCCCCCCCCCCCCCCCCCCCCCGCCAAATTAACACAACGGGCACCTAGCTGCTGTTATTGCAAACTCATTCAGAAATATCACTACTAGTTCTAGTAAGGTTCATGATGCACTTGACTTGTATCAGAAAACATAACAAGAGGCACTCGTTCAGTCTACTCAGAAAGATGCTCCCAAATCAGGAATATTTGGCACTTTATTCAATTATTTTATTACCTAAAGACTGTATTACACCCATTGATTGAAGGGATCACAATACAACCACCATGATGGATCACTGCAGCCAGCCCACCCAAAATGTTGAAGTCTTTTCTTTCTGACCCACTTCAACGCAACAGCATTACGACGTGACTTAATCACACTGAACTCACCAGATCAAAACTATGGCTTAGATTTTCTGACCATTCATTTGGGCATAATGTGCAAACAACCTTATTTTTGAACAGCGACATCAGATGGCAACTTAACAAGTTAACTTATCAGCAGCCAATCAGAGTGGGTGTGATTGAACCAAGACATCACCGGCAGGATTAAACAAGCTGCTCATCATTTATTTCAATTAAACAGACAAAACATAGCCTCTTGGATCCCAGTACAAGTATCAGACAGTGGCTCAGTTGGTAGCACCCTTGCCTCTGAGTCAGAAGGTTGTGGGTTCAAGTCCCACTCCAGAGAATTGAGCACAAAAATCTAGGCTGACACTCCAGTGCAGTGCTGAGGGAGTGCTGCTCTGTCGGAGGTGCCGTCTTTCGGATGAGACGTTAAACCGAGGCCCCTCAAGTGCACGTAAAAGATCCCAAGGCACTATTTTGAAGAAGAGCAGGGGAGCTATCCCCGGTGACCTGGCCAATATTTATTCCTCAAACATTTATCTGGTCATTATCACATTGCTGTTTGTGAGAGCTTGCTGTACTCTAATTGGCTGCCGCGTTTCCTACATTACAACAGTGACTACACTTCAAAAAGTACTTAGTTGGCTGTAAAGCACTTTGGGACATCTTGTGGCCGTGAAAGGCTGGTATCTGCTCCGCAATTCAAACTTACTATGAATGATAGTCAGTCTCACAAAAGGGGCCACTGGTTCACAAGAAGCATTCCACAACCAGTGGGTACTGGATGGGATTGACTACTTCCTTCTACTAACTGTGATTTAAGTTCCATTTATTTATTTTAGGATATTAGTTTGGACAGACCAAGTGGGCACTTATTGATGCCTGTAGTTGCACTGGACTTGCTGAATGCCATCTGCTAAAATGATGTACAAACAAGGACAATCTCCAAGTGCAAGTTGGTGAATATTTTGCAGTTCGTGTGGATGATGGAGATGGTTCTGTAATTCTCACCATCCTGCAGATCTTTCCTGCTTTTGTATGTAATCCTTTTTTTAAAAACAACATTTTCTTACTGCAAATACAGGTATTTCCATTCAATGATCAAAGTTATTAGTTTCACCTTTGTGTATGGCGCTTTTTCTGGGTCTCCCCCTCCTTAATTCTGAATCACAACACACTTCAAAATACACCAAAAGTGTAAGAAAAATTAAAGTTTAGTCATCAAGAAGAGGAAGGTATCTCCAGTCCCGATTGTTCAGTGAGCTTAGCTAGTTGGTAGCTGATCCGCAGTCTATGCGGAGTTAGCCAGCACATCTGGGGTAGCAGTAGGGGCACAGCGATTGTTCTCAGCATCCCTGGGACAGGGAGAAGGGGGAGGATTTTTTAAATTTTTTTTAAAATCGCCAAGGTTCCTGCTCCTGAGTTACCCTCTGGAACTGCACTGTAAGGGTGTTGGACAAGGGCAGGATCAGTCTCGGGTGTTCTGCCTTTCCTTTCTCCCTCATGACTGAATGGTTTACACCTGAATAAAAGTCACTCGGACACCACCCATAGACCTACCCAGTAAGGGGTCAATATCTTCACGAAAAGAGGGCAAGAGACGGGGAGAAAAAAAAGCGACAAAACAAGTTAGTTAACACATGAAAAGCATAACGAAAGAGGGAACACCAACACATACACACAAAATGCTACATAATACTGTAATACTGTATTCATTTCTCCAAATAATAGAAAGCAGAAATAACAACAGAAAATGCTGGAAACTCAGCAGGCCAGGCAGTATCCGTGGAGAGAGAAACAGAGTTAACGTTTCAGGTCTGGGACCTTTCGTCAGAACTGGAAAAAGTTAGAGATGTAACAGGTTTTAAGCAGGTGCAGAGGCAGGGAAAGGTGTGGGGGCGGGGAGGGGAGGAAGTAACAAAAGGAACGGTCTGTGCTAGGATGTTGCAAATGGGGATGGCAGAATCATCAACAACTGCTGCCTGAAAAAATAGGGCTGGGGTTATAGTCTGAAATTGTTGAACTCAATGTTGAGTCCAGAAGGCTGTAAAGTGCCTAATCGAAAGATGAGGTGCTGTTCCTCGAGCTTACGTTGAGCTTCATTGGAACAGTGTAAGAGGCCAAGGACGGAGAGATCAGAGTGGGAGTGGAGTGGAGAATTAAAGTGACAAACGACCGGAAGCTCAGGGTCACCCCCACAGACTGAACGGAGGTGTTCCGCAAAGCGGTCACCCAATCTGCGTTTGGTCTCCCCAATGCAGAGGAGACCGCATCGTGAGCAGCGAATACAGTATACTAAATTGCAAGAAGTACAAGTAAATCGCTGTTTCACCTGGAAGGGGTGTTTGGGGCCCTGGACAGTGGGAAGGGAGGAGGTAAAAAGGGCAGGTGTTGCATCTCCTGCGCTTGCACGGGAAGGTGCCGTGGGGAGGGGAGGGGCTATTGGGGGTGATTGAGGAGTGGACCAGGGTGTTGCGGAGGGAGCGGTCCCTTCGAATGCTGAAAGGGGAGGGGAGAGGAAGATGCGTTTGGTGGTGGGGTCACATTGGAGGTGGCGGAGGATGATCCGTTGAATGTGGAGGCTGGTGGGGTGAAAGGGGAGGACAAGGGGAACCATATCATATTTCTGGGAAGGAGAAGGGGTGAGAGAGCAGAAGTGCGGGAAATGGAACGGACACGGTCGAGGGCTATGCCAACCACGGTAGAGGGGAATCCTCGGTTGAGGAAAAAGGAAGACATATCGGAAGCACTAGTATGGAAGATGGAAGTATAGAAAGCAGTGTTGTTCTCTAAAATGAGGAACGTGGTCATTGTATTTACATCAACTAAAATAAAATTCTTAGACGATTAAAATTACAATAAGGCTAAAATTTGAGATAGGGAGGAGATAAAATCCAGAACTACTTAAGACTAAAACACTAGCTAGACGTAGACATCAGTTCAATCATGATGCGTTATATGTTCTGGGTAATTATATAAAAGGTGGAGGAGCAGATACTTCCATAATTTTTTTCTCACCTTATCAGGAATAAAAGGTGCAGTGCTTGTTGTCTGGTGTAAATCAAATGAGAATGATGAAAATACTGTAGCTTCCCTTCACTAGAAACAAATGCCACCTCTCAGATACTTACTTCAGTTCTCTGCTGAGTACAATATTTAGTCGGTCTTTAAGAGGTCTGTGTTTCTCAGGAATAGAGAACCAGGTTTTCCGTCCCATGATGACGGCATTGCGCTTCCCTGCCAGGAGTACAAACATAGCATGCGTCACTTGAGGATGAGTGTGAGTATACTACAAAATAAGAGCAGCTGACCCTAGTCAGACTAGACCATCATCTCCCTCCACCCCAACACTGCTGCACATCTGAAGTATGTCCTGACTTTAAAGTTGCCCACCCGACCTAAAACACCTGAATGTACATGGCATGCTGGGCCACGGTCAGCTTGGCAACAGTTTCCCATTTAGTCATTTTACCCCAGAAAAATGGGTAGAAAGGAGCATCCAAAGTAAAAGTAAAAAAAACTAAACACATGCAGTGCAACAGTGACACATAGTGGTGGAAAATCAATACCACAGATAGCCAATACATTAATGGTCTCAAACAGGGCACTCAAACTACGAAGGGCAGCTAATCACATTGGAACAGCAGGCGACCATTCAGCCCCTCGAGCCCGTTCTGCCATTCAATTAGATCATGGCTGATCTGTACCTCAACCTTATTTAACTGCCATATCCCTTGATACCCATACCAAACAAAAATCAATCTCAATCTTGAACGCTCAAGTTGTACCAGCATCCACTACCCTTTGTGCTAAGAGGTGCTTCCTGATTTCACTCCTGAATGGCTTGGCTCTAATTTTAAGATTATCCCCCCCTTGTTCTGGATTCCTCCACCAGAGGAAATAGTTTCTCTTTATCTACCCTATTGAATCCTTTTCTCATTTTAAACACCTCCATTATATCATTCCTTAATCTTTTGAACTCAAGGGAATAGAAGCCAAGTTTATGCAACCTGTCCTCATAATTTAACCTTTTAGCCCGGTTATCATTCTGGTGACACAAAACCAGCGATTCAATAACCTGATAATTCTCCTTCTCATTTAATAATCAATAAAGGCAGGGGATCAGGGAAATAGTTTCTGGACTAACTATCCATTGCTGAACAGTTGTTGAAACAGAATGAAAAACGGTGACCCTCACTGGAGATAGCAGTCAAATTCAAGTATCTATTGCTGAGATAATGAATGAGCTGTGGCACTCAGTGAGGACAGCAGTCAAAACCTGGTTCTACCATATTCAATAAAATTCTTAAAGTGTTATGAATACCTTCTACTGATGGCGTGGCGGTCATCTTCTGGAAATGCTTGAGTTCTTTGCTAAAAGTTAAGAGAGCACAAATTTAAAACAATCCCTTCAAGGGAATGCAGCCATTAACACTGGCCCGGAATTTGTGGTCAACGGCAAAGCAATGGCGATCAGCACTGACCTCGAAGAAAGCTGGCCACAAAGATCTTGAGATCTCTGTGGCAAAAACTTTAGCTTTCTCAACATTAATTTGATTGTAGTGCTGTCAAAAGGGGATTTCCAGCATACAGCAGCAATGATATCAAGCTGTCTAAGCAGCCAATCACATTGAAGAATTCACAGATAGCAAACCAGGAAATAAAGAGCACTGATTAAAAAAAAAAAGTAAAAAGTGAAATGATAAACAGAGTGTGAAATAAAGATTGGGACAAACCCATGGGGTTATGGTAGAAGTTGAAATATCATAACCAAACTTCAATTTTTTTTTGAAAAATCTAGTAATTTTTATAATGGAGAAATTTGACATTCAACAAATATAAAATTAGTTTTTCAGGGCCAGAATGGTTGTTCAGCAGTCAGTATGCCGTTACAACCCCAGTTACACCTCTTACGACAAAGCTTAACTTTTTATGGGGTGTTTAACAGCGACATTAGAATGGAAAAGGGGAAGTTTGTCAGTTGAAGTGATTTCACTGATTGTCGGCTGTGGAGAGTTCCACAGCGCAGCCTGTGCGGAGCAGGGAATGACTGACGGCAACTTCAGGAGTTCTGCGTTTATCCGCGCATGTGCTAAATCCTGAAATTGCTGTCAGTTTCAGAGGGGTAATGACGGCGAACGCTGACAGTTTTGCCGTCATTACCACTGCAAAATCCTTTCAGAACGATTATATTTAGCCATTTATGTACCACTTCTTTCAACAATTTGCAATTAAGCAGTTAATTGAAAAATTACTACATAAATTAACATGTACCTTTATAGCCACAAAACAACTCACCTCAATCTTCCCAGCATGCAATTTCTAAATATGTGAATCCACCAAAATGTTTAGAATTGGAAAAAAACAATCATGTATTACTCTAACTCATCAAATCCCAGCAGAAAGCTCAGTTGGGGATGACTGGGTGATTGTGCAAAACAAGCCAGAAATGCTGTGTACTGACTGCATGTAATTTTCCATGGTTCAGCTCACCTGTATAATTATTCATAGTTTTTTGTACAGCTTTGGCCTTATACAAGGAGCTAGCCTAATTGAGGGAACAGAAAAATGGTGCTTCAGATGAAATTTAAAGGGGTGTAGCCACTTAAAAGGTAAGTGGCTGCAAGAAAAGGGGGAAAAAATTCTTAGGAGATTTTGGAAAGGCTCAAAAGACATTCAATCCATTGGCAGCCTTTGCCAAGTCTGAAGGGAGGAGAGCGGAAATAAGACACAGGCAAAAATAAAGTGAAAGGAAACCAAAAATGAGGAACTGAAATGGGGTCTGCAGGTAAGCGCCAGCAAACCAATACCTGACCTACTGTTCCATGGCTGGTGATGGACTTTATGGTACAGGAGGTGGATTCAGAGGGTTGCATTATTGGGCACTCTGGTAGCCTCCAGATAGGAAGGTGCTGCAGCATACCTGGAGTGAGTCTGAGGTATAAAAGATAAGAACTGAGGTGACCTTTGCCTGGAAGTACAGAACATATGAACATACGAAAATGATGGACAGGCAAAAATCAGCTGGTCCACCAAGCATGTCCCAAATAGTCACGTTGCAACAGAGCATCTTGACCCCATCACACCCTCACAATTTCCTGGTAAAGAAAAAAAAAGGAAAAAACGTTAGGCCAATTCAGAGCAAAAAGTCTGGGAAATTCCTCTCTGACCCCAGAGATGATCAAAACAAGTTCCAGGAGACCAAATGACTATGCGACTCATTGCCCATTGTCTCAATTACCCTTCATCAGCGACAGCCAGGAACTCATTCAGTTCCTTTGACCACTAGCAGCGAATCCTTATTCATTGCACGAGAGGCAACTTATTCAAGAGGTCAATGACCTTCTGGGGGAAAAATTCGTCCCCCTTAGCACCTCCAGTTAGTGCCATCTGCTGGTGCTAACGGGGCACTAGAGCATTATCGCTGGGACGAGGCGAATCCAGCGCCACACGGCAAATCGCTGCCCCCCCCCCCCCCCCCGGTAACAGTTATCGCCAGGAGCCTCAACACTAGGTAGATCGTGACAGTGAGTATGCAACGTTCACTGACCGCCCAATCTGCAAAATTGATTGTCGCCACCTCCTTTAGCGCCTGGAGAGCTGGTGTGAAGCAGCAGGAAGCTGGCTCCAGGGATGTTATTTAAAGGGATCATCAGTAATGACTTGCAGCTGTCAGGGTAGTGGAGTTTCAGTGGTTTCTTGTCAATTTCACATAGTCCAAGAGTTTCATTCAGTAATTTCAAGGTTATTTTGTAAGAAGAGTGTTGTGGCTATTAAAAAGTAGCTAATTTATTCTTAAAAAAAATAAAACTGCGACACTTGGTTACATTAATGGGGGCTGTACTGGCAGTTGACCTCGCCCTCCAGGATCTACAGCGGAGGGAGAGGAGGCAGCGAGAAAGACTGGAACATGTGCCCAGAGGGAGGAGGAGGGACATCAGGGCTCTCAACAGGGGGCCTTACCCTCCGAGGGTAATCTGAGAGCACTTCTCCTACCTCCAATTAAGCGAGGAGCAGTGTATTAGAAGGCTCCGCTTCACCAAGGAGGTGGTCACAGAACTCTGCCACCTCCTGCAACCAGACCTCCAGCCTCAGATCAGGGCGACCACGGCTCTCAGTGGCAGTCAAGGTCACCGTGGCCCTCAATTTCTTCGCCAGCGGATCCTTCCAGTCTGCAACAGGAGATATAGCTAACATCTCGCAGTTCGCCGTCCATCGCTGCATCCAGGAGGTCACAGAGGCTCTCTATAGTAGGAGAATGGATTGCATTTCCTTCCCCATCACCAGAGAGAAGCAGGACGAGCATGCATATGGCTTTGCCAGGATAGCGGCATTCCCCATGATGCAGGGCACCATTGACTACACCCACGTGACTTTGCGGACACCGCATAACAATCCCGAAATCTTCCGTAACCGCAAAGGTTACCACTCACTTAATGTGCAGTTGGTGTGCGACCACAGGCAGCGAATCCTCAATGGGATTGCCCGCTATCCTGGCAGCAGCCACGATGCCTTCATCCTGCGCCAGCAGACTGGTGTGCCAGCACTCTTCCAGCCACCACGTCAAGCTCGCGACTGACAGCTGGCAGCTCCGAGACAAGGGCTATCTGCTCTCCACCTGGCTCATGACTCCTTTCCGCAACCCCAACACTCCTGCCCAGCACTCATATAGTGAGAGCTATGCTGCCACCAGGAACATCATCGAGCAGACCATCGGCCTGATGAAGCAATGGTTCCGCTGCCTTGGAGCCCTCCAGTACTCGGCTGAGCCGGTGTCCCATTTCATGGTGGTCTGCTGCATGCTCCACAACTTGGCCATCATGAGGGCCCAGCCCTTGCCACCAAGGATTGCGGGACCACCTCAGGAGGAGGAAGAGGACGAGGAAGAGGAGCGAGGGAGGAGGCAGCCACTCAATCGGCCTTCCAGAAGGGTGGTCCGTGATCGCCTCATCAGACTGCGGTTCCAATAAATTAAACCCCAGATCCCCGTTGCTTCACATTCCATCCCTGTCGCAGGCCATATCACAGCGCAAAGCTGAAATGAGACACACCATAAAAGAATCGAAACTGAATTAATAAATTTATCAAAAATCGGTGAACACATATTTACAACAATATTAACTATTCATCCACGTGCAATCTCTTAGTGCCTCTCGTTACAGTGCCTTTGCCTACTCTAGATCTCCTACGAAGTGTTGGTCCAGTGGCTGCAGCAGGGCTGGTGGAAGGCTGCTGAGTGTCCGTGCGGGAGACTTCAGATGGCCTTTGCAGGACGCCCTCGACCCGCTCTAGGCCTGGAAGGCCTGGCTGTAGACTGCACCACCTCAGCATGGGCGGCAGCAGTCTGGGCTGGCTGGATGACAGGCAGTGACGAGGGCAATGGCAGAGTGGGAGCAGGAATGCTGTCATCCTGAGAGGGGGCAGCAGGTTTCTGCTCCACTGACCCACTGCCACTCCCCCAGGGCAGCACCTCAGCATCCCTAGCAATCTGTTGGAGCACAGATTGCTGGCCTGCTGCGACACCGTGAAAGCCCCGGTCGACGGTGGTAGACCCAGCACAATGGCAGCAGTCAAAGCTTGTATGGCATCAAGCCGAGACTGCATGAGAGCAGTCTGAGATTGAATGCCACCAAGCATAGACTGCATTACAGTACTAAGATGTTGCATCGCTCCACTTGTGCTGCAACAGAAGCTGCCAGATCGCCCATCACACACGGCATCAGGACTGGATCGCCACGGTCTCATCCTTCGCAGACTAGAAATGATGGGTTCCATGGTGTGCGCAGAGCCTTGTTCAATGTTGGAGGCGGACTCCTCCACGCTCCTTACCATTGCCGAGAGGCTCTTGGGCACCCTTGCCATTGCACCTACCATCTCCGTGTGCATGCCCATCACCTTTCTTCTAAATGCCTCCCCATCGAGGTCCTCATCTGAGTCCTGTGCAGCAGAATAGAATCATAGCGTTATACAGCACAGAAAGAGGCCCATCGTGTCTGCGCCGGCCATCAAGCCCTATCTATTCTAATCCCATTTTCCAGCACTTGGTCCGTAGCCTTGTATGCTATGGCGTTTCAAGTGCTCATCTAAATGCTTCTTGAATGTTGTGAGGGTTCCTGCCTCTACCACCCTTTCAGGCAGTGAGTTCCAGATTCCAACCACCCTCTGGGTGAAAAAGTTTTCCTCAAATCCCCTCTAAACCTCCTGCCCCTTACCTTGAAACTATGCCCCCTGGTTATTGACCCCTCTACGAAGGGGAAAAGTTCCTTTCTATCTATCCTATCTATGCCCCTAATAATTTTGTACACCTCAATCAGGTCCCCCCTCAGCCTTCTCTGCTCGAAGGATTTGCCTACATATCTGTTCCTCTATCTCCCCCTGAACTCGCCCTCCGGGGGAGCTGGCCCCACCGAGCTACCCTTTCCCCCTGGCCTTGCTGCAGCCCACTTGTCCCTGGTGCCTCACCCTGTGCAGATCCCGCTACAGAACATGTAGTGTCAGTATCTGAGCTGGTGCGACATGCAGTGACACGATGTGTTCTTCCTCCTCCTCTTCTCCCGCCTTGCTCTCTACGGTGCCCTCAGGGATAGGCTGCTAAGGTGCTTGCTGATTATCTGAAAGCATAAAAGGCACAAGAGTCAGGTGAAGGTGAGGGGGGCAGGAAGGGAAAAATGCATGCATACAGCATGATTAGCTGGAAAGTGCAAAACGCTTGTGGGTGAGGGGAAAGCGAGGAGTAGGGATGAACATACCGTTGTTGTCCCCAAGGAGGGGGGGCGTCAACGTGGCCAGTGGCCAAGGCGCCCAATGATCTCCAGCACTCTATTCTCCAGCGCACAGTGGCTGGGTGTCAGCTTGTTCCCCACCTGTGCGCTCCTGCTCCCTCCTGTTGTGAGCCACCTTAGCCTGCAAAAGAAAGAAAAGTGTGAGAGTGTGGAGCAATGTGTTTGGGTGATGTGCCTGCCACAGTTGAATAGCTGTCATTGTGTGCAAGGTGTGAGATATGGGTGTGAGTGTTGGTAGGTAGAGATTGTTGGTGGGTGAGTGCTGGGTGTGTGGTGCTTTGGGCAGTGTGTGCAGACTGGTTCAGATGGTGGTATGTATCATTTGTTGAAGCATTCACTCACCCTGACCACTCGAGTGAGGTCATTAAATTTCTTCCTGCACTGTGTGTGGGCCCTGGGGACCACAATGCTGCCCGAGACGTGCTGCGCTACTTCCCTCCACATGGTTTGGAAGACTTGCGGCGAGGGCCTCCTGCCACTTGCCGGGTAGAGCACCGCCCTCCGTCTCTCCACAGCGAACACCAACACCTCCAATGTTTGATCGCAGAATCTGCAGGCTCACTCCCTGGGGCGTGGATCTGCCATAAGTACAGCTGCTTCAGTCCTCCAGCTCCTTCTCCTTGTCCTGTTTCTGCTTGCTGAGGTAGCTGCACAGCCAGCAATGCTGAGAATGAGGTTCTGCAGCATCAATGAACCTCCCCTTTAAGTACTGAAAAAAGCCTGTGGCAACCATGATTTGCAATTAGATTGCACCTGATATTGGTCCACCCTTTGCCTGTAATGCCAATGAGCTTGGGTTTTAAGACTTGAATTAGGACTCCAACCATTTTTTGGAGTCGTGAGCACGAATTTTGTCTGCAGTCTAAAGCATTAGTGCATGGCACCAATTCTCCAACTTTTCTAAGGACACCACCCATTCCTGGGATATAATGAATTTCTAGCCCTCTGTATCTAACCTAGTTCTATGCATACATAACCTATACATATGTTCCTGATTCACTCTAACCTATCCAATTCAAGTAATCTATCCACCTAGAAAAAAAAGTCTAATAACCCTTGATTATTTTAAAGACCTCAATCAAATCTCCTGGTAGTCAATGCTTTTCTAAAAATAAATAGACCCAGCTCTCGAAGCCTACTGTAGTAACCAAAGACCTTTAAGCTAGGTTATCAGTCCTCTTAACCTTTCCGGCCCATATGCGAGGGGACCAAAACTGGCCACGATATTCTAGATGAGGCCTAACCTAGGTCTTGTACAAGGAGAGTATAGTGATGTGCTGGGAATATGAATCCAATAGAGATTAACCAATACAGGGGATACGAAAGTTGCCTGGGAAGCTATCCTCCCTGTGGCCACCACTAGGAAGTTCCACCAGAAGTGACGGTGTACATTGAATGCATCCACTCCAATATGGGCGGGCATATTCAAACGACATATTTATCATGGGAAAAGAGTTGTTGAGAAAAGAGTTTTCTATCATTACCGCCATAGCCACACTGGATACTTGGAATGCTAGTAAGTTTCTTGTGTCCAGTGTTACTAAAGTGGGTAGAGGGGGATTTATCAGTTTAAAAAATTGAAATGCCCGCCGCAGGAAAGGCAAACAATTGCAGGGCAATCCCTGCGGGCACCTGATGCCGGATGGAAGAAGAGCAGGCATGTCTTCCTGTTCTGGAGGACTAATAACGTATAGGTTATATATGCACAGCACTAAGTTCGATGCACGGGATCCCTTTTAAAGCACAAGCGGAAACCTCTCTCGGAGCCCGGGAAAGTCACTGACGCGACGGAATGTTGCGGCTGGAAACTCCACTTGGAAGTGGTGGATTCACCCGGGTCGATCACTGTGCCCGGGCCAGGCTCAGGACTCCCCTGCCTCACTCACTGAAACGCTCCTGCATTACTTGCCTTAATCTAATCGGATGCCAGGGGAAGTTGCCGTCTTTGCCGATCCCCATGTTCGGGCAAACAGCGACGATGCAGTTAACCAAACGCGGCATCTTTATGGTTTGTGACTGGGGAGCAGACAGAGACCGAAACACAAAATGAAACAATCTTCTCTGGAGCGCGCCAAAAACAGCGCGCCAAAATGACGTCACACAGCAGCGCCCAATGGCAAACTAGCTGCCTCAAACTACTACAATTGGTGTTCTTCACACTTGGGACCACTGGCCCATTGCTGCTCCTATTTACATTATTATCGTGAGCCTTAAAATGAACGCCAATGTACATTAATTGTGTGAGAATTTTACTGGTTTCTTCATTTCTTTCCTCATTTATTTGACAGATGAAGACGTCGTCCCATGAAATAAAAGGCATCAGCATCAATCTTTTAATAATTCAAATTAGCTGTTTTTGAACTTCACACTGAAATATTTTACAATGTTTTGTCACAGTTTGTTAAATCCAACAGGCTTTTAATCTGTAGCTGAGCTGCTTTATTGATATTATGGCATTACTCGCTCATCAACACACTACCAATAAAGGCAGTAGTGAAAAAGGGTGGTAGAGAGAAAGCGGGGAATTACAGACCGGTAAGCCTGACATCGGTAGTGGGGAAAATGCTAGAGTCCATTAGAAAGGATGTAATAGCTGAGCATTTGAAAAACAGTGACAGGATCGGACAAAGTCAACATGGATTTACAAAAGGTAAATCGTGCTTGACTAATCTACTGGAATTTTTTGAGGATGTAACTGGGAAAATAGATAAGGGAGAACCAGTAGATGTGGTGTATTTGGACCTTCAAAAGGCTTTCGATAAGGTCCCGCATAAGAGATTAGCGTGTAAAGTTAAGGCACATGGGATTGGGGGCAAGGTATTGACTTGGATAGAGAACTGGTTGGCGGACAGAAAGCAGAGAGTAGGAATTAATGGGTCTTTTTCCAAGTGGCAAGCAGTGACTAGTGGGGTACCGCAGGGATCGGCCCTTGGACCCCAGCTATTCACAATATACATTAATGATCTAGATAAGGGAATTAAATGTAATATCTCCAAGTTTGCAGATGACACAAAGCTGGGTGGGAGTGTGTGCTGCGAGGAGGATACCGAGAAACTCCAGGATGATCTGGACAGGTTGGGTGAGTGGGTAGAAGCGTGGCAGATGCAATATAACGTGGATAATTGCGAGGTTATCCACTTTGGTGTCAAAAACAGAAAGGCAGACTATTATCTGAATGGCAATAGATTGGGAGAAGGGGAAGTGCAACGAGACCTGGGTGTCCTTGTGCACCAGTCGCTGAAAGTAAGCATGCAGGTACAGCAGGCGGTGAAGAAGGCAAATGGTATGTTGGCCTTCATAGCGAAAGGGTTTGAGTATAGGAACAGGGATGTCCTGCTGCAGTTGTACAGGGCCTTGGTGAGACCACACCTTGAGTACTGCGTGCAGTTTTGGTCGCCTTATCTGAGGAAGGATGTTCTTGCCATGGAAGGAGTTCAGCGAAGATTCACAAGGCTGATACCTGGGATGGCAGGAATGACATGAGGAGAGATTGGGTCGATTGGGCTTATACTCACTGGAGTATAGAAGAATGAGAGGGGATCTCATCGAAACATATAAAATTCTGACAGGTCTGGACAAACTAGATGCAGGAAGAATGTTCCCGATGGTCGGAGTGTCCAGAACCAGGGGTCATAATCTACGGATAACGGGTAAACCATTTAGGACAGAAATGAGGAAGAATTTCTTCACCCAGAGAGTGGTGAACCTGTGGAATTCTCTACCACAGAAGGTAGTTGAGGCGAAGTCATTAAATATATTCAAGGATGAGTTAGATATATTTCTTAAAGCTAAAGGTATCAAGGAATATGGGGAGAAGGCAGGTACAGGGTACTGAGTTTAGATGATCAGCCATGATCTCATCGAATGGCGGAGCAGGCTCGAGGGGCCGAATGGCCTACTCCTGCTCCTATCTTCTATGTTTCTATGAACATAAGACAAAAATTGCAAAACTTTGGAAAGTGGCTGCAAGTTAAGAGCTGTCCATAATTCTAGGCATTATTATTATCAGGTAATCTGTTTTAGTGATGTTGGCTAAGGTATAAATTTTGGTCAGGATACTGAGGAGAACTTCGCACCTCTTTTTCGAATAGTGCCATCGGACCTTTTACGCCCACCTGAAAAGGCAGACAGGACCTCGATTTAAACGTCTCATCTTAAAGACTCCCTCAGTACGGCACTGAAGTGTCAAGTTAGATTACGTACTCAAGTCTCTGGAGTGGGACATGAACCTATAACCTTTTGACCACTAAAATAAAGATTTTTTGACTTTCTGGACTTTTTAATAACAGTATTTCCCCCACAGAAGCCTTCACAGACCTAGAGAAAACTGGGCAACTTGGAAGATTGACGATATACTTTCAGCATTAGGCCAATGTTTGATAATGCTGTCTGTGTCCTTGTTATACCTAAACTATCACTTTGAATGAAGCACAGTGAATAATATCACTTCAGTTACGCTGGTCAGGTGGCAAAGCACATACCAGTATTTAGGCTTTTGCCTCAGCCTGGGCAGCACTGCACATGGATCTGCATAAAGTGTATCAAAGATCACATATAAACATAGGAATGTGCAGGACCGGAAAAGATCATTGCAGTACATCAACAAACTATCAATGGTGGCAGGACAAGTTGAGAAGGCCGTTGAAAAAGCATACTGGATCTTTGTCTTTATAAATAGAGTCATAGAGTACAAAAGCAAGGATGTCATGCTAAATTTTATAAAACACGAGTTAGGCCCCAGCTGGAGTTTTGTGGCCAATTCTGGGCACCACACTTTGGGAAGGATGTCAAGGCTTAGAGAGGGTAAAGAGGAGGTTTACTAGAATAGTACCAGTGTTGAAAGACTTCAGTCACATGAAGAGACTAGAGAAACTGGGGTTAGCAAAAGAACCAGAGACGAGAACTAGCTGACTAGCTGACTGAAGGTACGCCGCCAATGGTGGTGGGGGTGGGGGGGGGGTGGGGGGTGGGCGTGAAGGGGGAATGCACAAGGTGCCTGAATGGAAGGAGCAGAGAGTTGTTGGGTAGGGGGGGCGGGGGGAGGAGGTTGGGTCATTGCAGGTACAACAAGTTGTTATGATCTGGAATGCATTACCTGAAAGGGTGGTGAAAGGGAATTGGATAAATTCTTGAAGTGGAAACATTTTCTAGGCTATGGGGAAAGAGCAGGGGAGTGGGACTAATTGGATAGCTCTTTCAAAGATCTGATACAGCCATGATGGGTCGAATGGCCTCCTTCTGAGCTGTATCAGTCTATGTTCTTTATGGCTGGTCCAAAGCTGCAATTTCCTCCACTTAAACATTGGGAAGACCAATCATCTCCAGCCCACCGTGACCAACTCTGTATCCTTACCACCAATTCCATTCCCCTCCCGGGCCACTGTCTCAGGATGAACTAGATTGTTTGCAACATTGGCATTTATTCAACCCTAAGCTGAACTTCCAACCCCAAATCCTCTTCATCACAAAGACTGCCGCCTACTCCCACCTCTGTGATGTTTCCTGCCTTTGCCCCATATTCAACCTATCTGCTGCATAAACCCACATCAATGCCTTTGTCATGTCCAGACTTGACTATTCCAATGCTTTCCTGGCTGTCTTCCCATCCTCCATGCTCCCTAACCTTTAGCACATCCAAAACTCTGCTGCCCGAATCTCATCGCACACCAAGCTTTGCTCAGCTATCACCAGTCCTTTCTTACCTACATTGGCTCCTGGTCCCCTGCACCTCAAATTCAAAATTCTCATCTCTGTTTAAATCCCTTCATGACCTTGTCCCTCCTTATCTCTGTACCTGCTGTAGCCTTACACCTCCTGCCCCCCAACTCCCTGTTCCTTCCATTCTGGTCTCTTGTGAATTCTCCTTCGTCCCACCATTGATGGCCTGTCTTCTGTCGGCTAATTCTACACTCTGGAATTCCTTCCCTAAACCTCTCTGCCTCTCCACCTTCCTCTCATCCATTAAGACTCTCCTTAAAATCCATGTCTTTGACCAAGCTCTCCTTCTTTTGTTCATTTTTGTCTGATTACACTTCTATGAAGCACCTTGGGATGTTTTGTACGTTAAAGGTGCTATATAAATGCAAGTTAATATGTTCTCCAGTGTAAACATTCCCAGTTTTTATAGCCTCCCCTCATAACCTAGGTGCCTAATCCCAGCTATCAATTTAGTTGTCCTATACTGCACCTTCTCTAATGCCTGTATATCTTTCCCCTAATATGGTGACCAGAATTGTACACACTACTTCAAACTCCTCCTGAGATTTGTGCTCCAATATAACCCAAGATCCTATTTGCTCTCTTTACTGCTGCCACACATTGTGTTGACGGCTTCAGCAATCTATCCTCCAAATCCCTTTCATGCGTTGCATCCTGTAGAATAATACCATTTAGATTATATTGCCACTGTTTATTATCCTTTCCCAATCTCATAATTTTGCATTTGCCACATTAAGTTACATCTGACAATGGTTATGCCAGCTCTTCAATCTGCTTGGAGTCTCCCTCAGCCTCAGTCACATCCTAGTACCGATGCAATGTTGTCATTCTGCTGTATCTTTGTGAAGAAACAAGGTAAGATTTTGTATTTTTATGAACAAGATGCCCCTTTAATTAATACATTTTATTACTATGATATAAAACGGATGCTAACGATAAATGATACATTTCACAGTCAGTAGGCTCTGTTTTATACATTGTTCTTGAGTAGAGGTATTAATTGTTGCAATGTACTGTAATATTATTGTGGGGAGGGTGCAGCTTTAAGAGAAATACAACAGCAGCACGTGAGCCGGCTCGGGTTCGGGTTCGGGTTCTGAGTCTGTGACGTGTTTTCGCGCCGCCGCCGCCGCTGCTCGGGGAGTGACCAGTTGTCGCTGCTGAACTGCAAGTTAAGGGACTAACGCATGTGGAGCTGGCCTGGTGGATATTTGCAATGTCCAAGACGAAAGGCCGCGGGAAGAAGAGTGTTGGGAACCAGGCTGTGATCAGCAAGTTCTTCCGCCCTATAGTAAGTAAAGATCAGGGCAAGGCACAGAAGCAGGAGCGGAGGGAAGACAATGCAGCAGCAACCTCCCTCACCTCAGATACACCAGGGCAGCAGGTGAGTTATTGCTCGGTTGCATGGTGTGCTGTTCACTTACAGACTGCTTAATTAATAAGAACTAGTTGCACGTGATCGTGTGTGTATATAATATATATAAATGCATGTTCAGACATGGAAAACAAATTGTAGTGATGATGATGACTGACATAATTTTGTTTGTCAACTATCCACTTCCTGATATCTCTGTTTATAAAACATACATTTTTAATATAATTTCTATTTGCGTTTTTTGTTGTTGCTAGTTTTGAGGACTTTGCAGCTTGAGGTTGTGTGGGAGTGTTGTAACTTTGCTTGTGTATGCACTGAAACCACTGAAACTCCAACGATATTTGGCAACACTCAAGACCTGCATGATATGGGGTAGGGTGGGGGGCGGGGGTGTTTGCATAACAATTAAATGTGAAAGCACAAAAGGCCACCTGGCTCATCAAAACCAGTTCTTTCACAGACCAGGTATAATTGCCTTAGCAAAGATCTACCCAATAATGTTACTTCCGCAGGATAATTTACCATGAATAAAACCTCCGGTAAGGTAGAGATAAACAGAAACATACTGAAAATCTGATTTGACCCATCAGAATATGAAAAAGTAAAGCCCTGTGAAATTTCCAACAAAAATCCAATGAGGAAGGGAGCAGTGGTGAATCTAGTTCTGGGGAATGAATTGGGGCAAGTGGAGCATGTTTCAGTGGGGGAGCATTTGGGAAACAGTGATCATATCAGGTTTAGAATAGTTATGGAAAAGGACAAGGAACATTCAAGTGTAAGAATGCTTAACTGGTGGAGTGCTAACTTCAGTGAGTTGAAAAGGGCTCTGGCCCAGGTGGGTTCAAATCAAAAATTGGTAGGCCAAACAGTAATTGAACAATGGGAGGCCTTCAAAGAGGAGATGGTTTAGATACAAAATAGATACATTTCCACAAGGGGGAAAGGAAGGGCATCCAAAGCTAGAGCTCCCTGGATGATTAAAGATAGAGAGATTAAAATGAGACAGAAAAAAGGAGGCTTATGACATGTAAGGTTCATAATACAGTAGGGAACCAAGCTGAATATGGAAAGTACAGAGGAGATCTAAAAAAGGGAATAAGGGCAAACCGAATAGAGTAGCGGCTAACGTAAAAGGGAACCCAAAAGTCTTTATAAATATATAAATAATAAAGGGTAGTCACAGGAAGGGTGGGGCTGATTAGGGACCAGAAAGGAGATATTCTTGTGTAGGCAGACCCCTTTTGAGGTACTAAATGAGTACTTTGCATCTGTCTTCACTAGAGAAGAGGCAGTAAAGGATGAGGTAGTAGTGATATTGGCTAGGATAAAAATTGATAGAGGAGATTGATTCCTGGGATGAGAGGGCTGTCCTATAAGGAGAGATTGAGTAGAATGGGCCTATACTCTCTGGTGTTTAAAAGAATGAGAGGTGATCTCATTCATATAAATTGAAAAGTATACATTTCTTAGAGGGCTTGACAGGCTAGATGCTGAGAGGTTGTTTCCCCTGGCTGGACAGTATAGAACTAGGGCTTGTAGTCTCAAGATGAGGCTTCGGCCATTTAGGAGCAATTTCTTCACTCAAAGGGTTGTGAATCTTTGGAATTCTCTACCCCCAGAGGGCTGTGGGTGCTCAGTTGATGAGTATATTCAACACTGAGATTGATTGATTTTTAGGCACTAAGGGAATCAGGGAATATGGGGATAGGGTGGGAAAGTGGAATTGATGTAGAAGTTCAGCCATGATCTTATTGAATGGTGTTCTTGAGTAATTAAAAAGTTGGCAATCCTCAAAATAGAACAGTCACCCGGTCTGGATGGGATGCATTCTCGGTTACTGAGGGATGCAAGGGTGGAAATTGCGGGGGCTGTGGCCACAATCTTCCAATCCTCTTTAGATATGGGGGTGGTGCCAGAGGACTGGAGGATTGCAAATGTTACACCTCTGTTAAAAGAAGGGGAAAGGGATAAGCCTGGTAACTACAGGCCAGTTAGCCTACCAACGGTGGTGGGGAAACTTTGAGACAATAATCCAGGACAAAATTAATTGGCGTTGGGCTAATAAATGAAAGTCAGCACGGATTTGTTAAGGCCAATCGTGCTTGACCAACTTTATTGAGTTCTTTGAAGTAACGGAGAGGGTTAATGAGGGTAGTGTGGTTGATGTTGTGTATATGGACTTTCAAAAGGGGTTTGACAAAGTATCCCATTATAGACTTGTTGGCAAAATTAAAGCCCATGGGATTAAAGGGACAGTGACAGCATGGATACAGAATTGGCTAAGGGACAGAAAGCAGAGGGTAGTGGTGAACAGTTGTTTTTCAGACTGGAGGGAAGTGTACAGTGGTGTCCCCCAGGGTCGGTATTAGGACCACTGTTCTTTGTGATGTATATTAATAACCTGGATTTGGGTTTACAAGGCATAATTTCAAAGTTTGCAGTTGACACGAAACTCGCATAGTAAACAATGAGTAACAGACTTCAGGAGGGCGTAGAGAGACTTGTGAAACGGGCAGACACATGGCAGATGAAATTTAATGCAGAGAACTGTGAAGTGATACATTTTGGTAGGAAGAATGAGGAGAGGCAATATAAACTAAATGGTACAATTTTAAAATAGGTGCAGGAACAGAGAGACCGGGGATGTATGTATATAAATTTTTGAAGGTGGCAGGACAAGTTGAGAAGGCTATTAAAAAAAACATACGGGATCCTTGGCCTTATTAATAGAGGCATAGAGTATAAAACATTGGTTCGGCCTCAGCTGGAGCTTTGTGTTCAATTCTGGGCATCATACTTAAGGAAAGATGTCAAGGCTTCAGAGGGTGCAGAATAGATTTGCAAGAATGGTACCAGGGATGAGGGACATCAGTTCTGTGGAGTGACTGGAGAAGCTGGGGTTGTTCTCCTTAGAGCAGAGAAGGTTAAGAGGAGATTTGATAGAGGTGTTCAAAATCATGAACAGTTTTGATAGAGTAAATAAGGAGAAACTGATTCCAGTGGCAGATTGGTCGGTAAGCAGAGGACACAGATTTAAGGTAATTGGCAAAAGAACCAGAGACGACCTGAGGCGGAAAAAAAATTACACAGTGAGTTATGGTCTGGAATGCACTGCCTGAAGCAGTGGTGGAAGCAGATTCAATAATAACTTTCAAATGGGAATTGGATAAATACTTGAAGGGAAATACTTTACAGGGTTATGGGGAGTGGGACTAATTGAATAGCTTTACCAAAGAGCTGGCACAGGCACGATGGGCTGAATGGCCTCCTTCTGTGCAGTATCATTCTATGATTCTAAAAAAGCAATCGGGCTACAACTCTGAATATTTAGTGCTGACTAGTTGCATTCCACAGATGACTTGTCTCATCTATCCCCAGCAAGTTAGGAACTGTCATTTTCTACAGAGTATTTGATCATCTCTCTGCAACGTTATCTGTATTCTTTTCAACTCTGTTCTGAAACAGAAACATTTTTTAATGAGTTAATCAGCATGAAATTAGCTCCTTTTGTTGGGTCTCTCTTCCCCTAATCCACTTCTGTATTCACAGTCTGAGTTAAGCAACTTACTTGCTTCTAGTGTATCCACACTTCTCAAATTCCATAGACCTGCATGATTTCTCAGTGATTTTCTTTCAATAGTTCAATTAATGGAAATTATAACAGAATATTATTAATCCTGTTACATTTCCTTAAAATGCAATCTTTATTGCAATAAAATCAAGGTTATGTTTTGACTTAGAATTGTTGTATTTTTAATTACTACTTCAATATTTGTTTTAAACCTTTATGCACTATTAGTTTAGCATTGGTGCAAACTCATTTCCACTTCTTATCGATACTAAACTTACTGTATAAATCCAGAATCAGAGTCCAACCTGACTCTGGAGTAAAATGCAGTGAGAAGGAAGGGAAAGTATCACACTGCTTAAGTTTAACAGTCATGATGCGGAGATGCCGGTGTTGGACTGGGGTGGACAAAATTGAGAGGTCGCACAACACCAGGTTAAGAAGGGGCAATCGATAGCTCCGAAAGCTTGTGATTTCAAATAAAACTGTTGGACTATAACCTGGTGTTGTGCGACCTCTCAATTAAGTTTAACAGAGCATGGAGTGTAAATCCAATGTGGTGTCAAATCTTGTTTGGAAAATATACAGGCAGTTCATTGGGTTCTTTGTAAAACTACCTGACGCTCTCGTTTATGGATTTTTTTTGTTCATTTCTCCACAGGAAGGATCTTTATCAGTTATTTTAAAATGTACTTTTAAGTTAAAGCTTGCGTTAATAGGGTTAAATTAATAGGATAGCACGTATCTTCTTCACCACAAATCGCTGGATTTTTATGAACTAATAACCCCTGCTGAGTTTAAATGACTCGGACTGTTGCAGCAGTAATGACTGTTGGAATGTCAAATTATCTTTCATTGTCTCAAGGATGCTGGTTTTAAACATCCCAATAGATCCGATTCTCCACAAATCCACCGTTAGCCTTGCCAAAAACGAAAAAAAAAATGGGATCCTCGCTGTGAGCCTCCCCATATAGTCTGACACTACGGTGCATTACTGAGGGAGTCCTCGTACAACATTACATCTCAGCATAATTATTTCTGATTCTGATTAGTAGGCCTCAAGAATTCATAACTTTTGCCTGCATAGGCTTTGCTTTTCATTTGCACATCAAGAAGTGGTATTCTGAAACCAAAGTAAGGTTAGTCAGGCAATTAGTGTCTCTACATGGACAGTTCCAACCTGCCTTATGAATGGGAAAAATATCTTTCCCTCCCTCTCCCTTTTCCCCCCTCCCCTCATGAATTGCTAGAGCTGAATTTGAAGAACCTTGCATTATTGTTTTTTCCCCATTCCATACGGTCTAAGAGTTTGCAATCCATGCTTCATGATCTACCATGTTTTATATTCAAGATTCTTCAGAATAAATTCATGTCCAATTTTAAATTGTAATCATTGGGTTTGAGTTTTTTAATTATGTTTTTGGCTTTTGAGATGCTAAGCTTGTGTAGATAGAGTGCACATTACTGCTAGGAGTTGACACTCAATAACTAATCATATCCAAATTTTGGCCACCCTCTGTCTATGTGTGCTGTCCTGTTCAAGACTAGATTTAATTCTGAAACAGCAGCAATGCCAAGTTGGTATTTAGCCTCTCTACTGGACTGGACTGAAGTGGAACATAAGAAATAGGAGCAGGAGTAGACCATTTGGCCCCTCGAGCCTGCTCCGCCATTCAATAAGATCATGGCTGATCTTGTACCTCAACTCCACTTTCCTGCACTGTCCCCATATCCCTTGATTCCCTTAATATCCAAAAATCTATCGATCTCGGTCTTGAATATACTCAATGACTGAGCCTCCACAGCCCTCTGGGGTAGAGAATTCCAAAGATTTACCACCCTCTGAGTGAAGAAATTTCTCCTCATCTCAGTCCTTAAATGGCTGACCCCTTATTCTGAGACTGTGACCCCTGGTTCTAGACTCCCCAGCCAGGGGAAACATCCTCCCTGCATCTATCCTTTAAGAATTTTGTATGTTTCAATGAGATCACCTCTCATTCTTCTAAACTCTGGAGAATATAGGCCTAGTCTACTCAATCTCTCCTCATAGGACACTCCCCCCATCCCAGGAATCAGTCTGGTGAACCTTCATTGCACTCTTTCTATGGCAAGTATATCCTTCCTTCGGTAAGAAGACCAAAACTGTACACAATACTCCAGGTGTCTTATAATTGCAGTAAGACGTCGTTACTCTTATTCTCAAATCCTCTTGTAATAAAGGCCAACATACCATTTGCTTTCCTAATTGCTTGCTGTACCTGCATGTTAACTTTCAGTGATTCGTGTACAAGGACACCCTGGTCCCTCTGAACACCAACATTTCCCAATGTCTCACCATTTAAAAAATACTCTGCTTTTCTATTTTTCCTACCAAAGTGGATAACTTCACATTTCTCCACATTATATTCCATTTGCCATGTTCTTGCCCACTCACTGAGTCTGTCTATATCCCCTTGAAGCCTCTTTGCATCCTCCTCACAACTTACATTCCCACCTAGCTTTGTATCATCAGTAAACTTGGATATATTACATTTGGTCCCCTCATCCAAATCATTGATATAGATTGTGAATAGCTAGTGCCCAAGCACTGATCCTTGCGGTACCCCACTAGTTACAACCTGCCAACCTGAAAAAGTCCCATTTATTCCTACTCTCTGTTTTCAGTCTGTTAACCAATCCTCAATCCATGCTGGTATATTACCCCCAATCCCATGAGCACTAATTTTGTTTAATAACCTCTTGTGTGGCACCTTATAGAATGCCTTCTGAGAATCCAAATACACCACATCCACTGGTTCCCCCTTATCTATTCTGCTAGTTACAACCTCAAAAAAAAACTCCAACAGATTTGTCAAACACGATTTCCCTTTCATAAATCAGTGTTGACTCTGCCCAATCCTGTTTATTATTTTCTAAGTGCCCTGTTACCATGTCCTTAATAATAGATTCTAGCATTTTCCCTACTACTGATGTCAGGCTAACTGGTCTGTAGTGCCCTGTTTTCTCTCTCCCTCCTTTCTTAAATAGTGGGGTTACATTTGCTACCTTCCAATCTGTGGGAACCATTCTAGAATCTATGGAATTTTGGAAAATGACAAGCAATGCATCCACTATCTCTATAGCCACCTCTTTCAAAACCCTAGGATGTAGGCCATCAGGTCCAAGGGATTTATTGGCTTTCAGTCCCATTAATTTTTCCAGTTCTATTTTTTTTTTTTACTAATTTCGTTCCTCATTCTCGCTAGACCCTTGGAGGTTTTTTGTCTTCTTCTATGAAGACAGACACAAAGTATTTATTTAATTTCTCTGCCATTTTCTTATTCCCCATTAGAATTTCTCCTGTTTCAGCCTGCAAGGGACCCGCATTTACTTTAGCTAATCTTTTCCTTTTTACATACCTATAGAAGCTGTTGGTCTGTTTTTATGTTCTCGCTAACTTAGTCTCATATTCTATTTTCCCTTTCTTTATCAATTCCTTTGCTGAATTCTAAAATCCTCCCAATCCTCAGGCTTACTCCTCTTTTTGTCAACATTATAAGCCTCTTCCTTTGATCTAATACTATCTTTAACTTGCTGGCAGGATCGCATAACAACAAGAGTGGCTGGAAAATCATGGGAAGCATGCTGACTGACCTGTGTATTTCCAGCATTTTATTTTTTAAAATTAGTTTAAATTTTGTAGTTGTACCTGACTTTGGTATTCATTGTAATTAAATATTGTTTATGATGGATATACTAAGGAAGAATCAGTAACAGGATATGTACAGTATTTCCCACTGTAGTTTATATTACAAATATTTGAGTTTTGGGTAATTTCAGTGAGAATAGTTTTGAACTTTAAAGTTACATTTAATTTATTCTTTTGTAACTAATCTGGTATGAAAACCTAATCTCAGAATGTCTCCATTCAATGTGCAGTAGAACAAATAAATGGTAAAGCGATTCATCTGGGGGTAGGGGGTGGGGAAACATAAGAACATAAGAAATAGGAGCAGGAGTAGGCCAATCGGCCCCTCGAGCCTGCTCCGCCATTCAATAAGATCATGGCTGATCTGATCCTAACCGCCAATCTACTATCTATCACAGAACCATCTCCTGCATCTAACAGAATTGCACACACGAAATAGGAGCAGAATCAGGCTACACAGTCCCTGGGCCCGCTCCACTACCCACAGGGCCATGACCGATCCGAACCTAGACTCATGTCCAAATTCCTGCCCGCTCCCCGTAACCCTTAATGCCCTTTACTTCTAGGAAACTGTCTATTTCTGTTTTAAATTTAATTAATGTTGTAGCTTCTACAGCTTTTTGTGGCAGCATATTCCATGGACCTACCACCCTCTGAGTGAAGTAGTTCCTCCTCATCTCAGTTTTGAAAGAGCAGCCCCTTATTCTAAGACTATGTCCCCTAGTTCTCGTCTCACCCGTCATCGGGAACATCCTCCCCGCATCCACCCGATCCAACCCCTTCACAATCTTATATGTTTCAATAAGATCGCCTCTCATTCTTCTGAACTCCAATGAGTAGAGTCCCAATCTACCCAACCTCTCCTCATATGACCACCCCCTCATCCCCGGGATTAACCGAGTGAACCTTTTTTGCACTGCCTCGAGAGCAAGGATGTCTTTCCTTAAGTAAGGACACCAAAACTGTATGCAGTATTCCAGGTGCGGTCTCACCAATACCTTGTAAGGGGCAGAGGAAATAATCTCGTGTCATATTACCAGATTCTTTGACCACTTTTCCATGGAAAGAGTCTAGATATGAGTTTTCTTAAAATGTGTTTTGAGTTAAAGCTTGCTCTTAGGGGGTGATTTTGCCAATGGGGATGTGATGGAGGCGGGACTGCTGCTTGTCGGGTTTTAGTCCCGCCTCCATTGACCTCCGGCCAACCCACGCTATTTTCCCTTGATTGACCTTGTTAAGCCCGCCCAGCGGGCTTAGCAGGCCAATTAAGGGAAAGCCGGTTACTGGTGACGTCAGCAAGTGATGTTTCATTTGTCAAGAGCTCTTGACAGATGAATTGTCCTCATTTGACAGCTTTGTGAAGCTGTCAAACACTGACGATCTGTCTTCTAAGTTGAGTCCTGGGACACAGGCTCAGTTAGAGATCTGTCCTGAGCAGAAAGCAGAAGGTTGATGCATTTGAGAATGCAGCGGCCATTCTGCTTTCTCTGCCGGTGAGATGAGCGACTCCCGAGGCCTGAAGGGCTGAAGCCTGGAGGAAGAAGCAAAGGTAAGTAAAACTTATTAAGACACTTTACACTCACCTCACACACTTACCTCTGCACACATGTGCCCATCACTCACCTGCACACCGGACATCTCGGCCCCTCCGACCCCCGCAGACCTACGGTTCTCCTCGCTGACCCTAGCGAGGTTCGGAGCCGTCGGGAAGTCCACACTTTAGGTGGCAAAATAGGGATTATCCAAAAAACTGCCTGTTAACTACCTATTAACAGGCAGTTAATTGGCACTGATCCCCTTCCCGCCTCGAGGAGGTGGCTCCCAGCGTGGGTTGGGTACCCGCCCTCAGATTCTGCCATTTTCCCGGCAGTCCCGCCTCCCCAGGGCTGGCAAAATCGCCCCCTTAGTTTCTCAGGACAGACCCATGTTGGGTTGTGAATCCAGTGTCTGATGTAAGGTGGTTAATATGCTAAATGGAAGTTGTTTTTCCCAGGGTCCAAACAATAAGCAATTTGGGAGTATAAATTTGGCACTGGTGGGAGCGCAAAATGGGCGGTCTCGCATTGGCTGCCCGTTCTACTCTCTGCCCAATATTCAGGGTGAATTTTCCTGACCCTTGCCCCAGGGAATGCCCTAGTCTCCAGGCGCAAAAGTCAGGAAAAAGGAAACCTGGATTTTTGATTGTCACTTTAACGCAGGCCAGATTTTGCCACCTCACCCCCCCTCCTGCCTGCAGTAGGTCTTGGATTTCTGGGGTTTTCCTGAGAGTTTGGCCTGTGCATACAGTAGGTGCAAACATGATGCATCAATATAAGTGGGTAGCATCGGGCAGGATGCCTGAAAAAATAAGACTTGCATTTATATAGCGCCTTTCCCGACCACCGGACGTCTCAAAGTGCTTTACAGCCAATGAAGTACTTTTGAAGTGGAATCACTGTTGAAATGTGGGAAGCGTGGCAGCCACTTTGTGTACAGCAAGGTCCCACAAACAGCAATGTGATAATGGCCAGATAATCTGTTTTTGTTATGTTGGTTGAGGGATAAATATTGACCAGGACACCGGGGATAGCTCCCCTACTCTTCTTCGAAATACTGCCATGGGATCTTTTATGTCCACCTGAGAGAGCAGACAGGGCCTCGGTTTAACGTCTCATCTGAAAGACGGCACCTCCGACAGTCCAGTACTCCCTCAGTACAGCACTAGAGTGTCAGCCTAGATTTATGTGCTCAAGTCCCCGGAGTGGGACTTGAACCCACAAACTTCTGACTCCGAGGCGAGTGTGCTACCAACTGAGCCACAGCTGACATATCAGAACATGGTACTGCGGCCTGCCTTCGGACCCCCGCCGACCATAGGTCAATGGGGCTCCTGGGACTAGCTAAAGACTAAGATGAGTGCCAAATTTGCAATTTTTAAGCCCTCCCCTCTGCCCCCAGAATTCTGAACTACAATCTTTAGCAACAGGACCAGAAGGTTCCAATCTCCAAGGATAGTGACCCAGCTGAAGGCCTGCAGCTACCACTGTTGCTATTGCTGGTGCTGAACCCTGACATGGGGTGGGGCTGCCCCATAGAAAATTTAAATAGCTTGGTACAGGAGATTGAGACAATCCCAGGGCTGGATAGGATTCATAAGAACATTGAGTAGGCCCTTCGAGCCTGCTCCGCCATTCAGTGAGATCATGGCTGATCTTCTGCCTCAACTCCATTCACTGGCCCTATCGCCATATTCCTTGATGCCCTTACTAGTCAGAAATCTATCGACTTCTGTTTTGAATATGCCCAATGACTGAGCCCCCACACCCCTCTAGGGTAGAGAATTCCAAAGATTCACCACCCTCTGTGAAGAAATTTCTTCTCATCTCAGTCCTGAATGGCCGACCCCTTATTCTGAGACTTCGTCCCTGGTTCTAGACTCCCCAGCCAAGGGAAACATTCTCCCAGCATCCACCCTATCAAGCCCTGTAATAATTTTGTATGCTTCAATGAGATCCCCTCTCATTCTTCTGAATTCAAGAGAATACAGGCCTAGTTTACTCAATCTCTTCTCGTACGACAGTCCCGCCATCCCAGGAATCAATCTCGTGAACCTTCGTTGCACTCCCTCTATGGCAAGTATGTCCTTCCTTAGGTAAGGAGACCAAAATTGTACACAGTACTCCAGGTGTGGTCTCACCAAGGCCTTATATAATTGGACTAAGACTTTTTTACTCCTGTACTCAAATCCTCTTGTAATGAAGGCCAGCATACCATTTGCCTTCCTAATTGCTTGCTGCACCTGCACATTCACTTTCAGTGACTCATGTACAAGGACACCCAGGTCCCTTTGAGCATCTGCATTCCCCAATCTTTCACCATTTAGGAAATACTCTGCCTTTCTGTTTTTTCTAAAAAAAAATGGATAACTTCACATTTATCCACATTATATTCCATCTGCCATGTTCTCGCCCACTCACTGAGCCTGTCGAGATCCCCTTGAAGCCTCTTCACATCCTCTTCACGACTGACACTGCCACCTGTACTTTGGGTGTGCTGCTCCTTTCTAGTGCCCGGGAAGGGGGGTTGGGGTTGGGGTTGGGGGGCGGGTGACAGGAAAATCTGTCTTAATGGGCCAGAAATTCAGCTTTCCGGCTTCCTGCGGGTGCAAGCATCGCGCGCGTACTTGCCTACCGCGCATGCAGTTGTGCTTCGGGCCCACGAGGACTTCGGGTCCTGGGCCTCCTGCAGCTGCCGGCGCGCAGTGCTCGTGTATCCCAGGGGCGCAGTTAGTTCGAAGCGTCCCCTGGGATCACGTGGTCCATGGAGAGCCAATCCTAGCAGGGCATTTTCATTCATAGATTTGACAGGAAGACCTGTCAAATCTATGAATAGAGATCAGCCCCAAAACCACACTTAAACTTCAAATAAATTAAAAAAAAAAAAATCACAGTTTTAAAATAACTAAGTTAAATAAATTAACTACTTTAAACAAAAATAAAAAATTTTGAAAAATTAATTATATTTTGTAACGGTGCTAAAAATAAATTTACCTTTCTTTAAAGTATCTAAAAAAGATAAACCTGTTGAAAATTTTTAAAATTGTAATTAATTAACCACTTACCTTGTTAAAAACAGGCCTTTTTAAAAGCGCAGCTTCTTCATACTTACCTTCCCGGAGAAACCTGGAAAAAAAAATGAAGTTCGCTGCGCGCGCGCAGCCTCTCCCGCACACACATTCGACTTCTGAACCCCTCCCTTCAGGGGAACAGAAGTTCCGGTTTCCCGCGCATGCAAGAAACCGGCACTTCAGATGGCCTTACGGGTGAGTACACAGTGCGTACTCACCCGACAACAGCCGAATTTCTGGCCCAAGGTGTTTTTTAAGGAGATTTCATTGACACATATAAAATATTCACTGATACAGATAAAGTAAACCGAGAATATTTCTTTAAAGTTACCCAGAAGAGGCAAGACTAGAGGACATAAACATTAGGGATGTCCAAACTGAAGAGCCACGTGATCCGAGTTTGATTTCTTTATTGGTTTTGATTGTGAAAATTAACGTGCTGCAGACACCAGATGCTGCTCGGAAAAAGAAAGCAAAAGTCGAACAAGGTGAACCCAGGACAAAACGCAGGAAGCTGACAAGTCAAGAAAAGAATGGAGATGGGGCACTCGTCAAAAAAGGCTGTGGTAAGTACACAAACACTGATTTCTAAAACCAGTCAGTTTTTGTTATTGGTCATCAGTGGCAAATCTGGCATGATAATCAAATGCAACAGTGTCCATTTCCTACGCTTCTGTGAAGTGCCTTGGGATGTTTTTTCTATGTTAAAGGTGCTATTTAAATCCAAGTTGTTGCTAAAATGTTTGTTTGTAAAAATTGGTAGCAAACTGGTGAGCGGTGACTTGCGTCCTGTTGCTGAATGGTTTGTAAATGGTCTAATAATCTCAATCATTTTGCTCCGTTTTATATAACATGAGAGAATCTTCCTAATCTAACTAAGTGGCTGCCCTTGATATCAAGGCAGCATTTGACCCAGTGCGGCATCAAGGAGCCCTTGTAAAACTGAAGTCAATGGGGATTAGGGGGAAAACTCTCCACTGGCTGAGTCATACCTAGCACAAAGGAAGATGGTTGTGATTGTTGGAGGCCAATCATCACAGCCCCAGGACATCGCTGCAGGAGTTCCTCAGGGCAGTGTCCTGGGTCCAACCATCTGCAGCTGCTTCATCAATAACCTTCCCTCCATCATAAGGTCAGAAGTGGGGATGTTCGCTGATGATTGCACAGTGTTCAGTTCCATTCGCAACTCCTCAGATAATGAAGCAGTCCGTCCCCGCATGCAGCAACACCTGGACGACATTCAGGCTTGGGCTGATAAGTGGCAAGTAACATTCGCACCACACAAGTGATAGTCAATGACTATCTCCAACAAGAAAGAGTCTAACCACCGCCTCTTTAGATTTAGTGGCATTACCATCATCAAATCCCCCACCATCAATATCCTGGGGGTCACCATTGACCAAAAACTTAACTGGACCAGCTGTGGCTACAAGAGTAGGTTAGAGGCTGGGTATTCTCCACTTGTCTGGATGCGTGCAGCTCCAACAACACTCAAGAAACTCTACACCATCCAGGACAAACCAGTCCGCTTGATCGGCACCCAATCCACCCTCCACCAGCGGCGTACTGTGGCTGCAGTGTGTACCATCTACAAGATGCCCTGCAGCAACTAGTCAAGGCTTCTTCAATAGCACCTCCCAAACCTGCGACCATTACCTCCTAGAAGAACAAGGGCAGCAGGCGAATGGGAACACCACCACCTCCAAGTCACACACCATCCTGACTTTGAAATATATCGCCGATCCTTCATCGTCGCTGGTTCAAAATCCTGGCACTCCCGACCAAACAGCACTGTGGGAGTACCTTCACCACACGGACTGCAGCAGTTCAAGAAGGCGGCTCACCACCACCTTCTCAAGGGCAACTGGGGATGAGCAATAAATGCTGGCCTTGCCAGAGATGCCCACAACCCGTGAATGAATGAATACATTTATAAAAAAAAAAAATTGCCAACCGCATTTTACTTTTTTTCTCTCTCCATGTTTATTATGCAAATCAGTAATGGATAAATTGCACACATCCCCACAACACTTTATAATCTAAATATGTAAGTGTGTTTATTTTAAAGCCAATGGAGGAAATTTTCCTGCGTCTGTATCCAGGCACTGAATTGCCAGAGCGCAGTGAATACTGGAATGTTGGGTTGGTGGAGTGCATGCCTGTAAAGGAACCTGAGTTTCCTGTATTTGAATAATGGAAGATGAATTAGGCGGGTTCCTTTACAGATGTTCACTTCAAAGTGCCTGATTTTCTGATATTTGCTGCGGTCCTGACAATTCAGTGCGCTTGGGTGCAGATCCAAGAAAACCTCTCCGGCAAGTTCCAGTTCAGACCAAGAAGGCTTCAGGCTTCCCAGCAACTGTCACTGCTGCTCAGGCCACCCAGGATGATTACATTTCAGAGAAGAACCTTCCACTCCTTACTCGTGTATAAACCTGAGTTATCATGTTACACAGGAAGCTCTTAATTTTTAATTGGTCCAGAGGGATAAATTGAATTGGACTTTGTGTAATTAAAAGACATACTCGTTTCTATTTTGTTGCATTGGAGGCAGTTCAGAGATGATTCACACGGTTGATTCCTGAGATGAGGGGGTTGACTTATGGAGAAAGGTTGAGCAGGCTGGGCCTATACTCATTGGAATTTAGAAGAATGAGAGGTGATCTTATTGAAACATATAAGATACTGAGGGGGCTGGACAAGGTAGATGCAGAGAGGATGTTTCCCCTCGTGGGGAAATCTAGAACTCGGGGGCATAGTTTCAGAATAAAGGGTCGCCCTTTTAGAACTGAGATGAGGAGGAATTTCTTCTCTGAGAGGATCGTAAATCTGTGGAATTCTCTGCCCCAGAGAGCCGTGGAGGCTGGATCATTAAATACATTTAAGGTGGAGATAGACAGATTTTTGCAAGATAAGGGAGTGAAGGGTTATGGGGAGCGGGCGGGGAAGTGGCTTTGAGCCCAAGATCAGCCATGATCTTATTGAATGGCGGAGTAGGCTCGAGGGGCCAAGTGGCCTATTCCTGCTCCTATTTCTTATGTTTTTATATCAGTGCTACTTGATCTTCTGAACTTGCTTCCTAAGGTGCAGATGCTCCGTCTTCACCCTTCCACTGTGTATCCCTATTGTGTTGCAATCAAGTCTCCGAAGCGAACTCTTTCACAGGACTTCAAAACTCTGAAACTCCTTATCTCCCACAGTTTTGCCTCTATTCTACAATCTTCAGGCCAAGTTTGCCATCACCTAATCCCCACTTCTTACTGTACCTTATCTTGTCTCCTACTGGTTTCAAGCTTACTAATATCCTGCACTGTAACCTTTCAACTATGTTTTTAAATTTTAAAAGTACCTATTTCTTCCAATATATCCAGCTCGGTGTGTTCCTGCTCTTCATTCTCAGAGTGTTGCAGTGCAGAAACAAGTCTGCAGCAGTGCTTTCCGCCACATAAGCCACCAAATCGAATTCTATTCTCCTGCTCGATCCCCATGCCTTATAAAGTTCCTCTTTAGTCTAAATAAGAACGTGAGAAAATCCAAGCGATAAAAGGTTACTCATCCCATTAAGTCCACTCCATCTTAAGTCTATGTAAGGTTACTTTATGATGGACATTCCACCTACACTACCTGTTGTTTGTCTACTTTATCAAATACTAATTTCTTTTGCAAATTTCCATGCGGTCAAGTGGTATTGTTAAATATCCAAAAAAAAATCCACATTTCTTATTTCATGTAGATAAATATCTTTCCAGCCTTTTTTATGTAAGTTTGTTTTAGTTGTGTAACTGCTGCCATTTTGTATCATCAGAGTTTTTTAATTCAAAGGATTTGTTTCTTTTTTCTCTTCTGAAGATGAGCCAACAGTACGTACACAAACCGGTGTATCTTCATCCACCCTGGACAGACTGAAGGGATTTTCTATTGACCGGCAGCTAGAACCATCAGGTACTCAGGACCCAGGTGTGGACGTCCAATTCAAGAGATTCAAATGCACAGAAAATTTTGATCTAAACTCTGACAACATTGGCACAGAACTGGATGATTTGATGTTTGCAAAGGATGCAAACCGAGAAGGATCGCATCAGGTGGGTTAGCACACTTCCAGGGCTCAATATAATCCATTTGTCCAAGCTTCAGTATTTTACTGAAATGTTAAATCTTTTCATAACCTCAGAAAACCTCTTATTCAAACCTTTGCCAACTCCATGCTTGAATACCCCAATTCCCTCCTCGTCAGTTTCCTGAGTTCCACTATCCTGCACTGCCTCCTGCTCCTTTGTCGCCCCTCCCCTCAAGAAATTCTTCCCTCTTATTTCAGCTCTGCGGCTGCTCGGGTTTCCTGCGCTGTTTAAACTCGCCCTGGGCCTCTTCCGTGATGCCCTGGGCGCCTCTTGCGATGCTCTGCTGCCCTAGAATGTGTCCTCCAGTGTTGTAACTGCTCCATTGGTTTTTAAAACGTTAATGCAATCATTGGAACCCATATTTGAATACATTAAACGCACACTTGGCTCTTTTATAAATCTGAGATAGAATGAAATATCCACTTCAGGTTGTCTTCTCTGAATTTTGATTGTGAACATTTAAGAACAATCCTGAAATGACCCCTGTCTTTCACTTCTGACAGTCTGACGCTCAAGAACTTACAAGCCTGGATTGGCGTCGATTTTCGGCTTCAAACCAGGGAAGCAGTGCGAAGAACACTTCAGAAGCAGGCACAGTTAACCGCAGGACAAAGAGCGCGTACACTCCACTCGAACTACAGTTCCTGGACATCAAAGAGCAGCACAAGGATGCGGTGCTGTGCGTGGAGTGCGGATACAAATACAGGTTCTTTGGTGAAGATGCAGAGGTAGGTCATTCTCACCAAAGACTTTGATTTAACTGGCAATCAGGAGAGGTTTTTTGTCTTATTTCTCAAAACTCCAGGTACTTCGAGATATCTAGTGCAGTGAATGTGCATTTATACTGTAGCTACTGGTCTTGGTCTGAGTTCCAGTCAGGTAGTACCAAATTTTACTGCCCCATTCCAAATGGAGTTCTCCTGCCCAGGAGACCACTCTCCACATGGCTGCTTGTATAGAGACTGAACCTGTATGCCATGTGATGCCAAGTCTAAGTGGCATGTTACTGCCTGCTTCAGGGGATTCTGTGCACTTCTCTCGAGTCACATTAGGCTCAACTCTGCAGTTACACAACAACTTTAGCATCACCCGCAAAGTGGAAACCCAAAGACCTCTGATAAGCCATTGATGTCAGTTACAGAAACCATCCTAACTCTGGGTTTCAGGTGTTACTACACACACTCTGTCATACAGTCAGAACACGCAGTATCATGGTGCACAATTCATGAACCAACTGAGCCATTAGCAGAGCTTGGCACTGACACTGATGGTGTCAGGAACACTTACTATTCAGTTATAAACCCAGTAAAAGTCTGCCTTCTGCGAGCAGAGCATGAGCCCTATTTCAGTATCCGTTGTGCCTGTTACAAATTTCGGGTCTGCTCTAGATAATTTCTCTGGTTCGGCTTCCCCGGTCCCATAAATAGATTGTACGTCACTTACAATCAGGAGTTTACAGTTGCTGCCCAATACCCAGTCATACGATAGCATGAACCAAGAGACTGTAACAGTGAAACCCTTTGTTAGAGGAATTGGATTCTGTAATCTTGTACGTACTGCATGTGTGCACCTCCAATCTTGTAGGCTGACTGAAGCCAAATGTAAATCAACAAGCTGGTTTATTTTACAATTGGTAAATAAACGTACAGAGTTCAGTAAATCTCACCCAACTTCAATTTAATTCAGTAGCTCTCCTCACAGTACAGAAACAACAAAACACACCACACTGCTTCTGATAGTAGGTTATAACCCCTCTGACCAGTGTTTCTTCTTAAAAAGAGGCTCTGCTCATTCCCTGTGTCTTCCTTACCAAATCTTACACAACGGAACTGGACCATGTGCTGGTCTGACCTTTAGCTTGACCTCTTACACTCTCCCAACCGGCTACCACGCCCAAGTTTGGAGTTTGCTCTGCAGTGTTCCCTGATGAGCTCCTTCCGTGGCCAAGTGACCAAAAATACCAAGTGTGACATAGCTCCTGCCTCCAGAGGAGGTCTGCCTCGGGAGAGCCACAGCTTGCTTGCGAAAACCACGTGCTATTCTCACTAGGCATGTCATCATGCCTGCTGATCCTTCCAGACCCTAGGAGTCGATGGTGTTGAGCAAGACATGCCACTCCTTGAGTGTCAGCCATGGCTCAGTTGGTAGCACCCTCGGCTCTGAGTCAGAAGGTTGTGGGTTCAAGTCCCACTCCAGGGACTGGAGCACAAAAATCTAGGCTGACACTCCAGTGCAGTATTGAGGGAGTGCTGCACTGTTGGAGGTGCCGTCTTTTGGATGAGATGTTAAATCGCGGCCCCGTCTGCGCTCAGGTGGACGTAAAAGATCCCATGTCCTGGCCAATATTTATCCCTCAATCAACATCACTAAAACTGCTTATCTGGTCATTATCACGTTGCTGTTTGTGGGAGCTTGCTGTGCACAAATTGGCTCCCGTGTTTCCTACATTATAACAGTGTCTAGACTTCAAAAAAGTACTTTATTGGCTGTAAAGCGCTTTGGGACGTCCTGAGGTCATGAAAGGCGCTATATAAATGTTAGTCTTTAATTTTTTCTTTTTTTCTCCTTTGCCTCGCGTCTCTGATCCTTTACGTCAGCCATGGGTTCCATGCATCATGCAGGGTTTATGCCTGGGCTGTCTGATGACCCCGGAGTTGCTTGCGTGACCCCTGCAGCCAAACCCCACACCGCACCAGCCTTGCCCAATGTCTGCAGCTGGATGTTGTCCCCAGGTTGTCGCATGGGCCAACATCACCAGTTTGCCCGTCACCTAGTTGAAGCAGCTTTGTCTGATAAACCGTTCACTCTGCTCCCAGCTAAGTGGTGGATTGTGTGATCTCCCATGTCTTCCCCCTGAGCAGTTAAGACACACAAGGCTACCTCACCTTGATTGAGGTGTGGCACAGAACCACTTTCCCACCACCCCGTGCGACTGGAAACACTCTCGTCCCGGATGAGGGGCCTTTTTTAAATGTAGTCTTTGAATTGAGGTGTGAGTTTTCTCTCTGCCTTTGCTTGAACCCTTTGGTGTGGTTGGCAAGCTGCATCTCCTCCTGCCTCCCTCCTCAGCTTCCCCCTACCTGGGCTTTTTTGGATCATTTGACGTGCAATTTGCTGACTCCTTGCATGCATTTGCTATGCTTGGAGCTGAACTGACAAGTCCTCCGCCCACAGTTGCATTATCCCTGAATCTTTCCAGAAGCCCTGGACCTTGTGCCAACTTCTGCAGTTGACCAGAAGCCTGACATTCGCTGAATCATGCGGGCCTCCTTTCCACTGAGCTTCTTGTCTCCAACCCCTTTGGCAACTCAACAGCATTGTTCCTGATCAAAACATTGAGTAGCATGGACGAATACATCCTGACTTCTACTTGTTCCAACCAACTCTACTCTTCTTTCCAAATTGTCATAGGTTTTGCTGTTTAACTATAAATTATGATATGATATCAAACTATTATATAAAGATAAGGACAGAATACATGGCCTTAAAATGGACAGTGAATTATATCTGCATGCCCTGCCCTCTAACCCTGCTTCACCTGAGGACAGCTCTTGGTCTTGACTCCCTGTGTGCAATGCCTGGGAGATGGATCAGTAAATCAACAACAACTTTTATATAGCGCCTTTAATGTAGTAAAACGTCCCAAGGCGCTTCTCAGGAGTCACTTTAAAGTGGTGACGTTACTTGTGGCCCACGGTGACTGGGTCATGTTGTATGATGAGTGAATGCATTTTTCTGGTGTGGGGAGAAATCTGTAATATCCTGAGTAAATGCACACTGCATGTGTGGTCAAGGTTTATTTATTGCACTGTGCAAGTGTCAGATTGACACAGTTAGCGCTCTTGGCTGAGTCAGAAGCTTGTGGGTTCAAGCCCCACTCCAGGACTTCAGCATATAATCTAGACTGACCCTTCCATTGCAGTACTGTGGGAGTGCTGCATTGTTGGAGAGCTGCCTTTCAGACTGAGATATTAAACGGGCGCCCCATCAACCTGTTCAGGTGGACTTAAAGGTCTCTTGGTGCTATTTGAAGTCAAGCTTTCCCACTCTCCTGGCCAACATTCTTCCCTCAACCAACCGCACTAAAAGTAGATCGTACATCTCATTTATGGTGTAATAAATAAACTGGACTATGCACACTGTATAAATGAATCTGCTCACAGATCCAGTGTACCAAATGAACCTGACTGCACGTGCTTTGCAAAAATAAGTCAACTGTGGTAAAATTGGACTACACATGCACTGTAATAAATCAGTTCCCTGACCACACATGCAGTGGTTTATTTATTACTAGAACTAGGAAAGGTTTTTTTTAAAAATAAATCACTGGAATGATTAATTCTTCGTTCAGTAAATGCTAGGAAATACAGAGAACAGACCCAGTGTGGGATAAAGCTGGTTTTCATAGTGCAAATATGGGGCGCTGACTTGCAATGCTGCTTTGTAC
The DNA here is from genome assembly GCA_030390025.1 of Squalus acanthias. NCBI lineage: Eukaryota > Metazoa > Chordata > Chondrichthyes > Squaliformes > Squalidae > Squalus > Squalus acanthias. The sequence continues at coordinate 149,725,877 of CM059425.1, forward strand.
TAAACATGTGCAAATGTAGAAGGAACTTTTGTGAAATGGAGTGCAGATTGAAAGGGGTTCTTTTCATTCCTGTATCTGGGTTGCTGGCAGGTGCTTATATGCTCTTACATGAAAGGAAAGTACAGGATTGGGAAAGACAATGTGGTCATGAAAACTAATATATCTCTGTCGCCCATTCCCTCAAATATCTCCAGTTCTCCCTGAAAGTTTTCCTCCCTCTGCAGTCTGTTCCACATGTTCACTACTCTTGTGTACAGTAGTTAATAGGGTTTTCAGGATTTCTTTAATACAGTGACTTTATATACACGTTTACAGATTGCAGCTCGAGAGCTGAATATTTACTGCCACCCAGACCATAACTTCATGACCGCCAGTATACCAGTGCACCGGCTATTTGTCCATGTTCGGCGGCTAGTTGCTAAGGGATACAAGGTAAGCTTTCTCAATTCTGAGTATTTCCTCCTCTTGCTGGAAAAAGGGTGTGAGAGAATGTGTTTATTTTCTGTTTGACATACTCCATACACCAACCATCCTTGGAAGAGCAGGGAAGTATACTGCTGCCGGCGCTAGTTTCTAACATGCTGCTAGGAGATACCAAGTGTTGCGGGGGGGGAATGTTGACTCTTGCTCACAAATTTCGCTGCTCCCCTTCCTCTTTGTGGAATCCTCCCAGGGCTCCATTTAACATCTCCCTCAAATGACACACATGCGATCGCAGAATTGACATGTGGGAATCTTGGATGTAAGCTTCCCAATCCATTGACCTGCACCCTTCCAGTGAAGCTCCATTGTACTTCCCCACTGTGTCTCTCTTTCCACCCCCCCCCCCCCCCCCCCCCAACAATCGCCCTGGGCAGATTCTTCCAACTGCTGCTTTTTAATAATTTAGATACAACTGGGCAGTTGGAGGCCACCTGAAGGGTGAGATGGGGATGTGGTTGCAAGGAATGTAATACCTATCACAGTTTCTGATAGTGTGAGGTGATACATTTTGGTAGGAAGAATGAGGAAAGACCATAAACACTAAATGGTACAATTTTAAAGAGGGTGCAAGAACACAGAGAGACCTGGGGTGCTTGTGCACAAATCTTTGAAGGTGGCAGAACAGGTTAACAAAGCAGTTAATAAAGCATGTGGGATGCTGGGCTTTATAAATAGAGGCATAGACTACAGAAGCCAGGAAGTTGTGCTAAACCTTTATAAAACACTAGCTCGGCCCCAGCTGGAGTTTTGTGTCCAATTCTGGGCACCACACTTTAGGAAGGATGTGAAGGCTTTGGAGAGGGTGCAGAAGAGATTTACTAGAATGCCTGCAGGGATGAGGGATTACAGTTATGTGGTTAGATTGGAAAAGCTGGGCTTGTTCTCCTTGGAGCAGAGAAGGCTAAGAGGAGATTTGATAGAGGTGTTTAAAATCATGAACGATTTAGATAGAGTAAATAAAGAGAAACTGTTTCCAATGGCTGAAGGGTCAATAATCAGAGGACACTCATTTAAGATGATTGGCAAAAGAATCAGAGGCGACGTGAGGAAAAGCTTTTTTATGCAACGAGTGGTTAGGATTCGCCAAAACCCTTCTCCTCTTCAACTGTTCATGCGGCCCAGCATCCCAACTCTCTCCATTTATCCTTTTCCTTGCTGCTCGAGCCTTGACTGTTTTCCTCCCTCAGTGTAGAGTGCCTTTGAGGCATTTTACTGTAAGAAAAGTAAACTGTAGTTCAGGCCAACAGATTTCTTTTTACAACAGACTACCACCAGTAGCAAAATAATTCCATTTGCCAGTAACAGGAAAAAAATTTTAAAAGCAAAAAATCAATGCGGTGCTCTTACTGCTAATGCAAGTATTGTTGAAAGATGTGAATTTGGAGAGAAAGTTTAAGTATACAGTGATTTAAATTGAATGACAAACTCCACTCAAAGAGTAAGGAACAGGAGTAGGCCATTCAGCCCTTCGAGCCTTTTCCGCCATTCAATGAGATCATGGCTGATCTGCAAACTAACTCCATATACCCGCCTTTGGCCCAATCCCTTAATACCCTTAGTTAATAAAAAGCTATCAATCTCAGATTTAAAATTAACAATTGATCCAGCATCAATTGCTGTTTGCGGAAGAGAGTTCCAAACTTCTACCACCCTTTGTGTGTAGAAGTGTTTCCTAATTTCACTCCTGAAAGGTCTGGCTCTAATTTTTAGACTATGCCATCTAGTCCGAGACTCCCCAACCAGCGGAAATAGTTTCTCTCTATCTACCCTATCTGTTTCCCATAATATCTTGAAAACTTCAATCAAATCGCTGTTTAGCCGTCTAAATTCCAGGGAATACAACCCTAATTTGTGTAATCTCTCCTTGTAACTTAACCTTGAAGTCCGGGTATCATTCCAGTAAACCTACGCTGCACTCTCTCCAAGGCTAATACATCCTTCCTAAGGTGTCGTGCCCAGAACTGCTCACAGTGCTCCAGGTGTGGTTGAACCAGGGCTTTGTATAGCTGCAGCATAACTTCCAGCCCCTTGTATTCTAATCCTCTAGATATAAAGGCCATCATTCCATTAGTCTTTTTGATTATTTTCTGTACCTGTCCATGACATTTTAATGATCTATGTACATGGACCCCCCAAGTCTCTTTGGACCTCCAGTGTTTCTAGCTTTTCACCTTTTAGAAAGTACTCTGATCTGTCCTTTTTTAGGTCCAAAGTGGATGACCTCACATTTGCCACAGTTTTGCCCATTCGCTTAATCTATTAATATCTCTTTGTAATTTTATGCTTCCATCGACATTGCTTACAATGCCACCTATCTTTGTCATCGGCAAACTTGGATATGTGGCTTTCTATCCTATAATCTAAGTGGTTAAGAAATACGGTGAATAGTTGAGGCCCCAACACAGATCCCTGCGGGACACCACGACTCGCATCCTGCCAATTTGAGTACCTGCCCATTATTCCTGCTCTCTGTCTCCTGCTGCTCAGCCAATTTCTAAGTAGGTCAATAATTTGCCTTCAATGCCATGGGCTTCATCTTTAACTAACAGTCTCTTATGTGGGACTTTATCAAATGCCTTCTGGAAGTCCATATAAATAACATTCATAGACATTCCCCTGTCCACTACTTTAGTCACCTCTTCAAAAAATTCAAACGGGTTCATCAGGTATGACCTACCTTTACAAATCCATGCTGGCTCTCTCTCATCAGCTGAAAATGTTCAAGGTGTTCAGTCGCTCTATCTTTAATTATAGACTCTAGTAATTTCCTGACAACAGATGTTAGGCTGACTGGTCTATAATTCCCTAGTTTCCCTCTCTCACCGTTCTTAAATAGCGGAGTGACATGCGCAATTTTTCAATCTAAAGGAATGGTTCCCAAATCGAGAGAACTTTGGAAGGTTATCGTTAATGCATCTGCAATGTGCTCCCCTACTCCCTTTTAAAACCCTGGGATGGAAACCATCTGGTCCTGGGGATTTGTCACTCTTTAGTATCATTATTTTCTTCATTACTGTTATTTTGCTTACGTTAATTTTGGTGAGTTCCTGCCCCTGATTCAATATTAGTTTCCTTGGGATGCTATCCTCTTCCTCTACTGTAAATACTGACACAAAGTAATTATTCAACATGTCCGCCATTTCCTTATTATCATTGACAATATCACCAATATCAGTTTTCAATGGGCCAACACTGCTCCTGACTACCCTCTTTTTTTCCTAATATAATTGTAAAAAATTTTGTGTTGATTTTCATACTCCCTTTTTGTAGCTCTTACTATCTGTTTTGTCACCTTTTGTTGTACTTTGTATCTCTCCCAGTTGCCAGGATCTGTGCTAGTTTTTGTATTTTTGTATGCTTTTTCTTTTAGTTTTATGTTGTCCCTTAGCTCTTTAGTCGTCCATGGCTTTTTTTTGGCAAGTAGAGCTCTTGCCCCTTCGGGGTATAAACTGATTTTGTATCACATGAAATTCTTTTTTGAATACCTCCCACTGGTCTAATGTCGTTTTACCCATTCACAGATTTGCCCAGTTTACTGTGGACAGTCTCTGTCTCATCACATTGAAGTCGGCCTTACCCAAATCTAGAATCTTAATAGCTGTTTCACATTTCTCCCTTTCATACGCTACGTTTGACTTGATCATATTATGATGGCTATTAGATAAATGTTCACGCACCATTAGGCTGTTAACTAAATCTGGCTCATTACTCATTACTAAATCTAATATGGCCTGCCCCTGTGCTGGTTCTAGGACACATTGTTTCAGAAAACTATCCTGAACACACTCCAGAAATTCACCACCTTTCTGACATGAGCTAGTCTGCTTATCCCAATCTATATGAAAGTTAAAATCTCCCATTAAAACCACTCTGTCTTTGCTACACGCTTGTCTAATCTCTGCTTTTATACATTCTACCACTTCACAACTGCTACCAGGGGGCCGATACACAACTCCCACTACAGTCTTAAATCCTTTTCTATTTCTTAATTCTACTCAAATTCTCCACTGCCTGCTTATCTCTTGTTAGAATTTTGTTTCAACACCAGTGTAGTAAATCAGAGTGAAAGTAATTTTTTGTTGGCCAATTAAGCTGTATTTCCCCCCCCCCCCCTCCACACACACGATTCGTACTGCAACACTAGACATTAATGTAAGTAATGCATCGTGAAGATAATCTATGGAATCTGAAGAACGATTACTGTGTGTATATCTGTTACAGGTGGGAGTGGTGAAGCAGACTGAGACTGCAGCTCTTAAAGCTGTTGGAGAGAACAAAGGCAATCTCTTCACTCGCAAGCTGACCGCTCTCTACACCAAGTCTACACTCATCGGAGAAGATATCCTTTCAGTCTCATCAGTTCCATCCTCTTTTTAAACTAGCTTTTCTTCTCCCGTCTGCCACCTGGTGGTCTGATCGGAGATGTGCATGAATGATCTCATAGGGCTTTAAGCTTATACAGTATATAATTATTCAGATTGGGTGTGAGCCGAGATTTTCTGTAGCCCAGAGTGATGATCATTTGGCAGGGTTGGTGGGCTATGTACCTACCTGACTCTTGTGCTGCACATTCCCAAGTGTCAGCCTAAATAGCATTTTGTATGGGGGTTCTGCCTGTGTTGGGGAGGTGGCCCTGGTTGTGGTTATGTGGAAATGGGTGCTGCAGGCCTTGGACAAGACCAGCAGCGAAGTGGGATTGGCTGCCTCTGGGACATGAAAAGGCAGTGTAAATTTCTGTGGCCAAAATATAAAATTCCTGTGGGCGAGGAGTGAATTGAAAACCAGTGTAACTTGAGAGAAAAATCCTCCCTTTTTTATTATCCTCTTAGTAAAAAAGAAAATCAGTGTGAGTATAAAGTGAGAAATACTAGCATTGATTTTTTTTATTTTTACTGAGTTTCTACATTTTAGAGTGCTTGTACCCTGATTGTAGCAACAGCACGGTGCCACTTATATTCAAGATACCAGTAAGAGTTCCTCTATTACTCCAAGCCACACTGCTCAAGGAAATGTGTCCTCCCCTTTTCATTGGTCTTACATAGTTACATAGTATTTACAGCACAGAAACAGGCCATTCGGTCCAACAGGACCATGCCGGTGTTTATGCTCCACACGAGCCTCCTCCCACCCTTCATCTAACCCCATCAACATATCCTTCCATTCCGTTCTCCTTCATGTCCTTATCTAATTTCCCCTTAAATGCATCTCTGCTATTCGCCTCAACTACTCCTTGTGGTAGTGAGTTCCACATTCTAACCACTCTCGGAGTAAAGAGGTTTCTCCTGAATTCTCTATTGGATTTATTAGTGACAATCTTATATTTATAGCCCCTAGTTCTGTCCCCACAAGTGGAAACATCTTCCCTATGTCTACCCTATCAAACACTTTCATAATCTTAAAGATCTTTATCAGGTCACCCCTCAGTCTTCCCTTTTCTAGAGAAAAGAGCCTCACCTGTTTGTGCCCCAGTCTTGTTATAGGGTATAGTAGTGTAGTGGTTATGTTACTGGAATAGTAATCCAGAGAATGTGAGTTCAAATCCATCTCCATGAGAATTTGAATTGAGTTTTTGTTTTAAAAAGAATCTGGAAATAAAAACTGCTATCAGTAAAAGTGACCCTGAAGTTGTCGGATTGTTGCAAAAACCCAACTGGTCCACTAATGTCCTTTAGGGAGGGAAACCTGCCGTCCTTACTCGGTCTGGCCTGTATGTGACTCCAGTCCCAAACAAACGTGGTTGACTCTTAATTGCCCTCAGAAGTGCCCGAGCAAGCTAGTTGTATCAAACCGCTGCAGCAGAAGGCCCAGCACCACTTTCTCAGGGCAGCTAGGGTTGGGCAATAAATGACTGCCTTGCCATCGATGCCCATGTCCTGAGAATATATAATAATAATAAAAACATTCTGCCCCCTAAGACGTTCAGACTTCTGCTCGGACATTCTGAACCAGGCTGTTAGGAGGCGAACGAGGAAAACTTTGGGTGACTCTCCAATTTCAATGTTTCATTCCCCCTTTTTTGGGCAGAACTTTTATTTTAATCGTAAAATGTAATTCTTTGAATTCCTTTGAAACTTCCCATTTCACAGGGAGATCTGCCGCCCCCCCCCCCCCTCCAAAGAATACTCACCTACAGTTACGCAGTGCAGACTGATGTAAACAGGCCCATAATGACCAGGACCAGATTATTTTAACAACCTGTTGGCGATTCAGTGACATCTATCTGAAGAGTATAAATATACAGCTCTGTCTGGTGACAGGATTACAATGTGTAATTGAATCAATATTCATGATTTTTTGAACCCAGATTTGGTGGAATAATTAATTAGGTAACTCAATGCTAATTTGTCCTACTTTCCTTGACGATTGTTACATATTAATCCACTGCTGAACCTGGACAGTGACTCAATTGAAGTGGGAGATGTGGCTAGTGAACTTCCTAACAACTACCTGATGTGTATCTGTGAACAAACAGCGAGCAAAAAAGACCATAAGAAGCAAGGAGTTCTGATTGGGCTTGTGGTAAGAATCCCTTCACAATGAACATCTCCAAACGTGAATTGCTTCGGAAGTTACAAATATAGACCAGAAAAATAAAACACTAACGTAGACTTTTTGTCTTGTAATACTCCTGTGAAGCGCCTTGGGACGTTTTACTACATTAAAGGCGCTATATAAATACAAGTTGTTTAGCCTTTTGTCCCAAATATGTTTTATCTTATACGGTGAAAGTTGATAGCTGTAAGACATACTTGCAGGAATAATGGATTAAAATTTAATTTTGTTCCTAGCACTTTACGTGTGATGCCTGCAAAAAGACCAACTTGCATTTCTGGGGGAGTCCAAAACTCGGGGGCCATAAATATAAATCCAGTTTGATTCTAATTTGAAACCGATGGCATAACGTGCCATTTATTTGTTCAGGCAACAGTTCAGTTGCCATATCGACACAATTCCATCTTCCTGTGCAGTGCACTGGTGCTAGCCTCATGGGTGCATCTCGGAGAATTGTCTGTAGTCTTCCTACCTGACTTGTTTTCTTGCTCTAAATTCAGCTAACGCATTGCATGTATTTATTGCATTGTGCTATAATTTTAATGGTTACAGCCACTGTTGAACTGAGTTTGAACACAATCTAACACTCCTATTTACTGACATTTTTCTCCTTCAAAACTTCTCACTGCTGAAAAACTAACTTCTAAAATTCACATGGGAACCTCTCCTGTTTTTTTTCCGAAGCTTATCAAAATTAAAACTTCAGCATGGGCAATCCGACCCAAAAATCCGGCCTTCAAGATGAGTGCATCATCACCACCTCAGGGCAACTAGGGATGGGCAATAAATACATCCTTGCCAGCATTACAAATATCTCAAGAAAAGAATTAAAACAAAGAACCTACCTGATCGCATAATGATAATTGCTGCATGTTTTGAATGAGGTAACGAGAGAGGTTTTTATTTGGTTATGCAACCACTAGATGGCAGCAAAAGGCAACAGAGTGCGTGAACTAGCTTGTCCATCCATTGATACAACAGTAGCAAGGAGGTCTCCTATTTAATACTCAGACCCAGCCCTGTTGCAACAAATGTGCTGTTGCATTTTATGATGGGTAGCAGCAACTGTTTAGTTGTTTTATGTATTGTGTTAACTAGATCAATTTTATGCACTGTTAACTGGGTCAGTCAGAGGAAACCTAGCTCGCTCGTCAGAAATTATTGAATGTATATAGGATGTTTTCTCTACTGGGAGTTTAGCAAGTATAAGTTTTAATATTTGAGAAAGGATTAAGGGCATAGTTTCAAAATCACAGATGCCAAAGTTCTTAGCTAGTGACTAGTAGTGAAAGCATTTTTTGTTTGATTGCAAACTGATTTTCAGTTTTAGTGGTGAGGTTTCTGTTACTGAAGTTTAAAAGATTTAGTAGACATTACAGGCCAGATTTTACTGTCAAAATAATGGTGAGGCTAATAGCACTCACCGTTATTTATGCGTAAATGATACAGATGTGTGGCTAAATGCGAATATCCACAAGTTGCTGTCCCCAATATTTCCGCCATTAACTTTGCGAAAGTGGCATCTCTGACTGCCTCACCATTGAAATGCATTGGACGGCTGTATTTGCGCAGCAGATACGAACTAAACTCGCCACAGAAAGTTAAGTCTGGTCATTACAGGTGTAAGTACCCTTTTAACAACGTGATAGTGTTAATTATTGCCAATCACCCTCTCTGGCACTGAAAATTAACTATTGTAAGTGTGGAGTCTCATTTCTTCAGGTATTAATTGTTGTTAGAGATTTTAAAAATGTCAAATTTAAATTAATTTTCTTTTCTTTATTTTTCCTTTTTTCTCTCTTAATCCAATCTTCCTTTCCCTCTCTCTTTCTCTTCCTGTGCCTGATTTGACGTTGAATTCACCCACTCTAATTCACCCTCCTCCTCCGTCCTGAGTCTACTTCTCAATCCTTTAATCTGATTGGTTAAGGAGATGCACAGTTGTTTGCACTGTTCACTCAGGTCCCCGATGCCCTGTCTCCCTCACTGCGCCGTTATCAGCTCACACTTTCAGCACAAAAATGTAAAAACCTAAACATTAAAGGGCAAATCTAACTAACGGCAGGCGCCGTAAGGTGCAAAATCTGGGCCTACACATTTGAATTCAAACAGCACTCAGGAATTGAGATTGTGTTGTACAATAGTAGCAACAAAACGTGGTACACATTCATACGGAATTCTCTGTCTGCTAAATTAACAAACTTGTTAACCTATTTAAAATAAACTGGCTAGTGACGTGGTTAAAATAATGGACGAAGGAATTTCATACATGCGTGTTAAAATGCTGCTACCTCATCGCCATCACAATTTTAATTCCGTGTCCTGTGATGCTCATTTATTTGTCTCCTTGACTTTAATGACTGCATTAAGAAAACATTGGGCCAGAAATTCGGCTCTCCGGCTTCCTGCGGGTGCAAGCATCGCGCGCGTACTTACCTACCTCCTGCAGCTGCCGGCACGCAGTGCTTGCGTATCCCAGGGGCGCAGTTAGTTTGAAGCGTCCCCTGGGATCACGTGGGCCATGAAGAGCCAATCCTAGCAGGGAATTTTCATTCATAGATTTGACAGGAAGATCTGTCAAATCTATGAATAGAGATCGGCCCCAAAACCACACTAAAACTTTAAATAAATTAAAAAAAAAACCATCACATTTTTAAAATAACTATAAATTACATAAATTAACTACTTTAAACAAAAATTTTAATTTTTGAAAAAATTAATTAAACTTTTTAACAGTGCTAAAAATAAACTTTGCTTTCTTTAAAGTATGTAAAAAAGATAAACCTGTTGAAAAAATGTTTAAATTGTAATTAATTAACCACTTACCTTGTTAAAAACAGGCCTTGCGCCTCCTTTTTAAATGTGCAGCTTCTCCATACTTACCCTCACTGCCTCTACCGCGCACGTGTTCGACTTCTGAACCCCTTCCTTCAGGGGAACGGAAGTTCCGGTTTCCCGCGCATGCGCAGTGCATGCGTGAAACCGGCACTTCAGGTGGCCTTACAGGTGAGTACACAGCGCGTACTCCCCCGACAAGAGCCGAATTTCTGGCCCAGTGTGTGTGTGGGGGGAAGGAAACGATGATATAGAACATGCATTCCAGGCAAATTCCTGAAGTCCTTGGCAACTGTAGCAGAGAGGGCAATTCAAGCAGTGCTGTAGAATTTTTAAAAATCCCAAAGTTGCTCCAAATCGCTAAACTAAATGTGTGTTCTTTCCACCAAAACTCACTTAGACCCCATAGGGTCGATATTAACCCCCAAGACGGGCAGGAGACGGCGGGGGGGGTGGGTGTTAAAAATGAAATATCATGTAATCCGACCCAACCAGCTGTGTACGTGCCTGCTGCCATTTGTACGGTGGCAGATTGCGTGGTGTGTCTGTATCCCACTCTCGAGAGGTGAACCCCCTCCAAACCCGCGATCTTTCCCTCCCTCCCTCCTGGCTGCCGTGGTCTGAGTCCCCCCGCCATGCCCCGATATTTGCCTCTCTCCTTCCCTGAAAATATCGGGGCCTAAATATTCTAATTCACTAACCCCACCCAAAACACAAACAAATCAATCCTGCTGACCTCTAGGTGGTGTCATAGCTACACTTTAAATGTAATTCCACTTGTAGTGATGCTTAATTTTATTTTAAGTAATTGTGAGTTCAAGCCCCATGCTCGGGCTTGTGCTCGGCTGCTGTGTGGATGGAGTGCTACTTTGTCAGAAGTCCTGTCTTTTGGATGAAATGTTAAACCTGACTGACTTCAGGTGGACATTAAAGATCCCATGACACACTTCAAAGAAGAGCAGGGAGTTCTGGTGCCTTAGTCAATGTTCCTCTCTCAACTAGTATCACCAAAAACCAATTAGCTGGTCATTCATCTAATTACAGTTTGTGCAGCCTTACTTAACAGTTACTCCAGAAATAGTAAGTGAGTGTATGTGAAGTGCTTTGATTTTTTTTTTCCAGAGATGTGATGCCAAGTGCTATATAAACACCATTTATTTACGTCTAAAATTAAAAATAATTTTTTGAGTTATTACTGCTACTTTACTCTAATATCACTTCAGAACTCTTGTAGATTAACAATTAACTTTCCAATTACAGTGGAGCCTACATGATCATAATGCAGGGCACCCCCCCACCCATCCCCTCAATGATTAATGGACATTGGTGGATAATAGAGTGCCCAAAGTTTGATGCAACAATATCCTGGGCACAAGTATGAAGACACTAGAAATGGAAAAATGGTCATTTTCAACTAGTAAAGATGATGAACAAATAACACATTTTAGTGGGCTATGCAACGGGGGAATGTTTTGTGCAAGTCCTTGGCCTACAGAAATTCTGCTGGGTGTTGGAAGTGTGGACACCATTGGTTCCACTGACACCCCGAGCAGTCGACTAGTGAAGTCTTTGATCACTGTGCTAATGAATCCAGGGTTCTGCGGTACCCCCAGATCCGCTTCTTCAGCAAGCGAACATAGATCTGCATCTGATCTATCCAGGATTTAGTGACCCCTCAATTTAATAATTTTTAAAATACTGTGTAAAACAGGCCTAAAATTAATGCTTTTATTTGGGAAAAATGGTGCATAAAGCGGTTTACTGTTCTTGGCCTCCTCTTGCACAGCTTAGCTGTTTCAAGTAATAGCTGCCATTTAAACATGTGGCTGTCTCCCCTAATTCTTCACCTAGCCAAGTGGGAAAGGTAGGTGTTAAGTATTTGTAACCAAATACCCGGTGTACCAATACCTGATGTTCTGGTTCTGAATAGTGACAGTTGATCTCCATTGAATTCCAGTTTGTTAATCACCACCCCCCCCCCCCCCCCCCCACCCAGCATTTCACATCGTCCACATTTACCAGGCTTGCTAGTTGAAGAGCTACAATCATTGGGTTGCATAATTCCTGTAGATTTCACTCCTTGTACACTACACATGCAGATGAAGTGTACAAAGTGCAAAATGCTTTGGGGATTAAGTCGCAGCACATCAATAACATTTAGAAGATTGGTTTCACTTGCCACCGTTCCGATTCAGAACACCAGGTGTTGATTCCAATACAGTTACGGTGGGGAAAACTGATTGGGGAAGGAAAACGAGGGGGGGAAAAAAAAGGCGAGAAGAAATTCTGTGGTGGGCGGTAAATATCCTGGCAATTTCCGTGGCTGCAGAATTGTGGACCCCTTGCAGCCCATATTATAACCTATCCAGTCTATTGTAGGGGTCTGATCCTAGGAGCAGTTTTGAGGCATTTGTGTGTTGCAGGCTCTCACTGTCCCCCAGGCCTCTGCTTGTAAACTACAGTTTATAACGCACCTTGCATTATTGTGAATAGGAGGTAAACTTCATTGATTTGGATTTGATTTAGTAGTTTCTTGATCACACTGATCTATCAGTGGAAATATTGTTCAGTAGATGGAAGCGTATCTGCGCACTAGCCCAAAATGGATTTGAGCTCCAGTTGAGGGTCCCTGTGGTCCAGTATCTTGGCTACAAAACTACATTTTGGAAAAATAAAAGTCCCTCTGGAATTCTAGAAACTTTAGACTTTGTATGTAAAATTTCCTTAATTTTGACTTTAACCATTGTGTTTCGCAGGCAGTCCAACCCAACACTGGCGATGTGGTGTTTGATTGTTTTCATGACTGTAAATCCAGGTCGGAGCTGGAAAGCCGGATCCTATGCCTACAGCCAGTTGAAATTCTGCTCCCGGTGGAGTTGTCTGAGAACACGGAAAAGCTTCTGGCGAGCATCACCGCTTCAAGGTACGTCTGATGTGTGAGCAGGTTGACTTTTATGAAAGGGCACTAGGCATGTGAGTGAGTCGATGTTTTTTTCTAGATGTTGTTTGGAAACGGCCAGCCCGTGTACCTTCTATAGCAGGGCAGTCAAACTCATTTTATATGGTGGGCCTGATCTGACAGCCTGGTACTTGATGTGGGCCACATTCAGCAAAAGTTATTTGGACACTCTCTGAGGTAGAAATTGGTATGCGTTTCGTCTGTTTTTGTCTCAAATATTTAGGCGCGAGGTACTGCATCTAAAGTGCAGAGTTGGCATGGCTTCCGCCATATCGGTCCTCAATGTTTTTAGGTCTCCCTGGCAGCCGGCTGAAATTGGCGTTGGATTATTTTATATATGCAAAGAAGGGTCCCGCGCCTGTTTCTGGAAAATGCATGAAGAACTAGATGGCGCATGCGCCGAGCAAGCTCTGACTAGTTTTTCCAGTTCTACTGCAGCCTAAACAACGGTCCTTAAAGGGATCGCTGGAGGCCACTGAAGAAACGGTGGGGGACAGAGTGCCTCTCCCGGCTCCACAGCACTACTGCAGACCGCTGCCAGCCCGCACTCGGCCCTCCTGCATTTTCCTCCACCCACCTCCCAAGACTTACCGTCGGGTGAGCTGCCTCCAGAGGTGAGACAGGTGTCGCAGCTCGTCGCTATTGTTGAAATGAGGCCTAATTTTGGGTGAGCCTCTGGCTCCGGCTTCCGGCGCAGGCTAGAATTTATTTCTGGAGGATTTAACGCGCTGTTCTTCAAAAATTCTCCCTCTGAAAATGGATTTGATGAGACAGGCTCTCTCACGGCCAATCACCGTCTTAACAGCAGCATCACTTACATAGCGAGCATTAACAAACATTGATTACATAAGAACATAAGAAACAGGAGCAGGAGTAGGCCAATCGGCCCCTCGAGCCTGCTCCGCCATTCAATAAGATCATGGCTGATCCAATCTCGTCCTCAACACCACTTTCCCGCTCTCTCCCCATAGCCCGTGACTCCCTTGTAGTTCAAATGTCTGTCAATCTCCGCCTTGAATATATTCAATGACTCCGCCTCCACAGCTCTCTGGGGTAGAGAATTCCAAAGATTCACGACCCTCGGAGAAGAAATTCCTTCTAATCTCCGTCTTAAATGGGCGACCCCTTATTCTGAAACTATGCCCCCTAGTTCTAGATACCCCCACTAGGGAAAACATCCTCTCAGCATCCACCCTGTCAATCCCCCTCAGAATCTTATATGTTTCAATAAGATCACCTCTCATTCTTCTAAACTCTAATGAGTATAGGCCCAACCTGCTCAACCTTTCGTCATACATCAACCCCTTCATCCCAGGAATCAACCTAGTGAACCTTCTCTGCACTGCCTCCAATGCAAGTATATCCTTCCTTAAATATGGAGACCAAAACTGTACGCAATACTCCAGGTGCGGTCTCACCAACGCCCTGTAAAGTTGCATCAAAACTTCCCTACTTTTATACTCCATACCCCTTGCAATAAAGGCGAACATTCCATTAGCCTTCCTAATTACTTGCTGTACCTGCATGCTAAGTTTTTGTGTTTCATGTACTAGGACCCCCAGATCCCTTTGTACCGCAGCATTTTGTAGTCTCACTCCATTTAAAAAATAATTTACTTTTTCATCCTTCCAAAGTGGATAACCTCACATTTTCCCTACATTGTACTCCATCTGCCAAATTTTTGCCCACTCACTTAACCTGTCTATATCCCATTGCAGACTCTGTGTCCTCCTCACAACTTGCTAACCCACCAATCTTTGTATCATCAGCAAATTTGGCTACAGTACACTCGGTCCCTTCATACAAGTCACAGATTGCTGCTGTTTAAACAGCGGTTCCAATTTAGAAAATGTATCTTTATATATCTTTCCTGTGCACTTGCCATATTCCTCACCATGGTGTGCCTCATAGTTGTATTCTTTCACCACAGCTACCTGTTGCTTACAAATCAAGCTCGTGGGATTTCCATTCATGTCCACAAAGAAATACAAAATTAATTCCATACTTCATGTGAATGTTCTGGTAATTTACCTAATTTGTGCCGAATGTGTTCTGGGATACAAACTGCACAGTTTAAGAGGGGGAGTACAAAGGTTACAGCGAAGCCTATTGTCAGAACTTAAAGAACAATTATTTTCTGTTGGAACAAAACCTAGATTTTCTTTGTAACAAAAGCACTGAAACTGGTTGTAATTGTTTTTATCAGGTAAGTTTGGCTGAGGCAAAATAACATAGAATTTACAGCCCAGGGACAGACCATTTGTCCCAACTGATCTGTGCCAGTGTTTATGCTCCACACGAGCCTCCTCCCACCCTACTTCATCTTGCCCTATAAACATATCCTACTATTCCTTTCTCCTTCATGTACTTATCTAGCTTCCCCTTAATTCACCTCAACTACTCCATGTGGTGGCAAGTTCCACATTCTCACTACTCTTTGCTTTTCAATTCTATTCCTCTAGAAATTATCCCCATTGTTTGCATTTTTTATGGTTTTTGTTAACCTGCGTTGCCACTTTTAATAATTGTGTATCTGCACCCCTCGATCCCTTTGCTCTTCTATCCCATTTAGACTCTGATTTTCCAACGAGTATTTGGCCTCCTTATGCTTATCAAAATGTGCCACCTCACACTTCTCCTATATTGAAGCTCATTTGCCAATTACACGCCCATTCTGCATGTTTGCTAATGTCGTCTTATAATTTCTTGCAGTCCTCCTCTGTATTAACTACACCCCCAATTTGGGGTCGGCACAAATTTTGAAATTGTACTTCCGATTCCGGAGTCCAAATCGTTTATATAAATGGTGACCAACAGTGGTCCCAGCTCCGATCCCTGTGGAACACCGCTTCTACCGTCTGCCAGTCTGGGTAACTACCTTTAACCCCAACTCTCTGCTTTCTGTTTTGTAGCCAGTTTGCTATCCATTTTGCTACTTGTCCCCTGACTCCACATGCTCTGACTTTCATTACGAGTCTACTATGCGATACCTTATCGAAGGCCTTTTGAAAATCCAAGTATATTACATCTACGACATTACCAATTTCAAAATTTGCAGATGACACTAAACTTGGAAGTAAAGTAAACAGTGAGGAGGATAGTGATGGTCTTCAAGAGGACATAGACAGGCTGGTGAAATGGGCGGACACGTGGCAGATAAGATTTAACGCAGAAAAGTGCGAAGTGATGCATTTTGGTAGGAAGAATGAGGAGAGGCAATATAAACTAAAGGGTACAATCTTAAAGGGGGTGCATGAACAGAGAGACCTGGGGGTGTATGTGCACAAGTCGTTGAAGGTGACAGAGCAGGTTGAGAAAGTGGTTAAAAAAGCTTTCTGGGCTTCATGAATAGAGGTATAGAGTACAAAAGCAATGAACTTTTATAAAACACTGGTTCGGCCTTAACTGCAGTATTGTGTCCAATTCTGGGCACCGCACTTTAGACCTTGCATCACTAAATTGAAGTCATAATAATTGTGTAGTTGTAACAAAATTACTGATAAAGCAGCATTTTTCTTCAAACTTCTCGCTCTCTTTCCAGATCCCAGCAACAACCCCCATACAGCAGGGATTGGACACCTCAATTATCCCAAAGCCCTTTGCATTCTTGCTGGATTCCAGGGCGCTTCCCCCGCCCCTTCCCCCGCCCCCGCCAGTGCACCTAAACCCCTCGGCTGTAATCCCCATAATCCCTGTTTCCCGGTCTGACCCCAGGGATTTTGCCAGGGCTCCAAATTCTGGGACCCCCGTTTCCAGATCCCAGGGCCTGCCCCAGTGTTTCCAGAATCCCCCTCTGCCCCATTCCTGGGATCGTTCCTCCTCGTGCTGCCAGATCTCAGGACGCACCCAGTGCTTATATTTTACTGTCCCTGATCGTTTTACTTGGCACAACATTCTTGTTCTTTTAAGACATCCGACTTGCCATGAGTAATGCCACTGAAGAGCTAAAAAATACTGATACTGCAATAATTCAGGATGTCGTCATCTCAATGTTGTATAATGTCCTACTTGTAGCACACTGCCCTTCCTGTATCGTCTGAGTCACCTTGAGCAATGACATGGGAGACTTGCTCGTGAAATTTGTGGAGATATTTTTGTTTCGTTGTGCTTTTCTTTCCCCATAAATATAATGGGTATTGATGTCTAATATTCACACAGAGAATCAACAACTGTGATCTAATCGTGGCAGTTCCATCTGATAATCTACAGGGGTTGCAAGCAAACAAATTGGTCTTCATTACATAGCAGTAACAAGGCTGGAGGAAGCCAAATGTAAATAAGAATCTACTAGCTTTCAGAGCTTCTTGTCCTAACTCGTGTTGTTCCCTTCCAATGCTTAGTTTTGATGCAGTCCCTGTATATTTCACCTTCCCAGTGGGAAGAGGAAAGCATTGTAAAGCTTGAGTTCTGTTTGAGCAGATTATTTCATTTGAGTTTCTAATCTTCAGTGCTTTTGATGGCTTTATGTTGGTATCTCTTGGCAGAGGCCTTGTGCTGCAGTGTCTGAATCTTTTTTCTAAGGTGAACAACTCCTCCAATTGATAATTTTAGTGAAAGAGTCACCATGAACACGAAACGGAAAAATTCATTTTTGCTTTGGGTGCGAAGACCATTAAGGGTGAGGTGTAGTTTGTTTCCTGTTTTGTTCTGGGTTTCGGACTGCATCATTTCTACGTTCATTTTTTTGGCTCTCTTTTTTGATGTCGAGAAGATGCTTCCATTTGTGGGGATGACCAAAACCAGGGGCCATAAATATAAGAGAGTCACTAATTAATCCAGTAGGAAATTCAGGAGAAACTTCTTTACCCAGAGAGTGATTAAGAATGTGGAACTCGTTACCACAAGGAGTTGTTGAGGCAAATTGCATTGATGTATTTAAGGGGAAACTAGATAAACACAAGGGAGAAAGGAATAGAAGGATATGCTGATCGGGTTAGATTTTAGTGAAGAGTGGTGGGAGGAGGCTCCTGTGGAGCATAAACAATGGCATGGATCTGTTGAGCCGAATAGGCTGTTTTTGTGCTGTCGATTCTATGTAATTCTATGAAGCATTGATTTTGCTAGAAATTTTCCTAAACACATTATGATGTTGCTATACATAATGACCAGAGGTATTCTTGCTCTCTACATGGATTTTTTATATAATGAAAACGAGGTGGAAAATGTTTATAACCGTTCCAGCAAACTCTCTCTTTTCTTGTAAAAAGGCTGATTGTAATCAAAAAAAAAAGGGAGACGAATGACTAACAGGATCAAAAGGTATGGCGAGAAAGCAGGAATGGGGTACTGAGGTAGCATGTTCAGCCATGAACGCATCGAAGGACCGAATGGTCTACTCCTGTACCTATTTTCTATGTTTCTATGTTTCTAACAGGACTGAGGTGTTGCAGCTTATAATGGCAGACCTCACCAGCATTGCTCTGCTGCTGATTAGAATACTTTGTGGAAAAGTTGCTAGCAGTCAGTCAGTATTAAAACAGGAACACCAAGAAAACAGCTGCACAAAAATAAAGAGAATTTTGAATTTGGAGGTCAAATATTGCGCACAACGACAAAACCCCCGATTAAAAGTGTCAGTGTATATATGTGTGGATGTGAGGTTGGGCGGTGATGCTCCTGTAGTTGAATAGCAAACTGATCCTTGCTGTCTAAGTTTACATGTGGATTATACACAAACATGGCTCTTTGACTTTAGGGGAGGAGGGAAGCAAAAGAGTTAGGGCAGTGGGGGTGGGGGGGATGTATATTTAGTTGAGGAAAAACTGGCACGCAGTGGCATTGGTGCAAGAGCAACCACTGGGTGACTGTTTCACTGGCAGATCCTCCCTGTGGAGCAGTTTGTGGCCAGTCCCCCACATCCTGCCTGTTGCACATTGCATGACTACGCTGCGTTTTGGTACAGGAGTTTATCATAAATGTTGGAATAATGGAGTGGATTTGGGCAGCTATTTTTTTTAACGTTGAAAGTACTGGCTGTTGCACAGCTGTTTGTCTTTAGCAATATAAAGCAACCAGCCAGAACTTTCACTCAATGCTTCCTACATTCTTGCCCACCTCAAAATCTTTCACAAAGTTGGGGCACTTTTTTGAAAATATTGCAAAGGCTCAGGTCTGAACTTGCACATCATTACTCGGCCATCTACAGTTGTCGTCTTTTCTAGAAGATGTTTATCTCTGGCTGTCTGCCCCTTTTTGTGTAAGCTGCCCATACAGTCCATATGTTTTTGATTTGTTTTTTCTCATTCTATTTTTTAAAAAAAACAAACCCTTAAAAAATATATTTCATCACAAAAACACAGCTCCACACCATGATCTGGTGTGCGGAACCAGTATGAGCAGATTACTAAATGGAAAAACATCAGGAAACCTTATCAAGATGTGGCTTCATGTGGATACTTCAACACTGTTGCTAGGAAACTAGAGTTGTTTGTGAATTATCTTTATGAATGGATGATATTTTGACTCTCTCTATTTAAATATTTCATATGCCATGTATATGAATCCCTGTATATGTGGCACTAGAAAATTGCCTCACCTATTCATTAAAAAAAAAATGTAAAATGGAACAGGGTGAGGTATTTTTATTCATTATTAATTTGACCCAATTTCCCCACCCTCGTGCTCACTATTGAGAGAAGGCTGTGTATTGTGGTGTGTGATCTGGTCTTTGCCAAGGCTACTGCTGATCCACCAGGCGAACATCTGTGTGTTGCATCCTGTATTGCTGGGCTGTCTCTGCAGGGTTAGTCTTGTGGTTAGAACATGCACATAGAGTAAGCAACCTATGGGCGATAAAGACTACTAAACCAGGACATTGCCCGTGTGGTTAGTCAGTGTCCAGCTGTTCAGCTGCTTGTTGATGAATCCCATTGCTTGTGATTCTTTTTATTGATGAGCAAGCAGGCAACTAATAGAACAACAGAAATACAATTCTAGTCATACTGCAGTGAGTTCTGTAACCGGGTTAAATTATTAGAAAATTTCAGTTGAAATAATTTGTAAATTTTGGATTGCAGTCTAATAGCGGAGACAACAGAACACAAATTAGCGATAGCTTTTCTATTTTTTTTAATAGAATTATTATTATTGCCACATACTAAAAAGGTTTGAAAGGTTTGTGAAGGTTGCCCTTCTGAACTAATGTTCAGTTTGTTGTGTTAGATGTGTTTGGTTGGTTCCACTATGCTAAGTTAACCGCCCAGTAATTTGGTGAGTTTTTGTGTTTACGGTTATTGGCTCAGGAGTGGAACAAGTTACAGTTTTTGATCCTAGTGTCAGCAGCAAGTGCTCCCAGGTCAGGTGTAACATGATTTCTTGTTGGAGAGGAGTCACCCTCTGAACACATCCTATAGTTGGTCCCAGCTCTGAAGGTCCAGCTAAGGCCTACAAAAACTGCATCTCCTTCCTTCTCCTCGGCTCTTCTAGCCCTTTAAGGCCCCTTACTGTCTTCTCTGCTGTCCATGCTGCAGTACAGCCTCATTCCATTCTTTGGCCCTGGCGGCTCCCTATTGATGATGGGAATCTTGCTAGAGGAACATGTCCAGTATGGTCCCGATCCAGGAAAATGGGTTGGTGTTGTGGTAGAGCCAGAGTGGTGGGTAGAAGTCCTGTAGTGCTGCTACTCTACCTAAAATGAGGAAAATGCAAAGCGATAACTGCGATCCTGCTCTAGA
This sequence comes from Squalus acanthias, assembly GCA_030390025.1. Taxonomy (NCBI): domain Eukaryota; kingdom Metazoa; phylum Chordata; class Chondrichthyes; order Squaliformes; family Squalidae; genus Squalus; species Squalus acanthias. The sequence continues at coordinate 149,746,379 of CM059425.1, forward strand.
GAGCTTAAGGCAAATGGTCTCGAACCTCCTTAATGCCTCTCTTCGTAATATTTAGATTTTGTCCAGTTTATATCCTAAAACTACCAGCTTCTGGAAGAGCACGTAAAAATCCCATTATTTTAATCTTTACAGACATTAGATTGGAAGAGGTTCAGAGGAGAGGGACGAGGATGATTCTGGACCTGGGTCTCTAACTAATGAGAGATTTGGAGCTAACTTGTTCACATTGGAGAAAAGATGTTTGAGAGGATACACGATTTGGGTCTTTAAATGGTGAGAGAGAGATGATCATTTTAATTAGGGTTGTTTGATTTAGACAGAGAGATTTTTAATGAGAGGATGCTGATTTTAAACTCAAAAAGCCTCAAGTGAAACTTGAGATTAACACAAATGTTTTCTCCCACAGAATACTGGATATGTGAAATTACTCCCAATTTGACACCCAACTTAGATTTGGTGTCAATTAACTCCTTAATAATAAATATCCAGTTGCAAATGAAATTGGAGCTGTAGTGATCAGTCTGAACTGAGTTGATCAAATACTCCAAAGGTGGTTCCTCTGCTGTTGGAAACAGATGCAAAATTGTCTATGAAACATTGAAGGCCCAGGGTTGATTGCTGCCATGGTTTGCAGTTTTGCTTGAATGCTTTGGAAGATCAGAGAGTATTTCTGCAGAATTGTCCCTCAGAACATTAAATGGGTGGTCCAGAGTACATGACAATAGAGGGTAGATTGTTTATTGTCTGTGGAAGGAACCTGATGGGTCCAGAGTTGCTTTCTTCAGGATAAGCTAATTGTACAAACAGGCAAAACTAAAATCACAGTATGTGTCAGATTGGGTTAATTGGTATCACTCTTGCCTCTGAAGTAGAAGGTTGTTCCATAGATTCTGGAATGGTTCCTGCGGATTGGAAGGTAGCAAATGTAACCCCACTGTTTAAGAAAGGAGGGAGAGAGAAAACGGGGAACTACAGACCTGTTAGCCTGACATCAGTAGTAGGGAAAATGCTTGAATCTATTACTAAGGACGTGGTAACGGGGCACTTAGAAAATAATAATAGGATTGGGCAGAGTCAACACTGATTTATGGAAGGGAAATTGTGTTTGACAAATCTGTTGGAATTTTTTGAGGTTGTAACTAGCAGAACAGATAAAGGGGAACCAGTGGATACGGTGTGTTTGGATTTTCAGAAGGCATTCGATAAGGTGCCACACAAGAGGTTATTAAACAAAATTAGTGCTCATGGGATTGGGGGTAATATACTAGCATGGATTGAGGATTGTTTAATGGACAGAAAACAGAGCAAGAATAAATGGGTCATTTTTGGGTTGGCAGGCTGTAACTAGTGGGGTACCGCAAGGATCAGTGCTTGGGCCTCAGCTATTCACAATCTACATCAATGATTTGGATGAAGGGACCAAATGTAATATATCCAAGTTTGCTGATGATACAAAGCTGGGTGGGAATGTAAGTTGTAAGGAGGATGCAAGGAAGCTTCAAGGGGATATAGACAGACTAAGTGAGTGGGCAAGAACATGGCAAATGGAATATAGTGTGGAGAAATGTGAAGTTATCCACTTTGGTAGGAAAAATAGAAAAGCAGAGTATTTTTAAATGGTGAGAGATTGGGAAATGTTGGTGTTCAGAGGGACCAGGGTGTCCTTGTACACGAATCACTGAAAGTTAACATGCAGGTACAGCAAGCAATTAGGAAAGCAAATGGTATGTTGACCTTTATTACAAGAGGATTTGAGTATAAGAGTAAAGATGTCTTACTGCAATTATATAGGGCCCTGGTGAGACCACACCTGGAGTATTGTGTAGAGTTTTGCTTTCCTTACCTAAGGAAGCATATACTTGCCATAGAGGGAGTGCAATGAAGATGCACCAGACTGGTTCCTGGGATGGGGGGATTGTCCTATGAGGAGAGATTGAGTAGACTAGGCCTATATTCTCGAGAGTTTAGAAGAATGAGAGGTGATCTCATTGAAACATACAAGATTCTTACAGGGCTTGACAGGGTAGATGCTGGGAGGATGTTTCCTTTGGCTGGCAGGTCTAGAACCAGGGGTCACAGTTTCAGAATAAGGGGTCGGCCATTTAGGACTGAGATGAGGAGAAATTTCTTCACTCAGAGGGTGGTGAATCTTTGGAATTCTCTACCCCAGAGGGCTGTGGAGGCTTAGTCAATGAGTATATTCAAGACAGATCGATAGATTTTTGAATATTAAGGGAATCAAGGGATATGGGGATAGTGCAGGAAAGTGGAGATTAGGTAGAAGATCAGCCGTGATCTTATTGAATGGCAGAGCAGGCTCGAAGGGCCAAATGACCTACTCCTGCTCCTATTTCTTATGTTATGTTTAAACCCCAGTATAGACTTGAGTGCATAATGTAGGCTGGTACTTGAGTGCAGTACTGAGGGAGTGCTGGATTGTCGGGAGTGCCATCTTTTGGATGCAATATTAAATCAAGGCCCTGCCGACCCGTTCAGATCAACATAATCAGATCAACTATTTGAAGAAGAGCAAGGAAGTTCTTCTGATATTCTTGTCAATATTCCTTTGTCAACCAATGCTACTGAAAAAAATGATCTGGTCATTCCTTCTTTTTTGTTTGTGGGGCCTTTCTGTGCACGAAATGGCTTTTACATTTGCCGACATAACAATAATGACTACACTTGACAAAGAAGTCATTGGTTGTAAAATGCTTTGTATGTCCCAAGGATATGATAAAGACCTATATAAACACAAGTTTTTTTTCTGGTTTTTTTTGTTCTCTTTCCTCTGTCTTTCATTCAGTGTATTACTAAACAACTGGAGTTCATAATAGTTGCTATATTTAAAATTTTAAATGCTATTTGGTTCCTTGCATTTGTTGTTGTCTTTTAGTTCTATGTGCGTATTCTACACTGACACCAAAGAAATGACTAGCCCAGGTTTCTGAAATTTTAAACCCTAATTGTTTCTCCCCCCCCCCCCCCCCCCATGCTTAATGTGGTTAAAAAAGGAAAATGAAGCTCAATTTTTAAAAGTATCTCCAGCTGCTGATTCATATTGTGAAAATATCAAGAATTTCTATTGCATGGAACAGATAAAAATAACTAAGGACTTGAAATAAATCTATGAACAAAAAAAGGAAAATAACACTTTTTTTCATAATTAATGACTCGCTGAAGAAATTGCGGGAATGCTGAATGTAATTTTTGTCAGCAGTGCATTGATTATGGAGGCTTTTTTTTGCTGAGAAATTTCACTCGCATAGATCTTTATATTCTGAAATCAATATAAATTTAATTTTGATATAGTTTTTATATTGGCAGACCTACGAACATTGCAACCCACATTTTCCATTTCCTGAATTCTGTATATTTAAAAAAAAACCAGAACAAACAGCTTTAATATCTCTTGCTGCTAAGCAACATTAAAGGGAACTAATTACAGGACAACAAAAAACCTTGTAGAAAGGTAACATGTATTCAGTAATTTACATGATCATCTTCAATAAAGAGTGGATTTTCTCCCAATGTAGTCTTGGATACTACATTTGTTTACATTAAACATGATCCAAAGTCGACATTTACTATAAAAACCACTAAAAGTTAACTAGCTGCTAATAGCACTAGTCAAAGTTACATCTGAATATGTCACGTGGACTCTTTCTATCCTTTAGTTCTTGTGACAAAAATCTATAGACCTGTATACATCCATCATTAGAGAGAAATGGCACTTCACCTATCTTCAGGTTAGTATGAAGATAACTATGATATCAGAGTTGACGTCAGTCAAAAACAGGAGAATTTATAATGGGGAACAAGGAAATGGCAGAGCAATTAAACAAATACTTTGGTTCTGTCTTCACGGAAGAGGACACAAATAACCTCCCAGAAATGCTGGGGAACCAAGGGTCTAGTGAGAAGGAGGAATTAAAGGAAATTAGTATTAGTGAAAAAATAGTGTTGGAGAAATTAATGGGACTGAAAGCTGATAAATCCCCAGGGCCTGATAATCTGCATCCCAGAGTACTAAAAGAGTTAGCCATGGAAATAGTGGATGCATTGGTTGTCATCTTCCAAAATTCTATAGATTATGGAACAGTTCCTGCAGATTGGAGGGTGGCAAATGTAGCCCCACTATTTAAAAAAGGAGGGAGAGAGAAAACAGGGAACTACAGACCGTTAGCCTAACGTCAGTAGTAGGGAAAATGTTAGAGTCTATTATAAGGGATGTGATAACAGGACACTTAGAAAATATCAATGGGATTAGACAAAGTCAACATGGATTTATGAAAGGGAAATAGTGTTTGACAAACCTACTGCAGTTTTTTGAGGATGTAACTGGTAGAATAGATAAGGGAGAACCAGTGGATGTGGTGTATTTGGATTTTCAGAAGGCCTTTGATAAAGTCCCACATAAGCTATTAGTGTGCAAAATTAAAGCACATGGGATTGGGCGTAATATACTGGCATGGATTGAAAATTGGTTAACAGACAGGAAACAGAGAGTAGGAATAAATGGGTCTTTTTCGGGGTGGCAAGCGGTGACTAGTGGGGTACCGCAGGAATCAGTGCTTGGGCCCCAGCTATTCACAATATATATCAATGATTTGGATGAGGGAACCAAATGTAATATTTCCAAGTTTACTGACGACATGAAACTAGGTGGGATTGAGTTGTGAGGAGGATGCAAAGAGCCTTCAAGGCGATTTAGACAAGTTGAGTGAGTGGGCAAATACATGGCAGATGCAGTATAACGTGGATAAATGTGAAGTTATCCACTTCAGTAGGAAAAACAAAGGCAGAGTATTTAAATGGTGATAGATTGGGAAATGTTGATGTACAGAGGGACCTGGGTGTCCTTGTACACCAGTCACTGAAAGCAAACATGCAGGTGCCGCAAGCAGTTCGGAAGGCAAATGGTATGTTGGCCTTCATTGCAAGAGGATTTGAGTACAGGAGCAAGGATGTCTTACTACAGTTATACAGGGCCTTGGTGAGACCACACCTGGAGTGCAAAATAAAAGAAAATCCCAAGGTGTTTTATAAGCATATTAAGGGCAAGAGGATAACCAGGGAAAGGGTAGGGCCCATTAGGGACCAAAGTGGCAATCTGTGTGTAGAGCCGGAAGATGTAGGTGAGGTTTTAAATGAATATTTTGCATCTGTGTTCACTATGGAGAAGGACGATGTAGGCATAGAAATCAGGCAGGGGGATTGTGATATACTTGAACAAATTAGTATTGAGAGGGAGGAGGTACTAGCAGTTTTAGCGGGCTTAAAAGTGGATAAATCCCCAGGCCCAGATGAGATGTATCCCAGGCTGCTGTGTGAGGCAAGGCAGGAGATTGCAGGGGCTCTGACACAAATTTTCAGAACCCCTCTGGCCACAGGGGAGGTGCCAGAGGACTGGAGGACAGCCAACGTAGTACCATTATTCAAGAAGGGTAGTAGGGATAAACCAGGGAATTACAGGCCAGTGAGCCTAACATCAGTGGTAGGGAAATTATTGGAAAAAATTCTGAGGGACAGAATTAGTCTCCATTTGGAGAGGCAAGGATTAATCAAGGATAGTCAGCATAGCTTTGTCAGGGGGAGATCATGTCTAACCAATTTGATTGAATTTTTCGAGGGGGTGACTAGGTGTGTGGATGAGGGTAGTGCAGTTGATGTAGTCTACATGGACTTCAGTAAGGCTTTTGACAAAGTCCTGCATGGGAGACTGGTCAAGAAGGTAAGAGCCCATGGGATCCAGGGCAATTTGGCACATTGGATCCAAAATTGGCTTAGTGGCAGGAGGCAGAGGGTGATGGTCGAAGGTTGTTTTTGTGACTGGAAGCCTGTGTCCAGTGGTGTACCGCAGGGATTGGTGTTGGGTCCGTTGCTGTTTGTAGTGTACATTAATGATTTAGATATGAATGTAGGAGGTCTGATCAGTAAGTTTGCAGATGACACGAAAATTGGTGGAGTGGTAAATAGCGAGGAGGGAAGCCTCAGGCTACAGGATGATACAGACAGGTTGGTCAGATGGGCAGAACAGTGGCAAATGGAATTTAACCCTGAAAAGTGTGAGGTGATGCATTTTGAGAGGACTAACAAGGCAAGGGAATACACAATAAATGGTAGGACCCTAGGAAGGTCAGAGGACCAGAGGGACCTTGGTGTGCATGTACATAGATCCCTGAAGGCAGCAGGACAGGTAGATAAGGTGGTTAAAAAGGCATATGGGATACTTGCCTTCATTAGCCGAGGCATAGAATATAAGAGCAGGGATGTTATGATGGAGCTGTACAAAACGCTAGTTAGGCCACAGCTGGAATACTGTGTGCAGTTCTGGTCGCCACACTATAGGAAGGATGTGATTGCATTGGAGAGGGTGCAGAGGGCTGGAGCGCTTCAGCTATGAAGAGAGACTGGACAGGCTGGGGTTGTTTTCCTTAGAGCAGAGAAGGCTGAGGGGGGACCTGATTGAGGTGTACAAAATTATGAGGGGCATAGATAGGGTAGATAGAAAGGAACTTTTCCCCTTAGTAGAGGGGTCAATAACCAGGGGGCATAGTTTCAAGGTAAGGGGCAGGAGGTTTAGAGGGGATTTGAGGAAAAGCTTTTTCACCCAGAGGGTGGTTGGAATCTGTAACTCACTGCCTGAAAGGGTGGTAGAGGCAGGGACCCTCAACATTCAAGAAGCATTTAGATGAGCACTTGAAACGCCATAGCATACAAGGCTACGGACCAAGTGCTGGAAAATGGGATTAGAATAGACAGGGCTTGATGGCCGGCGTGGACACGAAGGGCTGAAGGGCCTCTTTCTGTGCTGTATGACTCTCTGACTCTACTGTGTGCAGTTTTGGTCTCCTTACCCAAGAAAGGATATACTTGCCATCAAGGGAGTGCAGCGAAGGTTCACCAGACTGATTCCTGGGATGGCAGGACTGTCGTATGAGGAGAGATTGGGTCGACTAGGCCTGGTATTCACCTAGAGTTTAGAAGAGGGGGTCTCATTGAAATGTATAAAATTCTGACAGGGCTAGACAGACTGGATGTAGGGAGGATGTTTCCCCTGGCTAGGGGGTCTAGAACGAGGGGTCACAGTCTCAGAATAAGGGGTTGGCCATTTATGACTGAGATGAGGAGAAATTTCTTCACTCAGGGTGGTGAACCTGTGGAATTCTCTACCACAGAAGGCTGTGGAGGCCAAGTCACTGAATATATTTAAGAAGGAGATAGATAGATTTCTAGACACAAAAGGGATATGGGGAGAGAGCGGGAATATGGTATTGAGATAGAGGATCAGCCATGATCATATTGAATGGCGGAGCAGGCTCGAAGGGCCGAACGGCCTACTCCTGCTCCTACTTTTCTATGTTTCTATAAACACATTTGGTCTAAAGTGAGAAGTCGCACAACACCAGGTTATAGTCCAACAGCTTTATTTTAAATCACAAGCTTTCGGAGCGCTGCTCCTTCGTCAGGTGCTCCGAAAGCTTGTGATTTCAAATAAAACTGTTGGACTATAACCTGGTGTTGTGCGACTTCTCACTTTTGTCCACCCCAGTCCAACACTGGCATCTCCACATTTGGTCTAGGCCGCACAATTCTAAATACCCCACTTCCCATTGTACAGAATCCTAATCTGAAATATAAAATGACTGTATTTTGTGAGGTCAGCATTAAAATGATCACCGTTATGGCACCAGTCCCAATCTTCACTGGCATGGCATACAATTTTTTGAAGTTGAATCACTGGTGTAAAACAAGTTTTTGTGCTTTTGTCTATAGTTTCTTATTTAGATGGACTGTCGAATGATAAAATGGTATGTGTTGCATTGGCAGTGGAATTTATGAATGCTCTGATTCATGCACAAAATATGTTGGCAAACCAGTTTCATAGAATCTTACAGCACAGAAGGAGGCCATTCGGCCCATTGTGCCTGTGCTGGCTCTTTGAAAGGGGCATCCAATTAGTCCCACTCCACCACTCTGCTCTCATAGCCCTGCAAATGTTTCCTATTCAAGTATATATCCAATTCCCTTTTGAAAGTTGAATCTGCTTTCAGGCAGTTTATTCCAGATCATGTCAACTTGCGTAAAAAAATATTCTCCTCATTCTTCTCCCCCCACCCCCCCCCCCCCCCCCCCCCCCCGGCCTGGGTTCTTTTGCCAGTTATCTTAAATCTGTATCCTCTGGTTATCGGCCCTCTTGCAAATGGAAATTGTTTCTCCCTATCAAAACCCTTCATAATTTTGAACACCTCTGTTATAATTTGCCCTTAGCCTTCTCTGCTCTAAGGAGAACAATCCCAGCTTTTCTAGTCTCTCCACATAGCTGAAGTCCCCCATCCCTGATATAATTCTAGTAAATTTCCTCTGTACCCTCTCCAAGGCCTTCACATCCTTCCTAAAGTGTGGTGTCTGGAATTGGGCACAGTCTTCCAGCTGAGGCCTAAACAGTGATTTCTCAAGGTTTAGCGTAACTTCTTTTATTCTTTAGGCCCCTATTTATAAAGCCCAGAATCTAGTATGCTTTTTTTAATGGCCCAGAAATTCCGTTTGCAGGCCTCCCGCGGGCGGAGGGCTGCGATCTGGAAAAATCTGCGCCTAGACTGGAGGGCTCCCGGGAGGCGCAGAGTTCCGTTGCTGGGCCTCTCCAAACTGCCGGTGCGCAGGGCCCACGTATCTTTGAGGCGCAGGCGGTTCGCAGCGTCCCTGGGATCACGTGGGCCATGGGGAGCCAATCAGAGAAGGGAATCTCCCTTCATACATTTGACAGGAAGACCTGTCAAATGTATGAATAGAGATCACCCCCAAAACATAGTAAAACTTTAAATAAATTTTTTTTAAAAATCACATTTTTAAAATGACTTTAAATTACAATAAATTAAGTATTTTAAACAAAATTTTATTTTTTGAAAAAAATAATTAAAGTTTTTAACGGGGCTAAAAATAAACTTACCTTTCTTTAAAGTATTTTTAAATGATAAATCAGTGGAAACATTTTTTTTACTTCTTTCAACTCTTATCCTGGTAAAAGCAGGCCTTACGCCTGCTTTTACCAGGCGCAAGAATTGTAAGGGTTTTCTGCGGGCGGAGGGTCTCCAAAAAGCGGAACTATCCGCCCGCAGAGGCCCTTCTCCCGGGCAGCCGGAGGATCTGTCGAGCTTTCTTGACAGATCGGAAATGCCGGTTTCCAGCGCATGCGCAGTGCATGCCTAAAACCGGCATTTCCGATGTCCCTACGGGTGAGTACACAGCGCGTACACACCCGTAGGGATTGGAATTTCTACACCAATAGCTTTATCAACTTATCCTGCCACCTTCAAAGATTTGTATATGTGAATCCAAAGGGGTCTCTCTTCCTGCACCCCCTTTAAAATTGTATCATTTTGATAAAATTGCCTCTCCTCATTCTTCCTTCCAAAATGCAAAACGACATTTGTTTGTATTTTTATCCAGATTCAGTCGAAATTGTGTTCTAGAAGTTAGAAAATAATGAAATTAGACAATAAGGGCTAGAAATTCGTGGCCTTCGCGCCACTCCGTAGTGCCATTAAATGGCGCTAAAACGGTGGCTGCTGCTCTTTCGCCAGCTGCTGGTGGTTTCCGCGGTGGCTGGCGTTTTCGTGCTTACCTTTGCGCTGCAGGTAACCGGCAGCACAATGCTGGAGAAAATGGCAGCGTTGTGATGCAAATTGGTGTGTAACGCCAACGTTACGTCAGAAGCACGACCTTTGACCCCGCTGGGTCCGAAGCACGCCAGGTTAACCTGGCGTGCAAGCAGGCTTACAGTGGTGATGTCTGCACCTCTTAAAGGGATAGACACATTGTTCAGTTAAGTTTGGATTTAAGGTTTTGGACTTTTTTTTTGATTTTATTGAACTTGTGGCAATAGAAGTTTTTTAAATGTATAGGGTGTGCTGCTGGATGTGTGCAAGGGCTTGGATTGTAAATGAAGGCCTTTGAGAAGACAGAACATGCTGCAAATACTCAGCAGGTTCACGCAACATCCGTGGAGAGAAAAACAGATTTCACGACTCGGGTCGTGATGTGGCCTGACCAACTGAGTATTTCCAGCATTTTATGCTGTCATTTCACATTTACAGCATCCGCTTGCAGAGGGAGGAGGAAGATGAAGACGAGGAAGCAGATGGAAGGATGCATTCCAGACAGCCCCTTTGTGGCTGGGATATCCGGGATGGAATCATCCGCCTGTGGTCCTAGTGACCACAACCCCAATTCCCCTTTCAATATTAGTCCCACACCTTACCTTACATCTGTTACTGACCATCACAATGTCCTCTTGGCCACGTTGCTGAAATAAAAGCCACCACAAAGCAAACTTTCCAATCCACCTATATACGTCTATCCATCCTATGTGACATCAAGAAATCAACTCATCACCCATATGCATTGTCTTCATGACTGTCTTGTGTGTGCCTTTGCCTATCCTACTGATGTCACGCAGTGCTACCCCACTGGCTGCAGCATGGCTGGTGGAAGGCTGTTGACTTTCACTGCAAATGTCCTTGCTGGAATGTGTAAAATGAGGAAGGCACAAGGATGGAATTGTGATGGGAGGGCGGGAAAGCATGAGGTGCATGCCAGAAGGAGGATAACGTATGGGGATACCAGCATCTTGTATCCTTTCAGCCTCGCCGCTGGCTAAGGGCTCAGCCATGCCCCTGCCAAGAATGGCCTGCATGTCGTCTCCAAGGGGGTGAGGTGAGGCTAGGAATGGGAGATGTGCCTCGTGATTGGTGCAGATTGTTGGTAGGTGAGTGATTGAGGGGGGGGTCGTGCATTGAGAAGTGTGTGAGGCTAGTGGTGCAGTTGGTAGGAGACGGCTTTTGAAGATGCATTCACTGACCTTGACCAGTGGTCTGAGGTCATGAAGCTGCTTTGGGCACTGGAGCCAGGTGGTGGGGGCGACACTGCTGGCAGTGACAGCCTCGGTGATCTGGTCCCACATAATTCTTTCTGGAGGGCCTCCTGGCCCTTGTGGGTAGAGGGCCTGTGTTGCAGTGTTGACCCCCTGCACAAAGCTGGAGTGCTGTGTGCGAGACCCTGGATGCCCCTTCCCTGGCTTGCTGAGCCATTTGTGTTCGTGCTGAAGCATGTTTCCCATTTTTTAAGTTTCGGAAGGGAATTCAGCTTTAAGAGCTGAATATTCACATTTGGGACTTTTTAAAGTTAAATATTTTTTTAAAGGGCAGAAAACTGCATTTTCACTTCATTTTAATTTGTATTGCTTCAGTGTGCATGGCCCCTTTAATTCTCAGGCCTCTTCATTGCCCACAATTCCTTGCGTGCTCCACAGCCTTGATTCCAGAGGCTGTGGGAAGCTGCAACACCGCACCGGACAGGAACTTCGGGTCGGATGCCTCCAGCAATGCCACCAGGATGGCGTTGCACGGCAGGTAAGCGCTGTGCCAACAATCTCCATCCCCCAGATCAATTTTGCTCCATGGCTAAAACTAATTTCTCCCCCTAAGAATTTACTATGAATGCTGCCCAAATACAAAACTTTGGTGTAGTACTACCCAGGGGGATAATTTATTGACTGAATGCTTTGCAACTGCTAGTTAATAAATGTAAGAAAAGTTGTGAAAATATAATGATCTGCTTGCAAAATGAGTTCACCTGGTATCCGCAGAAAGTCCTTCCCATATGCGGGCCAGGGTGCCCGAGGTTTAGTTGCAGTGTAAGAGTTCATAACACCTGGCTACGAAGTGCTTTTAATTTTTTTTTCCTTCTTTCACATTCCGTTTGATCAATTTAAATTACATCTGCCACACTTACCACTCGTGACGAGTGGCTCATTACAGCTTTAACTGGCTGTCATTTGCCCAGATATTGTCAACATCTGGGATAGCGGGATTTTGTAATTATAATTAACTGCAACAGCAGACTGTGATTCTGTTTCATGAGGTCAACATCATTCCTTCAATTTTATTACTATCAAAATCAACTGCAACAATGATGTCATCCAGTTTAAATCCTGCTTTGAGACCTAATGACCTTGAATTGCTGGTTGCAAAACACATTTATGGCTATTTTGTAATACACATTGCAAGCATTTATTCACAAAATCGGTATGGATGAGGAAGCCTAAGCCATTTGACCCATCTTAGCTTAACCATCTAAACCCACAGTTCTCGCTCTTCTCCTCCATCCTCTTCCCCCCCACCCCACTTTGTGATGTCAAATTGTTTCTTAAATGACTGCAAGGCTTTTGCCTTTATTGCCCTGTGTAGAAGTATATTCCAAGTATTGTTCCTAATCAGCAGTAACCATTACATCATCCAGTTCACATTCTCAAACCATTTTTGTCTTCAGTCCTAAATTTTTATTTTTATTTTAAACCTATGTCCCCTTGTCTTGCTGTCAATATTTACCTTGAAGCAGAGCTCTCGATTTACCTCCTATACTGGTTAATATCTTAATAACTCCAAGGTCCCTTCTCCGTTGTTTGTTTTCAAGGCTGGAGACAAAATTTCTCTGGTCTTTCCTCACAACTCAAATCTCCAGTTATGGATTGGCTTTGTGGCTCTTCTTTGCAACACCACCAGGGCTTGACCGTCTCCCTGGCGTCTCGGTGATTGAAACTTGACCGTGCTAAAAGTGCGGTCTGACCAGAGTACTGTATGATTTCAGCATGACCTCCTTTGACTTATATGCCACTGATGGAATAATATGGGGCAGCATTAGGTTTGCTTTGTTGCTGCTCCACAGTGACTGGGCATGTTGAGGGTTGATTTCAGAACCCCTAGACCTCTTATAGCTTCTTCCTCAGCTAGTTTATGAGCAATCATAGAGTAGAATTGTCACCCATTTTGTCTTCATGTTTGCATCAGTTGTGGCTCAGTTGGTAGCACTCTTGTCTGAGTCAGAAGGTTGTGGATTCAAGTCCCATTCCAGAGACTTGAGCACAAAAATCTAGGCTGACACTCCAGTGCAGTACTGAGGGAGTGCTGCACAGTCGGAGGTGCCGTCTTTCAGATGGGACGTTAAACCAAGGCCTCGTCTGCTCTCTCAGGCAGACATTAAAGTTCCCATGGCGCTATTTTGAAGAGGAGCAGGGGAGTTCTCTCCGGTGTCTTGGCCAACATTCATCCCTTAACCAACATCACTAAAACAGATTATCTGGTCATTATCACATAGCTGTTTGTGGGAGTTTGCTGTGCGCTAATTGGCTGTCACGTTTCCTATATTACAATATTGACTACACTTCAAAAATACTTCATTGGCTGTAAAGCCCTTGGGGATCTCCTGAGGCCGTGAAAGGTGCTAGATAAATCCAAGTCCTTTTTCAGTACTTTTCACTTGTACTGAATATCATCTGCCACTGTTCCATCCATTTAGAGTTTACCTAGTTTATGGATTTGAAACCACACGCCCACAATCTCAATCACAGTGCAACTAGAGACCAGCCACAGTCCTGCCAACAGGCAACAACTGTTCTCCTAAGTGAAGAGAAAATCTGTAAGCTTGCTTTGTCAAAATACAGGCTTATTTCTAACCTATTATCATTTAAAAAAACATGTTATTGAGACATGACACCCTTAGTTTTCATTAGAGTCTCTGGGGTTGGTTTGGGAACATTTGTGTAGTAGATTTAACAAAGTTATGAGATGTAAATATATTCTGTAACTTCAATTTGGATGGCATGCTCTTATATGGATACAAAACTATTTTTTAGAATTCGTTGTCACGTGGCTTATTGGTTTCAATCACAACTAGCAGTGCCTCGTTTTTAAAATTCTCGTCCTTGTTTTCAAATCCCTCCATGGCATCGCACCTCCCTATCTCTGTAACCTCCTCCAGCACTACAACCCTCCAAGATTTCTGCACTCCTCCAATTCAGGCTTCTTGCGCATCCCTGAATTTCTTCACTCCACCATTGGTGGCTGTGCCTTCAGCTGCCTAGGCCTTCAGCTCTGGAATTCCCTCCCTGAACCTCTCTGCTCTCTACCTCTCTATCTCTTCCTTTTAAGATGCTCTTGAAAACCTACCTCTTTCACCTGTCCTAACAACTTCTGATGTGGCTTGATGTCAGATTTTGTTTGATAACGCTCCTGTGACGTACCTTGGGATGTTTTACTACGTTAAAGGTGCTATATAAATGCAAGTTGTTATTGCATTCCCCTCTTGACAGACAGTCACTTGCCTTTGGTTATCTGTACAGATTAGACCTTTTAAGAAGATAGCTTCTTGGAGCTAAACTTGTTTTCATTTGAGTAAAGAAGATTGAATGAGGCATGATCTGGGTCTTCAAAATGCCGAGAGGAGTAAATAATGTTGATGTAAACAGGCAATTTAACTTGGCATGTAAATGAGAACTAGTGGGCATACGCACAATATTATCAATCCTCAAGCAAGATTTGAGATCAGCAAAAGTCCACTTTTCCACCTTCCTTGTCTGCACCCCCTCACAGTGCTAATATTCTTGTGTTGATTGACTCCTTGAAAAAGAGAAGCTGGATAAATATCTGCTAATTGGATTGAAGGTTATAAAGCTAAATATAGACTGGGATGATCAAAAGCGTCATGGAATCTGGTGGCGTATGTGCTACTAGAATCAGAAACTGTCCTTCATTGAAAACCAGGCAACTGAGTCTGAATGATGGATGGACAAGAGAAATATTTTGCTCAGCTTTTATTTAGAAGGGGGATTTGGAAGTAATTTTGAGAACGATTCCATGGCTGATTAAATAATTGAGATAGAGCTCATAATAGAGTCTGTGGTAGAAATTAAGTTGATGGGCCAAATATTTTTTTGGTCTTTCCTTTCTTACGAGATTAAAGATTGTTTAAACTTATGCTAAGAGAGTATGATTAAGAACCGCCACCATTTTGACACCCCTGCTGCCTCTTTCTCTATCCTCAAAACTGTTGTGGACATAGCTGATATTGGACTTATTTATGATTTAAAGATTTATATATAAAAATATATATAAAAACCATTGTGGGAATATAGTATTGAGATAGAGGATCAGCCATGATATTGAATGGCGGAGCAGGCTCGAAGGGCCGAATGGCCTACTCCTGCTCATATTTTTCTATGTTTCTATGTTTTCAACAGATTCCATAGTTTTTAAAGTTCAGTACAGGAAGAAGGGATTGTCAACTCGACCAGTGCAGTGTAGACTTCTAACCAGATGGTCACAGGCTGAAGTTGGTTGAATCATTTGGGATGCTACTATTCTATTTTGCAGAAGAAAAAATGATGAGCTTCTCATCTTGCTTGAATGATCCCTTCTGGCAGATTATAGAGAAGGATTGGATAAGCACTGTAAACAAATCTGTGGCACCCACAACAAATAATCATCCTTTAGACAACCATGTAAACTTTTGAGAGCACTTTATCAACTAGTTCAACGTGAAGGCTGCTTGGAGGGTATACTCATCGACTGAGCATCCACAGCCCTCAAGGGTAGAGAATTATAAAACAATCTGTTTATGCTGGTTGTCTTGAGTTCAGAGCAGACTAGACTATCTGAAGCTGTGCACGGGATGAATTTTGCGCTCTTGCATTAATTGTAGCATGAAGCAAGCCAATTTCTGACGACACCCTGGTGCACTCCTCAACACCCCTTCCCACAGTATCTTCCCGTGCAAGGGTAGGAGATGCAACACCTGCCCTTTTACTTCCTCCTTTCCCACTGTCCAGGGCCCCAAACACTCTTTCCAGGTGAAACAGCGATTTACTTGTACTTCTTGCAATTTACTATAATGTATTCGCTGCTCACGATGTGGTCTCCTCCACATTGGGGAGACCAAATACATATTGGAGGACCACTTTGCGGAACACCTTCATTCAGTCTGCAAGCGTGACCCCGAGCTTCCGGTCGCCTGTCATTTTAATTCTCCGCCCCATTCCCACTCTGACCTCAGCCTCCTGCACTGTTCCAATGAATCTCAACGTAAGCTCGAGAAACAGCAGCTCATCTTTTTATTAGGCACTTTACAGCCTTCTGGACTCAACATTGAGTTCAGCAATTTCAGATCATAACCACTGCCCCCATTTTTTCGGATGGCAGCTGTTAATGATTCTACTATTCCCATTTACACCACCTCCTAGATTTAGCTTTTGTTTCTTTACTTGTGCCATTACCATCTCCTTTTGCCTTGCTGCATCATACCTTTTGCCTTCCACCCTATCACAGACCTTCCCTTTTGTTCTTTCCTCCCCTCCTCCCCTTTCCCTGTCTCTACTTGCTTAAAACCTGCCGTATCTAACTTTTTCCAGTTCTGACAAAAGGTCATCGACCTGAAACCTTAACTCTGTTTCTCTCTCCACAGATGCTGCCTGACCTGCTGAGTATTTCCAGCATTTTCTGTTTTTATTTCAGATTTCCAGCATCCGCAGTATATTGCTTTTGTTTTGTTGTAGTTCCTGAAGTGGGTTTCATACTGTGATCATTTGGGAGGCAGTTCATTGCAAACACTTGGTGATAACTTCTGTGCTGCGTCTGATCTTTGTCCAAATTTTACAAAAGGAAAGGTTATATACATAGCAACTGTCAGCACATGCAGCTTTGCTGGAGGCGTCTGAAGGTGGAGGGTAAATGTTAACCAAGACAGTGGGAGGGGAGGGGGGTGGGGTGGAAATTGTAAAAATGAAAGTTAAGATAAGAATAAGCAGTGAGCAAAATTTCAAGTACTTACAATAAAACTATGGCCTAGAAATTCAATATTGGTTTAAAAAAAAAACCTGCGGGCCGGTGTTAACGGCCACTGAAAATGGTGGTGTTGGCAGGACCGGTAAATTGGCGCTGGTGGCTAATTAACATTAGCCCAGCGCTAAACTTACTGTGCAACGCCGTTCTGGTGGCGTTAGCCCTGGCAGCTGGCCCAATATAGCGTGGCCGTAGCGTCATTGCAGCAAGAACAGCCTCTCTGAAAGCGAGGCTGTCATTTTCAGAAAGCTGTTCAGTTCTTTAAAGGGGAACTGCCTTCTGGAATGAAAAAAGTAAAAATCATGTAAAAACAGGCAGTTTTTTTAGCCCTTGTAGCTCAACTGCCTTCTGAAAAAAATTAACATTAAAAATAATTCCCAAGTGGGAGTCTTCAGCTCTTAAAGCTGAATTGCCTTCCGCACCTAAAAATAAATAAATAAAAAAAATGGAAAAGCGCTTCAGCACTAACACAACAACAACAACTTGTATTTATATAGCACCTTTAACGTAGTAAAACGTCTCAAGGCGCTTCACAGTATTTCAAGACACAAAATTTGACACCGATCCACATGGATAAATTAGGGCAGGTGACCAAAAGCTTGGTCAAAGAGGTAGGTTTTAAGGAGTGTCTTAAAGGAGGAAAGAGAGGTAGCGAGGCGGACAGGTTTAGGCAGGGAATTCCAGAGCTTAGGGCCTAGGCAATAGAAGGCACGGCCACCAAAGGCTGAGCGATTTATAATCAGGGATCTTCAAGAGGGCAGAAGTAGAGGAGCGCAGATATCTCGAGGGTGGGGGTGAGGGGTGTTGTGGTGCTGAAGGAGATTAGAGATAGGAAGGGGTGACGCCATGGAGGGATTTGAAAACAAGGATGAGAATTTTGAAATCGAGGCGCTGCTTAACCGGGAACCAATGTAGCTCTGCGAGCACAGGGGTGATGGGCAAATGGGACTTGGTGCGAGTTAGGACATGGGCAGCGAGTTTTGGATGACCTCAAGTTTACGTGGGGTAGAACGTGCGAGGCCAGCCAGGAGTGCGTTGGAATAGTCAAGTCTAGAGGTAACAAAGGCATGGATGAGGGTTTCAGCAGCGGATGAGGTGAGGCAAGGGTGGAGACGGGTGATGTTACGGAGGTGGAAGTAGGCGGTGTTTGTTATGTTGCGGATATGTGGTCGGAACCTCATTTCAGGGTCAAATATGACGCCAAGGTTGCGAACAGTGTGGTTCAGTCTCAGACAGATGTTCAGGAGAGGGATGGAGTCAGTGGCTAGGGAACGGAGTTTGTGGCGGGGACCAAAAATGATGGTGTCGGTTTTCCCAATATTTAATTGGAGAAAATTTTTGCTCATTCAGAACTGTATGTCGGACAAGCAGTCTGACAATTTAGAGACTGTGGAGGGGTCAAGAGAAGAAGTAGTGAGCTAGAGCGGGGTGTTAGCAGCGTACATGTGGAAACTGACGCTGTTTTCGGATGATGTCGCCAAGGGGCAACATGTTGATGAGAAATAGGACACAATAGAACACAAATGGCTCAGCAAGCCAGAGAAGGGGCACCCAGGGTCTCGCATGTAGTGCTCCAGCTTTGTGCAGGGGGTCAACACTGCGAGAGGTCCTCTACCCACAGGGGCCAGGAGGCCCTCCAGAAAGAAAGATGTGGGACCAGATCACCGAGGCTGTCACTGCCAGCAGTGTCGCCCCCTCAACCTGGCTCCAGTGCCCAAAGAAACTTCATGTCCTCAGACCACTGGTCAAGGTCAGTGAATGCATCTTCAAAAGCCGTCTCCTACCAACTGCACCACTAGTCTCGCACATCGCGCTTTGCACAACCTCCCCCACCCACCTCCCCACCAATCACTCACCTACGAATAATCTGTACCAAACCTGAGGCACACCTCCCATTCCTAGCTTCACCTCACCCCCTTGGAGACGGTGCTGGCCATTCTTGGCAGGAGCATGGCTGAGCCCTTGGCCATGCTGATATCCTCATACGTTATCTTTCTTCTCACATGCACCTCTTGCTTTCCTGCCCTCCCGTCACCACCACTCCATCCTTGTGCCTTCCTCATTTCACGCACCCAAGAAATGCAGCCTGCCCAGCCAGTGGTTGACCAAGAGAGGGAGAGGAGAGTGAAGAAGATGAAACACCATCGCTCGATTTGACACTGCCAGCCACCAGCTCCTCAAGGTTGACCAGCAAGGCCATTTGCAGTGTCCCCCACTGAAAGTCAGCAGCTTTCTACCAGCCATGTTGCAGCCACTGGGATAGCACTGTGTGACATCAGTAGGATAGGCAAAGGCACACACAGGACAGTCACTAAGGGAATGCATAACGTTGATGAGTTGATTTCTTGATGTCATGTTGGATGGATAGATGTATAAAGTTGGATTGGAAAGTTTGCTTTGTAGTGGCTTTTATTTCAGCATTGTGACCAAGAGGATGCTGTGATGGTCAGTAACAGAGGGAAGGTAAGGTGTAGGACAAATGTTGAAAGGGGAATTGGGGTTGTGGTCACTGGTACCACAGGCAGATGATTCTATCCTGGATATCCCGGCCACAAAGAGGCTGTCTGGGTTGCTTCCTCCTCTTCTGCATCTTCCTCGTCCCTCTGTGAGCGGATGCTGTAAATCTGAAATAAAATCATAAAATGCTGGAAATACTCAGCAGGTCAAGCAGCATCTCGATCTGAGACGTGAACTCCGTTTCTTTCTCCACGGATGCTGCCTGACCAGCTGAGTATTTCCAGGATTTTATTTTATTATTCATTCACAGGATGTGGGTGTTGCTGGCCAGGCTAGCATTTATTGCTCATCCCTAATTGACATTAACTAATGGCTTGCTGGGCCATTTCAAAGGGCTATTAAGAGTCAACCACATTGCTGTAGGTCTGGAGTCACATATAGGACAGACTGAGTAAGGACTGCAGGCTTCCTCCCTAAAGGACATTAGTGAACCAGATGGGTTTTTAAGAAAATCCGGTAGTTTTATGGTCACCATTACTGATACTAGCTTTTTATTCCAGATTTATTTATTAACTGAATTTAAATTCCCCAGTGGTGGGATTATGAACTCGTGTCTCCGGATCATTAGTCCAGGCCTCTGGATTACTAGTCCAGTAACATAACCACTATGTTGCCATTCCCTTTCTGTCTTCTCAGAGGCCTTCCTTTACCATCCGAGGCCTTGCAAGCGTCTTAAAAAACTTTTGACATGTATTGCACCAAGCCACTACTTCAATAGGAAAAAAAATCCAGTTCAAAAGCTTAAATGCAAACTTACCTGAAAGATGTGTGTGTTCCTTTAAGTGTTGACAGTGTCTCTTTTCAGAGCGAGCTTAGGACCCAGCTTTAAACTCTGCGCCAAGGTCCAAGTTCGCAGAGCGTGATGTTAAGTATTATCGATGACTGACGTCACGCTCTCCCCATTTGCACTTCCAGAGCCAGCGCTAAGGCCCTCACCAAGATGGCGGCCGCCGAGTCCTGCGCCAGAGAAGGGCGTTAGTGGTGGCCGCCATTTTTCACCAGGATTCCAGCGCTAAAGGGTGGCGGTAAGTAGCCCAATTTCTGGGCCCTTAAATTCACGCTGTTTGCTTTTGTGCTCTCTTGTCCTTTGATCAAAGCCTGTTTCCATAAAGTCTGTATTTTTCAGGCTTGTGCTCGGAATTTCCAGATGTTTTAAGAATACAGTTGTGAACCAGCTCTGTGAGGACACTTGGAAGGAATGGGCTGCAGAGATCACAAATGGTGTATAAGCAAATCTTTGCTGCATTTTTGTATGTGTCTGTTGAATTCAGAGGGAAAACAAAAAAAGTGTTTATTTAAAAAAAAAAGGAACAGTTTAGAGTTGTAAAAGAAAATGAATACCACATGAAATGTTTTACAGGATTTAGTAATCCTGCATTTTATAGGAGAAGGAAAGCTTGGAAGTGTGTTTTTATTGCCAAGCACCCTCTATCAATCGTTTGATCTATTTTAGAATGTTACAAGCATTATAAAACAGAAACAGGCCATTTGACCCAACAGGTTTATGCTCTACCTGAGCCTCCTCCCACCCTTCTTCATCTAACCCCATCAGCATCTCTTTCTATTCCTTTCTCCCTCATGTGCTTCTCCTTAAATGCATCTGTGCTATTTGCCTCAACTACTCCCTGTGGTAACAAGTTCCACATTCTAACCAGTCTCTGGGTAAAGAAGTTTCTCCTGAATTCCCTATTGGATTTATTAGTGACTATCTTATATTTACAGCCCCTAGTTCTGGTCTCGCTCACAAGTGGAAACATCTTCTCTACGCCTACCCTATCAAACCTTTTCAAAATCTTAAAGATCTCTATCAGGTCACCCCTCAGTCTTCTCTTTTCTAGAGCAAAGAGCCCAGCCTGTTTAATATTCACTGATAGGTATAACCTCAGTTCTGGTATCATTTTAGTAAAAACTTTTTTGTACCTACTCCAGTGCTTCGATATCCTTTTTTATAATATGGAGACCACAACTGTTCACAGTACTCAAGGTTCTATACAAGTTTAACATAACTTCTTTGCTTTTCAATTCTATCCCTTAGAAATGAACCCGAGTGCTTTGTTTGCTTTTTTATGGCATTAACCTGTGTTGCTACTTTTAGTGATTTGTGTATCTGTACCCCCAGATCCCTCTGCTCCTCTACCCCATTTAGACAGTTATTATCCAAACAGTATGTTGCCTCCTTATTCTTCCTACTAAAATGTGCTACCTCACACTTATCTATATTAAAGTTAATTTGCCAATTACACGCCCATTCTGCAAGTTTATTAATGTCTTCCTGTATTTTATCGCAGTCCTTCTCTGTATTAACTATCCCCGCCCCCCAAAAAAGTTTGGTGTCATTCGCAAACTTATGACACAAACAGATTATTCGGTCCATCGTCTGTGTCAGTATTTTTTTCTCCCCCTGTTCTAATCCCACTCCTGCTTCCTCCTCATTTCTTTTTAATGTTACTCTTTTTCAAGCAACCGTCTAATTCTTTACCCTCATGGGAGATGTCTTTCTTATTCACTTTCATCTTGTTTTTGCATGGCCCATATGTGTCAAGAGTACTGTATACACTTACCCTTAGTCTGGCATGAATCAATCAAAAGTGAGAAGTCGCACAACACCAGGTTATAGTCCAACAGCTTTATTTGAAATCACAAGCTTTCGGAGCGCTGCTCCTTCGTCAGGTGAAGTGATGAAATACATATGGGCACAGCATATATAGTCAGAGAATACTACCAGACGACTACAGTTAATCTTTCTAACTGCCCTTTATCACACCTCGGCAGAGAGACAATCACGGCAATCAAAGGGCAGTTAGAAAGATTAACTGTAGTCGTCTGGTAGTATTCTCTGACTATATATGCTGTGCCCATATGTATTTCTTCACTTCACCTGACGAAGGAGCAGCGCTCCGAAAGCTTGTGATTTCAAATAAAACTGTTGGACTATAACCTGGTGTTGTGCGACTTCTCACTTTTGTCCACCCCAGTCCAACACCGGCATCTCCGCATCATGAATCAATCAGGAAGTGTTGGAGCTGGGAAAAGTAGATGTGTATTCAATGATAGTAATTGTTCTGAAAAAGACATTTTCGTGCCACCACCCAGGATATGTTTCTTTGGATCAGACCAGTGAATCTAAAGTACAGAGATTCTTTCCTGGAAATCTCATAATTTTTACTTCCAACTGAGTTTAAATTTACAACTAAATTACATGTAACCATGGAAATGGAAATTAAATCCTGTTTTAGACTGCTAAGAAATACCACCTGTGCTGTGTTTCATAAAATAGTATCTTGCTTTCCACATAGCTGTTTTTTTATGTCCATGAGTTGAGACTGTATACCAATGTCCTACGGTGAAGTTACTGCTTTCTTCTTCTCTCAAATATTTGACCCCAAAATGGCCTGGAAAATTTGTGCTGTGGTCAGACCAGACCAGACTGAACTCTTTCCATCAGTCTCATGCATTCTGTACAGCCTCGTTCAGCAGGCAATGGTTTATTTAGCACAAGTGGACAGAGTTCCAAGTGGTGACACTGTGGCCACCAGGTAGCTTTGCCCCACAAATTGCTCAGAATGCTTTCTGAAAAAATTTCACCTGAACATTTTTGAACCACTAATCTCCAAAATAAGGGTTTAAATCAAAAATGCAAAACATATATTTCACAATCACATGATTAAATTAATCCATTTAATTATTTATGCGCCTTTTGATGCCATCATTAAAGTTTTTGCCTCCGCCTCTCCTAAAAAGCCTGGGCTTGGACTTGACTTGATGGGTTTGCCCAGAGCTGTGGTGCTATTGGCTGAATTTGGATTTGGCAGTCTGAGCGTGTGCAGTATACTGAATTTCTTGGGATGCATCAGTATTGCTCTGTCAGCTATACTGAGATTATTTTTCTTTAGCTTCCAAGCAGTTTCTGCTCAGTTTTTCCAAAATCATTTGAGGAAAAGCTGCAGGACAAATTTCACAACATTTATTCAATTAAACTTTAACAGAGAGGGTGGGTGTGCTGATGTGTGAGGAAATAAATGTGAGTGTACTACCTGTAATTACAAACCTGATGTAGCTTTTGTTTTGTGCTCGATAAACTACAGAAAACTCATATTAGGGCTAATCTCACAAGTGGCTCCCTGCCTGATATTCTGCCACTTCCAGTGTCCCTGACAACTATGTGTGCAGGAAGTGCGTCCAGCTGCAGCTCCTGACGGACCGCATGGCGGCGCTGGAGCTGCGGATGGACTCACTCTGGAGCATCCACGATGCCGAGAACTTTGTGGATTACTCATTTAGTGAGTTGAACACACCGCGGGTAAAGGCTAGGTCAGACAGTAAATGGGTGACCAAGAGGCAGGGCAATATCAGGAAGGTAGTGCAGGAGTCCCCTGCGGTCGTCTCCCTCCAAAACAGATATACCGTTTTGGATACTGTTGGGGGAAATGACCTACCAGGGGAAGGCACCAGCAGCCAGGTTCATGGCACCATGGCTGGCTCTGCTGCACAGCAGGGCGGGAAAAAGAGAGGTAGAGCTATAGTGATAGGGGACTCAATTGTAAGGGGAATAGACAGGAGTTTCTGTGGCTGCAACCGAGATTCCAGGATGGTATGTTGCCTCCCTGGTGCAAGGGTCAAGGATGTCTCGGAGCGGCTGCAGAACATTCTGGAAAGGGAGGGTGAAGTGCCAGCTGTCGTGGTGCATGTAGGTACCAACTGTCATAAATCGCAAGTAACAACTCAGGAAGTACTACTGGGCGGCCAGCTGGGGCACCGTCCAGGGAGTATAAATACTCAGGCATGGGCCCACCTTGGGCAGAGACAATCTGGAAACAGGAAGCTAGTGACTGCTAACTAGACCTCCATGTTTTGTTACAAGTTGATTAAAGCCTTGCTTTATGTTCAAGTGCGTAGTGAGTCTTTATTACGTCAATTTAATCAACTTGATATCGTCTCCACGCTTTGGGTGATTCGGAACAACCAGCTGCAACTCGAACCACAGAAGGGAACTTGGGCAAGAAACTGATCCATCATGGAAAAACTCCTTAGACCCGCTCGTCTCGACCTGGACCCGAATGCACCTGCGGCAGCAAAGGTATGGAAGCATTGGTTTCGTACCTTTAGCAACTTTCTTGAAGAATGTGGGGCGGATGTCCCTAATAAGTTACGAATGCTTATCAACTACGTGTCTCCTCATGTGTATGATTATATTGAGGACTGTATAGACTATGACACTGCTATCGAAATCTTACAGCAGCTATATGTCAAGTCCCCAAATGAAATCTTTGCTCGACACCTACTGGCCACAACTCGGCAGCAGCCTGGGGAATCACTCGATGAATTTCTCCAGAAACTTCGCAGGCTCAGCAAGGATTGTAACCTTAAAGCAGTTTCAGCTGAACAGTATCAAGAGGAACTAATCCGCGATTCCTTTATCAATGGAATCGCGTCCCCTTTTATACGTCAGCGCCTGCTGGAAAATAAAACCCTCAATTTACGGGCTGCTTATGACCAGGCGTGTTCCTTGGACTTGGCCAAGAAAAATGCAGACACTTATCTCCCACCACGTGCACGGGCGGCGGCTATCTCCTTTAATGAGTCTTTCGGTAGGTCTCGGGCGGATGCCCCCACTGATGTTGACTCTACTCCAACAGACGACGACCCTACCCTAGAGGCCTTCGCTGATGACGACCCCGCCCTAGCAGCATCCTGGCAATCAGGAAGAAAGTGTTTCTTTTGTGGAGGGGCGTGCCATCACAGAAAATTTTGCCCGGCTCGTAATGTGACCTGCAATCATTGCAGCAAGAAAGGACACTTTTCCAAGGTATGCCAGTCACTGGCCTTTGCTAACAAGAAAGTCCGCTCCTCTAAAGTATACCGGTCGAGAGCTCCTGTTAGCTTCACAGCTGCTATCTATGGAGCTGCTCCTCCCCCAAGAACTACTGTTAAGGCTACAGTTGCCGAAGGGAAAATTGCCCCTCCTCCCATCACGGCTGTTTTTCCCCAAAGTTTGTCCCATGCAGCCACGAAGGTTTCAGTAAATGGGCACACTCTAAGCGCGCTAATCGACTCCTGCAGCTCTGACAGCTTCATTAGTAAGCGGGCTGTCAACAGGTTAAAACTGCACATTTATCCCTCGGACAAGGAGATTGCAATGGCTCTGACGACTCTGACCACCAATTCTTCTGGCTTCTGTCTGGTCAACCTCATCCTCAACGGCCGCACGTATCTCTCCACCCGGCTCGGAGTACTCGCAAACTTATGCAGCGATGTGCTTCTGGGACAGGACTTCCAGAAGCAGCACAAGAAGATCACTTTTGAGTTTGGAGGGTCAAGGCCGGAGCTTACCATTTCTAAGGTGCCGTTTTGTGCACTCTCGGCGGCCTTACTCGGTGAACCCTCCCTGTTTGCCAATCTTCCCCCCCGCTGTAAACCCATAGCCACCAAATCGCGGCGCTTTAGCCAAGATGATCGAGCGTTTATTGAGGCGGAAATCTCTCGCCTTTTAGTCGACGGTATTATCGAGCCATGTTCATCTCCCTGGCGGGCTCAGGTCGTCATCGTGAGGAATCCCTTAAAACAACATAAAAAACGTCTGTGTATCGATTATTCGCAGACTATTAATCTATATACCGATCTGGATGCCTACCCGCTGCCACGCATAGATGACATGGTCAACAACCTTGCCAAATACAAGGTATTCTCGACCTTCGATTTAAAAAGCGCGTACCATCAGGTGCCACTGCAAGACTCCGACAAGAAGTATACGGCCTTTGAGGCCAATGGTCGGCTTTTCCAGTTTCGCCGCCTTCCATTCGGGGTCACCAATGGGGTGGCCGTCTTCCAACGGGCCATGGATGGCCTAGTCCGGCAAGAGAACTTGACGGATACCTTTCCGTATTTAGACAATATCACTATTGCCGGCCATGATCAAAAGGAGCATGACGCCAATCTTCAAAGATTTTTTGACGTACTCCGCCGTCGCCACTTAACGTTAAACGAATCCAAATCGGTGAAGTCGGTGCCATCGGTGAACATTCTTGGCTACTGGGTGGGCAACGGTGTTATTAAACCGGACCCAGAGCGACTTCGTCCACTTCAGGAGCTCCCTCCCCCGACGAACCTCGGCTCTCTTCGTCGGGCACTTGGCATGTTTGCTTATTACGCAAAATGGATACCACACTTCTCCGATAAAATACAGCCCCTGCTCCATGCGAAGTCTTTTCCATTGGAAGCTACGGCTATTTCTGCCTTCAACCTCCTCAAACGACAGCTGGAGAAAGCCACGCTTCGCTCCATTGACGAAAATCTTCCTTTTGTGGTCGAATGCGATGCATCGGAGGTGGCGATCTCCGCTACCTTGAATCAAGGTGGCCGACCCGTGGCATTCCTATCCAGAACCTTGCAGGGTAGCGAGCTCCATTACCCCCCCCGTCGAGAAGGAGGCTACGGCCATCATCGAGGCTGTACGCCAATGGGGTCATTTTCTTGCTCGGCGTCATTTTACGCTTATAACTGACCAGCGCTCTGTGGCCTTCATGTTGGATAACCGGAGGCGCACGAAAATCAAAAATAATAAAATTCAACTCTGGAGGATGGAGCTGGCTGCCTTTGGATATACTATCTGTTACCGACCCGGCAAACAGAACGTGGCCCCAGATACCTTCACACGGGCATTTTGCTCCTCAATGTCAACGTCGACTCTGGCGGATTTGCATATGGACTTATGCCATCCTGGTGTGACCCGCATGTTGCACTTTGTGCGCTCCAAAAATCTACCATTTTCAACCGAGGACGTAAAGAAAACATGCTCCTCCTGTAGGATTTGTGCAGAATTGAAACCACAATTCTTTCGCCCATCAGATGGCTTACTCATACATGCAATGCAGCCTATGCAGAGGCTCAGCATAGACTTTAAAGGGCCATTGCCTTCGTCGACAAGGAACACCTACCTACTTACGATGGTGGACGAGTATTCACGCTTTCCCTTCGCCTTCCCCTGCCCTAATATGCTTACCTCTACGGTAATTAAATGCCTCGATCAGGTCTTTTCCCTTTGCGGGACGGCCAATTTTATCCACACTGATCGGGGTCCCTCCTTTATGTCGAGTGAACTTAAAAGTTATCTCTCCCAACGGGGAATCGCCTCAAGTAAGACGACACCATATCACCCAATCGGTAACGGACAGGTTGAACGATACAATGCCATCATCTGGAACGCTGTCCGTCTGGCACTAAGGTCACGCAACCTGCCGGACCAGCAGTGGGAAACGGTGCTCCCCGACGCGTTACACTCTATCAGGTCTCTTCTCTCCACATCGACTAATGTCACGCCTCATGAGCGATTCTTCAAATTCCGGCGTCGCTCTACACATGGGACGTCTCTACCGTCATGGTTGGTGGCTCCAGGCCCGGTACTACTCCGGAGGTTCGTCCGGTCTGCCAAAAACGACCCTCTCGTTGACGAGGTGGAGTTAACGGAGATAAACCCCACGTATGCGCACGTACGGTACCCTGATGGCCGGGAGACCACCGTCTCGCTCCGAGATCTGGCTCCCTGCCCAACCGGTCACACGGGCCCGAATGATGAAGGATCCCCTGACAATGATATCAACACTCCGCACCCCTATGAAAATGACGCCCCGCCTGGGACATCGGGGGATCTGCCGGCAACGCTACCGGATCAACTCGGAGCTGGACGCTCCCCGTAGGATGGCCACCCGAAACCAGGACGCCGGACAATCTCCAGCCACGACCCGGGATGAGGCCAGCTCAGCACCTGTCGGGACCCGCACCCGGAGTCATGATATTCCCAGTCCTCCACAGGATGATCAAGATGATGCGGACTCTACTGACTTACTGGTACGGGCCAAGCGACCCAGGGACCAGGACACGGTCCGGGGAGACGTGCCTTCCAGTCACAAGCAGAGAGCTAAACGTCTGCGGCTATTTCTGGTGCGCCTAGTCCGTTAAAGGAAGACTGGACTTCCAAACCTTTTAGGGAGGAAGAATGTCATAAATCGCAAGTAACAACTCAGGAAGTACTACTGGGCGGCCAGCTGGGGCGCCGTCCAGGGAGTATAAATACTCAGGCATGGGCCCACCTTGGGCAGAGACAATCTGGAAACAGGAAGCTAGTGACTGCTAACTAGACCTCCATGTTTTGTTACAAGTTGATTAAAGCCTTGCTTTATGTTCAAGTGCGTAGTGAGTCTTTATTACGTCACCAACGATATAGGTAAAAAGCGGGAAGAGGTCCTACAAGCAGAATTTAGGGAGCTAGGAGCTAAATTGAAAAGTAGGACCTCAAAGGTAGTAATCTCTGGGTTGCTACCAGTGCCACGTGCTAATCAGAGTAGCATGAACAGGATAGCGAGATTAAATACGTGGCTTGAGCAGTGGTGCAGGAGGGAGGGATTCAAATACCTGAGGCATTGGAACCAGTTCTGGGGGAAGTGGGACCTGTACAAAAGGGACGGTCTGCACTTGGGCAGGACTGGAACCGATGTCCTCGGGGTAATATTTGCTAAGGCATTTCGGGAGGATTTAAACTAATATGGCAGGGGAATGGGAACCTATGTAGCGAAACAGGGGGAAGTAATATGCAGTCAGAAACAAATGTTAGAAGGGTGAGAAACAATAAGGGAAATCCGAGTAAACAAAGGCAAGAAACACAAAGGGCCATACTAAATCATAAGTCTAAAAGGACAAAGGGTGTTAATAAAACAAGCCTAAAGGCTCTGTGTCTTAATGCAAGGAGTATCCGTAATAAGGTGGATGAATTGACTGTGCAAATTGATGTTAATGGATATGATGTGATTGGGATTACAGAGACGTGGCTCCAGAACAATCAAGGCTGGGGTATTCAACATTCAGGAAGGATAGAATAAAAGGAAAAGTGGGTGGGGTAGCATTGCTGGTTAAAAAGGAGATTAATGCAATAGCTAGGAAGGACATTAGCTTGGAGGATGTGGAATCAATATGGGTTGAGCTGCAGAACACCAAAGGGCAGAAAACGTTAGTGGGGGTTGTGTACAGACCTCCAAACAGTAGTAGTGAGGTGGGGGAGGGTATGAAACAGGAAATCAGAGGTGCATGCAAAAAAGGCGCAGCAGTTATCATGGGTGACTTTAATATGCATATAGATTGGGCTACTCAAACTGGAAGCAATACGGTGGAGGAGGATTTCCTGGAGTGTTTAAGGGATGGTTTCCTAAACCAATATGTTGAGGAACCAACTAGAGGGGAGGCCATCCTGGACTGGGTGTTGTGTAATGAGGAAGGACTAATCAGCAATCTTGTGGTGCGAGGCCCCTTGGGGAAGAGTGACCAAAGTATGGTGGAGTTCTACATTAGGATGGAGAAGGAAACAGTTAATTCAGAGACCATGGTCCAGAACTTAAATAAGGGCAACTTTGAGGGTATGAGGCGTGAATTGGCGAGGTTAGATTGGCAAGCGATATTTAAGGGGTTATCAGTGGAAGGGCAATGGCAGACATTTAGAGATCGCATGGATGAACTACAGCAATTGTACATCCCTGTCTGGCGTGAAAATAAAAAAGGGAAGGTGGCTCAACCATGGCTAACAAGGGAAATCAGGGATAGTATTAAAAGCAAGGAAGTGGCATACAAATTGGCCAGAAGTAGCAGCAAACCCGGGGACAGGGAGAACTTTAAAACTCAGCAGAGGAGGACGAAGGGTTTGATTAGGGCAGGGAAAATAAAATATGAAAGGAAGCTTGCGGAGAACATTAAAACGGACTGCAAAAGCTTCTATAAATATGTAAAAAGAAAGAGGTTAGTAAAAACAAACGTCGGTCCCCTGCAGTCAGAAACAGGGGAAGTCATAATGGGGAACAAAGAAATGGCAGATCAATTGAACAAGTACTTTGGTTTGGTGTTTACTGTGGAGGACACAAACAACCTTCCGGAAATAAAAGAGATCAAAGGATCTGGTAAGAGGGAGGAGCTGAGGGAAATCCTTATCAGTCGGGAAAAGGTGTTGGGGAAATTGATGGGACTGAAGGCTGATAAATCCCCAGGGCCTGATGGTCTGCATCCCAGAGTACTTAAGGAGGTGGCCTTGGAAATAGTGGATGCATTGACGATCATTTTCCAACATTCCTTAGACTCTGGATCAGTTCCGAAGGAGTGGAGGGTGGCTAATGTAACCCCTCTTTTTAAAAAAGGAGGGAGGGAGAAAGCAGGAAATTATAGACCGGTCAGCCTGACATCGGTGGTGGGTAAAATGATGGAATCAATTATTAAAGATGTCATAACAGACCATTTGGAAAGTGGCGACATGATAGGTCCAAGTCAGCATGGATTTGTGAAAGGGAAATCATGCTTGACAAATCTTCTGGAATTTTTTGAGGATGTTTCCAATAGGGTGGACGGGGGGAACCAGTAGATGTGGTGTATTTGGACTTTCAGAAGGCCTTCGACAAGGTCCCACACAAGAGATTGGTGTGCAAAGTTAAAGCACATGGGATTGGGGGTAATGTGTTGACGTGGATTGAGAACTGGTTGGCACACAGGAAACAAAGAGTAGGAGTAAATGGGTACTTTTCAGAATGGCAGGCAGTGACCAGCGGGGTACCGCAGGGTTCGGTGCTGGGGCCCCAGCTGTTTACATTATATATTAATGATTTGGACGAAGGGATTAATTGTAATATCTCCAAATTTGCGGATGACACTAAATTGGGAGGCTGTGTGAACAATGAGGAGGATGCTAGGAGGCTACAGAGTGACTTGGACAGGTTGGGTGAATGGGCAAATGTATGGCAGATGAAGTACAATGTGGATAAATGTGAGGTTATCCACTTTGGTGGTAAAAATAGGGAGGCAGACTATTACCTGAATGGTGGCAGATTAGGGAAAGGGGAGGTGCAACGAGACCTGGGCGTCATGGTACATCAGTCACTGAAGGTGGGAAGGCAAGTGCAGCAGGCAGTCAAGAAAGCAAATGGCATGATGGCCTTCATAGCAAGGGGATTTGAGTACAGGAGTAGGGAGGTGATGCTACAGTTGTACAGGGCCTTGGTGAGGTCACACCTGGAGTATTGTGTGCAGTTTTGGTCTCCTAACTTGAGGAAGGACATTCTTGCTATTGAGGGAGTGCAATGAAGGTTCACTAGATTGATTCCTGGGATGGCCAGACTGACATATCAAGAAAGACTGGATCAACTGAACTTGTATCCTCTGGAGTTCAGAAGAATGAGGGGGGATCTTATAGAGACGTTTAAAATCCTGACTGGTTTAGACAAATTAGATGCGGACAGAATGTTTCCAATGTTAGGGAAAACTAAAACCAGTGGTCACAGTCTAAGGATAAAGGGGAAGCCATTTAAGACTGAGATGAGGAGGAACTTCTTCACCCAGAGAGTGGTGAATCTGTGGAATTCTCTACCACAGAAGGTTGTTGAGGCCAGTTCGCTAAATATATTCAAAAGGGAGTTAGATATAATACTCACAACTAGGGGGATCAAGGGGTATGGCGAGAAAGCAGGAATGGGGTACTGAGGTAGCATGTTCAGCCATGAACGCATTAAATGGCGGTGCAGGCTCGAAGGACCGAATGGTCTACTCCTGCACCTATTTTCTATGTTTCTATGTTTGTTTGAGTTATGTCTGTAAAACTGGTGTAACTCCAGCAGAAAATCTGGGCTTTGCTGTCTTCATCAATAATCTGGTGTTAATCAATAATGCATCACTACTGAATATAGGAATACCTTTTATTTCCCTAGTTTTGGGACCATGTGAATTTAACAAGTCGGCTATTTCGCAGTCAACAAGGTAATGGTGTATCATTTCTGCAAACGAGGTCTATTGGATAAATTCAAAAATGGATTTTTTTATATGACACTACTGCCCATTATAGTTTTCAGTTGGGAAATAGTTACTTTATTTTCTGTAAACCCAAGAAAATCTTTCTGAAAGTGCTTTGTGACGTGACTATCAATGTGATGTCCTACCAGCAGTAATAATTTCACTGATATTCTCAGTATTTATGGTTTAAAAAGGAATAGGAAAGGAGTCAGTTACTATTCCTTGCTCCTACCCAAAAACTGTTCACTCTGTCGACTTACTTTTGACAATCAATTTCAACAGATAGGATAGGAAGAACAGCATTCCTTTTTCAGACATATTGTACCCTGTTAGCCAACTGAAGATACAAGAAATAAAAACAGAAAAAGCTGGAAATACTCAGCAGGTCAGGCAGCATCTGTGGAGAGAGAAACAGAGTTGACGTTTCAGGTCGATGACCTTTCGTCTGTAACCCTGTAAAGGTCATCGACCTGAAACGTTAACTCTGTTTCTCTCTCCACAGATGCTGCCTGACCTGCTGAGTGTTTCCAGTATTTTCTGTTCTTATTTCAGATTTCCAGCATCCGCACTATTTTGCTTTTGAAGATACAAGAAGTTGTACTTCATACCTTTGACCTTTTCTTGTTTATCACCTCTAATTAGCCAGGAGCTGCCTTTGCTGTGTGTTTTATGTGTCATTCAAATACTTGGGACTAGAATAAGGCTTACAACTCTGTGGTACAAGTGTACAGCAAAATGGTTTATAACCTTTGTGTCTAGCTAAAGGGCAATTTAAGAATTGATTGACTCGCCAGGCTGTAATTAAAGTTATGTACATTTTCTACCCTCTTGTTGTTTTACTGCAAGCCTGGATTTTCATTTCTGTCCTAATGTGAGGTTGGGGTGAAGCAACAGGGGACTACCTTTCTGAAATATTTCAATATGCTATTATTTTTAAAAGGTTTTCATTTTAAATAGGGCCATTGCATAAAATGATACCTCAGTACTAATGATGATTCTTCACATCTGCTGCATTGTTGTTGCTTATCTTTTTTTGAAAGCTTGTCTGCTTTCCTGGCAATGGCCACTTCCAGTTACTTGTACATGCTGCAATTCTGGAGATTTCATTTCATTGGTGCTTATAGACAGTTAATTAGCTGGATTCTAATGGTATCATGGCAACATTTGAGTTTGATTTTTAATGAGAGTGTTGGGTGTATTTAGCTGATTAAAAGTTGGCTTTTAATATCTGAATAGATCCAATTCCAGGTGCTGAGAATCTGGCTTACAATTAACTCTTAAATGATGACATCTTTAAAAAGATAGAGAAAAGTTTTCAAATGTGACGAGGACTTTTGAGCAGTGTTTGTTTTATGGCTAGTGCCTCATTCACTTTGCAGTGTCAGTGGCAGTGAGAAGAATCTTGCTAAATTCCAGCCGTGAGTGGGCTGCTATTATTAGCGCTGCATTTGTGCTTGTTTTACACAAGCTTTTGCGTCCTGACTTAGGTAAATGAACTCCGCAGGAAATTTTGTGCAAGGTCCCTTTGGCAAGATCGGCGCAGAAACAGGCATAAATTTTGGCATAATTTCTGCTTAAGTGCGATCCAGGAAATTCAGGGCCTATATTGCAGATAGACAGTGCTTCTGAAGGCTCCTGATCCCACATTGTATGAAGCCTTTTTGTGGCAAGGGCATATACTTAGAGGCCCAGAAATTGATCTCGCTCTGTTCCCGCGGGGGTAAGGCTTCCCCGCGATCTCTCACTCCGCTTGTGCTTTTTCAGATCCAGCTCGCACGAACTTGATGTTCCAGACATCAGCTGGGCAGTGCTTGCGTATCCCACCGGCGTAGTGAATTCGTGCGAGCTGTGGGATCACGTGACTCAGTTAGAGCCAATGGCAGCACACCATCTTCCATTCATAAGTTTCACATACGTGCTGTGAAATCTATGAATTTTACACCCCCCCAAAATAACAGCTAAACCTCAATTAAATTAAAAAAAAAACCATCACATTAATAAAATAAGTATAGTTAAATAAATTAACCATTTAAAATAATAAATTAAATTTTTGAAAAAATTTAAAATCTTTTAAAAAGTTATAAAAATAAACTTACCTGTCTTTAAAGTCTCTAAAAAAGATATACCTGTTTAAAAAAAATTCAAAAAAATACTTAATTCACTACTTACCACCTTAAAAGTGGGTCTTACTCCTTTTTCCATTTCTAAAATCTTCCGTACTTACCTGCGCGTCCAAAGCATGACGTGCACAGCGTGCGCGCAGCCTGTAGCGCGCACGCGATGCACCGAGGAACCGCCCCCTTTTCAAAAGAGCAAGTGCCGGTTTTCAGCGCATGCGCAGGGCATGCAGAAAACCGGCAATTGGAGTGGGAATACGCGAGAGTACGCAGTGCGTACTCTCGCGTCGCGGGATGAATTTTTGGCCCATTGTTGCTGTGTACTGTGTTGCACTGAGACCATGGACAGATGCTTTGTCATCTCATAATTCACCTTCATGAGTGGAAGATACACCTGTAGGTAGTTTGTGACATTTTTGAGCTGATGGGATGTGTGTGTGTGTGTCTCCAGATAATCATCAGCTCCTATATTTATACTCGGGAGTAGAGGCCGTTGAGATGAAATCTGAATGCTTTCCATTTTTTCTGGATACCAGTTTCAGGATGCGTTTCCTTCATCTTCCCCTGACTCTTTTTCTTTAAAATCATTCTCAGGATGTGGGCATTGCTGGCAAAGCTGGCATTTATTGCCCATCCCTAGTTGACCTCGAGAAGGTGGTGGTGGGCCGCCTTCTTCAACTGTTACAGTCCGTGTGTTGAAGGTGTTCCTAAAATGTTATTGGGTAAGTAGTTAGAGGATTTTGTCCCATGAACAATGAAGGAACGCGATATATGTCCAAGTCAGGATTGTGTATGACTTGGAGGGGAATTTGTAGGTAATGTGTTCCGATGCACCTGCTGCCCTTGTCTTTCTTGGTGGTTGAGGTCTCGGGTTTGGGAGGTGCTGCCAAAGAAGCTTTGGCGAGTTGCTGCAGTGCATCTTGTGGATGGTACACACTGCAGGCATGGTACGCCGGTGGTGGAGGGAGTGAATGTTTAAGGTGGTGGATGGGGTGGCGATCAAGTGGACTGCTTTGTCCTGGATGGTGTCGAGCTTCTTGAGTATTCCATCACGCTCCTGACTCGTGCCTTGTAGATGGTAGAGAGGCTTTGAGGATTCAGGAGGTGAGCTACTTGCTGCAGAATACCCAGCCTCTGATCTGCGCTAGTGGCCACGGCATTTATGTGACTGGTCCAGTTGAGTTTCTGGTCAATAGTAGCCTTCAGGATGTTGATGGTGGGGGATTCAGAGATGGTAATGCCAAAGGGAGGTGGTTATGCTCTCTCGGAGGTAGTCATTGTCTGGCACTTGTGTAGCACACATGTTACTTGTCACTTATCAACCCAAGCTGAATGTTGTCCCGGTCTTGCTGCATGCGGGCATGGATGGTTCATTATCCGAGGAATTGCGAATGGAGCTGAACACTGTGCAATCACCAGTGAACAGCCCCATTTCTGACATGATTGAGGGAAGGTCATTGATGAAGCAGCTGAAGATGGTTGGACCTAGGACACTGCCCTGAGGAACTCCTGCAGCGATGGCCTGGGGCTGAGTTAGTTGGCCTGTGACTACCATCCATAGTTAAAAAGGTATGAGTCAACACAGCAAAAGTTATGCTGGCAGTTCCTTATTGGCTCTACAGACTCTGATTTGCAGGAGGGTATTTCCTTTCATAGTTGAGGGAAATGTTGCAACATAAACTGTTAAGAAAAGGTGCTGATTGTCCTAATATGACAACCTGTGAAACTGAATTAATCAATAAATTTTAAGTGTCAACCATGGCTCAGTCAGTAACATTGTCAGTTCTGATTCAGAAGTTTGTGGGTTCAAGTGCCACTCCAGCACTTGAGCACATAATCTAGGCTGACACTTCAGTGCAGTACTGAAGGAATGCTGCACTGTCAGAGATGCCGTCTTCCGAGACTGGATGTTAAACTAATACCCCGTCCATCCTCTCAGGTGAACGTAAAATTTCCCATGGCACTATTTGAAGAGCAAGGGAGTTCTCCTGATGTTCTGGCCAACATTTATCCCTTAACCAGGACCACTAAAACATTTTATCTGTTTGTGGGACTTTACCGTGTACAAATTGGCTGCTGTGTTTCCCTACATTACAACAGTGACTACACTTAAGAACTACTTCATTGGCTGTGAATCACTTTGGGACATCCTTTAAATTGTCTAAATTTAAAAAAATGTCAATAGTTCTGGTAATTTGTGGGCTAACATCAGAAAATAACCATGATTACTGCCAGATTGTCATTAAAAACCCAACTGGGAATCTGCACTCCTACCTGGTCTGGTCTACATATGATTCCAGTCCCGCACTATGTGGTTGACCATTAATGCTCTCAAGGCAACTAAGGATGGACAATAAATAATGCCTGGACAATATTGCCCACACCCCAAGAACAAATTGCCCAAGATGTCCAGCATCTGTTTGACATCTTGGTACATTTACGTTTAGATCATTAGGGTATCATCTCTTAGCGTCTCTTTTTATGCAAGCTATTTGAGAATTGTACGGTTAGATCCTCACTTGTTTTCAGTCATACAAATCCATGCAGAAACCTAAGTTATGTCTCTCGCACAAAACAATTCAGGCAGTTGACAGTTATCCATTTCCTAAGGTGCAAAGATGGTAAGCAAAGTGGACACTAAGCAGCGGATTGTCAAGTGAATGATTGAGTATATCATACACTGCTGCCATCTTGCAAGGAAGAAGGTTATTCATGGCAGAAAAATACGGTAGAAACTATTTGGTACCGATGGATATCATATACAAGGCTGCAGTGGAGCATTCTTCATACATTTAATAACTGTCCAGATTTAACTGCAGCACATAACTATGTCTTTGGCAGATTGGCCCTAATATGGTTCATCTACATGGACTTCCCCGTCTACATTTGTACTACTTTGTTATGCTCCTATGTTGTGTGGAGAATGCAGAAAGATAGATTGCCTGTAGAGTCTTTACATTCTTTGTTAATCAGATATCTTCACACACCACGAGGGGGGGGAATTTTAACCCTCAAAAACGGGTGGGTTTGGGTTGGGTGGGATGTTAGAAATCACAAACCAAAAACCAACTTGCCTTGAAACCGCCCACCTCTGGTTTTAACAGATGGGGGGTGGGGCGGGGTGGTGGGGGGCAACCAACCTCCTAAGAGTCGGGTCATTCATTTAAATATTTTATTAAGGCTGTGTGCCTCAGATTTTACCTCCATTTTAAATTTTACGCTGGTCGGCCGGGTTTCACAGGCCTTGGGAAACCCGGCAGCTAAAGGGAGGCGAGGACTGCTACGTGGCAAGTGCTTTTTCAGTACTGCTTGTCTGCCAGGAGGAGGAGTAGGAGTCTTCCCCTCCCGGCCCCCGGCCCACCAAGCTAACCTGCTTCCCCAAACCCGCGATCAGCCCCCATGAGGCCACATACGGCACCATCTATCGACTGCGCCATGACAACATTTTCATTTGTGTGCGCAGTCTGTGATTTTGCCAGACCTGTTGAGCTAAGCTATGTTTCTACAGTGTATGGAGGATGCATATCTTTTGTAGAATGAGAAACATCCTAAAAGGTAGGTAATCTATCTTTTTATATTTTGGTAATCATAATCTCGGAATAAATTATTGATTTATTTATTATATCTGATTTATTTTGAATAATAAAAGAAGAAATGCCACTTTTATATGAATAGGTTTCGAGTACCATCAGCAAACATTAAAATGCAGTTTCTTTTTGAGAATATCTCCTGTTATTTGATATAAAAACAGAAAATGCTGGAAATACTCAGCATCTGTGGAGAGAGAAACGTTGCAGGCCCTGTTTGATGTTTGAAGCATTAAAAAAAAAACTTCTTGAACTCTACAAGTATATTGAATCGAGGAATGAAATGACTACCAAGAGAATTGTATCTTTCTCTCTCTAGCCTTGTGTCTTTCTCTCTCATCTGTCCTTTTGTCCCACGCATGTGTGCGCACACGTTCTCTCTCTCGAAATCTTGTATTTTTTGCCTTGTGGAAACCAACCATTTCAGTTCTCTGCTCTTCCCGAGACACACCTGTTATCTAGGTTACGGGTGGGGGGAAAGGGGGGGGCGACATGTATTCTGGAGCAAGAGCTTCAGACTGGCCTGAGGGGTAAAACAAATGTCAGTATTAAAATCAATGGAGCTGCTTCAGGATAGATGTGGGCCTCCTCTAGTCCATGAGTGACGACCCAAATGGTAGGTCTCTAGAGGCAGAAACTATGATACGAGTAAATAAGACTTTTTTTACATTTAAAAAATACTATCGGGAGTATTTTGCACAGGAAATAATTCCTTTTTTTAAAAAAACACGGTTGTTCTGTTTGTCAATATGTTGAATATTGGCTGCTGCTCTGTGTATATATGTTCTGATGCGGAGATGCCGGTGTTGGACTGGGGTGGACAAAAATGAGAAGTCGCACAACACCAGGTTATAGTCCAACAGTTTTATTTAAAATTACGAGCTTTCGGAGCTGCTGCCCCTTCGTCAAGGGGCAGCAGCTCCGAAAGCTCGTAATTTTAAATAAAACTGTTGGACTATAACCTGGTGTTGTGCGACTTCTCATTTTTATATATGTTCTAACTTTGAATACATTTTCTTTAGGTCAGCGGTTCCCAACCTTTTCCTTCATGCAGGACCACCAGCCGTTTAAAAATTGCTTCTGCAGACCACCAGCCGTTTAAATTTTTTTTAACAGCCTATGGCTGACGGGAGTCAAACTTATATATTTTTTTTCACGGACCACCTGCAGTACCCTCGTGGACCACAGGTTGGGAAACGCTGCTTCAGGTGATGTGTTGAAATGTAGTGGTTTTTTTAATGGTTTTTATATGTTCTGTTGTTGAAACTGTTTATATGAAAAGAGAGATACTATGGCACTGAATTGGTGACTGAGTTTCTTGTCAGATTGCCTGAGATGTGATGGGGATGATGGAGTAAATAAACAGATGTTCTTTTAAGCTGATGGATACTTAGTTCCTCAGATCACATGATCCAGCATATTGTTGCTTGGAACAATGCAACTGTTCATTTTCACAATTGTAATGGATATTCTTTATAATTCATTGGAAGGTCAAAGGAATTATATTCAGTAAGCAGCATCCAACATTCAAAAATACTCTCATCCTAAGTCGATGCTGAGAAACAAGATGTTTGTAAGAAAACTCTTCACGCTGTTTGTTCTCTCTCACTTTTTCAGTATCTTGTTGCCATTTGCGAACAGACTTTGATTTCTAGTAAGTTATTTTAGTAAGGAAACCTTCATTCTCTTTTCCCTCCTGTCTTTTAGGGGTGATATGTTCTGGGTGCAGCAGAAAAATATTTCCTACTGTGCAAGTTAGCATATTTGTACTCTTGCACTCTGGTGAAATTTTGTGCTATCTTTTCTATCACCATAGCAACTGCAAAAATAAAACTATTTCCCATAGAATCTTGGAAACTGCATGTTTTCTGTATGGGTAGGTTGAACAAAGAGCAATAGAAATGTAGTGCCCGTGTCTAATAGGCGCTTTCCTATGCACATGTGGCATCTTCATTTAGTTGTGAAACTGAGCTTGTTATACAGATATTTAACCAGTTTGAGGTGCAGGTAAACTTTATTTAGGGTGTGAAATTCGTTCTGTTGATGATTCTGGTGAAAATGTCGGCATGAATACAAATTAGAAAACTCGTTTATCAGTTGAATTCTGTCGAGACTGGGACAAAATTGATAATACAGTACTGTTCTTGTAAGATTACTGCACCAGTGGTGATTAACTTGGCTTGTGAAGGTAGTCTTTAACAAATGATGACCTGAAAAGATGTTCAGAGGGATCAGTGAGCCCTTTTAAGATTTCAATCCATCAGAGGCTTACTTATTGAGTCCTTTGGGTTGCCAACTCACTTATACTCCTCACTTGTGTCCCACATTTGATTCTTTTCCACCCAGAATGCTGCCAAGAATAAAGTGCAAATGGTAAATGCAGACAGGCAAGCTCACTACTGTTGTCTCTGGGGTAGTTTACCCTGCAAGTCGAGAGGTCTAAGCAAACAAATCGGATGGAAAATTCACTGAGGGGCTGACTTTTTTTTTTGGTGATCTTTAGTAAAAGTTTATTCGGATGTTTCAGTCGGGTTGTACGGAGCTGCTTTTGGAACATTTGGTCTGGGGTACTCCTCCATGCTGCCTCCTTTGTGGAGCTTAGCTGCTTTATTTTTTAAACAATACCGTGGGGTGGTGGTGGGAAGGTGTCTTTAGAGAGTATAGCTAGAAATAGGAAGGACTCATTTCATCTGCTCATTTTTTTAATTGCCTGTCTTTATTTGCTTTTATTTATGAATTTCCTTTCCATGGGCACCTTTCTTTTCAGGTCTTCTCTTATACCTAGGAGTTGGTCTGATGGCATTGATCATAGGTGAAGTGAGAATAGACTCCTAGAGTAACCTGGAAATTGATGCTTCAGGCCTACTTTGGTGCTGTTCTGTAGCTATTCTATTTAGTTTGTTACGAAGTCCTATCTTTTTCTTTCTCTTGCTGCCTGTGGACAAACTTTCTGATTGAACTGTAAACAATTGGTTTTACAATAAATCATTAATAGAGACCGTATGAAGAACATCTGTATAACCTGTGCTTCACTGTGACAACTTTCTGGTGTGACTCTCCTCGACCAGGTGCTGCTATTGTGTTGGATAAGACAACATGGACAATTACTGACCTATACTGGAAGACTTGAAAACCATCTTGCAGCTCTGGGAATTAACTCTGGGATTTCACTGGATGATGACTGAGAGACAGCTATGCTTCTTGGCTTGTCTGTCAAAACTGTAATTAGGGGCTAACAACTAGCACCTGGCATCCTCTTTAATTGCAACTCCAGCTTCAGCAGTATTTATGTGACAGTAGTAACTGTGCCATAGACAATCTCCTATTGCAATAATCATACACCAAAATAATTAACTGATTCCTAACCATCACAGATCAAAACTTTTCAGCCGTCTGACCAGTTAATTAAAAAAAATAATTCTCAGGATGTGGACATTACTGGCAAAACTGCATTTATTGCCCATCCCTAGCTGCCTTGAGAAGATGGTGGTGGACCTTGTCCATGTCATGATGGCATTGCCACAATGGTGTTAGGCAGGGAAAACCAGAATTGTAACCCAGCAACGATGAAGGAACTGGGTTTTTCGTCTCAAGTCAGGATGGTGTGTGACATTGGAGGTGAACTGGAGGTGATGGTGTTCCCACTTCATCGCTGCACTTGTCTTTTTTGGTGGTACAGGTCAAACAGGAGTGTAGTGATGTTGAAGTAACCTTCATTGCCTCCTGTGGATTGGACATATTACAGCCATAGTGTGCTGGTGATGGAAAGTGAGTGCAGCAGGAGTGCTCTGTCCTGGATGGTGATAATCTTGAGTGTTGTTGCGGCTGCACTCATCTGGGCAAGTGGTGAGTATTTCATCACAATCCTTACTTTACCCTTGTGGGTGCTGGATAGGTTTTGAGGGGTCAGAAGATGAGCCCCTCTACCCAGCCTCTGCCCTGCTTTTGTAGACTTGTTGATATGGTGGGTCCAGTTCAGCTTCTGGTCAATGGGCCGAGGATGCTTCCTGCAGTGATGTCCTGGTGCTGCCATTGGATGCTTTTTCCTGTACTTTATATCTATCTATTGATATATTAAAAACTGTGTGCAAATGTCACACGTATTACAGATATCAAAACAATCTTAAAATCCTGGGTGCTTCGGAGTTGCAGTTTGAAACTGACCACATTCCAATCTGCAAAATTCCCTCACCAAATAACATTTTAAACGTTTGAGTGACCTCGTGCTGTGTTTACTTGCATCAATTGGACTTTGTGGTTTTAAAGGGACAGGCCACGAAAGCACAGCTCCACCGTAGCAGCCGAATAATACATTGTGAAGTATTTAACGAACTTATTATTATAAAACAGAATATTTTCTAATTTGCCATGAGCAATGCTATGGTAGATCTGCTAATAATTACAAAATATGTTGATATCAAGTAATGATAAAGGATTATAAAGGTAATTCCATGCTTCCAGCAGGGATGCCATGCAAGTAGGGAGTGCTGGTTGGAAACTCCATTGTAGCCCCGATTCTCTGACGTTTTATTAATGTCAGCCATTCATCTTCAACTCAAGCAGTATTGATAGTTTTATATTTTATTTCCTTGATAATTTTTTCTCGTCAATTTTTTCACCAATTTTCTCTCCTCTTCTGAAGGTGTTGACTGCTTTGTGCGATTATTGTTCCATAGATACTGGCCGCCCCTTGGTACCTCACCCAACGAGCAATTATTTATGTCTATACAAGGACAGTGATTGCACAGCTCTATTCTGTCCTCATCCAACATCTACGCATGTGAGCTTTCAACAGACACACTATAATAAAAACTGAGAACACTAGCTGATTTATTCCCCTCCCTAGTTCATGGACACTAACATTCATATCGTTGTCCTAGAAACATAGGAACAGGAGTAGGCCATTTAGCCCCTCGAGCCTGTTCAGTGAGATCTTGGCTGATCTGTGACCTGACGCCTTTGCCCCATATCCCTTAATACCTTTGGTTAACAAAAATAATGTCCTGCTCAAGATCAGCTAACTCCGCTCAGACTGGAGAGCAAACCTGGGACCTTCCTGCTTTGTATGACTCAGCAACTCGCTGTCATCAGAGGAGTCTTGATAGTTTCATATTTTCTTGTAATTTCTTGAGTGTTTATTTCTGTTGTGTGTCGCTCTTTTAAACCCGGTCTGGGTAGGCTGTTGCATCCATTACTGTAGACCTTATTCTCCTTTTGATTTGGATGCTGTGGAATCGAAGTGTTTTACCTGTGTAAGTATTTTCTGTTTTTTATGTTGAGATACATTCACAGAATCACAGAATCCCCACAGTGCAGATAGAGGCCATTTCGGCCCATCGAGCCTGCACTGACACATATCCCACCCTATCCCCGTAACCCCACGTATTTAATCCCCCCTAACACTAAGGGTCAATTTATCATAGCCAAATCAACCTAACCAGCACATCTTTGGACTGTGGGAGGAAACCGGAGCACCCGGAGGAAACCCACGCAGACACGGGGAGAATGTGCAAACTCCACACAGACAGTCACCCGAGGCTGGATTCGAACCCGGGTCCCTGGCGCTGTGAGGCAACAGTGCTAACCACTATGCCACCGTGTTGCCCGTTATTAGTGTCTTATTTGTGTTTCAGCACTGCTTCTGGAGGCACAGATGCCACCTTGTTGAGGTAGTTTTGAATTGTATGCCGGTGAAGTTTCTCAC
The DNA here is from genome assembly GCA_030390025.1 of Squalus acanthias. Lineage (NCBI taxonomy): Eukaryota > Metazoa > Chordata > Chondrichthyes > Squaliformes > Squalidae > Squalus > Squalus acanthias. The sequence continues at coordinate 149,789,787 of CM059425.1, forward strand.
ATTTCAGATACAATATGCAGATATGTTTTAAAGTCACTGCATATTTTGTGGATGCTCACTAGTGGTGTTGCCAGTCTCTGAATCTCCCCCACCGATGTAGAAATGTGGTGAATTCGGAACATAGACAGCTGCATCATATTGTGGATATAAATGGGTTATCAGATTGCAAAAGTGTAATTCTATGCACCATAGGGCCATGAGACTCTTGTGTGGCTGGAGCATGAAGTTTGAGCCATCTTACTTTCTGTGAGTTCTTCAATGGAGAGTGCAACTGCCTTTTAGGGACACAACATCATTGGCCCAGAATTTGCCGTGGGTAATAACAGCGAACGAACAGTGTTGGCTGTTATTACGCCTTTGAAACTGACCACAACTTCAGGATTTAGCGCATGCGTATCCTAACGTGGAAATCCTGAAGTTCTGGTCAGTCATTCACTGCTCCGACACTGGCTGCGCTGGTTCCCCCCCTCCCCTCCAGTCGGCAATCAGTGTAATTAGTGAAACTGACGGAATCTTTGGTGCTTCCGCAGTAATATCGCTGTTAAATATCCCTTAAAAGTTAGACCCTTTTGGATTAGGCGTAACTGGGGTTTTAACAGTGTATTGACTGCTAAACAAAGGTTATGGCCCTGAAAAACTAATTATAATTTTGTGGAATGTCAAATTTATCCAGTTTAATAAAAATTACAATTTTTGAGAAACTTTAAATTAAAATTTTTTTTTTTTAAAGTTTGTTCATCTTTATTTCAAGTTTACCTTTTCCCCATGAGAGAATCCCAATCTTTGTTTTGCTCTCTCTAACATTTTTAAAAGTCAGAATAAAAGGAGCTTACTCACTTCCTGGCTCCCGGTCTGAGAGAGTTCTGCATTGTGATTGGCTGCTTAGACAGCTTGCTGACATCACAGCAGCTTGCGTTAGGGATTCCCCATTAACTTACACTGACCTCAACTGAACGTCTAAAAAGCCAAACTTCTCGCCACACAGATTACGAGATCTTTATAGGAAGCTTACTTCGGGGCCAGCGGCTGACCGCAAATTACGGGCAAGTGTTACCAACTTGAAGCAAACCTTGGCCCATCGTCAGGATTAAAATATTTGTGCTCCAACATGCACATTTGTTATTGTATAAAACCTCACAAGTGATTGAAAAAAATGGTGGTTACCCTTTATATTTTTTTTCTTGCAGTTTAGGTGACGACAGAATTCGTGTTGAGCGGATGGACGGTATCCATTTTGAGTATACCCATGCTTTCCAGTTAACCTCTGAGTTTTATGCACATGGAGCTTCTGACATTTCAGGTACCGTACATTACACCACCTTTTAAAGAAAGTCTCTGTTTGTCAAAGAAATACTGTTCTAAACTGTACTGTATCAAACAGTACCCATGCAGTGTCCTGTACATTAGTATTCCAGTATATGGGGCCTCAAAACAGGAGGATATGGGTTTGCATCCAAGACTTTTTTTTAACCAGTGTCTGTCATTGAGAGGTGCTTAGTGTTAATTGTATTCAGGTGGTGTATGTCAATTGGGTGTTAATTGTATTCAGGTAGTGAGTATTGATTGGGGACTCTTGTGTTCATAGTGAAGGCTCGGGAAGGGAAAAAAACTTATCTTGGGGTGCACAGCATGTAATGTGTGTAAATAAAGGCTTGTAAATGACTGAAGACTAGCTCGAGTATTCGATCCTTCACCATCTGGCTATCCGACTTTTACACTTAGCAAAAGCACAGTGCTTCTTCAGAGGGGAAAGGGCGACATGCAGGTTTACTTCCACAGAACACGTACCAAGGGCAACTTACATTTATATAGCGCCCTTATCTTTAGTAAAATGTCCCAAGGCGCTTCACCGGAGCGTTATCAAACAAAATTTAACACCGAGCCACATAAGAAGGTATTGGCACAGGTGACCAAAAGCTTGGTCAAAGGGGTAGGTTTTAAGGAGCATCTTAAAAGAAGAGAGCGCGGTAGAGGCGGAAAGCTTTAGGGAGGGAATTCCAGAGCTTAGCACCTAGGCAGCTGAAGGCACGGTGGTGCGATGAAAATCGAGGGTGTGTAAGAGGCCATAATTGGAGGTGCGCAGAGATCTGAGGATTGTAGGACTGGAGGAGGTTACAGAGATGGGGAGGGGCGAGGCCATGGAAGGATTTGAAAACAAGGATGAGAATTTTTTTAAATTGAGGATTTGCTGGACTGGGAGCCAGTGTAGGTCCGCGAGCACAGGGGTGATGGGTGAACGGGATTTGGTGCGAGTTAGGACACGGGCAGCAGAGTTTGGAATGAGCTCAAATTTATGGAGGGTGCAAAGTTTAAGGCCGGCCAGGAGAGCACTGGAATAGTCGAGTCTTTCATTGTTTGTGTGTCAGTCTGACGCGGGTTTGTAGGCACAGCTACACAAAAGCGATATTGTACTTCAGGCAATCAGATTCCTGAGTGCACTAAAGCCAAGTGGTATGAGATCACCACCATGAAGCAGTCTCTCGTACTGCACCCTGCATGAAAATCAAGCCATAGTGAATAATTAAGTTTGTAAACGTTACCGGTAGTACATTTGGATCACCTGACTCTGTGTTCAGAGCTTCATTTGTTGCTGGGCAGAGCAAGATGTAGCTGACATTATATATTTGATCTAACTTTGCACTGCACGCTACAGGTAGTAGTCTGAGTAGTACCAGTATGATTTAAAAAAAACTCCTGGCACCTAATCAGAACAGATGCATATTTTCAAAAGGATATCATTTTGTTATTCATTTGTGATGCAGTCGATATACTTTCTCATTTAACTTGTGTTCCGAGTATCTATTTTGTAAAGGAAGTAGTGCTAATAATGTTTAGTCATAAACTATTTGCTTCAGTTCTCAAACCTCGTTATAAAATATATTATTGTTGCTATTATTATTTAGTGTAAGTATTTAGCTCTTGATAAATGGTAATCCATTTTTCAACAATCAATAATAGGACAAATGAGCGATGCCAGTAAGAGTATTAACGGGATTGTTATGTGCGTTGCCACACTGAAGAGCTGGATTCTGGGAGCCATGTTCTTGACTCATGGTGAGGTCAGAGTGACTGCCCTTGACATCAAGACAGCATTTGACCGAGTGTAGCATCAAGGAGCCCTAGTAAAACTGAAGTCAATGGGAATTAGGGGGAAAACTCTCCACTGGCTGGAGTCATACCTAGAACAAAGGAAGATGGTTGTGGTGGTTGAAGGTCAATCATCACAGCCCCAGGACATTGCTGCAGGAGTTCCTCAGGGCAGTGTCCAAGGCCCAACCATCTTCAGCCGCTTCATCAATGACCTTCCCTCCAACATAAGGTCAGAAATGGGGATGTTCGCTGATGACTGCAGTGTTCAGCGCCATTCACAACTCCTCAGATAATGAAGCAGTCCATGCCTGCATGCAACAAGACCTGGACGATGTTCAGGCTTGGGCTGATAAGTGGCAGGTAACATTCGCGCCACAGAAGTGCCAGGCAATGACTATTTCCAACAAGCGAGAGACTAACCACCGCCCCATGACATTCAACAGCATTACCATTGCCGAATCCCCCACCAACATCATCCTGGGGTCACCATTGACCAGAAACTTAACTGGACCAGCCACATAAATACCGTGGCAACAAGAGCTGGTCAGAGGCTAGGTATTCTGCGGCGAGTGTCTCACCCCCTGACTCCCCAAAGCCTTTCCACCATCTACAAGGCACAAGTAAGGAGTGTGATGGAATACTCTCCACTTGCCCGGATGAGTGCAGCTCCAACAATACTCAAGAAGCTCGACACCATCCAGGACAAAGCAGCCTGCTTGATTGGCACCCCATCCACCACCTTAAACATTCACTCCCTCCACCACTGGCGTACCGTGGCTGCAGTGTGTACCATCTACAAGATGCACTGCAGTAACTCACCAAGGCTTCTTCGGCAGCACCTCCCAAACCCGCGACCTCTTCCACCTAGAAGGACAAGGGCAGCAGGCGCATGGGAATACCACCACCTCCCAAGTTCCCCTCCAAGTCACACACCATCCTGACTTGGAAATATTTTGCCGTTCCTTCATTGTTGCTGGGTCAAAATCCTGAAACTCCCTACCTAACAGCACTGTGGGAGTACCTTCACCACAAGGACTGCAGCGGTTCAAGAAGGTGGCTCGCCACCATCTTCTCAAGGGCAATTAGGGATGGGCAATAAATGTTGGCCTTGCTGGCGACGCCCACATCCCATAAACGAATAAAAAATAAACAGGCCCTTTGCACTGCTTGGGGTTTGCACAGGGAGGAGAATTATATTGAGGGTCACTTAATCCAAAGAGCTTCACATCACATTTAAATGGATACAACCAATTAAGCTAATATTAAAGGACATCTATTGGTGGAAGACTTTATACAAGGCCCAAACAAGGGGAAGCATTCATTTGAGAGTGAAATAGTGAGAAAACTGGGAGAAAGTTTTTTTCCCCCAGGGGCAAATAGTGAGGAATGTAGGGGGTTGAGTAGCTGGGGAAGGGAAGAAATGATCAGCGGCAGCCTTGTTGGTGATTTAGAGGTGGACAAAGCTGAAGGAGTGATTGTGGACTGAGTGGGAGAGTTTATGTAATGGGTGAGATTGAGTGAGGATTGAAGGGCATAGAGGGTGGACCCAGTGGATGCAGAGTGAATCTTTTATGACTCCAAGACCTGCCTTGCCCGGCATTCACCAAGCTGCTACTGGGGTTGCGAACTCTGGTTGGATGTGTTCCTTGAGGTTTGATCATGTGACACTTGATTGAATCAGTTTGCAAATGTTATTGCACCCACCTTATAATGGTTGGGTCAATTATAGATGAGCATCTTTGTCAGTAGATTCTTTCTTAAATTGCTTAAAGCCTACTTAAGTCGGTTACTTGCTACTTTCAGCAACTCTCGAATTTTTTTTACATATTTATAAAAGTCACTGCAAGACATACAGTACTTGAGCTGCACCTGTAACTCTGCGTTGACAAGACTTGCACTTAACCAATTCCTTTCTTTGCTCCGAAGCTGAGTCATTAAGCTGTAAACCCTGTCGCAGTCTGCGTTTGAGACTGGGATTGAAAGCGTGAAAGATACGAGTTTAAAAATTTGGCTTGAAAACTTCAATCCTTTGCTCCTGTGAATTTATTTCTCTTTGTTGTAAAATGCAGTAGTCATCGTGTAGCTTGTCTCAATCGATCTTGATGCAGTGTGACCACCTGATTCCCTGTAAGCGACGAGGGTGTGCGTGTGCGAACACGCCTTTCTCCTGGGTTGCCAGCAGCAATAAAGCGATGAGACTCCAGGGTAATCAATGAGGATTGGCAACCTGAGCTGCTACAGAACTAGCACAATGGTGAATGTCTCTAGCTGGTGGTTGGGAAGGGGAGGAGGAGAAGATTAAAATTTTAAGGATATTTTGAAAATTGTTATTCTCGGGAGTAGCTCCCTGCCCTTACCCTTCTAGTTACATTTCACTTTGCTTGTTTTCCTACCAATCTTTTGAATCCTGCAAACAAATGTTGCATGGAGTTCAGGGCAGTGTGGTATGACTGTAATTACTCAATCCCCTGTAAAGTGCATGCACCCTTATCAGTAGAGGAAAGTTGGCCATTTAAAACATCTTGTTGTTTCTGGTATTGCAGGCTGCTTACAGGATTACATTCAAAGTTTTTTTTAATAAGGCCAGATCAATAAGCGGTATGAGAGACCTCGATAGCCTAAAAGCTTTCCTATTTATATTATGCGTATAGTATATATTTCATAAGCATTTCTAACATCTGTGAATTTGTCTCATGAGCTGCTGGTTTGGATATTAGCTGCAGTCTAGGTGAGGGCTAACTCGTTTATTTGAAGGAACATTTTGTGCATGATTTGTCTAGTTTTTAGGATATTGAACTTGTAATGACCACAGACAAATTATTCCCCTCCTGTAAACATTTCCATGTAATCTGTAGTAAAGCAGTGTTACTATTAACAATAGGTTCTCCAGATTGAAGAATCTATTTTAATGGTAAAATTGCTTTAATGAAGATTACATTGAAATGTTTACATGAAGAGAATGACTTGTCTGTAGTTATTACAATTTCAAAATAGCTCTAAATATTCATGTGACATGAAGCCAGGTGTGTGTCAGGCACTTCTATGGAGAGTTCAAATGACTAGATTAATAGAGGATAGCATCTATTATTGAGCAGTTTTGTTTTCTTCCCCCCCCCCCCCCCCCATCTTTTTGGGAATGATCGAATAACAGAGTAGTACAGCACAGGCGGTCATTCGGCCCGTCGAATCTGTGCCGGCTCTTTCGAAGAACAGTCCAGTTAGTCCCACTCCCCGCTCTTTCCCCATATCCCTGCAATTTTTCTGGTCAGGGAATTATAGACCAAGTTAGCCTGACATTTGTTGTTGGGAAATTGCTAGAGTCTATAATTAAAGATAGTGACTGAACAGCTTGAAAATTTTCAGTTGATCAGAGAGAGCCAGCATGGATTTGTAAAGGTAGGTCATGCCTGACAGACCTGATTGAATTTTTTGAAGAGGTGACTAAAGTAGTGGACAGGGGAATGTCTATGGATATTATTTATATGGACTTCCAGAAGGCATTTGATAAAGTCCCCCATAAGAGACTTTTACCTAAGGTAGAAGCCCACGGAATTGAGGGCAAATTATTGACCTGGTTAGGAAATTGGCTGAGCGGCAGGAGACAGAGGGTAGAGATAGTGGGTAGGTACTCAAATTGGCAGGATGTGACTCGTGGTGTCCCGCAGGGATCTGTGTTGGGACCTCAACGATTCATAATATTTATTAACGACTTAGGTGATGGCATAGAAAGTCATATATCCAAATTTACCGATGAAACAAAGATAGGCGGCATTGTAAACAGTGTAAATGAAAGCATAAAATTACAAAGGGATATTGATAGATTAAGTGAATGGGTAAAACTGTGGCAAATGGATTTCAATGTAAGCAAATGTGAGGTCATCCACTATGCCTAAAAAGGATAGAACAGAGTACTTTCTAAATGGTGAAAAGCTAAAACCAGTGGATGTCCAAAGAGACTTGGGGGTTCAGGTACATAGATCATTAAAATGTCATGAACAGGTACAGAAAATAATCAAAAAGCCTAATGGCACGCTGGCCTTTATATCTCGAGGACTAGAATACAAGGGGGTAGATGTTATGCTGCAGCTATACAAAGCCCTGGTTAGACCACACCTGGAGTACTGCGAGCAGTTCTGGGTACCACACCTTAGGAAGGATATATTGGCCTTGGAGGGAGTGCAGCGTTGGTTTACCAGAATGATACCCAGACTTCAAGGGTTAAGTTACGAGGAAAGATTACACAAATTAGGGTTGTATTCCCTAGAAATTAGAAGGTTAAAGGGTGATCTGATCGAAGTTTTCAGGATATTAAGGGGAACAGACAGGGTAGATAGAGAGAAACTTATTTCCACTGGTTGGGGATTTTAGGACTAGGGGGCATAGTCTAAAAATTAGAGCCAGACCTTTCAGGAGTGAAATTAGGAAACTCCGAAAGGGTGGTAGAAGTTTGGAACTCTCTTCCGTAAATGGCAATTGATGCTAGATCAATTGTTACTTTTAAATTGGAGATTGATAGCTTTCTGTTAACCAAAGGTATTGAGGGATATGAGGCAAAGGAGGGTATATGGAGTTAGATCGCAGATCAGCCATGATCTCATTGAATGACAGAGCAGGCTCGAGGGGCTGAATGGCCTACTCCTTGACGTAAGAAAACTACTAGGCACTTGATCTAAGCGTTAAACAAAGCTTTAATCAATTGTTTTACAACATGGAGAGATCTAGTTGGCCTTTACTAGTTCCTGTTAAAGAATGTCCTGAGCAAGCTGAGCCCATGCCCGAGTATTTATACTCTCCCTGGACAGCGCCACCAGCAGGCCGCCCAGTATTATGTCATAAGTCATGAATGACAAGATTCATGTCACTCCTGTTCCTATGAATAACCATGCATGTGCTGTGTTTTGAATTACAGGGAACATTGCCTGCAACCCTCAGATCTCTGAATTCCTCCAATTCTGGCCTCTTGAGAATCACCTATTTTAAATCGCTCCACCATTGACGGCCGTGCCTTCAGCTGCCTAGGCTCGAAGCACTGGAATTAACTCCTAAACCTCTTCGCCTCTTCCCTCCCTTAACACACACCGTAAAACCTACCGCTTTCACCAAGCTTTTGGTCACCTGTCCTAATATCTCCTTATTCGTTCCACTCCAGGGACTTGAGCACAAAATCCAGGCTAACACCCCAGTGCAGCACCAAGGGAGTGCCGCACCGCCAGAGGCGCTGTCCTCCGGATGATTGAGGGATAAAGAGCAGTTGGTTGAGGGATAAATATTGGCCAGGACACTGGGATAACTCCCCTGCTCTTCTTCGAAGTAGTGCCACGGGATTTTTACGTCCACCTGAGAGCAGACATCTCGGTTTAGCGTCTCATCTGAAAGACGGCACCTCCAACAGTGCAGCACTCCCCCAGCACCACACTGCAGTGTCAGCCCGGACCTCTGTGTGCAAGTCCCTGGACTGGGACTTGAACCCACAACCTTCGGACTCTGAGGCAAGGGTGCTACCAACTGAGCCACAGCTGACACACAGTGTAGAGGGGGAGTGGGGGAGAGAAAGTGGAGGGGAAGGCCATACCTTTCCTGTACTCCAGCCTGCTGACCACCACCACGGTGAGGGTGCTGGGCTGGGGCTTGGTGCTGGGGGTGAAGTCAGTGGGATCCATGGCGTTGGGGATGATGGAGACGGTGTCGGGGCTGATCGGCCCGCAACACGGTGTTCTCTTTGCTGGTGTAGAAGACGCAGATGATGTGGCCGGCGCTGTGGCACAGCGACACGGTGAGCAGCTTGTTGGTCAGCACGAGCTCAGGTCGGCAAAGCCGAAGAGCGAGTGGTCTGTGAAGACGGTGCGCAGGCCCAGGGTGCACGTGTGGAAAAGCGCGTCGCGTGTGAGCGCTGAGAAGGAGCTGTGCGCGTGCACCAGGCTGACGCGCTCATGCACCAGCACGCAGCGCACGAGCGGCAGGCTGTGGAAGAGCGAGGTGGCCGTTGACTGGTTGTAGAGCATGTGCAGCGGTAGGTAGTAGACCTTCAGGCCGCGCGTCACGTAGTGCACGCTGCGCCGGCCGCCATAGGCGTGGCTCAACACCAGTACCTTGTGTCCACGCACCGGCAGGCACTGTGACAGCTGGTAGACGTGGCTCTCCACCCTGCCCATGTTCGGGTCGAAGAAGGCTGACACCATGCGCAGCCGGTGCTTGAGGCCCGGGGATCCGCCAACCGCCGGCCCGGGTTTGAACTGCACCTCCCAACCGTCAGCGAGGTTCAAACCAACATGTTTTCTGATGTAAATTCTGTTGTTGACTGGGCTGCTCTGTTGAGATATGCATCGTAGAGCGAATGCTAACTCTAAATGAAACAGAACGAGACTCACTTTTTTTCCAAACATAAAATAAATTGATTTGTGGTTTTTCACATGCGGAGTCAAGACCAGGTGCAGTATTGAGTAATTTCAGTTACAAAAGGGAAAATGGTGAATTGGCATAAATGTTGTTTCTGATCGTGCCTCTGAGAAGCACCTTGGGGCGTTTTTCTATGTTAAAGGCGCTGTATAAATGCAAATTGTTCTTGGTGGAAAAAGTCTTTAGAATGTTATGCGTGGAGGGTAACAAGCCAAGTTTGAATTGTGGAAGTGTGTGCCTGGGCAGTTTTTGGGGAATTTTATTTAACAACATTTGGGAATCTTTCCCTCAGGAGACTCAGTAGATTATGAAAAGTGAATAAGGGCTCACTGGTCTGTGGGAAGGATGGGGACTAATTACTCACTATGGCTTGGCTCTATACCTTCTGCTGCTACACATAAGAACATAAGAAATAGGAGCAGGAGTAGGCCATTTGGCCCTTCGAGCCTGCTCCGCCATTCAATGAGATAATGGCTGATCTTCTGCCTCAACTCCATTCACCGGCCCTATCGCCATATCCCTTGATGCCCTTACTAGTCAGAAATCTATCGACTTCTGTTTTGAATATACCCAATGACTGAGCCTCCACAGCCCTCTGGGGTAGAGAATTCCAAAGATTCATCACCCTCTGAAGAAATTTCTTCTCATCTCAGTCCTGAATGGCTGACCCCTTATTCTGAGACTGTGGCCCCTGGTTCTAGACTCCCCAGCCAAGGGAAACATTCTCCCAGCATCCACCCTATCAAGCCCTGTAATAATTTTGTATGCTTCAATGAGATCCCCTCTCATTCTTCTGAATTCAAGAGAATACAGGCTTAGTTTACTCAATCTCTTCTCATACGACAGTCCCGCCATCCCAGGAATCAATCTCGTGAACCTTCATTGCACTCCCTCTATGGCAAGTATATCCTTCCTTAGGTAAGGAGACCAAAAATTGTACACACTACTCCAGGTGTGGTCTCACCAAGGCCCTCTATAATTGGATTAAGACTTTTTTACTCCTGTACTCAAATCCTCTTATAATGAAGGCCAGCATACCATTTGCCTTCCTAATGGCTTGCTGCACCTGCACATTCACTTTCAGTGACTCATGTACAAGGACACCCAGGTTCCTTTGAGCATCTGCATTCTCCAATCTTTCGCCATTTAGGAAATACTCTGCCTTTCTGTTTTTTCAATCAAAGTGGATAACTTCACATTTATCCACATTATATTCCATCTGCCATGTTCTCGCCCACTCACTGAGCCTGTCGCGATCCCCTTGAAGCCTCTTCACATCCTCTTCACAACTGACACTGCCACCTAGCTTTGTATCATCAGCAAATTTGGAAATGTTACATTTAGTCCCCTCATCCAAATCATTGATATAGATTGTGAATAGCTGGGGCCCAAGCACCGATCCTTGCGGTACCCCACTAGTCACAGCCTGCCATCCTGAAAAAGACCCGTTTATCCCTACTCTTTGTTTTCTGTCTGTTAACCAATTCTCAATCCATGCTAGTATATTACCCCCAATTCCATGTGCCCTAATTTTGTTCACCAACCTCTTGTGTGGGACCTTATCAAAGGCCTCCTGAAAATCCAAATACACCACATCTACCGGTTCCCCTTTGTCTACTCCACTAGTTACATCCTCAAAGAACTCCAAATAGGTTTGTCAAACAGGATTTCCCTTTCATAAATCCATGTTGATTCTGCCCAATCTTATTATTAGTTTCTAAGTGCCCAGTTATTGCATCCTTTATAATAGATTCCAGCATTTTCCCAACTACTGATGTGAGGCTAACAGGTTTGTAGTTCCCCGTTTTCTCTCTCCCTCCTTTCTTAAATAGCGGGGTCACATTTGCTATCCTCCAATCTGCAGGAACCGTACCAGAATCTATAGAATTTTGGAAGATGACAACCAATGCGTCCACTATCCCAATGGCCACCTCTTTCAAAACTCTAGGATGCAGGTCATCCGGTCCTTGGGATTTATCGACTTTTAGTCCCATTAATTTTGCCAGTACTGTTTTTTTTACTAATAATTTCTTTAAGTTCCTCATTCTCGCCACACCCTTGGTTTTCTCGTATTTCTGGGAGGTTTTTTGTGTCTTCCTCCGTGAAGACAGAAACAAAGTATTTATTTAATTTCTCTGCCATTTCCTCATTCCCCATTTAAATTCTCCCGTCTCTGACTGTAAAGGACCTACATTTACCTTTGCCAGTCTTTTCCTTTTCACATACCTATAGAAGCTTTTACAATCCGTTTTTATATTTTTCACTAGTTTGTGCTCATATTCCATTTTCCCTTTCTTTATCAATTTCTTGGTCCCCCTTTGCTGATTTCTAAAAAGATCCCAATCCTCAGGCTGACTGCTTTTTCTGGCAACTTTATAAGCTTCCTCCTTTGACTTAATACTAGCTTTAATTTCTTTTGTTAGCCATGGTTGGATCACTTTTCCTTTTGGGTTTTTAATGCCCGAGAGGAATATATGTTTGTTGCAAATTATGCATTATTTCCTTGAATGTTAGCCATTGTATGTCCACCTTTTAGTGTAGTTTCCCAATCTACTTGTCCCTCATACCCTTGTAGTTTCTTCTGTTTAGATTGAAGACCTTAGTTTCAGATTGGACTACATCACTCTCAAACTTAATATAAAATTCAATCATATTATGGTCACTTGTCCCTTAAGGCCCCTTTACCACAAGATTATTGATTAGCCCTTTCTCATTACACAGTACCAGATCCAGAATAGCTTGTTCCCTGGTTGGTTCCTCCACATACTGATCCAGGAAACCATCTCGCATGCATTCCAAGAATTCGTCCTCCACACCATTAGTGGTAATTTGATTTGTCCAGTCAATATGTAGATTCAAGTCCCCCATGATTACCGTATTGCCCTTGTTACATGCACTTCTAATTTCTTGATTGATACTGTGCCCTACATTACCACTACTGTTTGGTGGCCTATACACAACTCACCTCTTCCACCAGGAGAGCAAGACGAGTTGTTGACTTCTTTTAGATCTCTGTGCTACTTCATAAACACCTGATAGGGGGCAAAGATGATTTGTTCTGTCAGTTTTTTCTTTCCTCAAGTAAGATGTTTAAAAGTTAATTGGAGCTGGGAGCTGACTGGAGATCTTTTAGTTTAGAGTCCATCTCAGAAGAAGTAACAATGAAGAATCCCTTAATTATTGGGGCTTCTTGATCTGGTTCAATAGCTTTTGAGAAGTTTGTTTACACTGCTGGAGATGATCTTCAGCTTCATGTTGTGTTTTTTTTATGCAGTTGTGCTAAAGAGCCTACTTTCTGTTTTGCAGAATCACAACAGTTGTCCATAATATTAAATTTGGAGATACCGGTTATTTCCTGTTTGGCGGCGGTCATCAAATATCTATCCGAATTCAAATTGGAGAAGGTCCTACACAACCTGAGGTGAGCTCAGGAAAATATGGTTGTGTTTTAATTTTTCTTCAGCTTCACAACAACGTTTGAGCACATTGCACGCAGGTCATGTTTACTGCTGCTTAAAAGCAGTCAGAAGGGGAAATTCCCCGAATGGCTCTCTGTTTAAGTGCATGGATTGGTATATTATCCATCGATACAGACCAGGAAAGTTCCAGCTTTGATTCTGGGCTGGACTGAGTTAGGTGATCTCAGCCTTGGTTGATGGTAGGGGTGCTGCAATTGGTCTCCGCACTTCTGGGTTAGGGAGCGGAAAGATTAGCCAGGGTTAGCATTGCTGTTCACTCCGCAGTGATTCATACTGGAAAGTGTGTGTGTGGGTGCCAGGTGAGGGCAAGATCAGGTTCACCAGCAATGATCGAATGACTTACACATGAAGATTTCCCATTTGGCCACTTGAGCGAGGCTGTGGAGAGCTGCCGGCATCCATGGAATTCTGTAGCTACCCTCTCCACTATTTCCAGGAGAACACAAGTTAGCACCTTCAGGAGACGAGGTGCCTTTTCTCATTGGTAATTTTAAAAAAAGGAATCTGAATTAGCGTAAAGCCAATATTTATACATCGGTTGATGTATTTCATAAATAAAAACAGAAAATGCTGGGAATACTCAGCAGGTCAGGCATCATCTGTGGAGTTAGAAACAGTTAACGTTTCAGGTTGATGACCTTTCGTCTGATTTTAAATGCTTTGTAACATTTTACTATGTTAAATGCGCTATATAAATGCGAGTTGTTGTGGAAAGCTCGACAGCACTCTGTGCTGAGGAGCTGTATTGTTTTAGCTGTTGAGCTGTGTGGTTTCAGCTGTTGAACTCCAGCGGAACCCCTGTGCACACTTGGGAGTCCTTTTAACCTTTTACTCTGCCTACCTTCCCATGAGCTCTCCTGACTTTGGTAAGTGGAGTGATCCCAATGGGGAGAGAGAGCATGCACTCCATACCAGACAAACGAGAAACTCGACTTGTGTGGATTTCTCGGCAGAACACCACATGGACTGCAGCAGTTCAAGAAGGCGGCTCACCACCACCTTCTCGAGGGCAACCAGGGATGGGCAATAAATGCTGGCCTTGCCAGTGATGCCCACATCCCATGAACGAATTAAAAAAAAAAAGCTTGATTTGGAGGCTCTTAAAACTAGTGCTGGGTTTCTGTGTATGCCAGACTCAAGACAGTTGGCCGACTGAGAACAAGTAACAGGGAATAAAAGCACAAAATTCTGGAAATGTACAGCAGGTGGGCAGTATCTGAAGAGAAGAGCTAAGCTAACATTTTGGATGGGACTCCCATCAGTTCTGATAAGAGTCTCTCCCTGAAATTCCGAACCTATCTTTCAATTTCAGATGCTGCCAAACCTGCTGCATCTTTCCAACATTTTCTGTTTTCATTTTAGAGTGTGATTTTTTTTTTTTTTCCCTACTAATGAGAAAAGGGAGGTGCTCTAAGGTCAAAGAAAGCAAAGGCAGTGGTGGTTACACTGGAAGGGTTTGACCAGATAACTGAGAAATGATGGATGTATTTGGGTTTTTCTGGATGTGTCCAGTAATTATGCAAGCACTGTTTTTTGACTCCCTCCAGTAACCTGAGCAAGTTCTCTGAGGAGTCCACATGCATGTCAATCAATGGAACGACCTTGAAGAACTTGGAGATTTTACAAAACCAGGTACGAGTAAAGAGTCAAATGAAATGCATCTAATGTTAACATTGCTCACACTGGATAACTTGCCGTTGAGCCAGTGAATGGATTTTCCGGTGGTTTGATTTTGTATTCTTCCTTCGTCCTCCCCTTCTCATGTTGGATTAAAATGTTCACCTTAATTGTAGACAGCGCAATCAACCAAGCACAGTTAAAGCAGCAACAGTCAGCGAGGAGTGTTTCCATGGACTTGTAGTACATTAAAAGATACATCAGTATGAGGACTTATTAATGTGGACACGTGTTCTTATAGACGGTATAACAACAGAAAATGCTGCAAACTCTCAGCAGATCAGGCAGCATTGTGGAGAGAGAAACAGAGTTAACGTTTCAGGTCGATGACCCTTCGTCAGAACTCTTGGACACCAACGCCCCTCCGGAACCTTCTTCCCCTTCATTTTCCTCTGACCCCATTCCTTCTTCCAATCTCACCTCTGCCGTGTTTTCACTATCCCCTCTGACCTTCCCCTCTCTGACCCCAAACGATCAGTCCTCAGCAAAGACCTGATCTTCATCCCTTTACGCCCCCATCTCGATGAATTTCGAGCTCGGCATGACGCCGAGCTCTTTTTTTCCGTTGCCTTCGTCTCTGTGCCCTCTTCTTTGGCCAGGAGTCTTCCCCCCACCCCCCCCCCCCCTGCACAGCGGACCCTTTCTCCTGCTTTCAGAATTCTCGTTTACCTGGACCCCTCCCTCTGGCCTCTTGCCCTCTCTAGATCTTTTCATTGTTAACTGCCGCCGTGACATCGGCCGTTTCACTCCAACCTACCTCCCTCTGAATTTGCAGCACTCCGTTCTCTCCGATCCAATCCTAATTTTGTCATTAAACCTGCTGACAAGGGTGGTGCTGTTGTTGTTTGGCGAACCGACCTCTACCTTGCGGAGGCTGAACGCCAACTCTCTGACACCTCTTCCTACCTCCTCCTGGACCATGTCCCCAGTACCAAACATCAAGCCATGGTTTCCAAGACTGTCACTGACCTCATCTCCTCTGGAGATCTTTCCTCCATGGCTGTCGACCTCATAGTCCCCCAACCCTGCACAGCCCGCTTCTACCTCCTTCCCAAGATCCACAAACAAGGCTGCCCTGGTAGACCCATCGTTTCAGCCTTTCTTGCCCCACGCAACTGATTTATTCCTGTCTCGACTCTTTTTTCTCCGCTTGTCCAGTCTCTTCCCACCTACATTCGCGACTCTTCTGGTGCCCTCCACCACTTTAACAGTTTCCAGTTTTCTGGCCCCAACTGTCTCCTTTCCCCTATGGACGTCCAATCCCTCTACACCTCCATCCCCCACCAGGATGGCCTGAGGGCGCTCCGCTTCTTCCTTGAACAGCGGCCCAACCAGTCCCCATCCACCACCGCCTCCTCCACCTGGCTGAACTTGTTCTCACATTGAACAACTTCTCCTTTGACTCCACTCACTTCCTCCAAATTAAAGGTATGGGAACCCGCACGGGCCCGAGCTATGCCTGCCTTTTCGTGGGATAGGTGGAACATTCTTTGTTCCAGTCCTACTCGGGTCCCCTCCCTCACCTCTTTTTTTCCGGTACATTGATGACTGTATTGGTGCTGTTTGCTGCTCTCGCCCTGAACTAGAAAAGTTCATTCACTTTGCTTCCAATTTCCACCCTTCCCTCCCCTTCACATGGTCCATCTCCATCCCTTCCTCGAGTTCTCTGTCTCCATTTCTGGCGATAGGCTATCGATAAACAACCACTATAAGCCCACTGACTCCCACAGTTACCTGGACTACGCTTCCTTGACCAGTATGTTCTTGGCCCAACTAGGAAGGAGGCATTGCTGGATCTGGTGCTGGGGAATGAGGTGGGCCAGGTCGACCAAGTGTCTGTGGGAGAACACTTGGGTACGAGTGATCATCGTATCATAAGATTTAGATTAGCAATGGAGAGGAGCAAGGAACAATCTAGAGTGGAACTTCTAAACTGGAATAGGGCTAACTTCAATGGAACCAAAGAGTGACAGGAAAAACTGTAACGGAACAATGGGTGATCTTTAAGGAGGAGATGTTCCAAGTACAGGCTAGATACATTCCAACAAGAGGGAAGGGCAAGGGAACAAAAGCAAGGGCTCCTTGGATGATGAGGGAGATAGAGAAGATGATGAAACGAAAAAAGAGGGTGTATGATGCATGTCAGGTGAATACTTCAAGGGAGAACCAGACCAAATACAACAAGTTGAGAGGGGATGTGAAGATGAAAATAAGATTGGCAAAGAGAGAATATGAGAGTAGAATGGTGGTTAACATAAAAGGGAACCCAAAAATCTTCTACCGGCATGTAAACAGTAAACGGGTAATAAGAGGCGGGGTGGAGCCTATTAGAGACACAGAAGGTGCTATATGCTTAGAGGTGCAGGGCAAGGCTAGAATACTCAATGAGTACTTTGTATTGGTGTTTACTAAGGAGGTGGATGCTGACAAAATATCGGTAGAAGTGGAAAAGGTAGAAGCAATGGAAGGGGTGAAAATTGACAGACAGGATGTACTAGAAAGGCTGGGTATGCTTAGAGTGGATAAGTCGCCTGGTTCAGATGGCTTGCATCCCAGCTTGCTAAGGGAATTGGGGGAGGAGATAGCGAAGGGCTTGCCATAATTTTCCAATCTTCCCGAGATGCGGGGGAGGTGCTCTTGGATCTTGGGCTTCATAAATAGAGGTATCGAGTACAAAAGTAGAGAAGTTATGCTTAACCTTTATAAAGCGCTGGTTAGGCCACAACTGGAGTATTGCGTCCAGTTCTGGTCACCACACTTTTTAGGAAGGATCTGAAGGCCCTTGAGGGGGTGCAGAGGAGATTTACCAGAATGGTTCCGTGGATGGGGGATCTTAGCTACAAGGACAGGTTGGAGAAGCTGGATTTGTTTTCATTAGAGCAAAGGAGGTTGAGGGGTGATTTGATAGAGGTGTACAAGATTATGACGAGTTTGGGTAGGCTAGACGGGGAAAGGCTGTTCCCACTAGTTGATGGTACAAGGACTAGGGGACACAGATTTCAGGTTTTGGGCAAGCGATACAGGGGGGATGTGAGGAAAAACTTTTTTATGTAGCAAGTGGTGAGGACCTGGAATTCGCTGCCGACAGAAGTGGTGGAAGCGGAGACACTCAATGTTTTCAAGGGGAGATTGGATAGGCACTTGAGGGAAATAAACTTGCAGGGCTACGGGGATAGAGCGGGGGAATGGGACTGACTGGATTGCTCTACAGAGAGCTGGCACGGACTTGATGGGCCGAATGGCCTCCTTCTGTGCCATATGACTCTCTTTTCTTAACCCTGAAACATGCATGTCTTTTTTTTCTCACCCCCTCCCTTTGTCTCCCCAATTTTCTCCTCTCATTTCTTTCAACCATTAGCTTCTTGCGTGGGGTAGAATTCCATGGGCACTGGTCTCTCTCTAGTGCCTTACCTAAGTGGCTACTGTTGTTGTATAAACGCTGACATTTTATATTTGCATCGAAGTTTCACAGTGGAGCCTGATTTTTGTCCTCCCCTGACATCTACAAATTTGTGCATCCAGCAGGGGTCAGTAGTTAGCAATAAGGTATCCTGGACAATGATTTCCACCAACTAACGTAGCGGCTTTGGAACCAATTGCAGCATCCGAACTGCTACATGGATGAGATCAGCTAACTCAGCACAGATGGGGGATCAAACCTGGAACCTTCCTTGTCTGTTTAGCTCAGCTACTCACTGGACAGTCCAATCGGGAGCTCCTGGTTTTGAACCATTACCGTATATATGAAATGTTTCTTCATTGATACTCAGGCTTGAACTCATACTATAGAGTTCAGAAAGATTCACTTTATGACGTAAATCCTGATGCACCTTTCTGCAAATTGATCAGTTTATATTTGCTTAACTCCTCAATTATATACTGGAAATTCAGTCCAGTGGTGGTAGTTAAAATGATGCTTGTTAATAATAAACTCAAGGCAGAAACACCAGTCAACAGAATTGTCTTAAAACATGCACTGTTTGTTTAAAAAAAATTACAAGCTTATATCTGATTTTCTTTTGTCTTTCTTGGCAGACCACTGGCACGACAAAAGCCAGTCTACTTTGGGTCCTTGATCATGTCCAGAATTCCTTTGGAAGACGACTACTGAAGAAATGGGTGGCACAGCCTTTAATAAAAGCAAGGTGAGCTTCACTCTGTCCAGTGCTGAGACTTGTTTAGAGTTGGCTAAATGATTGAATTCACTGCAGTAAGAGTTCAGCTGCAGATTAAATTCCAGCGGTGCAGTGCAGGTTTGTGACTACCTGGGACTGTTGATAAGGATTGTGGTCGAACTGCAATCTTTTCAAAGGACATACTTTGGTTTTTTTTAAGGATTAATGAATGCAGCTGGATTGGTAACTTTGGGGATTAATACTGTTGTATGTGGAGATGATTAAACTGTAGATTAACCTTTTAACCTTTTAAGGCCTAACATTTTACTACACCTCATTCTAGCTGTCTGCAAATGCCTGTGAAAAGGGCAAAAGCAGCTGAAAACAGCTGTAGATGGTGCGTATTTTGGCAGTTCTTTGATTTTTCTACCCAGGTCATTGCACAAGAGACTTATTATTTTATATTGTTTATGATGAACCTAACCTTCTTTCGTGTTGTGTAACGCAGCCGAATGACTATTCTTTTCACCAATGATTTATGTTGTTACTGGAATGATTTATAGAGGGCCAGAAGAAAATTCCAGAACAGGCTCTTTAGTGTTTCCATTTTTTTTGTCATTGCCCACATGACCTCTTTCATAGTTAAATAACAGTAGCAGCTTGCTTACAATTTGTAATTCATTTTTTATGTAAAAAGGACTGAGAAGTGTCCAATAAGAACTGATCACTAGACATGCCTACCATTGTGATGGAAGTGGTGGCAGTTTTTTCGGCGTACCAAGGAAAGCATTGTGTGCGTGTATATAATATTATACACAAAGGTGAGTTAAAAAGAGATCACTTCTCGTTTTCTCTACAAATAATGCATAACAGACAAATAAAGGCTTGGAGAAGTCCAACTGCACAGTGACCAGAGATTGTATCTGTTTATTTTTATGTTTGTAGTATACAAACCAAGGGTGACTAGTCCATTCAAATATGACATTTGTTTATTTAAAAGTCAAATATATGTGCAAGTGCCTCTGCATTGTGAAACGATGAGAAGAGGTGACAATAGCAGGTGCAGTGTCAGCCGTTGGAATGGCACCATATGTGGATCAATTGCTAATTAGTGGAGAATCCATATACTGGGAGTCTAAGGAGAGGAGAGATGTGGAAATAGAGGATCAGATGTGAGGAGAAGGGAATGTCGTTAAAATCTGCAACTTTGAAGATTTTATGCAAAAAAAAAAGGGATGAAAAGGCTGGCTTCAGTATTTTGGGGGTCACCATTGACTAGAAGCTTACGTGGGCCAGCCATATCAAGAATAGAGGCAGATGAGTAGCTCACCTCCTGACTCTATAAATCCTATCCACCATCTACAAGGCACATGCCAGGAGTGTGTTGAAATACTTACTGTTCGTCTGGATGGGTGAAGCCGCAACAGCACTCAAGAAGCTCGGCACCATCCGGGACAAAGTAGTTTGTTGATCGGTGCCCCAGCCACTGGACTCAATATCCATCCTCTCCACCACCGACACATTGTGACTGCAGTAATTATGATTTGCAGGATGCACTGCAGCAACTCACCAAAGTTACTTTGACTGCATCTCCCTCCCTTGCGACCTCTTATCTCAGATAGGAACAAGAGCAGCAATGTCGTGGAAAGACCATCATCTCCAAGTCACTCGCCAACCTGACTTGGGCATATTTTGTGTTCCTTCATTGTCACTGGATCAATATCCTGAAATTTCCTACCTAACACCATTGTGGGAGCACCATCAACACAAGGACTGCAGCAGTTCAAGGAGAAGGTCCACCATCACCTTCTCAGGGCTAATAAGGATGGGCGATAAATATGGCCTTGCCAAGATCGCCCACATTTTAAGAGCAAGTTTTTTTTTTAAGAAGAGGGAACTTGGAAAGGGGAAGACTATTGGCATATTTCTTGTTGCTTTGTATTATGAGCTCTGAGCTGACGAGATGGTCAGAGATTTGTGGTGCTATTTTAGCTTTAACTTAGTTGCTAAATTTCTTGGAACAGAAAGACAAAGCAAGCTAAATATTTTTCTGATAGACTCTGTTGTCTATTTGTCCCAACTGTGGTTCCTTGAATAACAAAACCCTCCCCTAACTCTGAGCCAAATTCACCTCAAAGATGCTGTATCTGATTTTTGCAGGAGTGTAGGGATGTTCCTTTTCGTCAGCCTCTTGGATATGTTTTGTGTATAGTTACTCTGTGATATTGGTAACACTAATGTCCCACCATGGTGCGATCCAGAAAAGACAGGACAAATGCAGAAACATTAGCTGCAGCAACAATAATAAATGAAACTACTTTACATTCTCTCTATAATTACACATAATAAATGTAATGCTCTTCAAGTTACTTGTCCAATTCAGTATAATGCATTAATACACTTTACATTGGATGCAAAGTTCAGATAAATTTAAATAAAAATTCCATCAAAAATTGGTTGGTTCTGTGCCTTTAGATTGGGGTTTAAGCTCACCCTTGCCTTTTATGCTTGCTTTTCAGGGATGAAAGTGCTGTTTGGGCAGAAGTTCAAACCTCAGAAATATAAGTGAACCATATATAAATGCCACCATTTGTATCACAATGCATAAATAATTGGGTTCCTGATTAAAAAGTAGGTGTATAGCCTGAAAGGAAATATGTTTCAGGTGTGAGACAGCTGGAAATGCTAGCCACCCAGTTTCCTGGTCCGTCTTCACCTGAACTCCAGCAATGGTGGTGATCCACCTGTCAGAACATCCCTGCTATTAACTTTTTTTTTAAATATATATATTTTTTAAGTTAGCATTGCCTTTCTTCAATGCTCTCTTTGTATTTCTAGTGAAATTAATGCTCGTTTGGATGCAGTCACTGAAATCCTGTCATCAGAGTCCATCGTCCTGGCAAAGACCCAAAACCTGCTGTCTAAGCTCCCTGATCTGGAGAGAGGAATCTGTAGCATTTATCATAAAAAGGTACATATACACAAGGAGTGTAAACTCTTTCCTTTAGAAGAGTTTATCTCTTTGCAAAATTATTGGGAAGAAACTGAGAAAATAATCTTTGTGTGTCCATGTAACTGTGAGCGCATGTGGAAGTAGATGCATTCAGCAGCGAGCTGAATAATCCTGTTGGGAGAATTTATGCTTTGCAATTTTCTAGGAACCAGATTTGGATTAAAACTGATATTTGCATGATCGCAAGCCACAGGTGACGGTCAAAAGTTTTGGTCTTTTGGGGTTGTGATGGAAAAGCCTTTTAGTTTAATATGAGTGTTCTCAGCATTGCTGTTGATTTGTGTGATTCTGGCCGTGAATAAGTTTTGCAACGAGCAACACAGAAAATAAATAGTTCAGGTACGCAGCACTGTCACCTGACACCTTAGACAGACATGTCAGTGGCAGACATCGGTGTACAAAATAACAAGTCCAGTAAATGAGCAGATTTTACAAAATTATAATCTTCAGCAATACACTAATTAATTTCTCTCATTTTTATGCTGCAAAGTCTTTTGTGTTGTGCCTTTTATTAGCTCCCTATGTAAGCAGCGTACCCCAACCATGAATTGAGGACTAAATGAAACTAGGAGACATCTTTATTCAGACAAATTTAATCAAAGTTAATAAGAGGTGAAATGGTTCATGCTTCATGTTAAAACCAGAGTTATGCAAAATAATTCACGCTTTGTTGACCTGCTTCAAATGTAAACGAGTGTCTGATTGCCATCGCAGTTGGGTAATGCAAATACTGATGAAGCTGTTTGTTTCCTGAAAGTTGCTCTGTGTACTGCAGCATAAGAGTAACTGTCAACATGACTGTATGCCCTTTGATGGGACATTATAAAAATTAATAGAATTATTGCTACCTCAATAGTGTTTCATCTGCTGAATTTAAGACCCTGATCAGAACCAGAGTTGCCTTTGAAAATCTACAAGAACGTCTGACTGCTACACCAGTGTTGGCAAACCTTAAGCAGTTCCTCATGCACAAGATTAAGTGCATTTACTGCCTGCCTGTCTGGGTTTGTGTCTAAAATGGATCCACAGATACTCTTCAACTGCCTAAATTCCACCGATACAGTGTGAAGCCCGCTCACTGAAGAATGTGAAATTGCTGGAGTGAAGGGATATTCTGTGCCTTTTGTATCACCTGTATCAATGTTTTATCTTACTCGACTGTGATTGATGCCATTTCACACAAGAGTAAAGACTTCTTAGTTCTTACTACAGAGGATTATCAAATGCTGTGAAAATACGGATATTGATAACATTCTGTCGTCACTTAGGGGGGAATTTTGCCAGCCCTGGGGAGGCGGGATGGAGGCGGGACTGCCGGGAAAATGGCAGAAACTGGGAGCGGGTACCGACCCCCGCTCCCAACCCGCCTCCGTGCCACCTTCCCGGTAGGCGGATCCCCGACTCGCGCAGGGACCCGTCTCCTCGAGGCGGGAAGGGGATTACAGCCAATTAACTGTACAGGTAGTTAACAGGCAGTTAAGAGGTTTATCCCCATTTTACCCACACAAGTGCGGGCTTCCCGACGGCTGCGAACCTCGCCAAAGTCAACGAGGCGAGCAGTAGGTCTGCGGGGGTGAGAGGGGTCGAAATGTCAGCTGTTGAGGTGAGTGATGGGTGCAAGTGTGGAGAGGTAAGTATGAGAGGTGAGTGTAAAGTGTGAGAAAAAGTTTCCTTACCTTTTGTTTCTTCCTGCAGGCTTCAACCCTTTGGGATCCGGAGGTGCCTCATCTCAACGGCAAAGATGACAGAATGGCTACTGCATTCTCTGATGCAACAGCCATCTGATTTCTGCTAAAGAAAGAGGTTTGGTGAGGCTTCAGTACAAGGACTCACCAAAGAACAGAGATTGTCAGTGTTTGACAGCTTCTCAAAGCTGTCAAACGCTGACATTTCATCTGTCAAAATATTTTGACAGATGAAACGTCATACGCTGACGTCCTCTGTCACCGGCTTTCCCTTAATTGGCCTGGCTTAACAAGGGCAGTCAAGGGAAAATAGCGTGGGTTGGCCGGATGTCGTTGGGGGCGGGACTGAAACCCGACAACCAGTAGTCCCGCTCCCAACGCGTCCCCATTGATAAAATCCAGCCCTAAGTGACTATTTAGGAGAGTGAAAAACATTTAACAGCAATTAGATATAGTCTATTTTCTCGCCATCATCCCAGCTATAGGTAGTGGGGACCACTATAATTGGTCTCAAAAAACTTGGTCAGGAAAGGGAACATCGGCCAGGCTTCCCACTTCTAGACCATGCTGAAAAATTGGCATGAGTGGACATTGGCCGAGGACAGGTTAGGTACAACTATGATGCCCCCACGATTGAATAGCCTGCCAACAGTTACTGTGTTGGTTCACGTGTGAAGAATGGGCACCTGAGAGAGAGATTGGGGGAATGGGCACCTGAGAGAGAGAGATTTGGGAGTGAGCAGCGTCCATTGAACTGTACTCCTAACAAGAAGTTGGGACACCTGCAGGAGAGCAGAAGAAACCAATGAGGGAAAGATAATGGGGGAAAAATTGAATCACGCCCCCTCTGGGGTGCTACTTTTAGCGTCCCGAAAAAATTAGCGCATCCGCGGCCGAAATTCACCGGTAGCGCCCCAATAGGGAGGCGGGTTGCTACTGGAAGCGCCCCGCCTCCCTCTTGGGCGCTGTAAGTGAATATCGCAGCGCTACGTGCTGTGGTACTGCAGGCCTTCCTCCCCTTATAAAGGGGAGGGGCCCAGCGCAGAGGGGCCCAGCGCAGCGCGACCCGGGGCCCAGCTGGGCCACCAGGGATCGGAGTGCCAGCAAAAGAGCCCGGCACTCAAAGTGCCGGGCTCATGGAGCGCAGCCGGCACCCCATGGAGGCGTCGGGGACGGCAGAGGGGGCAGGTGCTGGCAGGCGGCCAGCAACAAAAATGGCCGCCCGGCACCTCGCCTTTAATTTGCGCCGCCCCGGCCGCAGGTCGGCTCCCCTGACCCCGTCGGACATGGCGTCCGGCGGTAAGTCGGTGCGATACCGAAGATTGTGGCCGGGGCGCTGCGCACGGCGATGACGTCATCGCCGGTGGCGCAGCGCCGCGGGGCGCTAACGGTTACTGCCGCCGCTAGCCTCCCGCTGAATTTCGCGGGAAACATTGGCGGCGCCGTGCCCAGGCACTAGTTGCTTTGCGCCCTGTTAGCGCCAAGCAACTGAATTTTTAGGCCAATATATTTACAGAGGTTCCTTTAATTTAATACTTAAGATATTCAGATATCGCATAAAGGATGGTGAGCGGAGTACTATAAAGGCTTGTGTCAGCTGTGGCTCAGTTGGTAGCACACTCGCCTCTGATGTTAGAAGGTTCAAATCCCACTCCAGAGACTTAAACATAAGACATAAGAAATGGGAGCAGGAGTAGGCCACACGGCCCATCGCGCCTGCTTGGCCATTCAATAAGATCATGGCTAAATACCTACATCAACTCCTCTTTCCCGCCCTATCCCCATATCACTTGATTCCTTTAGTGCCCAAAAATCGATCTGTCATGAATATACTCTGACTGAGCAGCCACAGTCCTTTGGGTTAGAGAATTCCAAAGATTCACAACCCTCTGAGTGAGGAAGTTTCTCCTCATCTCAGTTCTAAATGGCCGATCCCTTATCATGAGATTATGCCCCCGAGTTCTAGACTCTCCAGCCAGGGGAAACGGCCTCTCAGCATCTACCCTGTCAAGCCCTCTAAGAATTTTATACATTTCAATGAAATCACCTCTCATTCTCCTACACTCCAGAAAATGTAGGCCCATTCTACTCAGTCTCTCCTCATAAGACAACCCTCTCATCCCAGGAATCAATCTAGTGAACCTTTGTTGCACCTCCTCTAAGGCAAGTATATCCTTCCTTTAGGTAAGGAGATCAAAACTGTGCACAGTACTCTAGGTGTGGTCTCACCAAAGCCCTATTTAATTGCAGCAAGACTTCCTTACTCTTGTGCTCCAAACCCCTTGTAATAAAGGCTAACATACCATTTGCCTTCCTAATTGCTTGCTGTACCTGCATGTTAACTTTTTGCGATTTGTGTACAAGGACACCCAAATTCCTCTGAATACCAATATTTACTAGTCTCTCACCTTCTAAAAAATATTCTGCTTTTCCATTCTTCCTACCAAAGTGAATAATTTCACACTTCCCCACATTATGTTCCATCTGCCATGTTTTGCCCAATCACTTAACCTGTCTATATCCCTTTGCAGCCTCTTTGCGTTCTCCCCACAGCTTACTTTCCCACCTAGCTTTGTATCTTCAGCAAACTTGGATATATTACACTCGTCCCCTCATCTAAGTCATTGATATAGATTGTGAATAGCTGAAGCCCAAGCACTGATCCTTGTAGCACTCCACTAGTTATACCTTGCCATCCCAAAAAAGACCCGTTTATCGCTACTCTCTGTTCTCTGTCCATTAACCAATCCTCAATCCATGCTAATATATTACCCCAACTCTCATGAGCCCTAATCTTGTGTAACAGCCTCCTGTCTGGCACCTTATCGAATGCCTTCTGAAAATCCAAATATACTTGAGCACAAAAATCTAGGCTGACACTCCAGTGCAGTACTGAGGGAGTGCTGTTGGAGGTGTCGTCTTTCGGATGAGATGTTAAACCGTGGATGTAAAAGATCCTGTGGCACTACTTCAAGGAGAGCAAGGGAGTTATCCTCGGTGTCCTGGCCAATATTTATCCCTCAATCAACATCACTAAAGAAATCAGATTATCTGGTCATTATCACATTGCTGTTTGTGGGAGCTTGCAGTGCGCAAGTTGTCTGCCGTGTTTCGTACCATACAACAGTGACTACACTTCAAAAGCACTTCACTGACTGTAAAGCGCTTTGGGACGTCCTGAAGTCGTGAAAGGTGCTATATAAATGCAATTCTTTCCTTTTCTTTCATGGAGTCACAAGTGCCTGTATTTCATGTGTATACAAACTCTGAACCAAAGAGAGGCTTTAGACCTTTGTTATTCTTCTCAAATAATCTTCTCCATCGCCCCACCCCTTGCTCTCTTGTATAGCATCCCTCAGCTAATAGGTGGGCTGCCAATCTGCTTAGACTCTTTCAATTCCGCTGTCACCAGGAGGTGAATGAAAATGGCCTGATTGACACATTCTCCAATTATTTCCCCACCCGCCTCCACCTTCTTCCCCTGTGGAAAGTTGCATAGCATTTGTCCTTCACTTGCCCCCCAAAACACAGCCAAGGTTGGCAACTTGTGGCTAATCACCACCATAACTCTGCAGCAAGTCTCACTAGTCACTGTGTCACAATGGTGTAACCAAACTTAAAAAAAAACCCCAAACAGAATATTTCCGATGGTTCCATAGTAACGCATAGGTGCTGAATTCTTGTTATACAATTTTAGCATATGGGTGTTTAATGGATTTGTAGGAAATTTCTGTGGCCGTTATTTTAACAGATACATTAACTCACTTTTTTAAACTGGGTTAAACCTTTTATGAAAATAGAAACCAGAGGAACTCTGTATGGATGCATTTTGATGCCAATATCACATGGTATGATTTCACCCCATGTAACTTTTGAATGTTCAAATTCAGCTGTTTAAAAATGTAATTTTATTTTAAAACTTAAATATTTTGAGCAGTGTATTGCAGGGGTTCTCAACTGTTGGAGAAGATTTCAAGGGGTCCACGCCACAGGAGAGTGACTAGTTTTAGCACATGGCTTTGGATGGATCCACCTCACTGTTGCCGCCTGCAGGTGGCGCCCTGCAGTGAGGTCAGAGGCCGAGCTGGGCCTTCAGTGGCGGCAGAGCCACGCGCTGCCTGTGAGCGCTCTGCCAACCAAGCGAGAGCGGCAGGTGGAGGAGGAGGATGGGCCGGAGCTTCTGTGGGAAAGCAAAGACTTTGGGCCCGTCACACTCTGCTAAGCCAGCCTGGGGCCTCAGTCTCTGTTTTAAATCGGCTTGGGTGGGCCTGAGGGGAAAAAAGAAACACAAAATTACCCTGTAGGAGCCATGGCAAAGGTGCAGGTGAGCAATGTGGTGATGCTGGACAGCCCGTTGCCGTTTTTCAACCCTTTTCAGTTCGAGATCCGCTTAGAGTGCATCGGAGGGTGAGTGAGGCCTGGGGCCTGGATGCGAGGGTCTCCAGGTGCCATAAAGTGGGTGGATAGTTATCCCTGTTTGTGTTGAGGGGTCGAGGCCTAGTGAATTTTGACGATTGCTAATGGCAACCATAAGAGCATAAGAAATAGGAGCAGGAATAGGCCACTTGGCCCCTCGAGCCTGCTCCTCCATTCAATAAGATCATGGCTGATCTAGGGCTCAAAGCCACTTCCCTGCCCGCTCCCCATAACCCTTCACTCCCTTATCTTGCAAAAATGTGTCTATCTCCACTTTAAATTATTTAATGACCCAGCCTCCACAGCTCTCTGGGGCAGAGAATTCCACAAATTTACGACCCTCTGAGAGAAGAAGTTCCTCCTCATCTCGGTTCTAAAAGGGCGACCCTTTATTCTGAGACTGTGCCCCCGAGTTCTAGATTTCCCCATGAGGGGAAACATCCTCTCTGCATCTACCCTGTCAAGCCCCCTCAGTATCTTATGTTTCGATAAGATCACCTTTCATTCTTCTAAATTCCAATGAATATAGGCCCAGCCTGCTCAACCTTTCCTCATAAGTCAAACCCCTCATCTCCGGAATTAACCTAGTGAATCGTCTCTGAACTGCCTCCAATGCAAGTATATCCTTAAATAAGGAGACCAAAACTGTACGCAGTACTCAAGGTGTGGTCTCACCAATACCTTGTACAGTTGTAGCAGGACTTCCCTGCATTTATACTCCAACCCCCTTTGAAATAAAGGCCAACATTCCATTTGCCTTTTTGATTACTTGCTGTACCTGCATGCTAACTTTTTGTATTTCATGCACAAGGACCCCCAGGTCCCTCTCAACTGTAGCATTTTGTAATTTCTCTCCATTTAAATAATAGTTTGCTTTTTTATTTTTCCTGCCAAAGTGTATAACCTCGCACTTTCCCACATTATACTCCATCTGCCAAATGTTTGCCCACTCACCTAGCCTGTCTATATCCCTTTGCAGATTCTTTGAGTCCTCTGCACAACTTGCTTTCCCACCCATCTTTGTATCATCCGCAAACTTGGCTACATTACACTCGATCCCTTCATCCAAGTCATTAATGTAGATTGTAAATAGTTGGGGCCCCAGCACCGATCCTTGTGGCACCCCACTAGTTACCGTTTGCCAACCAGAAAATGACCCATTTATCCCGACTCTCTGCTTTCTGTTAGTTAGCCAATTCTCTATCCATGCTAATATATTACCCCCAACTCCGTGAGCTCTTATGCAGTAACCTTTTATGTGGCACCTTATCGAATGCCTTCTGGAAATCCAAATACACCACATCCACTGGCTCACCCTTGTCCACCCTGCTTGTTACATCCTCAAAGAACTCCAGCAAATTTGTTAAACATGATTTCCCTTTCCTAAAACCATGCTGACTCTGTTTGACTGCAGTATGTTTTTCTAAATGCCCTGCTACTGCTTCCTTAATGAAGGACTCCAGCATTTTCCCAACGACAGATGTTAGTCTAACTGATCTATAGTTTCCTGCTTTCTGTCTCCCTCCTTTCTTCAATAGGGGTGTTACATTTGCGGTTTTCCAATCCGCTGGGACCTCTCCAGAGTCCAGGGAATTTTGGTATATTGCAACCAATGCATCCACTATCTCTGCAGCCACTTCTTTTAAGACCCTGGGATGCAGGCCATCTGGTCCAGGGGACTTGTTGTCTTTTAGTCCCATTATTTTACCGAGTACTATTTCCTTAATGATAGTGATTGTCTTTAGTTCCCCACTCCCTGTGGCCCCTTGATTATCCATTATTGGGATGTTGTTGGTATCTTCTACAGTGAAGACAGATGCATGTGAGATGAACCCCCATCCCCGCCCCTCACAACCCCTTCTCTCTCCCCGCCCCACAGTGGGGTCCGTTGAACTTTTATAACACGGTGGGGGGATCCTCAGAAACAATGGAAGTTGAGAACCTCTGGTGTATTAGATGCCCAATGTGGTGATTGCTAATAGGTATCAGGTGTCACTTATTGTTCTGGCCAGAACATTAGTTTCCCAAAATGCCTTTTCAGAGATCAGCAAAATGAGATGAAAGTCTGTGCTTACAGGCTGTGGGATGAGTGGATTTTTATTTCTTGCAGTGTCGGTGTTTTTTCATTACTGGATATGTATCTATATGCAGTATAAAATTAAACGGGGCTCTTTCTGATTCTGGGTGCTGATTTGAAGGCAGCGGTACAGCATCCAGGCAAAGCACTGCAACTAACCGTGTTTGTCAAAGTTCCTAACCAATGACTTCTTGTGTTTTAGTGCTCCACGTGGGAGTTCTACCAGTTGGTCCGCACTTTATCCAATTTGGAGGTGGGGTTCCAGGCACTGCTTCCGGCTGCTGAGGCCCAGCTAAGTTCATCCCTTCTGCGTAATATTCTGTTGGAGCTGCCACAGCTGCTGGACCCTGTGCATCACTATTTGAAGATTCTGGGTGAAAATGCAGCCAAGTACGTTCAGCTGGAAAGATTCCATATGTGTGACTTAGTACTTGCAACCTTGTTGCTGAATTAACCCGTTTCTTTTTACGTGAATATTGAGCATGAAGAGAAGCGCAGTTTTTTATAGTACTTTCATTCTTTGGGTTAGAAATTGGACCTCATTGCGGCAGTTTTCCAGGCAAAAACGGAGAAAAATAGGACTAATTTTGCGGGGCTATGTCCCGCGCCCCAGAGACAGTTGAAATACGTTGCACTCTCACCCCATATTGCTCCTTTTGGCTGCACAGCACTCCTGAGGCCCCCTACCAGCTGTAATTGCCCCCTCCTCATTTCTGCCCCCGCCCCCCCCCCCCCCCCCTCCTTCCCCCAGACCGGGACTTACCTGAGGGCCACTTGCAACGAGGCCCAAGTTGGTTTGTGGAAAAGCGGAGAGCTGCTTCTGGAAGTGCCACAGGCACCGGCTGCTCACTGCAATTATTAAAACGAGTCCCAAGGTCCAATTTCGGGGCAGCCTCGAGCCTCCCGGATCTGTGTGTCAGTTATGCACCCAAAAATGAGACATGCAAATTTCCCCCCCTTTTTTTAATGTTTGTATAGTCTAGAAGCTTTGGTAAACATAATGTATTATGTCAATGCTATTTTGGTTAGTCTAATTTCAGTAGGATGTACCTTCCTGAGATTGTGAATAAGGCATGTTGTTGAAGCAGTGTGGGGAAAGCTTTGTCCCGCATCTGGCAGTGCTGTATCTGACTGAAGTGCTTTATCAGAACAGTAGGCCCAAACAATGGAAAGGTGCTAATTTTCCTGACACTGACGGCTACGTACATGGAGCTCAGAAAAACCCACCACTGCCTATATCTTGTCTCGCACTAAGCCCTGCTCACCCATCAGCCTGGTTCTCTGTTCACCTATTTCATTGAATTTAAGATCCTCATCCTTATTTAAAAGTCCCTCCATGGCCTCAGCCCACTTTAGTTTGACAAACTTCTCCAGCCCTGCATTCCTTCCTGTGCCTTCTGTTCCTTTGTGCAATCCCCTCCCTCCTCTCCAAAGAGACTTCAGCCCACTCTGCCCTATTCCTTGCAATTCCTCCCCAAACCTGTCTACCTCTCCACCACCCACTTTTAAAAGTCTTCTCAAAAACCATCTTGTCAACCTTTCAGCCACATCTTGCAACGGTTTGGCACCTTCATCTTTACCTTGCTCTGTGAAGCACCTTAAGATGTTTTTTTCTAGTTTAAAAGATGATATAAAACACACACTGTTTTCCTCTGCCTTCTATTGTTCATTTATGAAGATTGGGTCTAAATTGGGTGCTTTCTCAGCCTATTGAGGTCTAGGGGTTTGAGGATTGACATGATCAGGGCAGCTTTAAGATGACTTTTACGGAGTCACTCAATCAATGACAACACCTCGATTTTTATCTTGTCTTCAGCAACGGTAGTCAGCTCACACCTAGAAGCGTGACTTAGGCACAGTGCTGCAAGGGTTAATATAACAACTTCACTGCCAGTAGTAAAATATAGAAATTATTTCATTTTCTTTTTCGCTTAACATTTTGGTTTTCTTTCGATAAACACATGTCTTGCCAAGGCTGCCATGTTGGATGCAGGGTGGAAATTTGCTACTTGGCTTTCTTTTCTCTTCCTCCCCACCCCCACAATCTCTCGATCTGATTGTTTTTCCAAAATAACCCTGGCTCAGTTTCCTTAACAACATATGGCCAAAAATATTAATCTCACTACTGCATTTGGCCTCTATTAACTTTAAATTGGCAGAGAACCAGCTAGTGCACCACTTTAAAAAAAAAAAAAATGTAATTACAATGGAAATTTAAAATTAGATTACTCATGGTCAGAATAAGTACAATTTTGTTCAATTTTTTTTTCCTAAGTATCTTCTTTGTGACTTGAGAAGTGGTCAGGTTGCTGTAAATACAAAACAATTGACATGCAGATTTTTACACAACAGTGAAATTATTCTGTGTTTGATGCATTTTCAAAGTGTTTTTATTAACGTTTGGGGGAAAAAAATGACTACATTATCATAACTGTGTCTGATTATCTTTGCAGGACAGGTGATAAGACGCAGCTCTTTACAGACCTCACTGACTTCCCTATAATTCAGGAGCGAAAGCAGGAGATTCAGGATGTACTTGCCCAACTGCAGGCGCATCGCAGGGAGATCCGATTGATTCTGAAAAAACCGTCTTTGGATTATATTACAGTTTCGGGGCAAGAGGTAAACGCAGCTCAACTTAATCAGAGTAAAAGATTCTGCTGATTCTTTTAAATGAATCCACCGAGGATGAAGTTGTGTTTGTTTCCCATTGCTATTTCAGTATGCTTTTGTACACTAAATATGAAGAAATGATGAGGCAGGAGTTTTAACCTAATGCCCAATTTTAGACAAGTAACGTAATTTTCTAGAAAAAGGCCCAGCATCACCACCTCATGGTAACTAGGGATGGGCAATAAATGCAGCCTTGCATATCTCCAGAACAAAGAAATTTCAAAACACCTGACTGTCATCAGTGTTGTCTAGATCGGTGCTTGATCTCCTGTACTCTGAGGCACTCGGCAAGCTACATCAATTACACCCAGACAGTCAAGGTCAGCAGGACCTCAAAATGCTATTACAGTAACTTTGTTATTTGTTTTATGTACTGCATACCATGATGGTACAGTAGTAGGTTCTGATAAAGGTCAGGATGTTTTGCCAGTGGGATTCTCTGTCTCCTGGTATTATTTGTTGAGACAGTCCGTGCACAGATGTGCTTACTTTATTGATCTCTGGTCTCCACGTGACGGTTAATGTGGGAGAAGGTTGTGGTAGTTAGAGTACAAGTACTGATGGGAAAAGAGTTTTTGCTGGTATTTGGATATGGGAATTTATTCTGTTACTGTACTTTGCAGAAAATGTTTAAAACAAATATGATTTTCAGAAAACTTGAAAGTTGGAATATTTAGCAATTGTCGCTGACTTCAAAATGACTATGAATTATTTTGTGATAGAAAATCTGTTCTGCTTTTGGTCCTTTAAATAATGTCCTTTTAATTATGTGCGGAGAGCTATTTGGTATCTAAGAAGCAAAAGCAAATAAAGCAACAATCTATTGCATGAACACACAACATATGAATATCATTTCAAAGAATGCACAACTTCCTTAGACAATGTGATAAGTGTTGCAACAATCTACCAAGCAAGTCAACAGAGATAATTTGCGGTCAGCGGCGAAGTGATGGCGCTTGCCGCTGACCTCGAAGAAAGCTGCCCACAAAGATCTAGCGATCCCTGTGGCATCGATTTCAGCTCTCCTGACGTTAATCTAACGTAAAGCTAGGGGATCTCCAGCGTCCAGCAACAATGATGTCATCAAGCTGGCTAAGCAGCCAATCACATTGAAGAATTCTCTCCGACAGCAAACCAGGAAGTAAAAAGCAGGTTTTATCCTTCACTTTTTAATCATTTTACAGAAAGCGAAATAAAGATTGGGACATACAAATCGGATTAAGGTAGAAGCTGAAATATTAAAAAATTAAAAAAAAAAAAAATTATTATAAAAAATCATGGAGCCTGAATTTCCGATCGGAGGCTTCCTGCAGGCGGATGCCTCCGATCGGAAAAAATTATGCACTTACCGGCTGGCTCCGTAGGCCCAGAGACTTCCGATCCTGGGCTTCTCCACTACGAAATGTGCAGAGGCCCAGGTATCCCAGGGGCGCATGGGGAACCAATCAAAGAAGGGAATCCCCCTTCACACTTTTGACCGGTCTGTACGCACAGATCTGTCAATAGTATAAATGTGGATCACTTAAAAAAAAAAGTTAAACATTAAATACATTTTTTTTAAATCACATTTAAAATTTGTTAAAATTACATTAAATAATATTTTCAACAATTAATTTTTTGAAAAAAATAATTGAAGTTTTTTACGGGGCTAAAAATAAACTTATCTTTTTAAAAAGTATTTTAAAATTATAATTGAGTGAAAATGTTTCATTTAAAATTTTTTTTTTTAAACTCTTATGCTGGTGAAAGCAGGCCTTATGCCTGCTTTTACCAGGCGTAAGATTTTTAAAGGCTTTCAGCGGGCGGATGTTGTGCAGAAAGCGGAACTTCTGCCTGCGGAGGCCCTTCGCCCGGGCATGCGTGCGATCTGTCGAGGATTCTTGACCGATCGCAAGTGCCGGGTTTTAGCGCATGCCTAAACCCGGCCCTTGCGTGGCCCCTATGGGTGCGTACACACCTCGTATGTACCCATAGGGGTCGCAAAATCCGGCCCATGGAATTTTTAGCATAATAGAAAAATTTGACATTCGACAAATATAAAATTAGTTTTTCAGGGCTAGAATGGTTGTTCAGCAGTAATTATGACTCAGTATACCATTAAAAACCCAGTTACACCTCATTGAACAAGGCTTAACTTTTTGGGGGGTTTTTAAGAGCGATATTCCAGAGTAAAGGCTTACGTTCTTGTCAGTTCAGTGATTTCAATTAATTGCCGACTGTGGGGATTTCAACGTTGTGCCTGTGGAGGAGCAGGGAATGACTGACATCAACTACTGTATTTCTGCGTTTAACTGTGCACGTGCGCACTCCAGAAGTTGCTGTCAGATTCACAGTTGTAATGACGGCGAACGCTGGCAGTTTTGCTGTCATTACAACCGCAAATTCCGGGCCATTGGGTTTATTTAAAATGCAGTTGCAAGCCATGATGAGAGAGTTGATGTACTGGAAAGATGAGCTTTCAGTGGTGTAAGCACAAAATATAATAGTCACTTGCAGAAATGCTTCAGATACAGCATTGGTTGGTACAGTGTGACTGGAGCATAAGGGTTTTATAAACTAAATCCAACTATCGTTTTAAATAAAACAACTTTATATTTTTTGTTTATAGATAATAGAGTGACTGTTTACTGAAAATCTGCCTGACTTGGGTATCTGATTAGAATGCGTTGGGAGTTAAGTTGGTTGCGGATGGTTCCTAGTTGTGTCCTGCTGGATCCACCTTGACCTCAAATAGACCTGATTTACCTTCCCTCCTCTCTGCCCCCCACACCCTCCCCCGCCTCCCCCACCCACCCCAATTGCAAATAAAAGTACTCATTGGGTTATTCGACTCAAAGACTCTCAAAATGTCATGATACTGTAGTAGTGAAGTTGAATTCTTCAGCTTCATGTACTCAGAAACATAGAAGATAGGAGCAGGCGTAGGCCATTCGACCCCTCAAGCCTGCTCCGCCATTCAATGCGATCATGGCTGATCATCCAAATTCAGTACTCTGTCCCTGCTTTCTCTCCATATCCCTTGATCCCCTTAGCCTTAAGAAATATATCTAACTCCTTCTTGAATATATTTAATGAATTGGACTCAACTGCCTTCTGTGGTAGAGAATTCCACAGGTTCACCACTCTCTGGGTGAAGAAATTCCTCCTCATCTCAGTCCTAAATGGCTTACCCCTTATCGTTAGATTGTGACCCCTGGTTCTGAACTCCCCCGCCATTGGGAACAGCTTTCCTGCATCTAGTCTGTCTAGTCCTGTTAGAATTTTAGAAGTTTCAATGAGATCCCCTCTCATTTTTCTAAACTCTAGCGAATATAAGCCTAATCGACCCAATCTCTCTTCATACGTCATTCCTGCCATCCCAGGTATCAGTCTGGTGAATCTTCGCTGCACTCCCTCCATGGCAAGAACATCCTTCCTCAGATAAGGCGACCAAAACTGCACACAATACTCAAGGTGTGGTCTCACCAAGGCCCTGTACAACTGCAGCAAGACATCCTTGCTCCTGTACTCGAATCCTCTCGCTATGAAGGCCAACATACCATTTGCCGCCTTAACCGCCTGCTGCACCTGCATGCTTACTTTCAGCGACTGGTGCACAAGGACACCCAGGTCTCGTTGCACTTCCCCTTTTCCCAATCTATTGCCGTTCAGATAATAATCTGTCTTCCTGTTTTTGCCACCAAAGTGGATAACCTCGCATTTATCCACATTATACTGCATCTGCCATGCATCTGCCCAATCACCCAACCTGTCCAAATCATACTGGAGTTTCTCTGCATCCTCCTCACAGCACACACGCCCACCCAGCTTTGTGTCGTCTGCAAACTTGGAGATATTGCATCTAGTGCCCTCGTCTAGATCATTAATATATATTGTGAATAACTGGGGTCCTAGCACCGATCCCTGCGGTACCCCACTAGTCACTGCCTGCCACTTGGAAAAAGACCCGTTTATTCCAACTCTTTGCTTCCTGTCTGCCAACCAGTTTTCTATCCAAGCCAGTACCTTACCCCCAATCCCATGTGCTTTAACTTTGCACGCTAATCTCTTATGCGGGACCTTATCGAAAGCCTTCTGAAAGTCCAAATACACCACATCCACTGGTTCTCCCTTATCTATTCTGTTAAGAATAAATAGAAAATACTTGAGGGTGTGGTATTTTCAGACCACTGATTCACTGCTCCATGAAATCCTATGTTTGAATTCTTGTTGCAGTTGTCAAAGATTACATAGTTTATGAGTGAGACAGAATGGTCTCCGATCAGTTGGATATCTGCTAATTTATCCCACAAAGCGACAAGCTGGCTGAGTTTTATGTGTTGGATGGAAAGCTGTGGAAATTACAAAGTGAAATCCAGCATGGATTGGTAAAGAACATTTGCACTGAAAATGTATGGTAGCATTCTGCAGTACATTCTTTAAAGTATGCAATGCAATCTTCTTTCACAGCATCTAATAATAAAAGTTCATATTGTTTGTCATTATGAACATTCTCCTGAGATTTGAGAGAAGCTTGCTGCTCACCGGCTTAAGCCAGATGAAACCAAATGTTTACATGCTAATTGGTTGCACTGACTGCCAGACTGCAAGGCCAGAAAGTATATTTTGCTACTGAACTTAACTGATGTTTGAATGAAAATTTAAAAACCAATAGCAGTATGGATTAATAATGGGCCGTATTTTGCGACCCCTACGGGGTGTGTACGAGGTGTGTACCCGCCTGTAGGGGCCGCGCAAGTTCCGGGTTTAGGCATGCGAAGCGCATGCGCTGAAACCCAGCACTTGCGATCTGAAAAAGAATTCTCTTGACAGATCCTCCGCATCCCCAGGAGAAGGGCCTCTGTGGGTGGAGAGTTGCGCTATTTGCACAACTTCCGCCCACTGAATGCCTGTCAAATTCTTACACGTGGTAAAAGCAGGCATAAGGGCTGGTTTTACCAGCATAAGAGTTTCAAAAAAATAGAAAAGTAAAATTTTATCACTCATTTATAAATTTAAAAATACCCTTCAATAAGGTAAGTTTATTTTTTAGCCCCGTAAAAGCATAATTTTTTTCCCCAAAAATTAAATTTTTGTTTAAAATATTTAATTAAATGGCATTTAATTAATTTTAAATATGTAATTAAAAAAAAATTATTTCATGTGTTGGTGTATTTTTTAAGTGATCCCCATTCATACTTATGACAGTTCCGTACGTACGGAACTCCCATAAGTATGAATGGGGATTCCCTTCTTTTATTGGTTTGGCCAACCCATGTGATCCCAGGGGCGCCTACGAACAGCCTGGGATACGGGGACCTCTGCCCGCTCGGACCCAGAGAGGCCCAGGATCGCAAGGTTCCGTATCTCCCGGACCACCAGGTACATTCGTAGAATTTTTGCAGGTCGGAGGCATCCGCCCGCAGGAAGCCTCCGATCGCAAATGTTGGCCCAATATTCATACTGTGTGGATGTTTCTATTACAGAATACATGGCAAAGAGACATTTTAGGTGCTTTTTCTGTTAAGAATAAATCACCAATTTTCTCCCCTCTCCTTAAGGCATTGATCCCTTGTTGGAGTACAGTTTCATGGATGTTGGACATCCTCTGGTATATTTGCCCAAGTGGGCCTTGGCAGTGAGTATCAGCAGGCTATTTGACTGTGCCCTCCTGATGTCTGTATATTACATACACGTTCCAGTAAGGCAGTTTGGATGATGATCTAGAGTGGCAACCCTGAACATTTTTTTTTCTTTTCCCTCCTTCCTAGTCCTTGGACATTGAAGCCAATTATAGCACTATACTTCAGCAATCATGGATTAGGAATTTAAACTGGGACCTTCTGGTTTGTGTAGCTTAGTGGTGCTTTACCCATCACTTTTTTTTATTTCATGCTTTATTTCCCTCACACAATCGTCTCATTCTCCCCACCTCTGTCATCACTCCCCATCTCAAAGAAACCTATGCATCATCTTCAATTTTAAAACCGGGTGTGCAACGTCAATGTTGTATCAAATCAGTTTTAAATGGTGCCCTGGAAGTCAAAGGAAATCCGGGAACTTCTTGGACTTCCTGGGCATTTGTTAAAGCTAGCTGCAGTTAGTTTAAATGACTAGATAAATTCAGATGCTGTTGTTGATGGTCTCTACACATTTAAATTTTAAATGCTAGGACAGGACATTGTGCGTGTGTGTACCCACATGTGCAGATCTCTCTTCTGAAAGGAGAATTGAAGATCCAACTAGACAGTGTAAATCGGGCTCTGATCTGAGAACAGTAACACATTGTAAATGCAGCACTAACTGTGGTACCGCTATCAACAGAATCCACCTCAATCTGGCTAAATTATGGTGTGAGTTGGGTAGAGAACGGCAGTTTCCATTGCACTCAGTATATTTGAATTACTTGTATAATTTATAATAATCCTGTTTTATCTTCCAGTTTCTGATAGAAGTGAAAAATTCTCTGCTATCCATCATTCCAACTGAATGGACACAAATTTCCAGGTATGTGTTATATCAGTTGCATACTTTCTAATTTAATGTTGTTTAGAAATTGAACATTTTGGCTATCAGTCGTTGTCCACTAATAGATTATTTTAAAACCTAGAAGGTTGATCAGAACTATTGACTTGGAATAGTTCTATACAAGAACTTGGATTTATGTAGTACATTATCAGATCCTCATGACATCCCAAAGCACTTTACAACCAATGGATTACTTTTTGAAATGTAGTAACTGTTGTTATGTAGGCAAATGCAACGGTCACTTTATGTATAGCAAGGTGCCACAAACAGCAAATAAATAAGTGACCAGCTATTCTGATTTTGATGTTGTTTGAGGAATGAATGTTGGCCAGGGAACCAGGAGAACTCCCTGCTCCTCTTCGAATAGTACCATCGGATCTTTTACACCATCTGAGCTGGCAAACTTGGTTTAACATCTAATCTGAACGACAGCATCTCCGACAGTGCAGCACTCCCTCAGCATTGCACTAGTGTCTGCCAATATTATGGGCTCAAGTCAGTAGTGACTCAAAGCAGCTGAGCCAAGCTGACACTATACAAAGTAGGCATGATTTAGGATGTAGCCTTTTGGAAGAGCTCGTAAGAGGAGGGAGTAGCAGTTAACTTTTAAGAAAAGTAGGATAGCCTTTCACCCTTGTCCCTTTGGTTCAACATTGCCATAGTAATTATGTTCCATGGTAATGAAAGGCTTAAAGCAGCATTTAGGGTGCTTGAAAAATATCCTCAAACCAGGTCGCAGACTAGGTTAGTCAATTGAAACACCACTTTTCTAAGGCCTGTAAATGTAAATCCAATCCATTTCTGTTTC
Organism: Squalus acanthias; assembly: GCA_030390025.1. NCBI lineage: Eukaryota > Metazoa > Chordata > Chondrichthyes > Squaliformes > Squalidae > Squalus > Squalus acanthias. The sequence continues at coordinate 149,829,723 of CM059425.1, forward strand.
CATTCCATGACTTGGAGTTTCCTTCTTGGGCGCAACCTGGAGGTTAGACCTGCAAATACACCCAATGTTGGGCCCATTTTGCCGATGTTAAGTTACGCCCAAGTATCCTCCCAATCTCATTAGAATGCGCCCGAACTTCAAAATGGGCATCAATCAGCGTAAGCAATCAGAGCCTAAGGAAAGCGCCGAACCCACACTATGTATTTCTTCTTTTAAGTATGAAAATTTAAGTTTTCAACTCATTTAATCATTTATGCCCATCAGGCACACCATGTTTAGAAACCCGCAATCGGGGAAGCTTTTCACTTTTTAATGTGACTTATACTTGCGTCATAAAAATCCATTTGAGGAAACAGAAAATTCAGAGTAGGTCTCTGAGTGTAATTTTTTTTTTTTAATGCTCAAATTTGTAATTAAACACCAGAAGAATGACTTTCTTTCCTGCTGTGCTTGAAAATCTGCTTGCAATGTTGAGACACCACCTTGAACAAGTGCAATTGGAGGATACTTGCACTTGTGTTGGGGACGTGGTCAGTTTTGTGGGCGGAGATTCGTTTGGACGAAGGGTGTGATGGACGTATGTAAAAGATCAAGGAGATTTGGGCATATTGTAGTCACGCATGTAACTCACGCCCAAATTTCTGTGATCGTTTAAGCTACGTAATTGGTTTGTGCCCAGGTTACACAGGGCGCAAGTGCAGAGGCAACTCCAGGACCATATATTTTGCCCATTTAACCATTTTGCTCATCGATTTTTACATGTTCCACTAATGAACTGGTGCAATGAAAGCATGGCAAAAGCAACAGTAAAGGGAAATGTTACAATGGATGGGGCAAGTGTAATTTTAACCTAATAGTATTTTACCTGCCCCACCCCCAAAGAATAAATATGAGAAAGGATCACGAAGAATCCTGAGAGCGTGTCTTCTCTGTTTATTTGTTAAGGCATCTTATGGAGATGGACCTGGCAAATATATAATTTGAAATAGTCCCAATTACAATAGCAAGTTGGAGAATATCTTGTCCAGGATAGAGTTCTCAGCAGTTTCTTTTTAAATGTATTTATGGGGAATATTTCAGTTTAAAAGTACTGCTATTTCCCCCTTACCCAAAATAATTCATTTGGGTTCCTGCAGTAATGTTATAATGCAGATGATGCAAAAATTGTCTGTGTGGTTGATAATGAAGAAGAAAGCTGTAGACTGCAGGAAGATATCGATGGACTGGTCAGGTGGGCAGAACAGTGGCAAATGAAATTCAATCTGGAGAAGTGTGAGGTAATGCATTTGGGGAGGGCAAACAAGGCAAGGGAATACACAATAAATGGTAGGACACTGAGAAGTACAGAGGGACTTTGGAGTGCATGTCCACAGATCCCTGAAGGTAGCAGGACAGGTAGATAAGGTGGTTAAGAAGGCATACGGGATACTTGCCTTTATTAGCCGAGGCATAGAATATAAGAGGTTAGGCTTGAACTGTATAAAACACTAGTTAGGCCTCAGCTAGAGTACTGCGTGCAGTTCCGGTCACCACATTACAGGCAGGATGTGATTGCACTAGAGAGGGTGCAGAGGAGATTTACGAGGATGTTGCTTGGGCTGAGGAATTTTAGCTATGAGGAAAGATTGGATAGGCTGGGGTTGTTGTCTTTGGAACAGAGGAGGCTGAGGGGAGACCTAATTGAGGTGTATAAAATTATGAGGGGCCTAGATAGAATGGATAGGAAGGACCTATTTCCCTTAGCAGAAAGGTCAATAACCAGGGGGCATAGATTTAAAGTAATTGGTAGAAGGTTTAGAGGGGATTTGAGGAGAACTTTTTTCACCCAGAGGGTGGTGGGGGTCTGGAATTCACTGCCTGAAAGGGTGGTAGAGGCAGAAACCCTCATCACATTTAAAAAGTACTTGGATATGCACTTGATGTGCCGTAACCTACAAGGCTACGGACCAAGTGCTGGAAAGTGGGATTAGGGTGGATAGCTCTTTGTCGGCTAGCACGGACAAGGTGGGCCGAATGGCCTCCTGTGCTGTAAATTTCTATGATATGTCAGGTGGAGTTCAATGTGGGGAAGTGTGAGGTCATCCAATTTGGATCTGAGAAAGACAACTTTTCTTATTGGTGAGACTAGGAGCTGTGGAGATGCAAAGGGTTTGTAGGTGTGCGTGCACACAAATCACTAAAAGTTATTGCACAGGTACAGAAAGTAATCAAAAAGGCTAATGGGATGTTGGCCTTTAAGTCAAGGGGCTTGGAATACAAAAGTGAGGAGGTTTTGCTTCAGTTGTACGGAGCCTTGATCAGACCCCATCTGGAGTACTGTGTTCAGTTTTGGGCACTGAACCTCAAGGAAAAAGAAAGACTTACATTTATATAGCACCTTTCACAACCTCTAGATTTCCCAAAGCACTTTACAGCCAATGAAGTAGATTTGAAGTAGAGTCACTGTTGTAATGTGGGAAACGCGGCAGCCAGTTTGCACACAGCAAGCTCCGACAAACAGCAATCTGATAATGACCAGATAATCTATTCCTCTTTTTCTGATATTGGTCGAGGGATAAATATTGGCCAGGACACCGGGGATAACTCCCTTGCTCTTCTTCGAAATAGTGTCCTGGGATCTTTTATGTCCACCTGAGAGAGCAGATGGGGCCTCGGTTTGACGGCCTCTCAGACAGTGTCAGCCTAGATTTTTGTGCTCAAGTCTCTGGAGTAGGACTTGAACCCACAACCTTCTGATTCGGGCGAGAGTGCTACCAACTGGGCCATGGCTGACACCCTTTGAGGGGGCACAGTGCAGATTCACCAGAATGATACCAGGGATTAAAGTGTTAAATTATGAAGACTGGTTGCATAAAGTTGGTTTGTATTTCTTTGAATTTAGAATGTTGAGGGGTGATCTGATTGAGGTCTTTAAGATTATAAAGGGATTCAAGAGGGTAGATACAGAGAAATTATGTCCTCTGGTGGAGGAAACCAGAACAAGGGGTCATAATCTTAAAATTTGAGCTAAGGCATTTGGGCGTGAAATCAGGAAGCAGTTTATCAGACAAAGGGTAGTGAAATTAAATCAAGGATTCTTCCCCCCCCCTCCCCCCCCACCCCCCGCCAGCCAAAGGGTCATGCCGGGTCAATTGAAATTTTCAAGACTGAGAGAGATAGATTTTTGTAAGGAAATGGAGAAAAGGCAGTTAAATGGAGTTGAGGTAGAAATTATCCACAATCTAATTTTGAGTCACAGTTCAGCAATTTTTTGCCTCTTGTTGATTACTGATAGGTTTGCATCACACTATCTGTCTGTTAATGTGCCACTGCTGATTGCATCATTCAGCAAATTATCTAGTTCTTGGGCCAGTTTTTTGTAAAACAGTTGGGTGGCTTGAGCTTTGACACTTTTCATGGTCTGAACCTCCTCTTGGGAAATGGAAGATCCAAAGTGTCTGTTTAGTAGTTGCTTGGTTGGGTTAGTGCAAGCTGGCCAAGTACTTTAGGTCAACACCATGGATTCAGGCCAGAATAAATTTTGTGTAAAACTTTTTGAATTCTAGGTTTTGTTGCCCTGGAGACATGGTCATACCCTCACTTGGAATGGGTTGTTCTTGATGGTGCTTTAGAGCATCAGCTTGGAATTTCCTAGTTTGTCACCTTGCTTGTAGTATCATGTCCATGTGATGAGCATCAGGTGCTCTGTTTGGCTACAGAAGTATTTATTCTCTCCTGCCCTGTTTTTTTGGATATGATCAGCTTTGTGTTGCTGTTCGAGGGTATTTACCTTCCCATTCAGGATATTCTGGGTAACTAGGGCTGCTTTCTTTTCGGTAGTAGTATGTGTTATGTTTTTTGGAATACTGCGGTGACACTTTCCAGAGCATGATTGGGAAGATTTTCAAGGACTTACTGTTGGTTAAGTTGTGAAGCCTTCAGTGAGGGACACAAAATGGCATATTTTAAGGCAGGGGTGTCAAACTTAGTTAATATGGTAGGCCTAATCCAACATCCTGGAACTAGGCATGGGCCACATTCAGCCAAAGTTATTTGGACACACTGCGGTAGAAATTGGTATGCGTTTTACCTGTTTTTTGGGCTTAAAATGGGTTTAATGTATACCAATTTCTGGGCACGGGGTTCTGTACCTAATCTGCGCCGGTGGCATGGTTGCCACCATATTATAGGTCCTTGCTGTTTTGTTTTTAGGCCTCCCTGGTGGCCGCCTGAAATCAGCACTGGGTCATTTTATATATACAAAGAAGGTTCCTGTGCCTGCAAAATGTGTGGAAAAACTAGATGGCGCATGCGCCGAGCAAGCTCTGACTAGTTTTTCCAGTTCTACTGTAGCCTAAACAACGGTCCTTAAAGGGATCGCTGGAGGCCACTGAAGAAACGGTGGGGGACAGAGTGCCTCTCCCGGCTCCACAGCACTACTGCGGACCGCTGCCAGCCCGCACTCGGCCCTCCTGCATTTTCCTCCACCCACCTCCCAAGACTTACCGTCGGGTGAGCTGCCTCCAGAGGTGAGACAGGTGTCGCAGCTCGTTGCTATTGTTGAAATGAGGCCCAATTTTGGGTGAGCCTCTGGCTCCGGCTTCCGGCGCAGGCTAGAATTTATTTCTGGAGGATTTAACGCGCTGTTCTCTTCAAAAATTCTCCCTCCGAAAATGGATTTGATGAGACAGCTCTTTCACAGCCAATCACCGTCTTAACAGCAGCATCACTTGCATAGTGAGCATTAACAGCGGTGCTAATTTAGAAAATGTATCTTTACATATCTTTCCTGTGCACTTGCCATATTCCTCACCATGGTGTGCCTCGCAGAAAGTTACAGCACGGAAGGAGGCCATTTCGGCCCATCGTGTCTGCACCGGCCAACAAAGAGCTATCCAGCCTAATTCCACTTCCCAGCTCTTGGTCCGTAGCCCTGCAGGTTAGAGCATCCCAAGTGCACATCCAAGTACTTTTTAAATGTGCTTAGGGTTCCTGCCTCTACCACCCTTTCAGGCAGTGAGTTCCAGACCCCCCACAACCCTCTGGGTGAAGAAATTTCCCCTCAAATCCCCTCTAAACCTTCCACCAATTACTTTAAATCTGTGCCCCCTGGTTTTTGACCTCTCTGCTAAGGGAAATAGGTCCTTTTCTATCCACTTTATCTATGCCCCTCATAATTTTATACACCTCAATAAGGTCTCCCCTCAGTCTCCTCTGTTCCAAGGAAAACAGACCTAGCCTATCCAGTCTTTCCTCATAGCTAAGATTCTCTACTCCCGGCAACATCCTTGTAAATCTCCTCTGTACCCTCTCTAGTGCAATCACATCTTTCCTGTAATGTGGTGACCAGAACTGCACGCATTACTCTAGCTGAGGCCTAACTAGTGTTTTATACAGTTGAAGCATAACCCCCATAGCCTCATAGTTGTATTCTTTCACCACAGCTACCTGTTGCTTACAAATCAAGCTCGTGGGATTTCTATTCATGTCCACAAAGAAATACAAAATTAATTCCATACTTCATGTGAATGTTCTGGTAATTTACTTAATTGGCGCCGAATGTGTTCTGGGATACAAACTGCACAGTTTAAGAGGGGGAATACAAAGGTTACAGCAAAGCCTATTGTCAGAACTTAAAGAACAATTATTTTTTCTTTTGAGGAAAAACTAGATTTTCTTTTGTAACAAAAGCACTGAAACTGGTTATAATTGTTCTTCTCTATGAATTAGTACCATAGGTTTGGCTGAAAAATAACTACTTTTTTTTTCTCTTTCGCTCTCTCTCTCTCTTCCTGGATTCTGTGTCAAAGAGTGGGCTTATTGGGCTACTAGGTCCAAGTTAATTTACCTCACTCTTCTCTGGATGATCTTGCTTCACAAACTCACCTTCTTACTCCTCCAAATCAACAAAAAAGGAAGTGCCTAGGAGTGTAGTGTGCTGCTATCCTGATACATTGTACGATAATTTGCTACTTTACTGTACTGTGGGATTCAGAGCTTTATCACCTGCTCCAAAAACAATTTACACCTGGACCTCAAGACAAAAACCCAGAACCAAGGCTAATCAGGATTAACGTACACGAGATAAAAACCAAATCCATTTACCACATTGCATTTTTGAAAAAGATACTGGCCCGGAATTTGCTAGCAGCTGACCTCAAAGAAAGCTGCCCACAAAGATCTCGCGATCTCTGTGGCGCAAACTTTAGCTTTCTTGACCTTAATTTGATTGTAGCACTGTCAAAAGGGGACCCCCAGCGTACATTAGCAGTGATGTCATCAAGCTGTTTAAGCAGCCAATCACATTGAAGAATTCTCACAGACAGCAAACCAGGAAATAAAATAGCACTGATTATCATTTCACTTTTAAATTTTTTTTACAGAGAGCGAAATAAAGATTGGGTTAAGGTAGAAACTGAAATATCATAAACAAACTTGAATTTATTTTATTATTTTAAAAATCTAGTAATTTTTATCACAATGGAGAAATTTGACATTCCACAAATATAACTGGTTTTTCAGGGCCAGAACAGTTGTTCAGCAGTCGATACGCTGTTTAAAACCCCAGTTATATCTATTTCAACAAGGCTTAACTTTTTATGGGGTATTTAACAGCGATATTAGAGTGGAAAAGGGGAAATTTTCGTCAGTTGAAGTGATTTCACTGATTGTCGGCTATGGGGAGTTCCACAGCGCAGCTTGTGGCGGAGCAGGGAATGACTGACGGCAACTTCAGGATTACTGCGTTTATCTGCGCATGTGCTAAATCCTGAAGTTACGGTCAGTTTCAGAGGGGTAATGACGGGCAACGCTGAAAGTTTCGCCGTCATTGCCACCGCAAAATGGAGGCCATTCAATCCATTTTGCTATTGTTCCAAGCATTTAAAAACAAAAGTTTACATGGAGGAGTGAGATGTTCTTCAAAAAATGATTACAAATCTGTTGTGTGCCAAGGTGTCAGCTGTGGCTCAGTTGGTAGCACTCTATCGCCTCTGAGTCAGCAGATCATGGGTTCAAGTCCCACTCCAGAGACTTGAGCACAAAATCCAGGCTGACACTTCACTGCAGTACTGAGGAAGTACTGCACTGTCGGAGGAGTCGTCTTTTGGGTGAGACATAAAACCGAGGCTCCATCTGGCCTCTCGGGTGGACCTAAAAATTTTGAAGGAGTGAAATTTAAGTAGTACAGTTTGACCCGGCTGTTAGAAGCAGTGCCCGGGGGATTTGTGCACACCACGGGCCGGATGAAACTGTTCCGTGGGCTGAAACCGGCCCTGGGCCATGTGTTTGCTATGTTGTAAGGGATCTGCACTGCTCCAACATGCATGGGACCTCCTCTGATCTCCTCATCTCAGTCCTCAACATCATAGCCTGCACAGACGACTAATGCAAAAGAAAATACACTAAGGCAGAGGACATGCCAATTTTTGCACGGCGTCCTGACTGCCCCCCGCCAACTCCCCTTATTCGCTTTCAACTGGTGCCCAACACGATTCAAGTACTTTGGGGGTTACATAATTCCTGAACACTCTGTGCTTTATAAAGAAGATTTTGCCAACATCATCTGAGAGGACACTGACAATTTCCTAGCTGGGCGCGGTCAGGATTCTTAAAATGAACGTCCTATCCAGCCTTCGAGACCTCTTTCAAGTGCTCCAAGTCAGGAATCCCCAAAGCAGAGTTTATGACATTCGTTGAAGTCTTGGAAGTTAGTTCTTAATAATTTGAGATATACTTGTCGTGTTTTACATTCTGACAGTAGATCTGGAGATAATTGCCTAATCCTATTTACATGTAATGACACGATAATTGTACCAGCTATAAGCCTGATATCAATACTGTGCACACTGCAAATTGAGGAGAAACGTATGAGTTTAAAAAAAAAAATTAGTTTATGGGATGTGGGCGTCGTTGGCAAGGCCAGCATTTATTGCCCATCCCTAATTGCACTTGAGAAGGTGGTGGTGAGCTGCCTTCTTGAACCGCTGCAGTCCGTGTGGTGAAGGTACTCCCACAATGCTGTTAGGGAGGGAATTCCAGGATTTTGACCCAGCGACTGATGAAGGATCGGCGATATACTTCTAAGTCAGGATGGTGTGTGACTTGGAGAGGAACTTGGAGGTGATGGTGTTTCCATGCACCTGCTGCCCTTGTCCTTCTAGGTGGAAGAGGTTGTGGGTTTGGGAGGTGCTGCCGAAGAAGCCTTGGCGAGTTGCTGCAGTGCATCTTGTAGATGGTACACACTGCAGCCACGGTACGCCAGTGGTGGAGGGAGTGAATGTTTAGGGTGGTAGATGGGGTGCCAATCAAGCGGGCTGCTTTGTCCTGGATGGTGTCGAGCTTCTTGAGTGTTGTTGGAGCTGCACTCATCCAGGCAAGTGGAGAGTATTCCATCACACTCCTTACTTGTGCCTTGTAGATGGTGGAAAGGCTTTGGGGAGTCGGGAGGTGAGACACTCGCCGCAGATGAGCCTAGCCTCTGACCTGCTCTTGTTGCCACAGTATTTATGTGGCTGGTCCAGTTAAGTTTCTAGTCAATGGTGGCCCCCAGGATGTTGACAGTGGGAGATTTGGCGATGGTATTGCCATTGAATGTCAAGGGGCGGTGGTTAGACTCTCGCTTGTTGGAGATAGTCATTGCCTGGCACTTCTGTGGCGCGAATGTTACCTGCCACTTATCAGCCCAAGCCTGAACGTCGTCCAGGTCTTGTTGTGTGCAGGCATGGACTGCTTCATTATCTGAGGAGTTTACAACCTCTTATTTTTTTCTCCCAGCATATAGTGCATCTAGTACATGTATAAATTAACAGTTAGAGTTTATAGTGAGTGGAGGTGAATGTTCAGTAATATCATTTGATAGATATATGACATTAGGTGGAACAGTCTCTTCTCCAGAAGGTTTTAGGCTTGATATGTTCCACAAATCTATCAGTAATGAATTTCCTCATTCCCCCTCTCTCGTATGAATTACTGGTGACTTGAGGGGTTATGATCCCAATTTCTGAAAATTGAATGTCCGCACACTCTACTGAATGAATTTAGATAGAGGTGAATGTTCAGAAGGTCTAGACTTGACTGGTGTTTCTTATCTAGTTAACTGGAAGAGTATTAATCTTTCTAATTCATTTTCATGTATGCGCTGCTAATTTTGTCAACATTTTACTAGTAAATTACTGATCTTTCTGTTTGCACCCGCCTTCTGATAATCAAATTTTTTACCCATCACTGAATACTCAGACATATGGTAAAAACTGTCCTATTGCCCAGTGAAGTATACATAGAGCCACGTATTGCAATCAATACAAGGGACTTGCCAAAAGAAGCCAGTTAGAAACATAGAAGATAGGAGCAGGAATAGGCCATTCGGCCCCTCGAGCTTGCTCCGCCATTCAATGCGATCATGGCTGATCATCCAAATTCAGTACCCTGTCCCTGCTTTCTCCCCAGCTGCTTTTACCAGCTGTAGAGCAAAAATATATTCATGGGATTTGCAAAATAGCCACAGTTATGGGAGAAACGCAACATGGACAGGCATGTTTTATCAGGGCATAGAAATTTACAGTAAAGACCATCAAAACGATGGTTGGCAGCTTTCAAAGTAGAAAAGTCTCCCAGTCTGGTTGGAATGCATCCCAGGTTGCTGAGGGAAGTAAGGGTGCAAATAGCAGAGGCTTTGGACACAATCTTTCAATCCTCCTTGGATATAGGTGTGGTGCCAGAGGACTGGAGGGTTGCAAATATTACACCCCTGTGCAAAAAAGGGGAAGGAGATAAACTAGGTAACTACAGGCCAGATAGCCTAACGTCGGTGAAATTAATTGTCACTTGAACATAAGAACACAAGAAATAGGAGCAGGAGTAGGCCATTTGGCCCTTCGAGCTTGCTCCACCATTCAGTGAGATCATGGATGTTCTTCGACCTCAACTCCACCTTCCCACCCTATCCCCATATCCCTTGATTCCCTTAATTTCCAAAAATCGATTGATCTCTGTCTTGAATGTGCACAACGACTGAGCCTCCACAGCCCTCTGGGTTAGAGAATTCCAAAGATTCACAACCCTTTGAGGTAAGAAATTTCTCCTCATCTCGGTCCTAAATGGCCAACCCCTTATTCTGAGACTGTGACCCCAAGTTCTGGACTCGCGAGTCAGGGGAAACATCTTCCCAGCATCTACCCTGTCAAGCCCCTTAAGAATTTTATGTTTCAATGCGATCGCCTCTGGTTCTTCTAAACTCTAGGGAATATAGGCCTAGTCTACTCAATCTCTCCTCATAGGACAATCCCCCCCCCATCCCAGGAACCAGTCTGGTGAACCTTCATCGCACCCCCTCTAAGGCAAGTATATCCTTCCTTAGGTAAGGAGACCAAAGCTGTACACAGTAAACTAGGTGTGGTCTCACCATGGCCTTATACAACTCTTATACTCAAATCCCTTGGAAGAACATGGGTTAATAAATGAATGCCAACATGAATTTGTTAAAGGCAAATCGTGTCTGACTAACCATTTTGTTATTCCATCGAAGAACTCAGAGGGTTGATGAGGGTAGTGCATTTGATGTGTATATGGACTTTCAAGGTGTTTGATAAAGTGCCACATAGAAACATAATAGACTTGTTAGCACAATTGAAACGCATGGGATTAAAGGGGCAGTGGCATCGTGGGTACAAAATTGGCTGTGAGACAGAAAGTAGAGAGTAGTAGTGATGGTTGCTTTTTTGGATTGGCGAGAAGTATACAATTGTGTTCCCCAGGGGTCCGTATTCGGACCATTGCTCTTTTAGATGTATATTAATGATCTGGACTTGGGTCTGGGGGCATAATTTCAAAGTTTGCAGATGACAAAAAGCTTGGAAATGTAGTAAACAGTGGGGAGGATGGTAGCAGACTTCAGGAGGATATAGACAGACTGGAGAAATGGGCAGACACATGGCAGATACAATTTAATGTGGTTAAGTGTAAAGTGATGCACTTTGGGTGGAACAACATGGAGAGGCAGTATAATCTAAATGGTATTATTTTGTGGGTGTTGCAAGAGCAGAAAATGCGTATTCACAAATCTTTGGAGGTGGCAGGGCAAGTTGAAAAGGCGGTTAAGGAAGCACATGGGATACTTGACTTTGTAAATAGGGCCATTAAATACAAAAACAAGGAAGTCATGCTAAACCTTACAAGTCACTGGTTATGCCTCAGCTGGAGTATTGTGTACAATTCTGGAAAACACACATTAGGAAGGATGTCAAGGCCTTGGAGAGGGTACAGAGGAGGTTTACCAGGGTAATACCAGGGATGAGGGACTTCAGTTATATGGAGAGATTGGAGAAGTTGGGATTGTTCTTCTCAAAGCAGAAACAGTTAAGGGGAGACCTAAAAGAGGTATTCAAAATTATGAGGCGTTTTGATAGGAAAGTAAATAGGGAGAAACTGTTTCCTCTGGCAAGTGGGTCAGTATGCGGAGATGCCGGTGTTGGACTGGGGTGGACAAAATTGAGAGGTCGCACAACACCAGGTTATAGTCCAACAGTTTTATTTGAAATCACAGTGGGTCAGTAACCAGAGGTCACAGATTTAAAATAATTGGGAAAAAAAACTAGTGGGGAAATGAGGAGAAATCTTTTCAGAGAGTTAAGATCTGGAATGCACTACCTGAAAGAGTGGTGGAAGCAGATTCTGTAGGAACTTTCAAAAGGCAATTGGACATGTACCTGAAGCGGACTCATTTGCAGGGTTATGGGAAATAAGCTGGGGTGTGGGACTAAATTGGACAGCTCCTCAAAGAGCTGGCACAGGCAGGACCGGCTGAATGGCTTCCTTTTGTGCTGTAAGATTCTACGATTCCATATGTGAGTATTCAGTGATGGGTAACGAATTTGATTATCAGGGTCTTGTCTCTGTTATTAATTCAGTTGGGAAATTTGTTGAAATGTTTATTTACAGATGATCGTTCGGCTCTTGTCTTGCTGTATCTGCTCTTCCTGTGTTTCTTTGTTATTAACAGAGAGGTTGCAGCAGCCTGTACTAAAGATAAGAATGACATTTTCAGTTACATAAACATTTGACGGCAAGATTATCATAACAGTTGTTCAATTAAATGTTTCTTGTGTCATCTGAGTTGAATTACACACGAGACTTTGTTCAGACAATTGTTTCTGGAAAACTGCTTTTAAAGCGAGTGACCTTCAGGAAAAAAATAAAATTCTTCATATGCTTCTCTGATTGCAGCATTGTGCTTTTCCTTCTGTTGATGTTTACTGCACATTGGGTGCCAATATAGCTGGAATTTCAAAATGTAACTCTCGGCACTCCTTTTGTAACCTAATGTTTTAAATGAATGGTACCACTTTTAATATTCGTACATGAAAAAATACTCCTTTAATGTTTTTGAAATGACAGCTTTATTACCATGTGACGAGCAGCTTGAACTTGCCTGGTCGAGCATAGTTACTAATTTTTATCTCTGTACGCTAATGCAGGTATTTGTCATACAACTTTCTGTTTTTCACATTCTCTCTGACTTTGCAAACAGAATGATGGGAGTCCTTTCTCTGACCGTGTTCCTCTTTTTTGTTGCTATTGTTGTCCCTCTTCAAAAGTCTTGCATTGGATTGCACTGTGAACTCTCAGCTCTGCTACAAACTGGCCACTTGTTTCTTTTCTGTCAGTGTAAATTTATTGATCAAAAGCTATAGAGCATGAGGCTATATTAGATCAGTGGCAGAATGGCCTTATCGTATTTATACAGTTACTGCAAATATGTACATAATTAAAACCAATGACGAGCCTTTATTTTGAGAGAGATTATATTGTTTAAAATAATGTTATTATGGAGCAGTTATTGTGACCTCTTCCTGCTTGCAAAGCATGCCATGGGACAGCATAGTCTCTAGGCCTTTTGCTTTACTGGCCGACAGAGATTGTATGTGAATCGGGTACTTGTTTTGAGATTATGTATTCCAAATGCCATTACGGAAATAATAAAATTAAATCTTATTCAAACAATGTTGTTGTTTCTTATACATTTTAAACACAGTTACAGTGTTCTGTGCAGAAGTCTATACACTAAAGCCAGGGTGTTCAGTAGGGTTCCTGTTCCCCCGACACATCTCCACTTCATGATTTTTTAGCAAATACAATTGATACATGTGTTAAATAGGAAATGCTGCTGATCTCATCAGGGAAAACTGCCAGGAGTTGTTTCTGTGCTTGATGGGGAGCTATGTTTTTTTAATTCATTCATGGGATGTGGCGTCGCTGGCAAGGCAAGGATTTATTGCCCATTCCTAATTGCCCTTGAGAAGGTGGTGGTGAACCGCCTTCTTGAACCGCTGCAGTCCGTCAGGTGAAAGTACTCCCACAGTGCAGTTAGGGAGGAGTTCCAGGATTTTGACCCAACGACAATGAAGGATCGGTGATATATTTCCAAGTCAGGATGGTGTGTGACTTGGAGGGGAACTTGGAGGTGGTGGTGTTCCAACGCGCCTGCTGCCCTTGTCCTTCTAGATGGTAGAGGTCGTGGGTTTGGGAGGAGCTGTCAAAGAAGCCTTGATGAGTTGCTGCAGTGAATCTTGTAGATGGTACACACTGCAGCCACGGTGGAGGGAGTGAATGTTTAAGGTGGCGGATGGGGTGCCAATCAAGTGGGCTGCTTTGTCCTGGATGGTGTCGAGCTTCTTGAGTGTTGTTGGAGCTGCACTCATCCAGGCAAGTGGAGAGTATTCCATCACACTCCTTACTTGTGCCTTGTAGATGGTGGAAAGGCTTTGGGGAGTCAGCAGGTGAGACACTCGCTGCAGAATACCCAGCATCTGACCTGTTCTTGTAGCCACAGTATTTCGATAAAAAATTAATAAATGCTTCAGTGAACCTGCCATCATCTTTCACACTGATACAATAGCAAAATACTGCGGATGCTGGAAAACTGAAATAACAACAGAAAGCGCTGGAAAAACTCAGCAGGCCAGGCAACATCTGTGGAGAGAGAAACAGAGTTAACGTTTCAGGTCGAAGACCCTTCGTCAGAACTGAGAAAAAAGCAGGAAATGAAACAGATGAAAAAGCAAGTTTGGAGGCTGGGGGAGGGAATACAAGAACGAAAGGGAAGGTCTGTTTGTGCCTTTTCCCCTCTTTTTTTCTCTCTCCCACATGGCAGCTGTCTTTCATTCTGCCAGCGCATTTCACACATCTAGAGCCATCTTTTGTTTCTTAACCTGTCCTATTACCATCTCGTCTCGCCTTGAGTATCTCCTAATGTCTCTTTACTTCTCACAGACCTTCCCTTTCGTTCTTGTATTCCCTCCCCCAGCCTCCAAACTTGCTTTTTCATCTGTTTCATTTCCTGCTTTTTTCTCAGTTCTGACGAAGGGTCTTCGACCTGAAACGTTAACTCTGTTTCTCTCTCCACGGATGTTGCCTGGCCTGCTGAGTTTTTCCAGCGCTTTCTGTTATCATCTCTCACATGCTGTTGTCCTTTTTCACTTTCCCAGCAAGTTCCTCTCCCATGTAGTATATTCCTCCTAGCTCCGTTCCCATCTCTCTTTAAAAATACACAATTTGAATCTTTTCAGTCGGACTTTGCCTTGCTCACAGCACTGAGATTGCTCTCGCCAAAGTTTGAATGATATTTTTTGTGACTACGATCAATGTGTGTTATCCCTTATTGTCCTTTTCAATGTCTCCATAGCATTTGACCATGCCATCTTCCTCCCTTGTCCAGACCATGGCACTGCTCTTGTGTTCTTCCACTTGCACCTATCGGAACACAGCCAGTGCTTCTCTTCCCTGTCCTGCACAGTCATCCCTGGAGTTCTCCAAGGATCTAACCTTGGCCCCCCTTCCTCTTTCACATCTATGTGCTGCACCTTGGTGACATCATCTGCAGGCAGTGGGCCAGCTTTCATATACATGCTGGCGACATCTCGCTCTACCTCTCCATCACTTTCCTTGATCTTACGACCACCTCCAAACCGTCAGAAACTCCGCCTCCTTACTACTGACTCGAGCCCCTCACCAGCTGATCTAGACCATGCAAAACTTTGGAATCCTGTTTGACGGGAGCTAAGCTTCAAACCTAACATTATATCCATAGCCAACCTTGATTATTGCACCTCTGCAACATCGTCTGTCTCAGCACTTGCATTAGTCCCTGCACTGCTGAAACCTTTACCCTCTAATGTCTTCCTTCCAAGCCTTCAGGCTCCATAAACTCCCAACAGGTCCAGAATGCAACCACTTGTGCCCTTCTCTAAACCCATCCTCTTCTCTCTTCACTTTTGAAATTCTTCCCTAAACCACCTTTTCTACCCAAGCTTTCTACTCTCTCCCTCCATAGCTCGGTATCTGTTCCCTTAGTTAGTCTTGTTAATTTTTTCTCTCTCTTCCCCTGCCCCCTTAACGTGCCTTGGGGTATTTTCTATGTTAAAGTTGCTTTATATGTGCAAGTTTTGTTTTTCGTTTGTTTAGACAAAAATAAATGAATTTTTCCCCTCTTTTTTTCTGTTTTATTTTTCACTTGAATTGTTCTACCTTATAATGCTGCTAAAGATCATTTTATAAATGAACTTGCAAAATAAACTTAGGGAGGTAATCCGAGATTTCAGGAGCATTGCTCGCTTATGAAGGGCTACCTTCAGTATTGCCAAAACATACACTCGTACTTCCTTTGTAAAGCAGAGGTCGCAGACCAATGTTCTGGAGTAGTCTGGCACTCTCATGACACAGTTGTTTTTCTCAGCCTGGTTGTTGTAATGGACAACCCCCGCCCCCACCCCCTGCCCAGCATTGTATTGATGCTTTTCCAGTCAGTACCGGGAGGAACTGTTTGTCCAGCGCCTGTTCAAAGAATTCACTGAGATGTCTGTGATTTTGAATAAAAAGAAATAGATGCTGAGCCATGGAGGAAGAGATTAGGAGGGATGATCCGTTAAACCAAGACTCCATCTGCCAGCTCAGGTGGATGCAAAAGATTCCAGACACTATTCACAAGATCACGAGATAATTATAGAATGAACAACGCTCATCTATCCTGAAAGATCCTAAAGCCCCCTCCCCATTGCAGCATCCAATTGTTTCTTAAATGAATCCAGAATTTTTGCCTCCACTGTTCTATCTAGGAGTCCATTCTATGCATTGATCACTCTTTGTGTGATGATAAACTTTCCGATGACAGTCCTGAATTTGCCTTTTACTAGTTTGAATGTGTGTCCTCGAGTTCTGCTCTTACAATTTAAAGTAATTTTCTGGATTTACCTTTTCCATAGTGTTTAGTATCATATACCTGTATAGGATCACCTTCCTTCCAAATCCTCTTCACAAATTTGCTCGGTGGGGAAAGTAGCGACAAACCTGCTAAGTAGGGGGCGGGGAGGGTAGGGTGAAATCTTGGTTATGGGGTTGGTGGGTGGTGGGGGCGAGGAAATGGTCCAGAATCTTGTTTAGGGGAGGGGGCCAGATTGGGAGGATAGCACTCTTACCTCAGAATCAGAAGGTTGTGGGTTCAGGCCCTACTCCAATGATGCGAGTACATAATCCAGGCTGATACTTCAGTGCAGTACTGAGGGAGTGGCACACTGTCTGAGGTGCCGTTGGATGAGATGTTAAACCAAGTTCTCCTCTCTTGGGTTGATGTAAAAGAGCCCATGGTACTATTTGAAGTAGAGCTGGGAGTTCTGGTGACCTGGCCAATATTTATCTCTCAACCAACATCACAAAACAGATTATCTGGTTATGTATCTTATTGCTGTTTGTGGGTCCTTGCTGTATACAAATTGTCCACCTCATTTCCCTACATTACAACAGTGACTATAGTTCAAAAGTACTTTGGCAGTAAAGTGCCCATGTGGTGTCCTGAGGTCCTGAAAGGTGCTATATAAATGCTACTCCTTTTCTTTAAAAGTACTCGTTAAGTTTAATGTGAAAATAAAGAGAATGTAAGTAATTGGTTAATTGCCCATAATAAGCACTAGTTTTGATTTAGTTTTTGTCTGGATGATCAAACTTGTTGCGCGGTTAATTGCCATGTTTTCCACCTCCCCCTGCCTAAAACTTGGTTTTAGAGGAGAGAGCCCTGAACCGCCCAGACCACAGCCTTGGAAGAGCTCCTGGACTCTTTTACAAAACTTGCTTTTAACACTATAGGTGTCAAAAGCAATATTTCTGGAAAAACTGAATAGTGATCTTTCCTAGGTCATTCAAATAAATACAAAATGTTCACACAGTGACTGACCTGAGTGTTTCCAGCATTTTTTGTTTTTGTTTCAGATTTCCAGAATCTGCCGATTATTATCTTTTGTTCAAATCAAATAATGTTTCATGCAATTTTATGATAAACATAGGAAGTTGATTGTTTCCTGAATAAAAGAATCTCCAATCAATAGTTCTTTCATAAATCCAATTTAGAACTTCCCATCAATACAGTTGCATGTTGTATCTGTGGAAAGCAGTCATCTCTAATGAGAGATAAACAATTCACATGGAGAAGCCAAACAGATTTGTTGGTTATAATAGCAAAATACTGCGGTTCAGTCCGCAAGCGTGACCCCGAGCTTCCGGTCGCCTGTCACTTTAATTCTCCCCTCCACTCCCACTCTGATCTCTCCGTTCTTGGCCTCTTACATTGTTCCAGCGAAGCTCAACGTAAGCTCGATGAACAGCACCTCATCTTTCTATTAGGCAGTTTACAGCCTTCTGGACTTAACATCGAGTTCAACAATTTCAGACTATACAATAGCAAAATACTGCGGATGCTGGAAATCCAAAACCGAAAACGCTGGAAAACTCAGCAGGCCAGGCAGCATCCATGGAGAGAGAAACAGTTAACGTTTCAGGTCGAAGACCTTTCATCAGAACTGGAAAAGTTCTGACGAAAGGTCTTCGACCTGAAACGTTAACTCTGTTTCTCTCTCCACGGATGCTGCCTGGCCTAATTTCAGACTGTAAATTGGCCCCTGTATCTCTTTGTATATTTTTTTCTCTTGTTTCCTCACATGGTAGCTGTTAATGTTGCTGCCATCATCATTCACACATCATCTAGAGCCATTTTTTGTTTCTTAACTTGTCCCATTACCTCCTTTTGCCTTTCACTATCATCTCTTTTGTCAGTCAATCTCTCCTGCCTTCCATCCTATCACAGACCTTCCCTTTGTTTTTTCCTCCCTTCCTCCCTGCCCCTGCTTAAAAACCTCTCCTCCCTAACCTTTTCCAGTTCTGACGAAGGGTTCGACCCGAAACGTTGACTGTTTTTCTCTCTCCTCGATGCTGCCTGACCTGCTGAGTGTTTCCAGCACTTTCTGTTGTTATTTCAGATTTGTTGGTTAATTGGTTCATTGTTGTCGCCATTGAACAAACAAATTCTTTATCTCACAAGGCGCCCTGCTAATTGAATCACTGAGGCTGCCTACTCTTTAGATCAGACACCATTTCAATATAAGGAAACAGACAACTGTGATTATGTCAGACTGGATATTTAATAGATCCATAGTAACATTCAAAAGAAATTGGATAAATACTTGAAGGGAAAAAATTTACAGGGCTATGGGGAAAGAGCAGGGGAGTGGGATTAATTTGATACCAAAGAGCCGGCACAGGCACAATGGGCCGAATGGCCTCCTTTGTGCTCTATCATTCTATGATGCTATGATTTTCAGTTTACATCCAGTGTGATAAATTGTGTAAATCTATTTACTGACTGGGGTAAGTGGTTTGTCTCAGCACAACATCTCACAAATTTCTACACTTAGAGTGCTGTGTGACTTGTGGCCTGACTAATGCAATTTTACATTAAAAATCCTGGAGATGATAAAAATACTGGTTTCTGAGCAGTAACAAAAAACTTGCTGGAACAAACCACTTGTCCCACTGATTGAGAATTCCACGTTTAGTGTTGCAACTGTTTTGCTGCCTGGTCAATATGCCCATTCATTTCAGTAGATGAGAGGATGGTTCTGATATTAAATTAAACTACTTCTTCAAAGCTCAACTATTCATTATGCAGACCTACTTTGAAGTGTGTGCACCTTAGTTACCAAGTGCTTCCTCTGGTGCAATGAACAGTACAGAAAGTGGATCTTGTGTAATGGCACTTTTTTTTTCATTCATTCTTTTCAAGGCTAATTCAGAAAGAAGCCTTTGTGAATCTGACTTCCTCCACTAGTGACATAACTGATTACTTTAGTAACCTTGGTTCTGTTTCTTTTTATCTGCAGCACAAAAGCCGTCGTCCGTTTCCATACCCCATTCATTGTGGAGCAGTACAAACGTCTGTGCCAGCTTCGAGAGCAGCTTGTTCTCAACTGCAATGCAGAGTGGCTAAAATTGCTGGAGTATGTCAAGGGTATCAAGTTTGAATTGAACTGTTAGCTTGGTTGTTGTAGAACTAAAGAAGTTTGATAATAGAAATGTAAAATTAAATTAAAACGTTGATCAACTGCATCTACAAAAATTTTTTTAAATTGTCTCTAATTCAAGATCCCATAGTATAGACATGTTCTGCTGATGCATTGTATTTCTGCTGCTCGTGCAGCAGTGGAAAGCAAGGGATATAGTAATAAAATGTAGAGAAATTAGCATTTCAGTTTTATTACTAATTGAATAATTGCACCATATGTATGTTTCATGTTAAGCAGTTATAATATTGGCATATACGCTGTGGTTAGTTTGGTATTAGAAAAAATGTTTTGTTTGAAAATTAATCAACCGGTTACATGAATGATAGAGCTATCAGTAATTGGAGTGAGCTGTCATTGACCAATTTATTGGCAATGTCTGGTATCAGATCAGTGCTTGTTAAAAGCCTAAAGTTTTAATAGTTCTGGTTTAAATGTAGTGTTGTGGTATTGCAGCTTGGGACACAAATGTAATGAACTGCTCTTGTGTCGGCATCAGTTAATGCTGGAGCAGTCTGCCTCTTGGACGTAGGTGATTTGTGGCATGACGGAAATCAAGAAGGTGCATGCCCTCACAGGAGGTTGCTATAAATACTCTCCAAGTTCTCCAGCTTAAACAAATTGGGTGGGCTGTGTGGCATGGATGCGATTTAAAGGATCCTGCTAGTTCCATTAGCCAAAAATGCACTTCATAAATATCAGTTTAAAGGGGTTTTGGCACCTTTGCCTGCGAGATCTTTTAATACCATAGAGTTTTAAAGCCACTTTATTGTGATGCATTCAGTAGTAGCTGTGTGTGTCTTCTGTCAAAGAAAGAACAAACTTGCATTTATATAGCACCCCTCTTATCCCCAGAATGTCCATAATAAATAAAGAAAAGAAAGAACTTGCATTTATGTAGCCCCTTTCATGTCCTCCGGATGCCCTAAAAACACTTCACAGCCAATCAATTGATTTTGAAGGGTAGTCACTGTTGTTTTGTAGGCTAATGTTGACCAGGATACCAGACACTGCAAACATGTTTATCTCCAAGCGTGTGGAATTTAAAAAAATATTAAAAACTGAAATGAAGTGAACCAGCCTGAATTAAGATTGAACTAGGCAAAGAAAATTACCGCTTTTTCAGTTAAATGTCCAATTGAAAAATCTTGATGGTATCTCAAGTTTGAAGAAAACACAAATTCAATTGTCGTCTTTACATACTTCCAAATGTCAATGCGCTTTTATGTATGATGGTTTGAATGTGTACTAGAATATACAGAAGTGGTTGGATAGTAAATTGTTTGAGGAATATTTATTGCACTTTGATAACAGATTTTCTCTTAATATATCCTCATTCTGTTCATGTACAGTCAGTTTGGTGAACACTATCATGGAATAAGAAAGGCAATCGGTCACCTGGCAACCATTGACTGCATCTTTTCATTGGCAGCAGTTGCTAAGCAAGGAGGATATACCAGGTAATAAAGTGGTTTTGTAAACTTGTCTTTCTCTCTTTCTGCTATTCCTCTTGAGGTTTCTTTTAGTTCTTTCTCTCATTCTAGTATTCCAGTGCAATTCTCTCTGGCATTTGCCCATCCCTACTTTTCTTTACAGTTTCTGCTCTAGAAGGAAAGAAAGAACGCATTTATATTGCGCCTTTCACAACTTCAGAATGCCCAAAACGCTTCACAGCCAATAAGGTATTTTTGAAATGTAGTTACTGTTGTAATGTAGAGAAATGGAACAGCCAATTTTGTGCACAGCAAAGTCCCACAAACAACAATGAGACAAATGACCAGATATTCTGTTTTAATTATGTTGATTGGTCAGGACATCAGGAGAACTCCTTTGCTCCTCTTTAAATAGTGTCAAGGGATCTTTTACGTTCATCTGAGAGGGAAGATGGGGCCTTTGTTAAACATCTCATCTGAAAGATAGCACCCCCAACAGTGCAGCACTTTTTCAGTACAGTACTGCACTTTTATCAGTCTGGATGATGTGCTCATGTCCTGGAGTGGGGCTTGAAATCACGACCTTCTGTTCTTATCCTTGCATCAACGTGTTCGATTTTAGTCCATTTATAAAATGAGCATTTCTTTCTAATAGTGTATTATTTCATAATGGCACCAGAAGGGTAGGAAATTGTAAATTGATGATAATGGTATACTGTAGCTTCATATTATACTTAATCAGCCCTAAACTTATGGTTGTAGATTGTTGTGTATCATGCTGTGTAATTAGTTTCATGAAGATATTTTGATATGAGAATAACATTGAGAAAATGCATTTTCAGAGCACTGGGTGTCCTTAACTTTTCCAGAATGTGCACTTGTTCAATTATATAAGGTGTGCAAAAATGAACTTACTGGAAAACATAGTAACAGTTTTAAGTAGAAGACGACTGTTGGTCCATCTAGCCCACCTATCCACATTTCTAATGCTTCTGAATCCCATTTGTTGACTAGAACCTGTCTAGTTTCTTCTTGAAATCCATTAAGGTTTCTTGTTCCACCACACATGCTGATAGTGCCGTGGAATCTTTTACAAGAGGGCAGTCAGTTTAACATCTCATCTGAAATATGGCACCTCTGACAATGCAGCACTCCATCAGTACTGCACTGAAGTGTCAGCCTAGATTATGTGCTCAAGTCCCTGGAGTGGGTCTTTAACCCACAACCTTCTGACTCCTCAGGCGAGAGTGCTACCACTGAGCCAAGGCTGACACCTTAAGTAGTCTGAAACATGAAAGTCAAAAGTATCTAGGCTAAAAGAAACCCCAAAACATAAAATCAGCCTTTTAAAATCAATCAAGAGTTGGGTGGCATAAAGAAAGGTTGTAGTTGGTGGGAAAAGAATCTAAATTCCTGTCAATTGAGTCTATACTTGACTTTTCCAATGCTTTCCTGGCCAGCCTCTCATCTTCCATCCTTCATAAACTTGAACTCATTCAAAACTCTGCTGCCCGTATCCAAACTTTCAGTGGATCCTTGTCCTGTGGACAGTGCTGCCTAATTTCATAGTTTTTGTCATCTCTTGCCATGCTCTTGACCTTCAGTCCATGGCCAAGAGGATCCCTGCTTTGCTCCACTTTGCTCTATTGCCTCATTATCAAAGCAGGGCGCCTTTACGTGTTCAGCCATCCTGTGTGTAAACTCTCTTGAATGTAGCCACAACTTCTTCCCCTTTGGCACTTGAATATAAACAATGGTCTGCGAGCATAAATAGCTTTTCCGAAACGGTTCAGGATATTTGGAAGCAAGTTGCAGGCTTACAAAATGTGAAACTTTGCACAGCTTTCAGTCTTTCCTCAACTGGCTCTCCTAAACCCTCTGCATGCACCAACCACTTTAAGTAGCCACAGGCCTTTAATTCCTGCAGCAGAACTGCAATTTCCTGTTCATTCATGACGAAGCCCATCATGGTGGCCCCCAATATTAAAATTAGTTTGGACAGGAAATCAGGGCACTAACCTTTTACTTGTGTGCTGCACACATGTTGCACCCCCCAGCATTGACTCGAGGAAGATCAGCACTTTAGGCGTCTCACCTGAGGGAGAAAATATTTCCTAGAAATTTAGAACAAGTAGGTATGAGTAATAAGAATTTTGTTGAGAATTAATTATTTTTTCATCAGTATGTTAACTTTACCTGTAAATTTGCTAAATGCTAGTTTGACCTGTAATTTGGGGTTTTCATTGCTAATTGCTACTGTTCAGTTTTGATGTCTCATATGCAAATTATTTCATTTGCTTAACAGTTGGAAGATATTTATATATGAGTTGACGAGGTACAAGAAATTTGACAAGGATTTGTGCTGTGGTTAACTCTGATGGAAGTGTTAAGCTTCTAATTTTCATCCGTTCCACATCTTTAGGTAGCTTATCTCTGACTTTTTTATTCCATTCCTGGACTCTTCTCTCTCTCTCTCTCTCTCTCTCTCCATCTCTGGAAATTGGCTTTTCACAGACATCCATGAAAGCCCATGGACTATAGCAACTACCTGGATTTATTTTTGGATTGGAGAAATGTAAACAGTGGTGTGCCCAGGAGCCAGTGTTAGGATCATTGCTCTTTTCAATATATATGAATGATCTGACTTGGGTATAGGAGGCACAAAAATAGAGTATGTGGTTAACTTTGAAGTGGACTGTAAATAACTTAAGGAAAATATGATGAAATTTAACGTGGTGAAATGGGGTGGGGGGGGCAATAAGGAGAGGGTGTATGCACTAAAATGGTAAAACTTTAAAAGGAGCAGAGTGTCTTGGGGGTTCAGAGATACAAATCTTTAAAAGTGGTATAGCAAGTTAATAAAGCTGTAAAAGAAAAATAGGAACCCCAGTTCTATAAATTGGGGCATAGAATACAAAAGCAAAAGGGTAATGCTAAATCTGTGTAGATCATCAGTTATGTTGCAGTTAGAATATTGTGTCTGGTTTTGGGTGCCCTACTTTTAGAAGGTTGTCGAAGCCACTTGGGTTGTAGAAGAGGTTCACTAAGATGATACCAGGGATGAGAGTTTAGTTATGAGGAGAGAGTAAAGAAACTGGGGCTATTATCATTAGAACAGCGAAGATTAAGAGGAGATCTGATAGCGATATCGGCCCGGATTTTGCAGTCAGCGGTGAAGGAACGGCGCTTGCCGTTCATTATGCTTACAGACTTTTTGTGGGCTTTTGAGCGGCAACCTATGGTTGCTAGAGATTCTTTTTGGCGTGGCGCCCTCTACAGGGGATCTGTGGCGTGTGTGAGCAGGACAAGCAACAGTATGTCTATTCAACCAATTAGATTGAAGAATCCTCACTGAGCCACGCAGAGTCTAAACCAAGAAGTGTAAGTTAGAATATTTAATTCAATGTAAAATCATGTACAGAAAGCAAAATAAAGTGAGGGAAAGAAAGATGAGATTTTTAATTTTTCAAAATCTCCAACAATAACTAAATTCTGAAGGAATGAGACTCCACACTTGTAAAAGTAAATTTTCAGTGCCAGAGAAGTTGTTTGACAGTAATTAAGATAAACACGCCATTAAAAATTCACTTACACTTGAATGCACCCGCCCTAACTTTTTCTGGCGTGTTTAATGGGTAACTAGTGGGTAAGTACCACAACCTCCCACCTTTCATGTATTTTAGTGACGAGTCTCTCAGCGAGGTACTGGTGTAGCGAAGCTTGTGGAGGAGCAGAGCAAATCGGACAGCAATTTCCTGATTTCTGCGTTTAACTGCGCATGTGCAGACCCCGTAGTTGATGTCTGATTTAGTTTATTATAAAGCCGATAGCTGCAGTGTTACTCCTACCGTAAAATCCGGGCCATCAGAAATAAATGATCACAGTTGTGATGGGCTGAATGACCTCTTTCTGTGCTGTAACATTCTATTTAATTCTATATTACTGTGTAACTTTTTTTTTATTTGCACTGTCAATGCTGAGCCATCCCATGTAATATATAAAGTAAACTTGACCATGCCAAGTGCATACACCTCCATTCTGTGTAACCTAGAGGGAATGCTGGTCTCCATATTCAGTGTGTTTTTCCTGGAGTTGCTCAGGTGGGCGCTTTGTTTAGTTTAGATTTCTGTTTCTTTTCTTTCATGTGAGGAAACTGATTGTGACTGTATCCCTCGTCTCTGGGTTTATTAAATCTTGGGAAATAAAATCCTTGATACCTGGTTGTATTGCGCAGATTAATGCAGCCTTTCTTTGAGTCTCTGAATTTCATGGATTCAAAGAACTGTTATGGGAAACGGACGCTGTCCTTTGCTATGGTTTCAATAAGATTTAGTGCTTTGCAGCTCTTGTTTGTTGATGCTTTCTGCCTCAAATGGCACTAGAATGAGCATATCTGTGCACATCTGGAGTTCTTTATGAAGGTGCTGTTAGAATTACACTTGACCCCAGAGCTCTTTATTTCCCCTTTTATACCTGCAAATTTGAAAAGACACAATTGTAAAATGTGGATGCAGAATGACCTATGCATTCTGAGGACAGGACAAAGTAAAATTATTGGCAAATCCTCACAACCATTGGTTTCTTAGGGGAACAAGACGCTGGCTTCTTCAGTATCTAGGGTTGCACTTATACTGCCTTGTTTGCATATGCAAAGTGGTTTTGGATGTACATCAACACAAAAATGGCAGCATAATATAGAAAACTATGCGAGTTCAAATCCCACTAAGACCAGTTGTGAAATTAAATTTAATAATTTAATAAGTTGCTGGACTGTCATTTAAAAAAAAACCCCAACTGGCTCACTAATGTCATGCAAGCAAGGGAAACAGCCATCCTAACCCGGTCTGACCTTCACATGACTCCAGTCCTATGCTATGTGGTTAACTCTTAATGCCCTCTGGGAAACTAGAAATGGGCAATAAATACTGCTTTGCCAATGTCCCTTACATCCCAAGAACAAAAAACATGAATCTCTTAAGAGAAGGGTAGATAAACGTTTGAGACAGAGGAAAGTACGGTGTTATTGAGGAGCACGGGAAATGGGGATTAGTTTTAGATGGCTCGATCAAAAATCCAACACACATCATTTATAATCCTTTCCAAATGATCTTGCAATGGTCCTATGTGTTGTCTAAATGACCTTGACTCTTAACATAAGCAAAAAAGTGTATCCCCATTATTTTGGTTATTTTCTAGTCTCACCCTGTCTAGATTCATTTTAGCTTGCCATATACTTTTTTTTGTTAGGGCTAACTGCTTCTTACCCTATCTGAAAGACAATTTCTCCTTTTATAAGTCTTCAGATATCTCTTTTTAGATAGATAAATGTGGTACCAGCATAATATCATCTCTAAATATGCTACAGCCTTATATTTTAAATCTTACAATAGAGTGGCCTGAATCCACAAGATACTCTCCTGCCTCTAATCTCATAACCTAGCTATAGTTCTGAGAGGGCTGTCAGTTCATGGTTTTCATGAGTAGTGTATAGCTGTAGTTTGGTTAATTTATTTCTGATGCTTCTGGCCTTTTATATAGAAGCACTCAATAAAATACCCAGATTATTTCATACAACTTAGTTACCTGATTTAATCCTGTTGTA
Source organism: Squalus acanthias (assembly GCA_030390025.1). Lineage (NCBI taxonomy): Eukaryota > Metazoa > Chordata > Chondrichthyes > Squaliformes > Squalidae > Squalus > Squalus acanthias. The sequence continues at coordinate 149,856,116 of CM059425.1, forward strand.
GTGGGTTCAACTAAAGAGGTGAGTTAAAATCGACATTGTCAAAAATAGTTTGACTCGCACTGTTATTTTGTAGGATGTTTATTTTGCTCTCTGGCCTGGTCACTTTAAAGAAACCCTGAATGCTTCCTCCATCTTGGCAGCAAAAAGTTTTGCACCTCCTTTGCTTGGATGAATACCATGTTTGTTGAAAAGCCCTAGTTGTCCAATGAACTGGCTTCAGTTGTCACAAATCAGAGATGCTTCTTTCTTTCCCAGCCTTGTATCAGATGTTGAAGTCTGTGTTTCCATTATTTTGGTCAGCACTACCATTCATGATTGGTAGGAGTTCTGGAACAACAACTTATATGTCCTCTGCTGTTTGTTTGGTAAAACTCCTACCTTTGTGTAAAAAAAAAAATCCAGTAACACATTTTGAGGATGGGGATATTCATGGAGCCTTCTCCTCCCATTAGTTGTTTAATGGTCCATCACCATTCACGACTGGATGTGGCAGGACTGCAGAGCTTTGATCTGATACGTTGATTGTGGGATCGCTTAGCCCTGTCTATAGCATGCTGCTTCCACTTTTTAGCATGCATGTAGTCCTATGTTACAGCTTCCCCAGGTTGGCACCTCATTTTTAGGTACGCCTGGTGCTGTTCCTGGCATGCTCTTCCACACTCCTTATTGAACATTACCTGGCTTGATGGTAATGGTAGAGCGAGGGATATACCGAGCTATTAGGTTACAGATTGTGGTGGAATACAGTTCTGCTGCTGCTGATGGCCCACAGCGCCTCATGGATGCCCAGTTTTGAGCTGTTAGATCTGTTCTGAATCATTTAGCACAATGGTAGTGCCACACAACACGATGGAGGGTGTCCTCAGTGTGAAGACGGGACTTCGTCTCCACAATGACTGTGGATCCACAGTCACTGCTACCAATACTGTCATGGACAGATGCATCTGCGACAGGTAGATTGGTGAGGACGAGGTCAAGTAGATTTTTCCCTCGTGTTGGTTCTCTCACCACCTGTCGCAGGCCCAGACTGGCAGCTATGTCCTTCAGGACTCGGCCAGCTTGGTCAGTAGTGGTGCTACCGAGCCACTCTTGGTGATGGACATTGAAGTCCCCCACCCAGAATACATTCTGTGCCCTTGCTACTCTCAGTGCTTCTTCCAAGTGGTGTTCAACATGTAGGAGTACTGATTCATCAGCTGAGGGAGGGTGGTAGGTGGTAATCAGCCAGAGGTTTCCTTGCCCATGCTTGACCATGGGGTCCGGAGTCAATGTTGAGGACTCCCAGGGCCACTCCTTCCTGAGTGTATACCACTGTGCTGCCACCTCTGGTGGGTCTGTCCTGCCGGTGGGACAGGACATACCCAGGGATGGTGATGGAGGAGTTTGGGACATTGGCTGAAAGATATGATTCTGTGAGTATGACTATGTCAGGCTGTTGCTTGACAACTCTCCCAATTTTGGCACAAGTCCCCAGATGTTGGTGAGGAGGACTTTGCAGGGTCGACTGGGCTGGGTGTGCCGTTGTCGTGTCCGTAGCTGGTGCTGAGGTCGATGCCGGGTGGTCCGTCTGGTTTTATTATTATTGTGTTTTGTAGCGGTTTGTTGCAACTGAGTGGCTTGCTAGGCCATTTCAGAGAGCAGTTAAGAGTCAACCACATTGCTGTGGATGGGACGACCTTGGATCTGGACTGGAGGCGACGGAGGTTGACCAGTTTGTTCTATAAATTAGCTCCACTCCAGTGGGGAGCTTACTGAGGGTGAGATGGAGCATTGCAGCAAGGAAGATCGAGAAGAGCGTTGGTGTGATGACGCAGCCTTGCTTGACCCCGGTTCGTACGTGAATTGGGTCTGTGTATGCCTCAGAGACATGGACCATGTACAGCAGGCACCTCAAAGCACTGGAGAGGTACCACCAACGCTGCCTCCGCAAGATCCTGCAAATCCACACACAGCACATCATGATGGTGAATGCCCGCTATCCTGGCAGCAGTCATGATGCCTTCATCCTGCACCAATCTGGTGTGCCAGCAATCTTCCAACCACCACGTCAAACCCAAGGGTGGCTGCTCAGAGACCAATGCTATCAGCTCTACACGTCGCTGTTGACTCCCCTCCGCAACCCCGTCACTCGTGGCCAGTACTCCTAATGAGAGCCATGCTGACATGAGGAACCTTTTCGAGCAGACCATCAGGGTTCTGAAGCAACGGTTCTGCTGCCTTGACCACTCGGGAGGAGCCCTCCAGTACACGCCAGAGTGGGTGCCCCATTTCGTGGTGGTCTGCTGCATCCTCCACAACTTGGCCATCATGAGGGCGCAGCCCTTGCCAGCACAGGTTTCGTGACCACCTCAGGAGGAGAAAGAAAGAAAGACTTGCATTTATATAGCGCCTTTCATGATCACCGGACGTCTCAAAGCGTTTTACAGTCAATGAAGTACTTTTGAAGTGGAGCCACTGTTGTAATGTGGGAAACGCAGCAGCCAATTTGCACACAGCAAGGTCCCACAAACAGCAATGTGATGATGACCAGATTATCTTTTTTTTAATGTTGGTTGAGGGATAAATATTGGCCAGGACACCGGGGATAACTCCCCTGCTCTTCTTCGAAATAGTGCCGTGGGATCTTTTACGTCCACCGGAGAGAGCAGACAGGGCCTCGGTTTAACGTCTCATCCGAAAGACGGCGCCTCAAAGTGCAGCACTCCCTCAGCACTGCACTGGAGTGTCAGCCTAGGTTTATGTGCTCAAGTCCCTGGAGTGGGACTTGAACCCACTACCTTCTGACTCAGGCGAATGTGCTACCAGCTGACACTATGGAGGAGGAAGAGCAGGAGGCAGGCAGCAGATCCCTGTTCTGGTCGGGCTGTACGTGAGCGCCTCATCAGAATCTGGTTCCCCTGAATGAAACCCCAGATCCCCGTTGCTCACCACTTCCCCACCTTTACCATTCCTCTGTTACAGTAGTCCATGATGAAGTAGTTGGAAGCTCTGGCCAGTTTGACACTGTGGAATGAGTTTCTGAAGTCTCTCTCTCAACTCTGTTGCCATCTTGTATATTAAAAATAGTACATTTATCAACTGACCATGGACAATGCCACAGGCAATTTACTAGTACTCTTTATTAAAAATAAGTTAATACAGGAAACTCTTTATTAACCGGGACCGGCGTGGTGCCGGTTAATCAAAAAGTCCGGATAACGGAGAGTTATATCTCCCAACGTACGAGAGCCCCGTACACATTGACATGCGCCTGCATTCGGAGCTCCGTCTCCCCGGGGACCGCCAGCTGACCATCTGTCGTGTCCGCTGCCTACCCGGGCTGCACATTCCCCTCCCAATCTACACGCTCCGATACAAGGCAAACGCCTCGGGTTTTTTTTAAGTTAATTTTAAACGAGAGATGAAGGAAAACCCCGGTTACCTTCAAGAATTTTGCCGGTTAAGAGAGATTTCCGGATATTTGGGTGCCGGTTAATAAAGAGTTTCCTGTAGTACCCTTTAAACTTCAGAAAAAGTATTAATCTGCAAGAGATAAATAGTGCCTTTCCTTATTCTGACTTGAATTATTTTTTTTTAAAGCACAAATTAGTTTTATTTTTCAAATAAACAGAGGCTCTGATTATGACCTGTGTATATTATTTAGAAAATTTAAACATTCTAATTACTGATACCTGAGAGTTTAGAGGAGAGGGACACACACACACACACACACACACACACACACACACACACACACACACACACAATGAGAGATAGACACAGAGAAGCACTTCAGGAACCAATCACTAGATTTGATGTTTGAAGAGATCTCTTCGAGAGCTACTCATTTATGGTTTTCACAGAATAATGGACAGAGATGTGAAAAGCAATTCTCAAAGTCACATTAAAATCAGAGGCCTTCATAAACAAAGATCATTACCTCAGAAACAGAGTGGAAAGTGGAATAAGTCTTTGTTGTCCAAGAAGAGCAGCTGAGTTGAGCATTATTGCCAACTAGTTTATGAAGGGTTCTAATGAGATAAATTGTGACTGATTGTCTCACTGACTAGTGGAAACAATGAGAGGGCACAAATATAAGATGATGTTAGATAGAATTAAAAGGCAAGTTAGACATTTCTTAAACAGAGTGATTAGAGCGTGGAATTTTCTGCCACAATCCACTGTTGAAACAGTCCATAAATTATTTTAAAAGGAAATTAGTTGCTTAAAAAAGAGTCATAATCAAGGATATGGGGACCGAGCAGGAGAGTGGATTAGACTGGGTGGCTCATGAGGAGAAAAACTGGTGCAGGCTTGATAGGCCTAATGGCCTCTTTCTGCTGCTTAACATTCTAGTTGCTGACATCTTTCATTGGTTGGTTGGGGTGTCTAAAGCATAGACCTTAAAGTAGCACATCCTGTTGTATTTAAACATCCACAAATCTGTCTGTTCTTTGTATGGCTTGTACTTGTTGACTTGTATTTTGTAATTAAAATAAACCAAAAAAACTGATGGTTGAATGCTTTCACTGAATATAGAGGACAAAGTGTTTCATTATTAAACAATAGTTTAAAACGTTGTGTCATTTGTACAGGCCAACTGTGCTGGAAGAAGATAGACAAATAGTGATCAAGAATGGCAGGCACCCTGTGATTGACATTCTTATGGGAGAACAGGAGCAGTACGTTCCAAATAGCACTGAACTGCATGTGAGTATTCAATAAAATCTTTCAGTGCCCTACTTCGCAGTTAAATTGCTGTGTGCCGGGTTGATTGGGTGACCTTTGCTGTAATGCTATATTTTCAGTAGTGTCATGTCGTCACTTGTGGCTTAAAGTAAGCGCATTAGAGTGTGTTTTCTTCCATTTGTTGATATAGATGCGGCGGGGGGGGTGGGAGTCAGGTGCGGGGGAGTGGGTTCTCTGCTATATATTCACACTGATCGTTTTGTCAACAGTAGATGGAGGTAAACATATCCTAATATGGGACATTAAGATCTAAATTAAAGTTTGTTCTCAAATACCCAGCCAAAGTTGAGTTTTCTCATATCATGACCTGATATCTTTTCTCTTGTGCTTCTGCTTCTCTGTCCCTTCTTTTTGCTTCTCTCTAGCATCTTTTTTCTTTTCTTTCTATGTTCGAGGTGATAGTGGGTGGTGTGGCAGGTAAAGGAGCCACCAACGTTACAGGCTACATTTGGGATGGGCTTGCAGGAAAAATGTGGCCCTTGCCAGCTGCCTTCCATTCCCTCCCCCAATCATTTGTGCTTTCCTTGCTCCCATCGCATCCTCCACCAGTCACCTTCCCAATACCCCTTCCTCTCCCTGACACCTATTCACTACCCCCTCCTTGTGCCTGTATCCTTCCTCCCTTTACTCTGCTGTTACTCATCGCACCCTGAACCCTCCCACTTGATCCACTCCCAAGGGCAGGTGGCAGGAAGCCAGAGGCTCCCTCACCCTCAACCAGTTTCTCTCTCCCCCTCAATTCCTATTTGTTTCCCTCAAAGAGGCTTTGTGTGCTTTCAAAATGTAACTCCTTTCTTAAAAAAAATCAAGTTGGAATGTGGAAGGAAACTGTCTGTCTGACTTTCCCTCTAGTTGTTTCCTTCTATTTTTCTCTGCCCCTCTCTTGCATAGATATTAGTAATTAGAACCACATAGATATTAGTAATTAGAACCACATAGATATTAGTAATTAGAACCACTGTCCCCATTACAAAGATACTTCCATCTCCATAATATTGCCTGTCTCTGCCCCTGCTTCAGCCCATCTGCTGCTGAAACCCTCATCCATGCTTTTGTTACCATAAACTTAAGCGCATCCAAAAATTCTGTTGCCCGTATCCTAACTTGCACCAATTCCCATTCATCCATCATCTCTGTGGTCGCTGACCTAGAATTAGCTCCACCAATGCCTCCAATTTAAAATTCTCATCCTTGTGTTCAAATCCCTCCATGGCCTCGCCCTTCTCATCCACTCTAACCTCCTCCAGCCCTAAAACCTTCCGAGGACTCTGGCCTATTGTGTATCCCTTTGCCCCATCTTTGGCAGCGTGCCTTCAGCTGTCAGGACCCTAAGCTCTGGAATTTCCTCCATAAACCTCTCCACCTCTCCTCCTTTAAGATGCTCCTTATCTAAATGGAGTCGAGGAGCAGATAGATTTAGGAGTTCAGATACGCAAATCTTGAGAAGTGGGACAACAAGTTGGAAAAGGTGCAAAAAGAGACGCATGTGATCATAGATTTTATAAATAGGGGTATGGAGTAAAAAAGCAGAGAAGTCGTGCTAAACCCATGCAAATCGTTGGTTAGGCCACAGTTAAAAATAATGGGCCAAAAATTGCGGTCGACAGCGTAGCTCCGGAGTACACCACTGACCTACGAAAAGAATATGTACTTAACCTTGAGCGAGGCCCGGAACGGAGACTTCCTCTTCAGCGCTGCAGAGTTGTGCGCAGCGTATGACATCAGGAAGGCCAGGAGTGCAGCGTACAGCCTGTGTGTAAGGGAAGACACGCCCATAAAAGCTGTCAAAACTAAGCCGCGCCCACAGAAATTTCTCTCCGTCTTTTACATTGAAATTACATTTTAAAACCTTTCTTAAAAAAATCCTTCTAATTAAACTGGTACTTGCACTTATCTCGTATATCAGCATTTTGGTTTTTTTTTCATCCAAACTCTCAATTTATTAGTCCCTATGTATACAACTTCCTGTTTAGACAGTCAGTAAAGGTCTAACACTCCAAGTAATGTTGTTGAACTTCAGAAAGAGATTCCCAGCCATATATTCAATGTTAATTTTCAGAATTAAAATATATTATTCAGACCTCATTTAAACTGGTAATAGATAAATCTGTTTTCCTTGTTCAGTTACATTATATTGTTTATGTTCATTTTTGAGTTGAAAGGACACAATTGGTCCCTGAAATCTGATAGATGTTCACTTTATTTAACTTTCTTATTCACCTTCCCAAGTAATTAAAATGAAACTCGTCCGACAAAAAGGTTTCCGCCACCAAATCGTCTGTGTGCTGGATTCTTTGTTCTAACATAAAACAAAAAGCTTTGTCCATCACTCAGAAACCTCACAGGATGAATGAGATAATTTTCCTCTGCATATCCATAAAATCAATACAAATAGCTCTGCAGTCAGTTCCTGTTAAGCAAGTGGTCTGTTTTTTTCTTACTTATGCATTGATGGTGTGTTTTAATGTGACAATTCTGCAGGTGTAATGTGGTCATCAATACATTTGATTATACATTGTTGTTAGCGATCATTTGATTTCCACAAGTTCAGTAAAGATACACATTTTATAACAGAGAACTTCAGAATTGTTACGTAATTTATTCGGGCTGTACCGTATCATACTGCAGCAAAAGACAAGGGCAAGTTTAATTATCGGGTTTCTCTTTAGAAAGATATATTTGCCAATATTTCTTGGGGAAAATATAAGTAAACGGTCAAAATATATATACTCCTAAAATTGCTTTGTAGCATTGTTAAGAAAACATGTAAGGGTGGACTAATCATTTTGCAATGCATTTCCAAACAAAATTGATTGATAAGATTGTAACTGGTGCTGTCCTGTGTTTGTCTTGGTATCGGGGAAATGCAAAGAGGTGATTTTTCAACTGCAGATCTTCTTTTACGTGGTGAAACGGGCTCCTAAGCTTGCTTTCAGCAACCGTAAGAGTTTTGTCCGTAATTGCTGGGCAGTTGGTTCTGCGCCAGCAATTGTGAGTTCCTCGGGGATGCGGATGATCGCAAGTTCGGGATTCAGCGCATGCGGAAATCCCAAACTTGCGGTCTATTCCAAAGGCGGTATGACGGCGTACTCTGAGTATGCCATCATACCCACTGCAAAATCTGGGCCATAGTGCTCAGCTTTGGGTAGACTTTAGGAAGGGTGTCAATACCATGGAAAGAGTGCAGAAGGCATTTGTTAAATTGGTACCGGGGTGAGAGGCTTTAGTTATGAGAAGAGATTCGAGAAACTAGGGCTCTTTTCATTAGAACGGAGGTTAAAAGGAGAACTGATAGAAATGTTCGAAAATTATGAAGGATTTTGATAAAGTAAATAGGGAAAAACTAATTCCACTGGTTAGTGAATTAGTAAATTAGGAGTTATAAATTTAAGATTATTGCCAAAAGAACGAGTGGCGAGGCTAGGAGCATTATTGTACACGCAGGGCTGTTTGGATGAGACGTTAAACCGAGGCCCCCTACTCTCTCAGGTGGACGTAAAAGATCCCAAGGCACTATTTCGAAGAAGAGCAGGGGAAGTTATCCCCGGTGTCCTGGCCAATATTTATCTCTCAATCAACAGAACAAAAACAGATTATCTGGTCATTGCTGTTTGTGGGAGCTGCTGTGGCAAATTGGCCGCGTTTCCTGCATTACAACAGCAACTACACTTCAAAAGTACTTCATTGGCTGTAAAGCGCTTTGAGACGTCCAGTGGTCATGAAAAGCGCTATATAAATGCAAGTTTTTCTTTCTTTCTGTTAAGACATAGAATATGCTACTTGAAACAGTGGTGGATGCGGAATCCGTAGATCAAGAGAGCATGTTTAAAATCTGGAGCATTTCCCACATAGCAATTCTACTTGCAGCTTTTCTTTCTCTCTCAATTTAGATCCATTGGAAGGGTTTTAAAAAATATGGATTTAATTTTTGTAGGAAGATTGATGGAAAATAATACCTTATGAATAAAATCACTCTTTTATTCCAACTGCTGTTAATAGTTATCAAATTATCCAGAGAATATAGTCAGGGAAATCCTGAGTAGTAATAATTTCTCAACTCTCGTTGTTTGTGATGTAAGTTTCATTTCAATGCCAGGCACATATAACTGCTGGGAAGGTTGCCTAATTTTTTTTAAAAAGGCTGAACTGTGGCTATTGGGAAACTGCACCTGCTTTGATTGTTGATTTGGGCTTGTGGAAATTTTCAGACATGGCATCAAACCTCAGTTCACTTTATTTTTTAAAAAAAAACCAGATCAATGGGTGGGGTTGAGGTCAGTGAATACGTTTGAGAGCAAAACAACTGAGAGTGGAAATATGGAGCTAACTCCTCCCTTCCTGATATACCATTTGACTACTTCATTAAAAAAATTTGGCTTCAGCACACAATGCTGAAAATAGGTTGATAGCACACTGCAGCCACATCTGTCTGTATTTTCCACCAAATAAAATGAATGTTTATTTGATATATATTTGTTAGGACATGGATGGAGATGATGATTGAGTTTAATTCCCAGACACATCAGCCAGCTGCTCTTGTACACCGCTTAAAAAGGTGGCTACTTTATTCACAGTATATAGAACAAGTCAAACTTCTTCCGCACTAACCACAATATTCTCATAATTACGCATTTTCTACAACTTAACTGTAGTGAGGTATCCACTAACTTTCAAGATGCAAACTCTTGGAGTGGATCTGGAATATTCTGTCTGGTGCTCCAATCAAGGTAATAAAAACAGAAAATGCTGGAAATACTCAGCAGGTCAGGCAGCATCTGTAGAGAGAGAAACAGAGTTAAAGTTTCAGGTCGATGACCCTTCATCAGAACTGGAAAAAGTTGGAGATGTAACCGGTTTTTAAGCAAGTGTAGGGGCAGGGAGAGGGGGGAGGGGAGGAAAGAACAAAAGGGAAGGTCTGTGATAGGATGGAAGGCAGGAGAGATTAAGAGACAAAAGCTCAACGTAAGCTCGAGGAACAGCACCTCATCTTTCGATTAGGCACTTTACAGCCTTCTGGACTCAACATCGAGTTCAACAATTTCAGACCATAACTTCTGCCCCTATCATTTTTTTTCTCTCTCTTTCACATGGTAGCTGTTGATCATCCTGCCATTGCCATTTACACTTCATCTAGAATCATCTTTTGTTTCTTAATTTGTCCCATTACCATCTCCTTTTGCCTTGCACTATCATCTCTTTTGTCTCTTAATCTCTCCTGCCTTCCATCCTATGACAGACTTTCCCTTTTGTTCTTTCCTCCCCTCCCCCCTCTCCCTGATCCTACACTTGCTTAAAAACCTGTTACATCACCAACTTTTTCCAGTTCTGACGAAGGGTCATCGACCTGAAACGTTAACTCTGTTTCTCTCTCCACAGATGCTGCCTGACCTGCTGAGTATTTCCAGCATTTTCTGTTTTTATTTCAGATTTCCAGCATCTGCAGTATTTTGCTTTTGTATTAAGGCATTCATAGGTCTCTGTTATGATATTTTTTTCCATTATTGTAAAAGGCAGCTTTCATAGGTGAACCATGCTCTCTGATCAGAAACTTAACCATATGTGTTTAGTATTTTGATTATAATGTGGCACAGGGTATTTTATTGCTCTTTTTATTGTAAACTTGCTAGTAGAATAGTATGCATATAATCTCAGAGACCGATGATATCAACCTGACAGACACTTTTCGTAACGGTTAAATTATTAAACAGATTTAACGAACAGTTAGAGAAGAAAATGTTGAGCAATAAAAATACAGCAATCTGGAGCCAGCTCACAAGGGGGTTAATCAAACAAACCAATTCGATGAGATCCATTGAAAACTTTGTTACAGAAGTCAGGAAGTTATGCTAAACCTTTATAAATCTGTGGTTAGTCCCCAGCTGAAGTATTGTGGCCAATTCTAAGCACCAAACTTTAGGAAGGGTGTCAAGGCCTTGGAGAGGGTGCAGAGGAGATTTGCTGGAATTGTACCAGGATGAGGAACTTCAGTTATGTGGACAGACTAGAGAAGCTGGTATTCTCCTTAGAGCAGAATAGAAATGTGGTAGTGATAGGGGACTCTATAATTAGGGGGATAGATAGCGTCCTCTGCAGCCAAGAACGAGAATCCCGAAGGGTGTGTTGCCTACCCGGTGCCAGGGTAAGGGATATCTCACGGCGGCTGGAGAGGAACTTGGAAAGGGAGGGTGGAACATGTTGGAACAAACGACATAGGTAGGAACAGGGAGGTGTTCCTGCTGAAAGAGTATCAGGAGTTAGGATCTAAATTAAAAAGCAGGACCTCGAGGGTAATAATCTTTTTCCCGAGCCACATGCAAATTGACAGAGAAGGAGACAGATCAGGAGAATTAACATGTGGCTAAAGGGCTGGTGTGGGAAAGAGGAGTTCCTTTTCATGGGACGCTGGCACCAGTTCTGGAAGAGGAAGGAGCTGTGCCGATGGGACGGGCTCTACCTGAACCGGGATGGGACCCGTGTCCTAGTGGAAAGGGAAAATAGGGAAGTGGCAAAGGCTTTAAACTAGTAAGATGGGGGGGAGGGATCTACAAGAAACGTAACCAGCCTAAATATAAACAAAACAGGAAAAGAGAGCACAGGAAAGAATAAAGTAAGGGAGGACATTCATGGCAAAGGAATAAATAGAGTTATAGAACAGAAGTCTAAAAAGATGGTTAAACATAAAGTGAGAGGAAATCCTATTAAAAATGAGTTAAACTGTACAGCAATGCATACAGTGTCTGTAATAAAACAGGGGAGCTGGAGGCAATCATATGTTGCGAGGAACCAGACATAGTAGGGATTACTGAGGCATGGCTACAGAAAAATCAGGACTGGGAATTAAACATTGCAGGGTTTAACATATTTAGAAAAGATAGGGAGGGAAAAAGGGGAGGTGGAGTAGCTGTACTTATTAGGGATAACACAATGGCAGTAGAAAAAAGTGACGCAAATATCAGCAAGACAAAAATAGAATCGATAGAGATAAAGGATCAATCACACTAATAGGCATAGTCTACAGACCACCTAATAGTGGAAGGGAGGTGGAGGAAGAAATATGCAGACAAATTAGGGAAATGAGTAAAAAACATAGAATAACAATCATGGGGGATTTCAACTACTCCGATATTAATTGGACAGAAGAGGTAGGTAAAGGAGATAAGGGAATGGAGTTCCTACAATGTGTACAGGACTCCTTTCTAACCCAATATGTAAAAAGCCCAACAAGGGAGGATTCAATATTGGATCTAGTAATGGGGAATGAACCAAAGCAGATAAGAGAAGTAAAGGTAGGGGAACATATAGGCAATAGCGACCATAATATAATACGCTTTAAGATGATAATTGAGAATGACATAAGTATGATGAAAACCAGGTTAATAGATTGGAGAAAAGCTGATTTTGAGGAGCTGAGAATAGAACTTGGAGTGGGGGAGGGGGGTGGAGAAATGGGCAACAATATTGGCAAACAACGATGTAGAACAGCAATGGGAAACATTTAAAACGGTGTTCAACAGAGTGCAGGAAAAATATATTCCGCTAGAAGGAAAGAACAAACTAAACAATAATGAGACTCCATGGATGAATAAAGCCATAAGGGAACAATTGTGGGTAAGGAAAGAGGCATACATTAAGTACACAGACAACAGAGGAGTGCATGAATGCGAAAAGATTAAGAGAGAAGTAAAAAAAAAACAATTGGGGAGGCAAAGAGGAATTATGAAATTAAGTTATCAAGGAACATAAAACAAAATAGTAAAATATTTTGTAGGCACATCAATAAAAAAGGAAGGCTGGGATGGGAATAGGGCCATTAAGGGATAGTCAGGATAATACCACAGGTAATGATAGAGAGATGGCAGAAATATTAAATAATTATTTTGCTTCAGTATTTACCAGGGAGATAGAACAGGTGGACATGACATTGGATGATGCGATTAGTAATGAGATAAGTGCATTTAAAAATTAAAAAGGGAATATATTAAATAAATTAATCAAACTCAAAGAGGATAAAACCCCTGGTCCGGATGGATTGCATCCACGCATTTGAAAAGAATCCAGGGAAGAGATAGCAGAGGCATTACTATGCATATTTAATCATTCATTAAAAAAAGGTATAATGCCAGAGGACTGGCGGATAGCTAACATAATACCTATAGTTAAGGGGGATAGAATATGACCAGGGAATTATAGACCAGTTAGTTTAACATCGGTGGTAGGAAAAATAATGGAATCCCTACTAAAGGAGAAAATAGAAGAACATCTAGAAACCAAAAATATAATAATGAATAGTCAACATGGATTTCAAAAGGGAAAGTCTTGCTTGACCAACCTTATTGAATTTTTTGAAGAGTTAACAGACAGCGTAGACAATGGTAATGCAGTAGATCTAATTGATCTGGATTTTCAAAAGGCCTTCAATAAGGTACCCCATAATTGACTGATGCACAAGGTCAGAGAATGCGGAGTCAGGGGACAAGTAGCAGAATGGATTTCTGGCTGGCTTCAGGACAGAAAGCAGAGAGTAGGAGTAAAGGGTAGCTATTCACAGTGGCAGAAGGTGGGTAGTGGTGTTCCACAAGGGTCAGTGCTGGGACCACTGCTGTTCACAATTTACATTAATGATTTAGACTTCCTGTGGGATGCCACCAGTCACATCCTGCCAATTAGAGTACCTTCCCATTTCTGTCTCCTGCTGCTCAGCCAATTTACTAACCAGGTCAATAATTTGCCTTCAATTCCATGAGCCTCAACTTTAGCTAACAGTCTCTTATGAGGGACTTTATCGAATGCCTTCTGGAAGTTGAAACAAATAACATGCATAGACATTCCCCTGTCCACTACTTCAGTCATCTCTTCAAAAAATTCAATCATGTTCGTCAAGCATGACCTACCCTTTACAAATCCATGCTGGCTCTCTCTGATCAGCTGAAAATTTTCAAAGTGTTCAGCCACTCTATCCTTAATTATAGACTCTAGTAATTTCCCGACAGCAGATGTTAGGCTAACTGATCTATAATTCCCTGGTTTCCCCCTCTCACCACCTTAAATAGCGGAGTGACATGTGCAATTTTCTATCTAAAGGAACAGTCCCTAAATTGAGAGAACTTTGGAAGATTATAGTTAGGGCAACTGCAATGTGCTCACCTATTTCCTTTAAAACCCTGGGATGGAAATAATCTGGTCCTGGGGATTTGTCACTCGTTAATTCCATTATTTTCTTCATTACTGTTATTTTGCTTACGTTAATTTTGGTGAGACCCCGTCCCTGATTCAATATTAGTTTCCTTGGAATGTCCGGCATGGAAGTACTGACACAAAGCCTGCCATTTCCTTATTTTCATTTACAATATCACCGTTATCTTTTTCCTAATATAATTGTAAAATGTTTGTGTTGATTTTGATATCGCTTGCAAGTTTCTTTTCATACTCTGTTTTTGTAGCTCTTCCTATCTGTTTTGTCACCTTTTGTTATTTTTATCTCTCCCAGTCACCAGGATTTGTGCTGTTTTTTGCATTTTTCTATGCTTTTTCTTTTAGTTTTATGTTGTCGCTTACCTCTTTTGTTGTTCATGGCTGTTTCTTTTGGTCAGTAGAGCTTTTGCCCCTTGGGGGTATAAACTGGTTCTGAGAGAATAGTTTTTATGCAGTGTTTTGCTCTAATCTGGAATGCACTGCCTGAAAGGGTGGTGGAAGCAGATTCAGTAGAAACTTTCAAAAGGGTATTGGGTATATACTTGAAAAGGAAAAATTTGTCGGGCTATGGGGAAAAGAAAGGGGAATGATTTCAAAGAGCTGGCACGGGCATGATGGGGCGAATGGCCAAACTTGAGATAACATATTTCTCAGAAGGAAATGTGCAGTCTTATTCCAAACAAATGATATAAACACATAATAGCCAGGACCACTTGGCTCTACACCTCAATATAGCCTTTGTCCAAACATGGACAAAAGAGCTGAATTCCAGAGGTGAGGTGACTGACTGCTCTTGACATCAAGGCAGCATTTGACCGAGTGTGGCATCAAGGAGCCCGAGTAAAATTGAAGTCAATGGGAATCGGGGGAAAATGCTCCACTGGCTGGAGTCATACCTAGCACAAAGGAAGATGGTTTTGGTTGTTGGAGGCCAATCATCTCAGCCCCAGGACAACGCTGCAGGAGTTCCTCAGGGCAGTGTCCTAGGCCCAGCCATCTTCAGCTGCTTCATCAATGAACTTCCCACCATCATAAGGTCAGAAGTGGGATGTTCGTTGATGATTGCACAGTGTTCAGTTCTATTTACAAGTCCTCAGATAATGAAGCAGTCCGTGCCCACACCTGGACCACATTCAGGTTTGGGCTGATAAGTGGCAAGTAACATTCATGCCACACAAGTGCCAGGCAATGACCATCTACAACAAGAGTCTAACCACCTCACCTTGACATTCAATGGCATTACCATTGCCGAATCCACCACTATCAACATCCTGGGGGTCACCATTAACCAGAAACTTAACTGGACCAGCTACATAAATACTGTGGCAACAAGAGCAGGTCAGAGGCTAGGTATTCTGCGGCGAGTGTCTCACCTCCTGACTCCCCAAAGCCTTTCTACCATCTACAAGGCACAAGTAAGGAGTGTGATGGAATACTCTCCACTTGCCTGGATGAGTGCAGCTCCAACAACACTCAAGAAGTTCAACACCATCCAGGACAAAGCAGCCCGCTTGATTGGCACCCCATCCACCACCTTAAACATTCACTCCCTCCACCACCGGCGTACCGTGGCTGCAGTGTGTACCATCTAGAAGATGCACTGTAGTAACTCGCCAAGGCTTCTTCGGCAGCACCTCCTAAACCCGCGACCTCTTCCACCTAGAAGGACAAGGGCAGCAGGCGCATGGGAACGCCACCACCCAAGTTCCCCTCCAAGTCACACATCATCCTTCATCGTCGCTGGGACAAAATCCTGGAACTCCCTCCCTAACAGTACTGTAGGAGTACCTTCATCACTTGGACTGCAGTGGTTCAAGAAGGCGGCTCACCACCACCTCTGAAGGGCAGTTTGGGATGGGCATTAAATGCTGGCCTTGCCAGCGACGCCCACATCCCGTGAATTTTTTTTTTTAGAAGAACTAGATCCTGCACTGCCTTGTACCTCATTGGGCTAGAAACACATTGATTACTTATGGAGCTGTGCTGTGTCCAGTCTACATTTTATGGCAAGACAAAAACAAACTGAAAGTAAACCATGAGCGAAGTTCCCTTTTTGACACATTACTCTTTCTTTCCGTCTCCCCATCCTCATCAGAGGTTTCTCATGATTACCAATTGTGCATCACTGCTGAGAACTGGCAGTGGACTCTAACCTTAATAGGAAAGTGTGTTCCCTTTCTGCAAGCCACAACTATGCTGGATGACTGTACTATACCCGTGCAGTGTGGTGTTTCGTTGCAACAGATAGGTATTTTTGTGTGCTGGGTTGAACCAAATTTAAGGGATCGTGATCCGAATATAGAGCATATCATCCCACCATTCTTCATCCATCCCTATCTGCATACCCTTCTATTCCTTTCTCCGTCGTGTACTTAAGCCTCCCTTAAAGGCTTCCATGCTGTTCTCTTCAATTACTCGATGTGGTAGCTAGTTCCACATTCTAACCGCCTGCAGTCGTGTGGTGAAGGTACTCCCACAGTGCTGTTAGGGAGGGAGTTCCAGGATTTTGACCCAGCGACGATGAAGGAACGGCAATATATTTCCAAGTCAGGATGGTGTGTGACTTGGAGAGAAACTTGGGGGGTGGTGGTGTTCCCATGCGCCTTCTGTCCTTGTCCTTCTAGGTGATAGAGGTCCCGGGTTTGGGAGGTGCTGTTGAAGAAGCCTTGGCGAGTTGCAGTGCATCTTGTAGATGGTACACACTGCAGCCACGGTACGCTGGTGGTGGAGGGAGTGAATGTTTAAGGTGGTGGATGGGGTGCCAATCAAGCGGGCTGCTTTGTCTTGGATGGTGTTGAGATTCTTGAGTGTTGTCGGAGCTGCATTCATCCAGACAAGTCGAGAGTATTCCATCACATTCCTGACTTGTACCTTGGAGATGATGGAAAGGCTTTGGGGAGTCAGGAGGTGAGTCACTCGCCACAGAATACCCAGCCTCTGACCTGCTTTTGCAGCCACAGTATTTATGTGGCTGGTCCAGTTACATTCTGCTCAGTGGTGACCCCTCCCAGGATATTGGTGGTGGTGGATTCGGCGATGGTAATGTCATTGAATGTCATGGGGAGGTGGTTAGACTTTCTCTCTTTGGAGATGGTCATTGCCTGGCACTTGTGTGCTGCGAATGTTACTTGCCACTTATCAGCCTAAGCCTGCATGTCATCCAGGTCTTGCTGCACGTGGGCATGGACTGCTTTATTATCTGAGGAGTTGTGAATGGAACTGAACACTGTGCAGTCATCAGTGAACATCCCCATTTCTGACCTTATGATGGAGGAAAGGCAGCTGAAGATGGGCCGAGGACACTGCCCAACTATCTCATTGATTTGTGTTTAAGGCTACTTTTACTAGCATAACAGTAAATCTGGATCAATAATTAGTAAAGAACAAAGCTAGGGTGTAGTTAACGAGCATGGATGTCCAGGACACACTTTGAGGCAGGTGAGTTGCTGGTGAGCTGTCCATTGATCAATAATTTTGTTGGGTGTTATTTTTCAGGGAGATGGACAGAGAGTTATGGTAATTACTGGGCCGAACATGGGAGGAAAGAGTTCTTATATTAGACAAGTGGCACTGATGACAATCATGGCACAAATTGGGTCTTATGTTCCTGCAGAAGAAGCTGTGATTGGCATTGTGGACAACATTTACACAAGGTATGACTTTAATTTCTCAAAATGAGTGAATGCTTTACATGAGAATTCATTTCTGTTGTTTCCCTAATCTCTAATGGGAGTTTAAATGTTTTAAATGGCTTTTCTCTACTAAAACACTGCCAAAATTTGACCTTACCGTGTAGATATTGCATCTAAAATTAGATCTTAATATCAACATTTTTAAGTAAGTAATTTAGAAACTAATATACTTCATAGAAAAAGGAAATTATTAACTGAATTTGGGCAGAAATTCCTGTGTGCTATCTTTAACACATGAAGATTGATTAACACATTTGTGTCAAATTCCTGTGTGTGCTATTTTAATAAAGTCCTTACTTTTTAAAATACAAAAATTTGACGTGAGTGTGTTAAGCATTGCACCATAAGTATAATCAGGATTTAGGTTCATAATCTGGGCCAGGCTGATGATGGTGAAAGTCTGTGCCAGTGTGTGCTTCCAATCTTTCCCTCTCTGTCTCTAGTTGTAAAAGTCCAGTGTGATTTTGAGAAGTCTCAATCCAGTTCTTAGAAGAAATAAAAACAGAAAATGCTGGAAATACTCAGCGGTTCTGTTCTCATGAAAGGTCATCGACCTGAAACGTTAGCTCTGTTTCTCTCTCCACAGATGCTGCCTGACCTGCTGAGTATTTCCAGCATTTTCTGTTTTTTATTTCAGAATTCCAGCATCCGCAGTATTTTGCTTTTCTATCAGTTCCTAGAAGATGTGGGGCCTCGACAAGAATTGGGTGCAGAAGAATTTCAACGCCTAACTTTTTTTTGACCATACAAGAGTAATCAACCAGAATCTGTTTACCCTCTTGTATTTTTTGGCACAGGCCTGTTACCAGGTTCTAAACAGTTATTAATCAGAACTATAGTAAAAAGAGAAATCAGGAGACGGCTAGTGATGGCCAGTATGAGATACGCCTGTATTTAGTTTGAAACAGCATATTCATACAGTAGGTTGATGCTGCAGAAACAACAGTCGGTAGCAAATAAATGTGCCAGAAATGCTCAGGCCGCTTGCTGAGAAGACCCAGTAAAATATGGATCTGCTGGTGGGTGGCCTTGGAGAAGCATGTTTGGAGCCAGCGGCATTAGCATGCAGCTAAACCAGTTTAAAAAAAACAATCTTAGTGCACCGGTACCTGAGCATTTAACTGTATCCTGTGCTCTCAGTTCAGTGTCTAGAAAGTACACTATATTGCCTTCTTAGCTATAATGCTGGTTAACAGATTGCTGCATTTATGTCAGCTCCTTTGTGCCATTGTTGGGACTGATTGATCACTCGTATTCATTTCAGTCCTTTAGTCTAGAAATAAATAAAACAGTATGCAGGATTGAGTGTAGAATCCAGCCTTTTGGAACTTGCAGCGTTCACTAAAAGGCTTTAATCACTTTTGCATGAATTAGGATGGAAGCCGCACTGGTGATTACAACACCGAGAGAGCTGTAACCTTCCACTGCCCTTTATGGTGGTGATTTTGGCAATACCAGATCAGGGAGGCAGTAGAATTAACCCTCCCAACATTTGTAGCAACAATTTTGTGTCAGATAGCACAATTTCTCTTTGTTCAGCACTAAAAGTTAGATGCGATGGGCAGATCTGATGTTTTGAATTGGTGAAGTGCTTTAAATTCAGAAAGTGGAAGGAAATTTTTCATGGTATGTTATGGGATTCTATTAATATTGTCCCTTTTCTGTAAATGTAATTGTTAAAGCAAAAGGTATACGTGGGATCCTAGTGATCATTTTTGTGAATGCAACATAACGTATCATGTTTTAAAATTTATTATAAAGATTGTCATAATGGAGGAACATAGAACATTGTTATTCTATAAACACGGTATTACCTGCATGCTGCATGAGTGATGGCAGATATCTTATCAAAGTCCAAAATGGTTTAATATCCTGGCATGAGCCATGTGTTCCATTGCTTCAGTTAGGACATCATAATTGCAGGAGCAGTCACTGTGTTTGCCACACTGATGATTAGTGTGTCATTGACAGTACCCTCTTAAGTCTGTTCCCATTCACCACTAATAACATAATCTTTTTTAAGAACAGTAGAGAGCTATTATATCTAAACAAATCTATGCCTTTTTCATAAATCAATCCTACCTACTTGCCATCTCACCATATCTCTCAATGTTTTCTCTGTGCAGAAACAAATCTAATTGTCTCTTGAACTCATTTATTCTGTCCACTTCCATGGCCTTCTTTGATGATCCTGACAATTTCATGGATGCACACACAAGAATCTGGCGTTCTGCTTCACAATCAGCATGTTGCATCACTCTTCCATTTAACACGTACTGTTTTGGTTGCTTGCTCCCATACTAATTATGTTACACATATTCACAAGACCTCCACCTTGCACCCTCTGTAAGCGAGCTCATCCAAAACTCTGCTGCCTATATTCCAACTCGCACCAAATTCCGTTCACCCATCACCCCTGTGCTCGCTATCCTACATTGGCACTCGGTCCATAAGCGACTCGATTTTAAAATTCTCATCCTTGTTTTCAAATTCCTCCACGGCCTCGCCCCTCCCTATCTCTGTAACCTCCTCCAGCTCTATAATCCTCTGAGATCTCTGCGCTCCTCCAGTTCTGGTCTCTTGTGCATCCCCGATTTTAATCGGAACACCATTGGTGGCCATGCCTTCAGCTGCCTAAACCCTAAACTCTGGAATTCCCTCTCTAAACCTCGCCTCTCTACCTCTCTCTCCAGACACTCCTTTTGACCAAGCTTTTGGTCACCTGTGCTAATAATTCCTTATGTGGCTCGGTGTCAAATTGTGTTTGATAACTCTCCTGTGAAGCGCCTTGGGATGTTTTGCTATGTTAAAGGGGCTACATAAATGTAAGATGTTGTTGTTATCATCACGCAACTTCATGAAGCTACAGAGATTAGTAGATTAGGCCAGATAGCTGAAATTTAATGCAGAGATGTGTGAGGTTGTACATTTTGGGCGGATAAAGGAGAGGAAATATCCACTAAATGGCAACATTTAAACAAAGTGCCAGAGCAGAGAGACAAGGGTTAAGCCACAGTTTGGATACTGTGCTCTACTTTAGGAAGAATGTCAAGGCCATAGGTACATAAGAGATTTACTAAGATGATACAAGGTGTGGAAGGTCTTAGTTATCAGGAGATACTGCGGCTCTTTTCATTGAACAGAGACGGTTGAGATCTGATAGAAATGTTCAGAATTCTGAGGGTTTTTGGTAAAGTAGAGAAAAACTATTTCCATTGTTCAGTGAGTCAATAACGAGAGGGCATAAATTTAAGACCAACACCGAAAGAACAAAGGGAGAGGCTTGTTTTACATATTAAATACCTTAATAGAAATGGTGGTGGAAGCAGAATTCTTAATAACTTTTAAAAAGGAAGTGACTAAATACTGAAGCAAGAGAATTTGATCTGGTTGCAGTGTTCCTCATTATTTATCCTGCCCCCTATTTTGATGTCATCTACAAATTTATTTTGCTTACTGTATCCTCATCCAAGTCATTAATCTCTAATATATTAAAAGTCTTGCACACATTTCCTGTACTGTCACACTTTCACCATCGCACTTTGTTGATTGCCTTAAAGCAAAATAGCAATCTCAACCCACTTGATAGTAGATGCGAAGCCACAGCAGTAAACTGCCCACAGTTTGGCACTGAATTGACTGCCTTGTTCAGAGTCAAATTAGTCTGTGTCTAATCTGTTACCCGTTTTGAACATGGGTACCACATTCCAAACTACTAGTTATTCCCTTGTAATGATTATCAATGCATCATAAATCTCCTCCCTCCTCCTCTTTAGCACTCTGGGTAAATACCATCCAACCGTGGTCATTTAATATTTTGGAGGTCTTTCAGTTGTCAAAGACAACTCTGATATCAGTTATTAATTTAGCCTGGGTTACCCCTGTTTGGGGACGACATGTTGCTCATGTATTCCCTTGTGAACACTTGGCGGAAGTAGTCATTCAGAATGTTTACTATCTTGTGCTTGTCATCTGTTTCAAGATCATTTGTATCATTTATGGTTCTCAATCCTTCTCCAACTGCTCTCTTACTATTTAATACTGAAACAAACTACTTACTGTTACATTTTGCTTCTACAGCTATACTTTTTTCAGGATCGTCCTTTGTCATGCCAATCATCCTTTTAACGTGTTTCTGCATGTTATTATTAATCCCAATGAGTCCCATCCCTTTTCTCCCTGTCGGATTTTTTAGATGAAATTTTTCCTCAATTCATTTTAGATGTGTGGACTCCATCTTTGTAAACTGTTAAACAGCTTTTCTGTATCTTAGAATATCGTGATGACCTCTCTAATTTAGAATATAAACGCAATATAAGTTGCTTGTATCAATGATGTTTGTCAATGTGCAAGAAATTTCAGTATATAACAGGTTTCATGAGTTGAGCTGTAGGGCACAGTTGATACAGCTGAGGTAATAATCTGTCATTTATGGATGGCGTGTGTTCCAGTTTGGCAGAAAGTAGCACGATTCCAGAGCTATTCCCAGTTGCAGTATCTGTAGTATTGTTGAATAATGGGCATAATGAATTTATATCCAGTTTTCAGACACTGCCAATGATGAAGCTCAGAAACCTGTAGAAAGAAACAAGCTGTTCAGTTGCCATGGCTCATTTCCAGCCCTGTAGAATAATTTTGCTTTGACAAACTCATCTTCAGGTCTTGTTTCCTAATTGCATTGGCTGTGTAGATTAGGTAAATTATTGATTCAGTTATAAAAACAATTATAAAATAATTCCTCCTCATTGCATAATCAATTTGCTATGAAGCCGTAAACATTTTTCATGAATTTATATTGAACTGGTCTCTGTCTTGCGATAAGAATAAGAGTGCTGTGTAAAATTGTAACTGTTGTGAGATAGGAATTTAATATGTGCTGTATGTTTCAACTGTTGAAGTAAATTAGATGCTAATTCTTTTAAAAATTGCATTTTGTCTTTTTTTAAACTAATTTTTAGCAAAGGAATGATTTCATAAAAGGGAGGGATAGATGTTATGAGTAGTGTGAAGTGGTTGTGTGATATTCCCCACAGGATAAGAAGTAGTTGGGGTGGGGTGTCTGGCAGAGCTACTGGGCTAAAAGGTTGAAGCTTTTTTCTAGGTTGCCTGCACTTGGAGTACTGCATCCAGTTTTGGTTCCTGTGCATGGTAAAAAAATAAATAAAGGCGCTCTGGATAGTTTATGGGACCTTCAGAGCTAGGTGGGGAGGGATTATGACCCATGGGTAAAGTGAATAAGGACCAGGGCTTGAGGCTGGAATGAGGAAGGAGCAAAGCCTTGCTGGAGTACTCAGTTGATCTGTGAGGGAGGGATGGATGGACGCTGGAGCAGTCTGAGCAGGTGTATGTGGAAGGAGGTGGAGCTGGAGTACACTGAGGGGAGCACATAAAGCTTGGAAGGGAAACACAGGCTTTTGTTGGCTCCTTGTATCGGAAATACAAAAAGAAGGGTGAGAAAAGACAATTAAACTCATTAGGCCTGCTCCATCCATTCAACAGTGCAGTCTTGTGCTCTGCTCACCCATGATATCTCTTGGGAGAGGTAAAAACAAAGGGGAAAAAAACTGTAGCCAATTAATAAAAAACTGTGGGGAAATTCCTCTCTGACTTGCTAAGGTAATCAAGCAAGCTCAAGAGACTGGTTGCTCATGAATGACTCATCACAATTACAACTAACTAGCAACTTAGCCCCATAATTGGGAATGCTTTCTTCACTCAGAACTTATCAAGTTTGTTTTTAAAAGTACTGTCCAGAGCGCAGTGACTCTATGAAAAGAAATACTTCTGGCATCTAGCCAAATTCTTGCCTATGTATTTTATTGCTATGATTTCTAGTCCTACCTAATTAACTATATCCAATCCCTTCATCATTTTCTAAACTTGAATCATATCCTCTCTAAGCCTGTGTTTCTCCAACATAAATAATCGTAACTCTTCGAGCCTATCCTCATATCTAACAGCTCTAAGATTTGATCTTGTCCTGGTTGTTCTCCTCTGCACTCTATCGAGAGCGCCTTTATTTTTTACCATGCGCAGGAACCAAAACTGGATGCAGTACTCCAGGTGTAGGCATACCAGAGCCTTCTGTAACATGAGCATAGTACTCGTTGTTTAGTGCTCAGTGGTTTTAGGAATCTAACCTAAAACCCAATTTGCTTTCCCTGTAGCCACTTCATACACCTCGTGCACCTTTAATGAGTCTTTGGTTAATACCCCAGTCTCTTTCTTAATCTATTACCTTTAGCAGATACTCCTATGTGGTATAAATATGCCTGCAGTCACCTAACACCAGGTGCATGAAACTACTTGTCCCTGTTAAATGACATTTTACACATTGGCCCATTCACTAATTTGGCTAAATTGGACTGGAAGCTATCAATTTAGCCTGAATAACTAATCCAGCACACACTTTATCATTATCAGGGATACGGTAGCATAGTGGTTATGTTACTGGACTAGCAATCCAGAGGCCTGGGCTAATAATCCAGAGACATGAGTTCAAAACCCACCATGGCAGCTGGGGAATTTAAATTCAGTTAATTAAATAAATCTGGAATATATAGCTCGTATGTGTAATGGTGACCATGAAACTACTGGATTGTCGTGAAAACCCATGTGGTTCACTAATGTCCTTTTTGGGAAGGAAATCTGCCACCGTTACCTGGTCTAGCCGATATGTGACTGTAGACCCACAGCAATGTGCTTGATTCTTAACAGCCCTCTGAAATGGCCTAGCGAGCCACGCAGTTGTTTCAGGCGGCTCGCCACCACCTTCTCAAGGGCAACTAGGGATGGGCAATAAATTCTGTGAATTTAACAATCATTATGTTTAAACCCTTCTCTATTCATTAATGAAAATGATGAATAGCATCCGACCTAGCACAGAGCCCTGTGAACCATACCTTGGCTCCCATCAGCTACATTTCCATTAAAAATAACCTTCATCTTAAGTGATTTCAACCAGCTACCTATCCATTGTAATAACTGCCCTTTAATCCCATCAGATCTAATTTGTCCTAATGGCCGTCTATGCTGCAGTTTATCAAACCATTTTTGGAAGTCTATACAACATCAACAATATCATCATACACCATTCTGGTCACCTCAAAGTACTCCATCAAGTTAGTGAGGTAGGAGTTACGTTTCCTAAAGCCATGTTGGGTATCCCAAATAATTGCCAAATTCTCCAAGTGATGATCTATCACATCCCATAAATGCGTTACAACAGCATCCCTATTACCAAAGTCAGACTTATGTCCCTATAATTACTAGGGTTTGATTTCACTTTTCTAAGTAATAGAAGCACATGAGCCACCTGCCAAACCATGGGGACAGACCCAGACCTCAGAGCTATTGAATATATGAGCACTCGGGGGGGAGGAGAGAGAAGTAACACCAGGCCCTGTATCACTATCCAGCTTGTGCATTAATCTTCTTGCAAATCATTTTTCTAGTTACTTCTAATGAAACAAAAATACTGAAACACCTGACGTGGGAGGCCCCACACCTGGCCATGCCCGCTTTGATGCAGTGTAAGTGGTGAATGGAGGTTCCATCCCTTGTAAGGCCCTGTAGTTACTGACAGTGTAGCATATCCTCAAGACCTTAGTTAGAATACTGTGTGCAGTATTGGGTTCCACATTACAGGAAGGATATTGATGATTTAGAGAGGGTACAATGCAGATTCACTAGGATACTGCCTGGTATGAGGCAATACAAATATGAAGAAAGGCATGAAAAATGTGATCTTTTTTCATTAGAACAACACAGATTATGGGGTGATATGATAGAAGAATTATGATCGATTAGATGAAAGTAGATTGTTTCTAGTAGTTGAGGGGTCCGGCATGGTGGGGTGGCACATAGATACAGGATTAAATGTAAGCGATTTATTGGAACAGAGGGCAAGCGAAACTTCTTCACACAGAGTTGTGAGGCTCTGGAATTCAATTCCAGGGTTATAATTAGAGGCAAAAACATTCGAGATTAGATTGGATGGGTGGATGAAGGGATATGGGAACAGGGTGGGCAAATGTGATTACAACTAGTTGCTGTGTGGAGGGTAAATGCTGACATGCACTGGTTGCTTATTTTAGGCTTTTAACAATTCTCTTTTTACTGATGTATTTGCAAAATACCTCACTATTCCTTTTTTGATTTTTGAAATTCTCTTTCAGTTTTTTCCATTTTTTTTCAATTTTATTCTTATTGTCCTCTTCAATTTTAGTTGGGTTCTAACCTCTATTTATCTATGGCATCCTAAAACTACTAGTAGTTTCCTCATTTTTTAATTGAATATACTTCTGTATCTTTGCAATCCTTTTTATTAAAAGAAAAGGCCGCACTGTTGCTTTATAGTCCTGTGTGTCAATTTCTCCTTTCACCTCACTCCTCATCTTTCTAAAATCTGCCCTAATCCAATCAGTCTGGATCCCTGAAAACCGTGCACCACACAGTTTTGGTTGGGCTTGTGCCCAATCAGAAAATCTAGGCTTGCATCTTTGAAGAATTGAACGTAACCAAGATTTTCATTGCAATTGAGGTGAATGGAGATGAGGTGGTTTAGTTATTGCATTGTGAGAGGAATTGAGGTTGTATGCATTTAAGATCTGTGAACCAAAGGAAGTTGTAAAGTAGAATCATTAGCAAAAGATTGGATAGGGTTGGATAAGAACATAAGAAATAGGAGCAGGAGTAGGCCATTCGGCCCTTCGAGCCTGCTCGGCCATTCAATGAGATCATGGCTGATCTTCTGCCTCAACTCCATTCACCAGCCCTATCGCCATATCCCTTGATGCCCTTACTAGTCAGAAATCTATCGACTTCTGTTTTGAATATACCCAATGACTGAGCCTCCACCGAACTCTGGGGTAGAGAATTCCAAAGATTCACCACCCTCTGTTTGAAGAAATTTCTTCTCATCTCAGTCCTGAATGGCCTACCCTTTATCCTGAGGCTGTGGCCCCTGGTTCTAGACTCCCCAGCCAAGAGAAACATTCTCCCAGCATCCACCCTATCAAGCCCTGTAATAATTTTGTATGCCTCAATGAGATCCCCTCTCATTCTTCTGAATTCAAGAGAATACAGGCCTAGTTTACTCAATCTCTTCTCATACGACAGTCCCACCATCCCAGGAATCAATCTCCTGAACCTTCGTTGCACTCCCTCTATGGCAAGTATATCCTTCCTTAGGTAAGGAGACCAAAATTGTACACAGTACTCCAGGTGTGGTCTCACCAAGGCCCTATATAATTGGAGTAAGATGTCTTTACTCCTGTACTCAAATGGATGATGAGTGGAGAGGTCACTGATGAGATTGAGATGGCAAATCGAGTCTTGGGGCACCTAGCGTTCACAGCAAAAGAGCTCGAGGATAAGTCATCAATTGAGCAATTTGAGAGAGAACTAGGTAGCTTGAACACAGCTTTGGTGGGAGAACATATAGACCTGGAATTTCCTGGCAAGTTTTGGTGGAACTGTGGCATAAGAGCGGAGTTGTGCCATTTTCTCCAAGGACATTCGCATGTAACTGGTTTATAGCAAAATTCCTGCATTGTTTGAACCGCTCCCGAGTTACATCTGCTGAAACCCCACTTAGCTCATTAACATAGCTCCGCCCCCTTGCAGAAGAGCAAGGAATGCACAACAACTATTGTGCGTTCCTGCATTTACGCCAGTTCTGAATGGGCGTAAGTTTCCGCCCAAAATTGTAGGCACAGCAGGATCCAAAGTCATTATGGTGTTTTGTAGCAATTCTTTTTTTATTTGCTTTGCACTTTTTTTTTCCTCCTTACTAAGACCACTGAATTTTTTTAAATTGTTGAATGCTTTTTATGGCATCATGATCAATTATGTTAAAAAGAGAAAAGCTGCTACAATTGCATTTTCTTAAACATGCTGTGCTTAATGAGCATAAATGATTGTTTGATGGCTTCTTGCTTCAATTTTCATAACATCAATAAGTTAAAGAAGGTAGATGGCGAATATTCCAGGTTTTTTTCGAGCCCTGATTGTTTAGACTGATTTCCACCGTTTTTTTTACGTTTGGGTGTATGCTAATAGGATTCTCGGGAAATTTTGACGTAAATTGCTAATGATAAGATCTGTATAGAAACTGGTGTACATTCTGGCGTAAGTCTGATCAAGGATATCCCAGCCCATAATGTGCACAGCTTGTCAAAGGCTTTGAAGATGTCCAAGACAAATGCATCAGCCAAGTAGTCATGAGCAGAGTTCCAGCGGTGCATAACAAAGATGAAAGGCCACTAGTGGAATGTCAATGCCAGAAATCATACTGATAATCATGTTATTGGTGATGAACGGTTTGAGAGTTAACAGCAGCTTTGAATTTTAGAAAGTACAATTGTAAGGACCGTAGGGCAATAGTTAGAAGGGTAGGAATGAGCACCTTTTTTAAGGACGGGTTGAACATGAGACAATTTCCAAGAACGAAAGTTAGGCTTGGGTATTAGAGACTGAAAAGCTGGCATTGATCTGAAGAATGATCAGACTGAGATTTAAAGTTGCTTGAAAAATTAATTTTTTGTCCAGTCAATACTCTCACTTCTATGAGGTTTTCAACAAATGGCCTTTGTGTACTTAGTCAGGTCAAAGAGAAACCATTAGTTTGGAGGCGCACAACCTGAATATGATGATGTTTAATTGGAGTCCAGAGAGTGGTGGGTGGGTCTGACGGACATGACTGGGATAAAGTTCAATGTCAGTCGTAGTATTTGGACAGAATGGAGCAAAAGATGCCGATTATTTGTCAAAATGATCAAAATTAGAGTTGGCATTGCCAGTATTGATTGGGAGCGTAAATACAATGCCTCATAGTGCACCAGGCTGGTGATCTTCATGATAGTTGTAGGTTTTTAAATACATAAATACAAATGAGAACACCCATTTTGTTTCACTTGCTCTGATTCAGAAGTACCCCCACTGAGGCATGGAATTGAAACCAACATGTTTAACTAATGTAATTCTTGTTACGTAAACCAAGTATGAATCGGTACTTAAACCTAAAGATTATTTCACAATAAACAGAACTCGGTGAGCATGTTTAAAATAACTATTGTGCAATGTTCAGTTGTATAAAAAAAGTACATCGCAAGATTCAAAATTCTGACGTATTCACCCAGAGTTCAAAGTGTGCATTACCCTGTTTCTTTCTAAGCCTCCCTTGAAGAAAAATAATAGTTTCTGTAATAGCAGTCTTCTCGGGCTGTTTTTGGTAAGATTTTTTAGAAAAACGAGAGTGTTTGTCTTGCATGGTTTCTTGGTAAATGAGAAAAACCATCAGGAATGTGTGCTTATGTTTGAAGGTTTGATAAATCTAAGTATGCTTACAAGGAACTAGTGTATTTCAACTTGCAATTTCTTCTTTATTTTACATTTGGCTAATTGTCTCTCTTTGAACTGTCCCAGGTACACACAGATAGTTTGTTGGGAACTTAATTGAATTTATGGTACTGACTTGGCATTGATAAATAGATCTTAACAGATGGTGCAGCTTTAAATATTTATAAGGTTTGACAACAGGAAAGAAGAGATTTATCCAGTAAATAGTTGTTGTGCATGGTTCAGTTTTGTACGCTGCAGAAGAACAAATTGCTCAGGGACAGTTTATCAGGACTCCCAGCTGGTCCAATATTGGCTTTATCAATCACCATAATGGGCTGACCATAGCTTGTCGCACAGACCCACATTTATCAGTGCTGCCTTAGTGGAAAAAAACGAAACAATAATGTCATGCACAATTACAAATGATAAATGAACTGCACTGTGTCTTGCAACTCCAGACCTTAATGTGTGAAGGAATGAATGAAGGATGAGAAAAAAGAACAGGAACTTTCAAACTCGTGTTTCATCTGTAACTCGGTGACTGCGCTGATGTAGTATGGCAGTAGCTTCACAACCTGCAATGGGCACCACTTCTCCATGCTGGCACTTTACAGCCCCTAATTTTATAGATCTAAATCTTCTTCTCTCCAGGCATCGAATTATTTTAATGTTACCTAGTATTAATTACCATCATAGAGAAATCAAAATTACGTATGAACCCGATTGGCTTTCTTTTAGAATTCACAATTTTTTTGTATACATATGAAAGCCATTTTACTTTACGATAAAGCTCCTTTGTTGTTCTTATCATTAAAGCAGCATTAGCTACTGTTTGCACAAATGAGGACAGTTAGAGTGGTAAGGTGGGGACAATTGCATATCAATAATCCGCTTTTATTGTAAAAAAAAATCTTGGATTATAGACACATATTTTTGCAGGAGTTCTCCCCATCTTCTACCATAACTTCAGTGGGGAGATTGGCTGAAAGCCCGGATAATACTGCAGGAAATTGGGGGTACTCTGTAAGGTGTTCAGTTCCCTTGTGCCTTACAAGGATTCTTGGACTCTGGATTTACAGGAACAAAATATACACGACACAAAGGTTTAGGCTCAACCCAAAACTGTTAGTTTATTAAAACCAACAAACCACAGACAAAAACCCCTTCGAGATTTGGCTGAAACTGACAATCACCCATGCGGCTGTTCGTTACCGATGTTGATTGTAGGCTCTGGATCTGGAGGTGACCGGTCCCCCGTCCATCTTCACCTGACTGCATCAGTGTCCACAAGTCGATGTCGCTCCTTCTTATAGTTCTATTAGTCACCTGGCCCCATGCTGGGCCTCCCCCAACCAGTTTCAGTTTGCTGAACTGTCCGAAATTCACACCTCGTCAACCTGTAATTCAATCACCGGAGGTGTACAGAGTTGTGAGATCGAAGATAACTCCTTATCTCCTCTCCCGCTCTTGGTAACGCATATTCAATGTGATTTCTATTACTGTTGATGGGCGGTTGGCTGATTGTCTGCTCGGGACTTGTGTATCTTCCATTCAGCCTGACATCGGTCGTGGGTAAAATGATGGAAGCAATTATTAAAGATGTCATAACAGACCATTTGGAAAGTGGCGACATGATAGGTCCAAGTCAGCATGAATTTGTGAAAGGGAAATCATGCTTGACAAATCTTCTGGAATTTTTTGAGGATGTTTCCAATAGGGTGGACAGGGGGGAACCAGTAGATGTGGTGTATTTGGACTTTCAGAAGGCCTTCGACAAGGTCCCACACAAGAGATTGGTGAGCAAAGTGAAAGCACATGGGATTGGGGGTAATGTGTTGACGTGGATTGAGAACTGGTTGGCACACAGGAAACAAAGAGTAGGAGTAAATGGGTACTTTTCAGAATGGCAGGCAGTGACCAGCGGGGTACCGCAGGGTTCGATGCTGGGACCCCAGCTGTTTACATTATATATTAATGATTTGGACGAAGGGATTAAATGTAATATCTCCAAATTTGCGGATGACACTAAATTGGGAGGCAGTGTGAACAATGGGGAGGATGCTAGGAG
Source organism: Squalus acanthias (assembly GCA_030390025.1). NCBI lineage: Eukaryota > Metazoa > Chordata > Chondrichthyes > Squaliformes > Squalidae > Squalus > Squalus acanthias. The sequence continues at coordinate 149,887,139 of CM059425.1, forward strand.
GCTACAGAGTGACTTGGACAGGTTGGGTGAATGGGCAAATGTATGGCAGATGAAGTACAATGTGGATAAATGTGAGGTTATCCACTTTGGTGGTAAAAATAGAGAGGCGGACTATTACCTGAATGGTGGCAGATTAGGGAAAGGGGAGGTGCAACGAGACCTGGGCGTCATGGTACATCAGTCACTGAAGGTGGGAATGCAAGTGCAGCAGGCAGTCAAGAAAGCAAACGGAATGATGGCCTTCATAGTAAGGGGATTTGAGTACAGGAGTAGGGAGGTGATGCTGCAGTTGTACAGGGCCTTGGTGAGGCCACACCTGGAGTATTGTGCGCAGTTTTGGTCTCCTAACTTAAGGAAGGACATTCTTGCTATTGAGGAAGTGCAGCGAAGGTTCACTAGATTGATTCCTGGGATGGCCGGACTGACATATCAAGAAAGATTGGGTCAACTGAACTTGTATCCTCTGGAGTTCAGAAGAATGAGGGGGGATCTTATAGAGACATTTAAAATCCTGACTGGTTTAGACAAATTAGATGCGGGCAGAATGTTCCCAATGTTAGGGAAAACTAGAACCAGGGGTCACAGTCTAAGGATTAAGGGGAAGCCCTTTAGGACTGAGCTGAGGAGGAACTTCTTCACCCAGAGAGTGGTGAATCTGTGGAATTCTCTTCCACAGAAGGTTGTTGAGGCCAGTTCGCTAAATATATTCAAAAGGGAGTTAGATATAACACTCACAATTAGGGGGATCAAGGGGTATGGCGAGAAAGCAGGAATGGGGTACTGAGGTAGCATGTTCAGCCATGAACGCATTGAATGGCGGTGCAGGCTCGAAGGACCGAATGGTCTACTCCTGTACCTATTTTCTATGTTTCATGTCAGGAAGTCGATCGTGACCCCCATTGTTTCAGTTAAACTCAGCATTGTCCGGATGTTAATTTTTCCCATCGAAACCAGTCATGATTCAAGGCCTCACAGCTCAATGTCAATGTCCTTTTCAGAGTTAATCATGAGTCAAAGCTTTCATTGTCCAGTATCAATGTGTTCTCCAAGAACTGCAGACTTTGATGACTGGCACCTTTTCTGTGCCTCGAAGTTTAACCGTTTCATGCCCTTGTGCTGGGGCCAAACTGTTCCATGAAACTTACATCGGCAGCAATTCTACCCTCACGTTATCATTGTCTCAGAATTGATCAGCAACTCCTCAGAGGAATTAATTTGTTACCAACTTTCTTGAGTTGATTGGAAGGAATTGGTTGTTGAGCTTTGGGGAGATGAATGAAAAACCACCTTGCTGGCCTACATGAGACAGGCTGGATCTGCCAACAGCTCGCACTGTTTATATAATGCTGCCTCCTGAGGTAACCATGTAACCCAACTGTTTTGGTGGTAATTAGTTGGTGGTTTAAGCGACTAAAGTGTTCTAATGACTGTTCAGCTGAGGTACAAAGACTCAAACCAAAAGACAGTTATGCACTACAAATGTGCACAATTACAGTAGTCTCTGGACAAACGAATTTTTGACAGCAACTAGTTGTCACCCTGGCCATGGTACCAGATGAACTCACTGGTTAGGTCCTAAAGATTTGTAATTAAGAGTACACAAATGAGCTTTCCCATAATGATGGTGAGCTAAATCTTACAGTTCCTAGTCACAAGAAAAATCGAAGAGTTATGCTGCCAGCTGTCATCTGATTAATCTCCTAGGCATTATGGATAAGGTAGTGAAAGATGTTGTGATTAATGTTCAAAAGCATCTGTTTCACTGTAATAAGCTGACTCCTTGTTGCTTTAGCTTCAAGCCATTTTACTTCACTTCAGCCTTGACGGCGACAAGTGGTGTGAACATTTTGGATCCTGAAAAGAAAGTCACAGTCCAGCACTCAGTATCTGAGATGATTCTGATTGTGTGAGACAAAGGGGCTGCGTTATTTCCTGTCAGATGGATAAGCTAGGCTGGTATTTCACGGACAATAGACCACATCCAGTTTAACTAACCAGCGCAAGCCATTCCGGCTTTTCAATGGAAATAACCGCGCCTGCGCGAAAAATTGAATAAGCCAGTTAAAGGGCCCGCGAACAAAAAAAAATTACAGGGAACATTGCCTTGGGGTTCAAATACCTAATTCTCAAAGTCAGAGTGCAGGTAGAAAAAGCTATTTAAAGGCCAGTAGAATTTGGGATTTTCTAAATAAGGGCATAGAGTCCTAGAGTAAAGTAATGATGTATCTATACAAAACATTGGTTCGGCCACAGTTAGAGTACTGCGTGCCGTTTTGGGCACCCCATTATACAGCATAGATTTACTGGGATGATGCCAGTGGTGGGAAACTATTATCAGGAGAGACTTGAGATACTGACTATACTGAAGTAGAGAAGGTAAAGAAGAGATTTATTCGAGATTTTTAAAAATATAAAGGATGTGGTCGGGGAGTCAGTGACGAGGAGTCATGGGGGTGAAATTGGGTGCCTTTGCGCCTCCTTTTAGCTTCAGTTTTAGTGCATCAAATTAGTGATCGACAGGTTCTCATCGTAGATCTGTCATATTTTATTTGGCACTTGTGTGTAAATCAAGCAATTTGTCCAAATCTGAGACTTGTACCTAATCTAACACTGCTAGTGAATGCACTAAATCCGATGTCCGGAATCAATATTTTCTTCGGAGGGGGGAACCATGTGCCCTGATTTCTTTCAAAAATAAATCTCATGCCTGAACATCACTCATATCCATGTTGAGTAATTTTTTTAATCCACCACTGCTGGAAGCTGTGCTTTTATGTATTTAGTTTGTGGAGGCTTTTTTCCTCTAATAAAAATGATGGCTCGTTGGGTAGCCTTGCAACTTAAGTTATGTCCTGCTGTACTTTCAGTCTAACTCTTTGTCTTCATAGGTCATAATGCTTACATTTGAGGCTATTTTTGGGCAATCAGTTTTTTGGAGGCAGTTTTTTCAGTGTTTCCTAGTTTTCTAGGTTAGCATGTATGCATTGGTGCAACTTTTTCCCTTCGCTGCCAATATATATATATATATATATATATATATATTAAAACCTCTGCATGCATTACCAGTTGAAATCTTCCTCTATTCCCTCTGCAAGAGCATTGTTGCTAGTTGAGTTGGAGTGAAGCCTGACCTGTTTGTACAGCTTCCCCCACTCCAGAATCTGAAATCCTTTCATTTACACCAACTCTTTATATAGATTACATAGAATATCCAGCACCGAAACAGGTCATTTGGCCCAACTAGTCCATTGATGCTCCACTAGAGCCTCCTGCCATCTTTCCTCATCTAATCTATCAGTGTAACCCACGATTCCCTTCTCCCTCATATGCTTATGGTTCTATATAGATTCTATTTATTGGTTAATGAACTGAAAGTATTTTTCAGTTTCCAAAATAGACTTGCTTTTACTTTGTTTTTAGATATTTCAGATTTTGATGAAGTAAAATTAGAAAATGTACAGAATTTACTTTTTAACTTAGAAGTTTTAGATTGTCCCCAAGCTTCACACACGATAGACTGACTAGCCTCCTTCTGTACTGTAGGCTAATATAGTTTTCTGGTTCATTATGAAATGTTGACATTGGATTTCCCATTATGGATGTTGACATAAAAATATGACTCAAATATTATGACACTGGAAGTGCATGTCGTATCTGAGACTTTTAATATAAATCAATATAGATAGTTATCTCTCTCCAAATAATCTGCTGAACAACTTCTGGTCATTCTTTATAAGTCATCCATGACTGATCTCGCTGTACCCAAGTTTATGAAGCACTGAGGTCATCAGTAGATTGATTACTGGAATACAATTAAATAACCTTGTCACACAAAATAGATGAAGAAGAAATAGCATTAGAAATTATGTAGTTATGGGGTGGGGGAGGCTGCACTTACTGTCAAAGCTGCAGAAGGTTCGGGGAGGTGGGCCCAAGGCGGGCAGGAAACCCAGGTTTCCCACCTAATTTGAATGCAAGGCCTCCGTTTCCCGCCCTCAGCCAGTCAGCTTGAGAGGCTGGCTGGCTGCGGTCGGGTAGGCCTCCGTTGCGAGGGGTCGGTCCGGGGTAAGAATTGCGGGAGGGGGGAGAGCAATTGTGGGGGGGTTGCAGAATCGGCATGGGATCGGCAGCCGATGGGGGGGGGGATTGGGGAGGTTGGGGATCCAGGAGGGGGCGTGGAGGATTGGGGGCGGGAGAATCGGGGCCGACCTCATCATCATTGTGGGGGGGCATTGGGGGGTGTGATCGGAGGCCTCATTGCGGGGGGGTGGGGGGGGCGGCTTAGGCTGGGACCCTGGATCCAGGAGGTAGGTATAAAGCCACTTACCTCCTGGATGCAGCAGCCCCCGCCTCTGTTAACTGCTGGGTTTTGCGAATTATGTGAAACCCATCCACAGGAAGTTAAAAACAAAATGGAGGTTAAAATAGAGGCTTCCAGCCTCATTACAATACATAAATTACAGCAACGCCCCCTAGCAGCTGGTTGGCTGCCCTTCCCGTCCCCTCCCCGTCCCGCCTCTGACAAAACCGAGAGTGGGCGGGATCAGGTCGGGATTCACATTTTTAACAATTTAACTGTCCCCATGCCCCAAACCCACCCGTTTTTTGATGAGAAAATTCTGGCCTGTGAAGTATGTAAAAAAATCCAAACACTCGGGAATCAGACAGATTGCTAGCCACATCCCTCATTGCTTCTGTTGCTGTTAACAGTGAGAGTTTGATGCACACAAGCAGTGAGCCAAAGTAAAATCTACTGTGTAGCACATGTATGTCAGAGTGATCTCGAACATCGATACTAAAACAGGCGAAGTATAGCAATGCTTAGTCTTTAAACATGCAGAGGGAGAGGCAGCAACAAAGTTGGACAAGGTTCTGCACCATGATTCTCTGTTATCTTGGCCATGCCAGTGCTGGGAGACACTGAAGGTGGGTAAATCCAAGGGAGAGACACTTCTTAGCAGCCTGTGTAGGGATTGTACTGTGAAAAGCTGAAAGTGGTCCTCTGATTCATCATGCCAGAGGGGTGGTTGTGTGTGATGTGGGGAAGCTGAAACAGGGGGCAGGAACAAAATTAGTAACTTTCTTTTTAAAATTTTAATAAACTAGTCAATGTCCCATAGTGGTGTTCATGGTGAGACCGAGGATACACCGTTTTATAGTAATGGGGTGTTATCAAACAAATTGTGATGGGTGGGTGGGTGGGTGGGTGGAGTCTGAATTGTTTGGGACAGAAGTAGTGTCCAAAGAAAACTTTTGAGGACATGGAGGAGATAAGGATCGGGACCAGGAAGGAGTAGGAACACGGCAGGTCCACAGCAAGGCTGCAGGGAAGAGGAGGGCAGAATGCTAAGGCCAGAAATCAGTAGCCATCACCAAGTCCCCAGCCACAAATATTGAACAATCATTAAGAAGAAAACTTTAAAACAGAAATAACTATTTTGCTGTGCCCAGCAAGACATCGCTATAGGATGAGTAGAAACCAAAGGCACATTCAAATAAAATTAAAGGTTCCCACAGCCATTAAATTTCAATTCTTCCACCAAACAGATTCCTTACGGGAGAGGGCACAGATATACCACTATTATAGTCCAACTTAGTCAGCGGGGCACCATAATGGTGGTAGATAAAAATGAAGGCACAAAGAAAAACATGGAAAAATGTAAACAGGAAAAATTTGTTTCTTAAAGTTCTCTACTAATTTACTTTTCTTTAATCCATCAAAGTCAACAGGACACCATGTGTACAGAATGTTTAAAGATAAAGAAATTCACATTGAAAGTAAAAAAAATTTTTTTACCAATTAAAGATTAAGGACTCCAGGAAGAGCAAAACAATTTCTCACAAAACCAGTAGAGACTTACAATCTGACTGTCTAAAATATAAAATCTGTTGAGCTGGATTTTCCGGTAGAAATAACGGTGAGGCTAACAGCGCTCAACTTTATGTGACCGTGCATACGCAATTAAATGTGTAAATCAGGATGTTGCTGTCCACGATGCCCTGCTCCTCCAGAAGCTGCGCGATAACGGCGTCTCGCCGAAAGACTCACCATTGAAATGCATGGAACGGTGTGACCGCACAGTCATTGTGGAGACGAAGTCCCGTCTTCAGACTGAGGACACCCTCCATCGTGTTGTGTGGCACTACCACCGTGCTAAATGGGATAGATTCAGAACAGATCTAGCAGCTCAAAACTGGGCATCCATGAGGCGCTGTGGGCCATCAGCAGCAGCAGAATTGTATTCCACCACAATCTGTAACCTCCTGGCCCGGCATATCCCTCACTCTACCATTACCACCAGGCCACGGGATAACCCTGGTTCATTAAAGAGTGTAGAAGAGCATGCCGGGAGCGGCACCAGGCGTACCTAAAAATGAGGTGCCAACCTGGGGAAGCTGCAACACAGGACTACATGCATGCTAAAAAGCGGAAGCAGCATGCTATCGACAGGGCTAAACGATCCCACAATCAACGGATCAGATCAAATCTCTGCAGTACTGCCACATCCACATCCAGTCGTGATTGGTGGTAGACCATTCAACAACTAACTGGAGGAGAAGGCTCCATGAATATCCCCAGCCTCAATGATGGTGGAGCCCAGCACTTGAGTGCAAAAGACAAGGCTGAAGCGTTTGCAACCATCTTCAGCCAGAAGTGCCAAGTGGATGATCCATATCGGCCTCCTCCCGAGGTCCCCACCATCACAGAAGCCAGTCTTCAGCCAATTCGATTCACTCCATGTGATATCAAGAAACGGCTGAGCGCACTGGATACAGCAAAGGCTAAGCATCCCGGCTGTCGTGCTGAAGACTTCTGCTCCAGAACTAGCCGTGCCTCTAGCTAAGCTGTTCCAGTACAGCTACAACACTGGCATCTATCCGACAATGTGGAAAACTGCCCAGGTATGTCCTGTCCACAAAAAGCAGGACAAATCCAACCCGGCCAATTACCGCCCCATCAGTCTACTCTCAATCATCAGCAAAGTGATGGAAGGTGTCATCGACAGTGCTATCAAGCGGCACTCACCAATAACCTGCTCACTGATGCCCAGTTTGGGTTCCGCCAAGACCACTCGGCTCCCGACCTCATTACAGCCTTGGTCCAAACATGGACAAAGGAGCTGAATTCCAGAGGTGAGGTGAGTGACTGCCCTTGACATCAAGGCAGCATTTGACCGAGTGTGGCATCAAGGAGCCCTAGTAAAACTGAAGTCAATGGGAATCGTGGAAAACGCTCCACTGGCTGGAGTCATACCTAGCACAAAGGAAGATGGTTGTGGTGATTGAAGGTCAATCATCACAGCCCCAGGACATCGCTGCAGGAGTTCCTCAGGGCAGTGTCCTAGGCCCAACCATCTTCAGCCGCTTCATCAATGACCTTCCCTCCAACATAAGGTCAGAAATGGGGATGTTCGCTGATGACTGCAGAGTGTTCAGTGCCATTCACAACTCCTCAGATAATGAAGCAGTCCATGCCCGCATGCAACAAGACCTGGATGACATTCAGGCTTGGGCTGATAAGTGGCAGGTAACATTAGCGCCACAGAAGTGCCAGGCAATGACTATCTCCAACAAGTGAGAGTCTAACCACCTCCCCTTGACATTCAGCGGCATTACCATCGCCGAATCCCCCACCATCAACATCCCGGGTGTCACCATTGACCAGAAACTTAACTGGACCAACCACATAAATACTGTGGCAACAAGAGCAGGTCAGAGGTTGGGCATTCTGTGGCGAGTGTTTCACCTCCTGACTCCCCAAAGCCTTTCCACCATCTACAAGTCACAAGTAAGGAGTGTGATGGAAACATCTCCACTTGCCTGGATGAGTGCAGCTCCAACACTCGAAGCTCGACACCATCCAGGACAAAGCAGCCCGTTTGATTGGCACCCCATCCACTACCTTAAACATTCACTCCCTCCACCACCGGCGTACCGTGGCTGCAGTGTGTACCATCTAAAAGATGCACTGCAGCAACTCGCCAAGGCTTCTTCGGCAGCACCTCCCTAACCCGCGACCTCTTCCACCTAGAAGGATAAGGGCAGCAGGCACATGGGAACACCACCACCTCCAAGTTCCCCTCCAAGTCACACACCATCTTGACTTAGAAGTATATCGCCGATCCTTCATCGTCGCAGGGTCAAAATCCTGGAACTTTCTATCTAACAGCACTGTGGGAGTACCTTCTCTCTTAGGCAGTCCCTCGGAACCGAGGATGACTTGCTTCCACATTAAAAATGAGTTCTCAGGTGACTGATGAGTCCAATGCGGGACCTACAGTCTTTGTCACAGGTGGGGCAGATGGTGGTTGAAGGGGCGGGTGGGTGGGGTGCTTGGGTTGACGTGCGCTCCTTGTGCTGCTTGCGCTTGGCTTCCGCTTGCTTCCGGCGAAGAGACGCGAGGTGTTCGCCGCCTTTCCGGATGCTTCTCCTCCACTAAACTTGCCAGAAAAAGTTGGGTGTTACATTCCTGTGTGAGTACCCATTTAACGGCGTGATAAGTCTTAATTACTACCAGTCAACCTCCCTGGCACTGAAAATTAACAATTGCAAGTGTCGAGTCTCATTCCTTCTGGTTTTAATTATTGTTGGAGATTTAAAAAATTTTTAATGTAATATTTTCTTTTAAACTTTTCCTTTCTGTCTCTCTTTTTTTTCTCTCTCTCAATCCAATCTTTCTTTCCCTCCCTTTTATTTCTCTTTCTGTATCTGATTTGACATTGAATTCCCCATTCTAAATTACACTTACTTCTCACCTTCCTCTGCACTGAATTCCCACTCTCTCCAAATTTCCGTTGCAACTCTGTATAGTTTAGCATATACTCCTAGCTATGTGTGCACAGCTGTGTGTAGCAGAAATCCCTCTAATATATGCCATTTTAAAAACACCCTAGTTATAACTGGTCAGTCAACAGACAGCCATAAGAATTAACATCTAATCAGATACTCACTTGCTGCTGATTTAGATAAGTATCTGAAGGAAAGAAATTTGCAGGGCTACGGGGAAAAGGGCGGGGGAATGGGACTAGCTGAAGTGCTCCTGCAGAGAGCCGGCATAGGCTCGACGGGCCAAATTGCCTCCTTCCGTGCTGTAACCATTCTCTGATTCTAACTGTTAACTGTCACTTACTTGCCTCTTTTGATATGGTAATTTGGATAACATTATGTCATCAGTCATAATTCAATTTTACAAACAATAACTCCAAATTTTATGTGGGACTAAATCAAAATGTCATTTTGTGCATCCATGATGCACTCCAGTCCCTCCGGTGCCCACCATTCGTGGAAAGCCTCAAGTGTACCGCAAGCTCCCTCTCCAGAGACACCCGGGCGCGGACATAGCCGCGGAAGAGAGGCAGGCAGCCGGAGCAAACAACCCCATCGATCGTGCCCTGCCTGGACCTGTTGATGTCCACCTTGGCCAGGCCCAGGAGCAGACGGACCAGGAGATCCTCCGACTTGCCCACTCCCCTTCGCACCAGGTTTTCATTATTCTCAAAGGCTTGGAGACTGTGAATAGTTTCCATTGTTGGCAAATTGGTAACGAGATGACTAGAATGATGAAGAGTGAAGTTTATTTTTTTCCCCACACATAGGTTATTAGGACATAGAATGCTTTACCACAAGTGGCTATTGAGACAGGGACTATAATATAATTTAGAAGGAAATTGGATAAATAATTGAAAAGAAAGAATATAAAAGGATTTAGGGAAATGGGATTAAACTAGATAGTTCCACTTGAACAGCTGGCACAGGCATGATGGGCTAAATGGCTGCCTTCTGTATTGCAATTTCCATGACTTAACTATCTGTCTAGTTATCAGTAGTGGTTATTGAGAGTTCAGAGTGAAAAGAGATGATAGTGTTCTTTTCTCAATTGGATGTAAGCTGAAGCATTGAACTACCTCGGGTTCACTGGAGGGTGCTGAGCGAGTGTAATCTGAATTGTATGTCGGAGCAAGTGCTGTTCTGGAGAATGAAATAGTAAGGCTTCATTGCCATGATGATGCCCAAACATTCAATTATCACTGCTGTGTCTTTCATTGCTTATTACTGGCAGGTCAATAGGTTGCATTCTTCCGTTTTGCACTGTTTTTTTAAAAAGCAATAATGTTGAATTGGACAATCTTAGCCAGGTCAGTGATAGAGGCAACCCTGGAAAAAAATTGTCTGAGTTCCCATTTTGAATGGCTATCCAACAGTAAGAACTGGATAGTATTTTGGATTTTATAAATAGGGGCATAGATTAGGAGCATAGAGGATATGAAGATTTCTACAAGGCAATGGTTACACCATAGTTAGAGTGATGTGTGCAGTTTTGAGTGTCCCGTTATAGAAATGACATTAAAGCCATAAAGAATTCACAGCATAGATTCACCAGGATGATAGCAGCAATGAGAAGAGGCGTGAGATACTGAGACTATTTCCACTGGAATGGAGGAGGCTAAGGAGATTTAATTAAAAGTTTAAAAAAAAAATTATAATGAAGGTTTTTGAATAAAGATAGTTGGTGAGTCCGTGACTAGGTATTATTAATTTAAAATGATCATTAAGAGAGTGAGGAGGGAGGTTAGAGAAATGTCTTCATGCAATGAGTTGCTAGAGTATGGAATGCTTTGCCGTAGGGGGGAGTGGAGTCAGAAACCATTACACCTTTTAAGGGAAGAGTAGCTAAATATTTGAAGCTGAAGAAAGTACATGAATGTGTGGGAAAAGAGCAGGGGGATTAGTTTAGTATTGGTCAAGGATAATGGGCCCTTTCAAAACATGTTTATCTTGTCAAGCCCAATAACCCTGATGTAATTTTAATTTTTTTACACTGCTTGAGGCTAAGTCATCTCTAATGTGTTGGACCAATGATCTGCCTTGTTGCACCTTCCAGTTTAACAAAGCCATGTTGCAGCAGACACAGCGACACAGTAGTTCCGTACAATGTCACTTAGCAACAGGAAAACAACGCTGTGCAGGCACAGGATTGAAAGCTTTTTTTCCTGCCTCTCTCTTCCTCTTGATCTCTTTCTCCATTTCCTTCCTTTCTAATTCCCTCCACTTTTATTGTTGCATGCTCTCTCTCCCTTGTTTATTTTTGTCGAGGTCTTGTCAATAAAGCGTGCAAGCCTAATCTTGAATGGCAGCAGAGGCCATGGTCATGACTTGAGGCAAGTCATGAGAGACCAGGAGGAAAGCAAAGCCAGTATAAAGAAGTGAGTACTGTAGCATGGGATAGCTGCATTGTGTACAATAGAGCTCTAGTTTTTATTTCTATGTGCTAGAAAATGGTAATTGTTGCAACTGATTTTTGCCTGTTCCCCATCACATGTGACCTGAAATTTCAAAATCCATCTGAAACATTTCAGTGCAGCCTACCCTATATTTCATATCTACAGAAATCCATTTCAGGCCTAGCAGAGTTCATCTACAAGTCAGAGTTTTAAAATCAGTTAATATTAAGATATTTTTAGTTATGGACAGAGTAATCCCGATAATCCTCTTCTGTAGCCCAAATGGACGTCAGTGGTACTTAATGAAGTATTTCTGGCACCAGCTTTTCTGTGTGTCTGCCACACAATGCCTTAATTATTCCATACTTCAGCTGTTCCATGTTATTAAGGAAAAACATTGATGGGTGATACTGCCATGTGTCAACTGGTGATCACTTTCACTTGCCATTTTATTTCAGCAGTTTAAATGAGTAATACAAGCCAATAATAAAAACCTGATGGACTGTAATATTCAGTGCACCATTGCGTTAGTATGTGAATCTTTTGTTGGCAAGGAACTATTCTCTGTTGTGCTGGCAAAAATACTGCAGTATTTTACACCACGTAACATAGCAACAGGCTTTTTTTTACTATAATAAAACTGTCATAATGAATGCTGCTAGTGCGGGTAAGAAGAGTTCGTGTGTGGAAGTATTGCTGAAAAACGGAATCTGTGATCCAGGAGATACACATACATTTGGAAAGTTTAATTTTTACAAAATCTTTTTATTTTTTTGCTTTGCTTATCACTATTTACAAGTCTTTAATCCTCTTGGTGTAGGGGGTAACATATTGGCATGGATAGAAGATTGGCTAGCTAACAGGAAACAGAGAGTAGGCATAAATGGGTCATTTTCTGATTGGCAAGATGTAATGAGTGGTGTGCCACAGGGATCAGTGCTGGGGCCTCAACTTTTTACAATTTATATAAATGACTTGGATGAAGGGACCGAAGGTATGGTTGCTAAATTTGCTGATGACACAAAGATAGGTCGGAAAGTAAATTGTGAAGAGGTCATGAGGCTACAAAGGGATATAGATAGGTTAAGTGAGTGGGCAAAGATCTAGCAAATGGAGTATAATGTGGGAAAATGTGAAGTTGTCCATTTTGGCAGGAAGATTACAAAAGAAGCATATTATCTAAATGGTGAGAGATTGCACAGCTCTGAGATGCAGAGGGATCTGGGTGTCCTAGTGCATGAATCGCAAAAGGTTACTATGCAGGTACAGCAAGTAATTAGGAAAGCTAATAGAATGTTATCGTTTATTGCGAGGGGAATTGAATACAAAAGTAGGGAGGTTATGCTTCAGTTATACAGGGCATTGGTGAGACCACATCTGGAGTACTGTGTACAGTATTGGTCTCCTTATTTAAGGAAGGATGTAAATGCGTTGGAAGCAGTTCAGAGAAGGTTTACTAGACTAATACCTGGAATGGGCAGGTTGTCTTATGAGGAAAGGTTGGACAGGCTAGGCTTGTATCCGCTGAAGTTTAGAAGAGTAAGAGGTGACTTGATTGAAACATATAAGATCCTGAGGGGTCTGGACAGGGTGGATGTGGAGAGGATGTTTCCTCTTGTGGGAGAATCTAGAACTAGGGGTCACTGTTTAAAAATAAGGGGTCGCCCATTTAAGACAGAGATGAGGAGAAATTTTTTCTCAGAGGGTCATGAGTCTTTGGAACTCTCTTCCTCAGAGGGCAGTGGAAGCAGAGTCTTTGAATATTTTTAAGGCAGAGGTAGATAGATTCTTGATAAGCAAGGGGGTGAAAAGTTATCGGGGGTAGGCGGGAATGTGGAGTAATCGGATCAGCCATGATCTTATTGAATGGCGGAGCAGGCTCGAAGGGCCGAGTGGCTTACTCCTGCTCCTAATTCGTATGTTCTTGGAGGATATAGTTACGGAATGCTCTTTGAAGCTTCAGAAATGCGCACCTTTACACCCATTGCATTTGTTAAATGGTTTTGTTTTTTTGCTTCTTGGCGGCCAACTACATGAGGCACTGAGGGGTGGGCCTGAGAATAGATAGTACATCAGCTCTCTCCGCTTCAAAGTGTCAGGGCAGGCAACAGCAACAACCTGTACCTTTAATATAGGAAAACATCCCAAACTGATTGATGGAGAAGAAATGGAGCTGGAGCCAAGGCTTGGTGGGAGGGTTAGGAGAAGCGACCAAAAGCTTGGTCAAAAAAATGTGGTTTTAGAAAGCAGAAGGTAGGAAGGTACAGAGGCATTTGGTCAAGGAGTTCCAATGTGTAGGGCCAAGATGGCTGAAGGCTCTGCCACTGATGGTGGAATGGAAGGATATGGAGGAGAGCAGAGATACAGGACAGGAGAAGGTTGCAGGGATAGTTTGGAGCAAGGCAGTGGAGAGATTTGTAGACTAGGACAGGGATTTGTTGGGGTGGAATGAAGATTTGGAGTTTATGGAGGTCAGGTCACAGTAAAGAGGGCATTGGAGAAGTTGGGTGTAGAGGTGATTTAAAAAAAAAGAAACTACTGGTATCAGTAAAAGTGACCCATGTGGCTGTCGGATTGTCATAAAATCCAAACCCAACTCAACTCAAGGAAACCGTCCTTACCTGGTCCTTATATGTGTCTCCAGTCCTACACAAATGTGTTTGACTCATAACTGCCCTCTGACGTGGCCTAGAAAACCTCTCAATTGTATCAAAACTGCTACTAGCGGTTCAAGAAAACGGCCCACTACCACCATCTCAAGGCACTTAGGGATGGGCAATAAATGCCAGCCTTGCCAGTGTAACCTACGTCCCTTGAATGAATAATTAATAATATATTATATCATAAACAATGTTATGGGAGGTTTATGATAATTGTATCTGGCATATGTTTTGTCACATCTATCTATACACAAATTTCTGTCTTATGTCAAAAAAGTATTGATAAAAAGAAAAAGAAGACATATTATTTGCATTGTAGAGAAAATTTCTCCCAGCAATAGAAAATACCTTATTTATGCAGGAGACAGAACATCTATAGTCTGTGATTGATCGTAGTAATTACTTTTTTTTTAAAAAAGGCTAGAAATTTGCAGCGAGCTTCCATCTTAACTTTCCTGCCAAAGAGGAATTAAACTCTGTTTGACCTGTTTACTTAACAGCAATTAAACTCTAGCCTTAAAGGGTCACCAATTTACCTAATTAATACATTGTGCATTACATGATATAGCACTTGTGTCTTTATAAAACATCATATCATTTGACTTGCAGTGAGCAATGGGAGATGGCATGGTATGAGCAGATGCAGAATTTCCCTTTGTGTGATGTGAGTGGCAGGCTAATTCTTTCTCTTAAGGCTTGCCAACTCTGGTTGGATGTATTTCTTTAGGTTTCATCACATGACCTCCTGCCTCCATCTCCCCCGCCCAGTAAAACAGCCTTTTTCCCTTTCTCCAATATTTTTATAACTAACAAATAAAGTGTTTGAGGAAATTGGGGAAAAAACATGTGTTTTTTTTTTTAATGCTTCTATGATTTTTCTCTTGGGATACTCGCAGCTGTGTTCAGGAGATTAATCTTCCATTCCTGGAGAATCCAGGGCAATCTTGGAGGGTTGGCAACCGTAGCTGCTTCTCAGCTTAAAAACTTCAATCTCCTTCTGGTGAGAGGGGATGTTTGAGTTTCTTTTGAGTTTGAAAATAAGCTGCAAAATAAATTTTTCAGCTAAATTTTCATATGGTTGCTTAGTTTTTAGTTCAGCGAGTTAGAATGGGGATAGAAAGAGTCTTTCCTCATGCTGTCAAATCATTTGAGCTTTAAAAGTTTCTCCGGTAAACACAGAGGTATTGATTGCCAGTTAAAACATGTAAACATTCTAATTAGTCACTGTTTTGCTGGTTATGTATCTCACTGCAGTGTGTAAGGAAGCTTTTTTTGTTCTGCACCCCTTGCTATCTAACTGAATACCAATTGTCCTCCAATGTTAATGCGCCCAACTGTTCCCCACGTGCCAAATTCCCCATAATGTCCAATGCTCAACCTCCACACTGGTTACTCACCCCCCTGAACTACTCGCTGCCCCCATACTCACTATCCTCCGCCCAAATACTAAGTACTTCCTCTCCAATTACTTACTACCTCCTAAATGTTCACATGCCTTAGCCACCAATCTGAATTTGTATCATCGTGCACCCCCCCCCCCATCACAAGTATTCACTATACAAAATGGGTCAGGCAGCATCTGTGGAAAGAGAACTGAGTTCTGACAAAAGGTCATCGACCTGAAACCTTAACTCTGTTTCTCTCTTTCCCCACAGATGCTGCCTGACCTACTGAGTATTTCCAGCATTTTCTGCTTTTATTTCAGATTTCCAGCATCCGCAGTACTTTACTTTAGTATTCACTATACATTATCACTTTAAATCATCACTACATTTCTACCCCAGCTACTCACTACTTTTCTCAAACTACCCAGTACCCCTGTGCAACTGTTAGCTTTATCAGGCATATTAACTGTCCCCATACCCCCTCCGGAATCCTTACGAAACCAACACTTCTCTCCCAAGAAACACATTCACTCACTTAATGTTGCCAATGCCACAGAAGCGCCTCTTCCTTACCAAATAGGGTGTCCTTTGACTTCCTATGAGCAATGCAATGGGAGATCAATTGGCATATTATTTATAAATGTTGCATCTAATATGCATTTTTGTCAGTCCCATTTGAACGTTTCTGTGTCACACTTATACCTGATTGGCTCGAATTTCATTTTTGTAAAATAACATACCACAGCTTTTTTGTTCTGGGGAATGTGGGTGTTGCAGGTAAAGTTGTGTTTGTTGGTAGTGGTGGGCTATCTTCTTGAACTGCTCTTCTTATCAATTGTTTGTACAGCTGAGTGGCTTGCTAGGTCACTTCTTAAGGCATAAGAGTGTAGAATCAGTGGTAACGAATGAGGAGGGAACAATAAGCAAAATAGAAGTAAGGGAACATTTGGGATCTAGTGACCGTAATTGAGAGAGAGGGGGGGTGGTCGGTACGTATGCCAGAATTGGGTGTACAGTTTAATGATGAATGTAGACGGAAAAGTTTTAAAATCACGAGGGGACAAATTAGGGAGGTTGTTGAAATGCAAGGTAGATTAGGCTTAAAACGAGGGAGTGTGAAGGTACTTAGATTTGTCCACTCAAAGTAGCTTTTATGGTTGCGAAATTCAGCACATTAGCGCCGCTAGTTAAGCCCGATTTTGGGGTAAAAATGGCATCCGCCTTGCTTCCGCCCACTATCGGCACGGCCTGCACTGTTCGCCATCTTGGTGAGGGCGATAGCGCAGGCGGGACGTGCGTGCACCAGCAGTATGCTGAGTAGGTAGATTGTGACGTCCGTCAGAGTGTAACGCTGATTTGATGCTCGACCTGCCATTTTGGACGTCGCCGCTCCATTCAACGCCCACTCCTAAACACGCACAGCTCAACGTGCATTCAGCCGCACGAGGGACCCCCCACCAGCACTAAGGGAAACATCCAACTTGATTACTTCTTTTGTACTGGCTCTTGCAGAGTTTGAATGAATACTGGGTTGCTGGAAGTAATTTAAAAAGTTGTTAAAGTGTGCAGTGATAGCTGCTGGACGTTGGGAAGGCGTTGGCTGCTGCTGGAAGGCCTCTGAGTACACCACTTGCTCCCAGTCGTGGGAGCTCTAGTTGCAGTTACCCTTGCGTTGCAGCATGACAGGGAGATGGAGCAGAAGCAGCAAAGAAGACAAGCTGCTTGCAGAGGGAGGAGGAGGCGGCAGTGGAGGGCGCTCAGCAGGAGGCCTTACCCACCTAGGGTCTTCAGGGAGCACTTCTCCTACCTGTACTTAAGCCAGGTATTCGTCTGCTCTGCTTCACCACAGAGGTGGGCACAGAACTCTGCCACCTCCTGCAACCAGACCTGCAGCCTCAGAGCAGGGTGATGACGGTGCTGCCAGTGGTCCTCAAGGTGACCATGGTCCTGAATTTTTTCGCCAGTGGATCCTTCCAGGCTAGAATAGGCGACATAGTTAACATCTCGCAGTTCACCATCCATCTTTTCATCCGGGAGGCCACCAAGGCTCTGTACTCAAGGAGAGGGGACTTCATTGTCTCTTCTCTAAACAGAGAGAAGCAGGAGGAGCGCGCGTGTGGCTTTGCCAGGATATCTGGCTACCCCATGGTGCAGGGCACCATCGTCTGCACACACGTGGCTTTGAGGGCGCTGCAGATCAATGGTGTGATGTTCCATAACCGCAAAGGGTACCACTCTCTTAATGTGCAGTTGGTGTGTGACCACGCCCAGCACATCATGATGGTGAATGCCCGGTATCCTGGCAGCAGTCATGATGTCTTCATCCTGCACAAGTCCGCTGTGCCAGCAATCTTCCAGCTACCACATTGAACCCGAGGGTGGTTGGTAGGTGACTAGGGCTATCCGCTGTACGCCTCGCTGATGACTCCCCTCCGCAACCCCATCGCTCGTGGCCTGCAATCATAAAATGACAGCCAAGCTGCCATGAAATTGGACCCCCTGCTGAGCCAACCAGCAACTCGTTCAGCGCTGGGCTCAGCGCTTCAATCATGTTAATTAGCAGGCAGCACGAATTTCGCATTACTTTCAACGGGCGCGGGCAGATCCCTGCGCCCTATTTTGGGCCTTATCAAATTCATCCCCCTATGTTTTGTGCCCAAATGGTCACATGGCTCTGAACTTGCGGTCCCGATGACGGCGAACTGGCAGTGTTCGCTGTCATTTCACCTTTGAAACTGACCGCAACTTGAGGATTTAGCGCACGTGCAGCCTAATGCGGAAATCCTGAAGTTGCAGTCTGTCATTCACTGCTCCGACACTGGCTGCTGTCTGAGAATTCTGCATTTTGATTGGCTGCTTAGACAGCTTGTTGACATCACAGCAGCTCGCACTATGGGATTCTCACTATACTACGTTGATTTGAATTACGTGTCGAAACCCGAACTTCTTGACAGATATCGTGAGATCTTTGTATGAAGCTTACTTCGGGGCCAGCGGCGAACGCCTTTGTTTCACAAGTGACCGCAAATTCCGGGCCAATATGTCTCCTTTTACCTGTATGTTCAGAACTTGTTTACATGAACAATGATTGTTTTCAAGTAGCAGGTTCTGGAAGAACTGTACCATTGTTCAAATTTGGAGGGAGATTTAAACATGTACGGATAAGAAATTCTGACTTTAGTTGTATATTTAAATGACATCCACGCTACAACAACAACAACTTGCATTTATATAGCACCTTTAAGGTAGAACACGTCAAAAGGCATTTCACAAAAGGTAGGGGTTGGGGAAAATAGGATTATAAAAGTGACTGATGCACAAAAGCTTGGATGAAAAAGATAGGTTTTGAGACCCAAGTGGAGAGAGAAGAGGAGTGGTGGAGGGGTTGAAGGGGAATATTTCCAAGAGTATGGCCGAGGCAGTTAAAGGCTGTCATTAATGGTGGGGTTAAGGGAGGGGGCGGTGAACAAAAAGCCACAGTCAGAAAGCTAAAGGGGGTGCAGGGGATATAAGCCTAGATCAGGATGCTGAGATTAAGTGAAGAAAAAAACTGCATTGGGAGAGAAAAGCAATGCAAATGGATGTTTTAAATTGCCTTGCATTGCAGTGGGTTGTAAGAATAGATTTTTAAAAGGCAGATATCACTGAACCCCGTGCACAATTCTGCTTGGCATAGTAAGAGGGAACAGTTGATTTAGCATTTAGTAGCAAGCCACTGAAGTAGTGGAGGCTGGTTATCTTTTGAGTACCAATGATTCGTGGCAGAATCCGAGGTAAAAGCAAATGGGTGGATGCACTGGGCTCCAGGAGTATTAAATTTAGAGCAATGAAGATTAAAATGGAGAAGATAAATTGAGAAACAATACTGCAGGGAAAAAATTAGTAGAGTTGCTTTTCAGTTATTTATTAAGCAATATTCAAAAGTACAGTTAATATATCAAAGTCTTCCTTTTAATGATCACGCAAGATTAAAAATAGCCTAGAGTTGGAAAAAATGTTGTAAGATTTACTGGAAATGTAGAAGATTATAAGATTATAGGACCATAAGAACATAAGAATTAGGAGCAGGAGTTGGCCATACGGCACCTCGAGCCTGCTCAATAAGATCATGGCTGATCTTCGACCTGAGCTCCACTCTCCTGATCTCCATATCCCTTCATTCCCCTAAAGTACAAAAATCAATCTATCTCCGCCTTGAATATACTCAATGACTGAACATCCACAGCCCTATGGGGTAGAGAATTCCAAAGATTCACAACCCTCTGAGTGAAGAAATTCCCCCTTATTTCAGTCTTAAATGGCCAACCCCTTATCCTGAGACTATGGGCTGGATTTTGATACTGGGGCGGGTTGGGGTCGTGTCATCCACTTTTCGTGTTATCCACCCGACTGCAATTGGATGTGGGAGATTAATGCAATTTTCACCTAATTGGGCAATTGAGTTCCAGCATGTGGGAACCCATGAACCAATTAGTGTTTTCAGTCTGAAAGTCGCCTCTGATGATGTCATCATTGCTGCTGCATTGAAGGTCTTCAGAGACTGCCTGGCCTTTGCTGTGAGAGGACCTGGATGCAAAATGAACAGCAGCAGAGAGAGAGACTGGCCTTTGCTGTGATATGACCTGAAGGCAAAATGACCAGCAACCACCCTAGGTCTGCTCCCAGACACGGTGGCATAGTGGTTAGCACTGGTGCCTCACAGCACCAGAGACCCGGGTTCGAATCTGACCTCGGGTGACTGTCTGTGTGGAGTTTGCACATTCTCCCCGTGTCTGCGTGGGTTTCCTCCGGGTGCTCCGGTTTCCTCCCACAGTCCAAAAATGTGTGGGTTAGGTTGATTTGGCTATGATAAATTGACCTTAGTGTTAGGGGGGATTAAATATGTGGGGTTATGGGGATAGGATGGGATATGTTAGGGGGAATTAAATACGTGGGGTTACGGGGGTAGGGTGGGATATGTGTACTGTGGGGATTAAAGCAGGGACAGGGTACTGGATTTGGATGATCAGCCATGATTGTATTGAATGGCGGAGCAGGCTCGACGGGCCGAATGGCCTACTCCTGCTCCTAGATTCTATGTTTCTATGTTTCTATGTTTATTACTACTTCTCCATTGTAATAGTGGACCTGCAGCTGATAGTCAGCTTTCGAAATGTGTTACCGCCAGGTTTCACATTCGTGGTTCAGAACAGGCATGCTTCACGTAGAACAAGGGTTAAAATCACAAAGGCCTTTCAAAATGGCATTATAGAGCCAATTTAGTGCTTGTTAAGGGCCTTAACAGCCTATCCCGCCTCTTAAAGGCGGGACGGAGTCGGGACCAGCAGACACGATTTAATGAAAATTGCGTGGAGGCGGGATGGAGGCTGACTTGTGCCCGCCCGCCAGTTTTCACAATTTTAACCCCCCACACGCCTCCAAACCCGCCTCCACGGGTCAATGAAAATCCAGCCCTATGCCTCCTAGTTCTAGACTCTCCAGCCAGGGAAAACAACCTCTCCGCATCTACCCTGTCAATCCCCCTCAGAATCTTGTATGTTTCAATGAGATCACCTCTCATTCTTCTAAACTCCAGAGAGTATAAGCTCAATCTCTCCTCATAGGACAACCCTCTCATCCCAGGAATCAATCTAGCGAACCTTTGTTGTACCGCCTCTAAGGCAAGTATATCCTTCCTTAGATAAGGAGACCAAAACTCTGCACAGTACTCCAGGTGTGGTCTCACCAAAGTCCTGTACATTTGTAGCAAAACTTCCTTACTCTTGTACTCCAACCCCCTTACAATAAAGGCCAACATGCCATTTGCCTTCCTAATTGCTTGCTGTACCTGCATGCTAACTCTCTGTGTTTCCTGTATGTGGACACCTAAATCTCTCCTCATTTAAAAAATATTCTGTTTTTCTATTCTTCTGAACAAAGTGACTAACTTCACATTTCCCCACATTATACTCCATCTGCCACCTTCTTGCCCACTCACTTAACCTGTCTGTATCCCTTTGCAGACTCTTTGTCCTCCTCACAGCTTACTTTCCAACCTAGCTTTGTATCATCAGCAAACTTGGATACATTACACTCTGTTTCTTGATCTAAGTCATTAATATAGATTGTAAATAACTGAGGCCCAAGCACACTGATCCTTGCGGCACCCCACTAGTTACAGCCTGCCAGCCTGAAAATGAACCGTTTATCCCTACACACTCTCTTCTGTCCGTTAACCAATCCTCTATCCATGCTAATATATTGCCCCCAACCCCATGAGCCCTTATCTTGCGTAACAACCTTTTATGTGGCACCTTATCAAATGCCTTTTGGAAATCCAAATATGCTACATCCACTGGTTCCCCTTTAACTACCCTGCTGGTTACATCCTTCAAAAACTCTAAATGTCCTGTTACCACTTCCTTAATAATGGATTCCATCA
Source organism: Squalus acanthias (assembly GCA_030390025.1). Classification (NCBI taxonomy): domain Eukaryota; kingdom Metazoa; phylum Chordata; class Chondrichthyes; order Squaliformes; family Squalidae; genus Squalus; species Squalus acanthias. Next base: position 149,908,827 of record CM059425.1, read on the forward strand.
TTTTCCTGACGACTGATGCCAGGTTAACTGGCCTGTAGTTCCCTGTTTTCTCTCTCCCTCCTTTCTTGAATGGCGGTGTTACATTTGCTATCTTCCAATCTGCTGGGACCATCTGAGTCTCGGGAATTTTGGAAGATTACAACCAATGCATCCACTATCTCCCTAGGATGTAGGCTATCGGGTCCAGGGGATTTGTCTACTTTTAGTCCCATTAGTTTCTCAAATACTTTTTCTCTACTGATAATTACTTTAAGTTCCTCACTTTCATTAGCCTCTTGGTTCCCCGCTATTTTTGGTATGCTTTTTGTGTCTTCTACTGTGAAGACAGATACAAAATATTTGTTTAAAGTCTCTGTCATTTCCTTATTTCCCATTCACAGCCTCTAATGGACCATTGCTTACTTTTGCTACTCTCATCCTTTTAACATACTTATAGAACCTCTGACAATCAGTTTTTATATTTCTTGCTAGTTTACTCTCATTCTATTTTCTCCCTTTTCATCAATTTTTTGGTTATCCTTTGCTGGTTTCTAAAGCTTTCCCAATCCTCAGGCTTACTACTATTCTTCGCAACATTATAAGTCTCTTCTTTTAAACTGATACTATCCTTAACTTCTTTAGTTAGCCACGGATGGATCAAATTTCCGGTAGAGTTTTATTTCTCAATGGAATGTATATTTGTTGAGAATTTTGGAATATTTCTTTAAATGTATGCCACTGCTTATCTACCATCATACCTTTTGAACTAATTTCCCAATCTACCTTAGCCAACTCGCCCCTCATACCTATGTAATTGGCTTTATTTAAGTTTAAGACTCTAGTTTTGGATTTAAGTATTTCACTCTCAAACTCAATGTGAAATTCTATCATAATTGTGATCACTCTTCCTCAGAGGATCGTTTACTATGAGATTACTAATTAACCCTATCTCATTACACAATACATAGAAACATAGAAGATAGGAGCAGGAGTAGGCCATTCGGCCCCTCGAGCCTGCTCCGCCATTTAATGAGATCATGGCTGATCATCCAAATTCAGTACCCTGTCCCTGCTTTCTCCCCATATCCCTTGATCCCTTTAGCCTTAAGAAATATATCTAACTCCTTCTTGAATATATTTAATGAGTTGGCCTAAACTGCCTTCTGTGGTAGAGAATTCTACAGGTTCACCACTCTGGGTGAAGAAATTCCTCCTTATCTCAGTCCTAAATGGCTTACCCCTTATCCTTAGACTGTGACCCCTGGTTCTGGACTCCCCCGCCATCGGGAACATCCTTCCTGCATCTAGTCTGTCTAGTCCTGTTAGAATTTTATAAGTTTCAATGAGATCCCCTCTCATTCTTCTAAACTCTAGCGAATACAAGCCCATTCGTCCCAATCTCTCTTCATACGTCATTCCTGCCATCCCAGGTATCAGTCTGGTGAATCTTCACTGCACTCCCTCCATGGCAAGAACATCTTTCCTCAGATAAGGCGACCAAAACTGCACACAATACTCAAGGTGTGGTCTCACCAAGGCCCTGTACAACTGCAGCAAGACATCCTTGCTCCTGCACTCGAATCCTCTCGCTATGATGGCCAACATACCATTTGCCTTCTTAACTGCCTGCTGCACCTGCATGCTTACCTTCAACAACTGGTGCACAAGGACTCCCAGGTCTCGTTGCACTTCCCCTTTTCCCAATCTATTGCCGTTCAGATAATAATCTGCCTTCCTGTTTTTGCCACCAAAGTGGATAACCTTGCATTTATCCACATTATACTGCATCTGCCATGCATCTGCCCAATCACCCAACTTGTCCAAATCATACTGGAGTTTCTCTGCATCCTCCTCACAGCACACACGCCCACCCAGCTTTGTGTCGTCTGCAAACTTGGAGATATTACATCTAGTTCCCTTGTCTAGATCATTAATATATATTGTGAATAACTGGGGTCCTAGCACCGATCCCTGCGGTACCCCACTAGTCACTGCCTGCCACTCGGAAAAAGACCCATTTATTCCAACTCTTTGCTTCCTGTCTGCCAACCAGTTCTCTATCCAAGTCAGTACCTTACCCCCAATCCCATGTGCTTTAACTTTGCACGCTAATCTCTTATGCGGGACCTTATCGAAAGCCTTCTGAAAGTCCAAATACACCACATCCACTGGTTCTCCCTTATCTATTCTACCAGTTACCTCCTCAAAAAATTCCAGTAGATTAGTCAAGCATGATTTACCTTTTGTAAATCCATGTTGACTTTGTCCGATCCTGTCACTGTTTTCCAAGTGCTCTGCTATTACATCTTTTATAATGGACTCTAGCATTTTCCCCACTACCGATGTCAGGCTTACCGGTCTATAATTCCCCGTTTTCTCTCTCCCACCTTTTTTAAATAGTGGGGTTACATTAGCTACCCTCCAATCCATAGGAACTGTTCCAGAGTCTATAGAATTTTGAAAGATGACCAGCAATGCATCTACTATTTCTAGGGCCACTTCCTTAAGTACCCTAGGATGTAGATTATCAGGCCCTGGGGATTTATCGGCCTTCAATCCCGTCAATTTCCCTAACACCATTTCCCTACAAATACTGATTTCATTCAGTTCTTCCCTCTCATTAGACCCTATGTTCCCCGACATCTCTGGGAGGTTATTTGTGTCCTCCTTTGTGAAGACAGAACCAAAGTATGTATTTAATTGGTCTGCCATTTCTTTGTTCCCCATTATAAATTCCCCTGATTCTGACTGCAAGGGACCTACGCTTGACTTCACCAATCTTTTTCTCTTCACATATCTATAGAAGCTTTTACAGTCAGTTTTTATGTTCACTGCAAGCTTACTCTCATATTCTATTTCCCCCCTCTTAATTAATCCCTTTGTCCTCCTTTGCTGAATCCTAAACTGCTCCCAATCCTTAGGTTTGCTGCTTTTTCTGGCCAATTTATATGTCCTCTCCTTGGATCTTATGCTATCCCTAATTTCCCTTGTTAGCCACGGTTGAGTCACTTTTTTTATTTTATTTTTATGCCAAACAGGGATGAACAAATTCTGTAGTTCATCCATGCGATCTTTAAATGTTTGCCATTGCCTATCCACCGTCAACCCTTTAAGTAACGCTCCCCAATCCATCCTAGCCAATTCACGCCTCATATCATCGTAGTTTCCTTTATTTAAATTCAGGACCCTAGTCTCTGAGTCAACTACTTCACTCTCCATCTTAATGAAGAATTCTATCATATTATGATCGCTCCTCCCCAAGGGGCCTCGCACAACAAGATTGCTAATTAATCCTTTCTCATTACATAATACCCAGTCTAAGATGGCCTGATCTCTAGTTGGTTCCTCGACTTATTGGTCCAGGAAACCATCCCGTATACACTCTAGGAATTCCTCCTCCACAGTATTGTTACTAATTTGGTTAGCCCAATCTATATGTAGATTAAAGTCACCCATGATAACTGCTGTGCCCTTATTGCACGCGTCTCTAATTTCCCATTTAATGCCATCCCCAACCTCAGCATTACTGTTTGGGGGTCTGTATACAACTCCCACTAACTGACTAGCACGTGGCACTGGCAGCAATCCTGAGATTACTACCTTTGAGGTCCTATTTTTTAATTTACCTCCTAACTCCCTATATTCAGCTTTTAGGACCTCATCCCGGTTTTTACCAATATCGTTGGTACCTATATGCACCACGACAACTGGCTGTTCACCCTCCCTCTCCAGAATGCCCTCCAGCCGCTCCGAGACATCCTTGACCCTTGCACCAGGGAGGCAACATACCATCCTGGAGTCTCGTTTGCGGCCGCAGAAACGCCTATCTATTCCCCTTACAATAGAATCCCCTATCACTATAGCTCTCCCACTCTTTTTCCTCCCGTCCTGTGCAGCAGAACCACCCATGGTGCCAGGAAGTTGGCTGCTGCTGCCTTCCCCCGATAAGCCATCTCCCTCAACAATATCCAAAGCGGTATATTTGTTTGAGAGGGGGATGGCCACAGGGGACCCCTGAACTATCTGCCTGCGCCTACTACTCTGCCTGTCGGTCACCCATTCCCTTCCTTCCTGTGCAGCCTTTACCTGCGGTGTGACCAACTGATTAAACGTGCTATACACGACGTCCTCAGCATCGCGAATGCTCCAGTATGTATCCATTCGCAGCTCCAGATATAAGATACAAGATCTAAAATAGCCTGTTTCCTGGTTGGTTCCACGACTGTTCTAGTAAACTGTTTTGAATGCATTCTATGAACTCGTCCTCCAGATTCCCTTTGCCAAGTCTATATGAAGATTAAAGTCCCCCACGATTACTGCATTACCTTTGTTACAAGCTCCTATTATTTCTTGATTAACTCTGTCCAACTATTAGGGATCACAAGCTTTCGGAGCTGCTGCCCCTTCGTCAGGTTCACCTGACGAAGGAGCGGTGCTCCAAAAGCTCGTGATTTCAAATAAAACTGTTGGACTATAACCTGGTGTTGTGTGACTTCTCACTTTTGTCCACCCCAGTCAAACACCGGCATCTCCGCATCATGGCAACTATTAGGGGGCCTATAAACTACTCCCACCAGTGTTTTCTATCCCTTGTTATTTCTTATCTCCACCCATACTGATTCTACTTCCTGATCTTCCGAGCCAATATCCTTTGTCACTACTCTCCTTATGTCATCCTTTATTATCAGGGCTACCGACCTCCCCCCCATCTTTTCCATTCTGCCTGTCTTTTCGAAACATCAAGTACCCTGGAATATTTAGTCCCCAACCTTGGCCACCTTGCAACCACGTCTCTGTAATGGCTATTAGATCAAATCCATTTATCTCTCGTGGTGCCACTAATTTGTCTATCTTGTTACGAATGCTTCGTGCATTCAGATAAAGAGCCTTTCATTTTAATTTTTTACCATTAATCCCTGCTTTCACCTCATTTGCTGATGCACTATTACCAATAAAGTCTCTGTCCTTCCTGTCACAGTCTGCTTATCTTGCTACACTGCTCTATTGCCTTGACTTTTCTCTTTAGATGTCTGAATTTCCCCTCACCTGACCCCTCTCCACACCTCCCCCCCCCCCCCCCCCCCCCAATTTTAGTTTAAAGCCCTATCTACAGCCCTAGTTATTCGATTCGCCTGGACACTGGTCCCAGCCCGATTGAAGTGGAGCCCGTCCCAATGGAACAGCTCCCTCTTTCCCCAGTACTGGTGCCAGTGATCCATGAATCGAAACCCCTTCTTCCCACATCACTCTTTGAGCCACGCATTTAACTCTCTGATCTGCTTGTCCCTGTACCAATTTGCGCAGATTATTACCTTTAAGGTTCTGCTTGTTAATTTAGACCCTAGCTCCTCAAACTCCATCAGCAGAACCTCATTCTTAGTGCTACCTATGCCATTGGTTCTATGTGGATCACGACAACTGGATCCTCCCACTCCACATCCTTCTCCAGCCGAGAGGAGATATCCTTAACCCTGGCACCGGGCAGGCAACACAGCCTTCAGGACTCCTGATAGCGGCTGCAGAGAACTGTATCTATCCCCCTGACTATACTGTCCTTTACCACTACCACATTCCTTTTTACTCTCTCCACTTGAATGGCCCCCTGTACCACGGTGCCGTGGTATTTTTGCCCATCCTCCCTGCAGTCCTTGTTCTCATCCATACAGGCAGCAAGACCTCGCACTTGTTGGATAAGATCAAGGGCTCCTGCATCACTGCATCCTGGGTCCCCATACCTGCCTGACTTGCAGTCACACCCTCCTGTCCCTGACCACTGACTAACTCTAAAGCACTACGTAACCTAAGGGGTGTGACTGCCTCCTGGAATAAAGTGTCCAAGTAACTCTCACCCTCCCTGATGCATCACAATGTCTGCAGCTCGGACTCCAGCTCAACAACTCTGAGCCGAAGTTCCTCGAGTTGCAGACACTTACCGCAGGGGTGGTTGTTCGGGACCTCGCTGGTCTCCACAAACTCTCAAAATGCTGCAGTTACAAGACACCACCTGCCCTGCCATCTCTATCTCACCTTATTTTATTTATTTAGTTAGTTAAAGTTTTTATTCAATCAGTTATTTTTAGTTTTATTAATTAGTTAATCTAGTTTAAGTTATTAATTTAATAAAGTAAGAGCAGTTATATTTTCCCAGCTCTTAATTTAACCCACTACCCTAACTTAGAGAGCAAAAAAAAGCTGTAATACTCACCAACCAGTCGCCTACCTGCTGTCCTGTGACGTCACTCCTTGACTTTTTTGATTTTGCTGTATATACTCTGCCTTCGCTCCTCCCAGTGAGTTTGGGCCTTCGACCACACTCTTTATTTACCTGCTTCCACTCCGGTCTCCGATCAAGTCTGCTCTGGCTTCACTCCTCCCAGTGAATTTGGGCCTTCGACCACGCTCTTATAAAAATATAAAACTAAACATGACATGCTGACACAATAACCAGTATGAAAACACAAATCTAAAAAAAATTGCTGGGGACATTGGGAGAAGTTGAAAGATTCTGAAGGCCCTCCTAGTTGTCTGCTACAGATATAGCCAATGTTGAAGAGGTGATTGGGAGGACAATATAGTGGAACGGTTGAAAAGTATTCTGAAGAGTCTGCCAGGATTCTAGTTCTATCTAACAAGCTAAGATGTTCATGTAAGTGTACTGAAATTGCAAGTCCATCTGCAGGCTTCTACCAGTTGTGGCTAACGTATCTGTTTACGTGTAATGTCAGAAACTGGCTAACTTGCAGAGGCTGTTTTTTGTGCTCTTGTGGCTGAAAATGTATTACCTCAAACTAGCCTTTCCGGAGAAATGAGCTCCATTTATTCACTTGGGATGTTTGTTACTATCAATGCTGCTTCCAGAATATTTTTTTCCAAAATTCAATGGACTGTTTGGAGGAGGAGCATTACTCTAGTGAGCAATCTACCTTTTTAATCCTGTAAAGGATGCTTTAATAGCTAATTGGAAACCCACAGACTAATTGTGACAACCCTGTGTAGATAATGCCATTTATCATTGGACAGCTCAATTAAGACGGTGTCATGACTGTACTCAGATATGATATAAACTATATTCCCTCTAATTAGTTCAATCCTACATCAAGGTTTCTGGGATTATGAAAACCATTTAATTTAATTGTGTTAACTGCATCCTTATTGCTCACAGCAGCAGAACAAGCAGCTGACCGGACAAAACTACAATAAGCTAGTTTGGTGCAGCCAGATGTTATGAACATAGAACAAGAGCCCAGTTTTGGATTACAGATGCAAAGTTGAACTTAATTTTCAGCTGACTGTCTCAATTTTCTCAATGGATGAAGGGGGAAGGGAGTATTCCACCTATATGCAATTCTGTGAATAATATTTGACATTAAGGCAGTGCAAGTTATAGTTCCTGGTTTGCTTAGTTTAGCCTATTCGTAGTTATGTTGTGTAATGCCCATTGTTCTTTTGAGTTCTGATGCAAGCCTATGCACCTGAAACGTCGAAGATCATTTTCTCAGATGCTGATTCACTTGCTGTATGTTTCCAGAACTTTTTTTGTAGGATAGTACATTGAAATATACAACGTTATCCTTGTTTCTGCATGAATTTTACTGCTGTTTACCAGGTGATGCCGTCGCTAGCACTTAAAAACATCTACGTTTAACACGGGCAGGCGGCAATGGTCCCTCTTTTTAAAAAAAAAAGTGTGTGGTACCTTTCAGTTTGCTGCGTGGCCGCGCATGCGCAGTATCTTAAAGGGAACAGCTTGTGAGCAGCCTGTGTGGTACCTTCCCGATTGCTCCACGCGCGCAGCTTAGCGGGGGTGTTGACAGTTGGTAATATCGACCAAAAAAGGATAACTATTCAGATTAATATAAATTTCAAATTTGCCGGTTATAGCGTCTGAAGTGCTTTGTTTATTTCAGGCGAAAACAGCTATGCCAGAAAAATCCTAGTGCTCCTCCATTGATATTACTGCCAAGACTAGGAATGATTTCCCCGAGCTACCGAATAGAATTTATAAACCACAACTACAACTTGTATTTATATAACCCCTCTAACATAGTAAAACGTCCCAAGGCACTTCACAGGAGCGTTATCAAACAGAATTTGACACTGAGCCACATGAGATATTAGGACAGGTGAGAGGAACATACGAACGGATTTAAGGAGCATCTTAAAGGAGGATAGAGATGAAGAGTGGTTTAGGTAGGAAATTCCAGAGTTTAGGGCCTAGGCAGTTGAAAGCACGGCCGCCGATGGTATTGGAAAATTGTGGATACGCAAGAGGCCAGAATTTGAGGAGTGCAGAGATCTCGCTGGGTTGTAGGGCTGGAGGAGGTTACAGAGATAGGGAGGGGCAAGATCCTGCAGGGATTTGAGTGCAAGGATGAGAATTTTAAAATCGAGGCGTTGCTGGACCGGGAGCCAATGTAGGTCAGCGAGCACAGGGGAGATGGGTGAACGGGACTTGCTTGGAGTTAGAATACAGGCAGCAGAGTTTTGGATGAGTTCAAGTTTGAGGAGGGTGCACGGTGGGAGGCCGGCCAGGAGAGCATTGGAGTAGTCGGTTCTAGAGGTAACAAAGGCATGGATGAGGATTTCTACAGCAGATGAGCGGAGGCAGGCAATGGAACGGAGGTGTGAGGCGGTCCTGGTGATGGAGAGGAAATGGGATCAGAAGCTGAGCTCGGTCAAATAGGCTGCCAAGCAATGTTCCCTTTAAGCTGTGCAGCGCTCCAGGGGTCCCGTGCAGCTGGTGAGCCAGCTTTTAAATTGGGAAAAAAATGCATCAATGTTCCCTGTTTAAAAAAAAAATAAAAAAAATTGCAGGTAACATTGATGCCAAGCTTGTGAACGGTCTGGTTCAGCCTCAAACAGGGAACAGTAGGAACTCTGATTAGAAGTACAGTTTCCACCGCATTTACGCGAGGGAAGGTAAATCCATCGAACTTTCTAGTAATTTCCATGTCCATCAGAAATTAGATACACATTTCAATAACACTCCTTTAAGAGGTGGATAGCCCAAACCAGAAAGATTTAGGCTGCAATTTCCCCAACCTTGGCAAGGCTGCTGCAGCCGGGGTCGGTGGCAGGGTGCGACCCCACTGCTGGCTCCAGCCCGCTGTCCAATGTGTTCTTGTGCTGATTGGGCTTGTTAAGCCCGCCCAGCGGGTTTCCCGGCCAATTGAAGGAAGCTGGTCTGATGACGTCACTTGATGATGCATCATCAGCCGGTTTCCTTAAAGGGACCATGCGCAAATTGATTTTGACAGTTCTGCTGTCAGCGTTCTACAGCATTGAGGTGCTGCAAACACTGACTAGCACTGCACAGAGGTGCATGCCTGCACCCAGGCTATCCCATGACTCCTTCCATATGCTTATGCAGGGAGTCACAGCATGCAGGGAGATTCTCGTCCCTTCCCATGGGTGGAAGAGACCTCCCCAGGAGATCAACGTATCCTGGTTGCACATTGCACAGGAGGGCAGAAGCAGGGATGTCGTTAGGAGGACCAGGCTGCAGTGGCGAAAACCTTTCAATGTTCTCAGTAGATCATGAAATGTAACTGCAAAGCCACACTCAACCTCATCCTGCTGTGCCACTCATCACATCCCCATCACTCTGCCTTCCCTACCCTACTCCTGCACATCCTTACTCACACCAACTTACCTTGCACCTCCACCCAGCCCCCTCTCTCTACATTATCACATCCCCATCTCACTCACCCTCATCCTAGTCCAACCATACCAAGTAACAACACACAAGGGTAGGCACTTGGGTGTTTTAGCAAATGTTCATGTGAAGTTTCTGTTAATGTGCTGTCAAACATTGAAATCTTTATTTTCAACACTTTGCATTCTTGGACAGATTTGTGTGCACCTTTGGAAGTGGCTTAGTGAGTTGCAGTGAATGGTGAGGCATAACGGTACCCCCCGCAATGGTGATGAGTGTGAAAGGAATGGTTTGAGCATTGTAGGGATGCTTTATGGTGCCAGTGTGGCAGCCAGGGTGTGGAGCGTCAACTGAAGTAAATCTGGCCATGGTGAGGCCATCCCTGGTGTCCCGAGCAGCAATGTGCTCGGGTGCTGATGCCCTCTGTCCTGTGCGGAGAAGGTTGGTGTTGTTGGTGCTGCTGATGTTGGGGCTGATAGTGGTGGGATTCTGAGGACCAAGCTGAGAATTTTTTAATTATTTAATTTAAATTTTTTTTAAAAATCTCCAACAATAATTAAATTTTGAAGGAATGAGACTCCACACTTATAAAAGTACATTTTCAGTGCCTGAGAGGTTTTTTAGCAGTAATTAAAATTTAACACACCATTAAAAATTCACTTACACTTGAACGGACAAACCCTAACTTTTTCTGGCATGTTTAGTGGGTATCTAATGGGGAAGTACCGCAAATTCACGCCTTTCATGTGTTTTAATGCCAAGTATCTCGGCGAGGTACCGGTATAGAGAAGTTTTTGGAGGAGTAGGGCATATCTGACAACTTCCTGATTTCCGCGTTTAACTGCACTTGTGTGGACGCTGGAAGTTGTTGTCCGATTCACTCCATAATAACGATGGACATTGATAGCCTCACTTATTCCTACCAAAACATCCGGGCTATTATTTTCTTTTCAGTATAGACTCGGCCTTTTTCATTTTTGTTACCTTCTATGTACGATAGGTAAGTGAATGCAATCTAGTAAATCACTTGAGATTTTCATGCTCCAACCTGCGATTTATCCTATCTATAACTTTTTATACAACCTTGTACCTGGTCTCTTTGGTTCTTTGTACCCATTATCAGTATCAGTCATATTTACGCTATCTCACAATTGAAAATTTTTCCTAACTTGTGTGTTATTACATTGTTCTGGTCTGTGCACTTGAATTGTCTTTAGTAGAATGTGCTTGTGTTCTGAATTGATTGAATTTCCCCAAGTACAAATCTAAAGGTCTGCATGAAGGTCTCCTGAAAAATATTTCTTGTAACCAACTGCAATGGTCAGTGCCTTACTCAGATCAGTGCTGTGCATAATGTAAGTTAGGCCAGAAATTTTAAGAAGGGTTTTAAGAATAAAATGAATATTGGAAGTGTTGTACATTTCAAGATATCTGAATTGATGTTTCTCCTTGTATGCCAACTGAAGAAGCGTGGCAGGTTGCTTCAAAAGTCCTTTTCCCCATTCATGCTTACACAAAGGATCAGGATCAATACATTGTTCGAAGATTTGCAACAGGTATGCATAAAGTAAAATTTAATAGAGAAGAAATCTGTGCTGGGTCTAAACCAGGATTCCTTGAGACCCAGGCAGACTCTTGTCAAGTTGGCGACTGGATTGGTTGGCTTTCCAACTGAGCCTTATCCCAGATATTGTGTAATGAATACATGCTCTTCAACTGATACTCCAATGGTAATTGCCTTGACTCATTTGATGCAACCTCTTTAATGCATGCATCTGGGGCTCTAATTAGATTTCAGCATTATCCACGTCTCACTATCTACAGAAGTAGGGAGCAGAGCCATGTACAATCCTTCAATAGATGGACAGCATCAGCGAGATCATTGAAGACTTCTGTGATATCCCTAGACTCCTTCGGCTAGATTTTCTGATTGGGACTGCCAGTCTCACCAGCATAAATGAAGTGACTTGGATCAGAAAATCGGCAGGAGCGCCACTCACCTTATGCCTACCTCATTTTCCATTGGCTGAGAATTGACGGCTAAAATGGAGCTTCATTTGACTATTAATTTGATTTCTTGCATGCCATTTCCCCACTAAGATATGCAAATACCACACTGTTATATAGTGGTTATGTAAGCCATAGATCTGAACTAATAATCCAAAGAATGTGAGTTAAAATCCAACCATGGCAGTTGAGAATTTGAATTCAATTTTGTTTAAAAATTGCCTGGAAACAAAAAAAAAATAAGAAACTGGTATCAATAAAAGTGACCATGAAACTCTCAGATTGTCATAAAAACCCAGCTTGTTCACTACTGACCTTTTAGGGAAGGAAACCTACCATCCTTGCACGGTCTGGCCTATAAGTGTCTCCAGTCCCATATTAACGTGGTTGACTCTGAACTGCCTCGCAAACCACTCAGTTGCATAAATCTGCTACCAGCGGTTCCAGGAAAAAGGCCTGCCACCACTTTTCCAGGGCCACTAGGGATGGGTAATAAATACTGGTCTTGCCAGTGATGCTCGCATTCTGAGAATGAATAATAAAAAAAGTTCCAGCGTGAGAATGTCCATGTGAACTGGCCATCCAAGATTACTAGGGAAGTTCATTTATAGTAATGGTAAAGTAAGTATATTTCAGCCATTGCTTGACCATTTCCCCTCTTTTTGCTCTTCTCGTTCTCGCAATTGGAACGGTAGCGCAGTGGCAATGTCACTGGGCTAGTAATCCCACCACGGCAGTTGGGGAATTTAAATTCAGTTAATTAAATAAATCTGGAATAATTCCCAGTATCAGTAATGGTAACCATGAAACTGTCGGATTGTCGTAAAAACCCATCTGGTTCACTAATGTCCTTTTAGGGAAGGAAATCTGTCGTCCTGGTCTGGCCTATATGTGGCTCCAGACCCACAGCAATGTAGTTGACTCTTAACTGCCCTCTGAAATGGCCTAGCAAACCACTCAGTTGTAACAAACTGCTACGAAAAACAATAATAAAAATTAAACCGGATGGACGACCCGACCCCGACACCGGATACGGATACGGCAACGGCACACCCAGCCCAATCGACCCTGCAAGGTCCTCCTCACCAACATCTGGGGACTTGTGCCAAAATTGGGAGAGCTGTCCCACAGACTAGTCGAGCAACAGCCTGACATAGTCATACTCACAGAATCATACCTTTTCGCTAATGTCTCAAACTTCTCCATCACCATCCCTGGGTTTGACCTGTCCCACTGGCAGCACAGACCCACCAGGGCTGGCGGAATAGTGGTATACAGTCGGGAAAGGAGTGGCCCTGGGAGTCCTCAACATTGACTCCGGACCCCATGAAGTCTCATGGCTTCAGGTCAAGCAGGGGCAAAGAAACCTCCTGCTGATTACCACCTACCGCCCTCCTTCAACTGATGAATCAGTACTCCACAATGTTGAACACCATTATGAAGAAGCACTGAGAGTAGCAAGGGCACAGAATGTACTCTGGGTGGGCGACTTCAATGTCCATCACCAAGAGTGACTCGGTAGCACCACTACTGACTGAGCTGGCCGAGTCCTGAAAGACATAACTGCCGGTCTGGGCCTGCGACAGGTGGTGAGAGAACCAACATGAGGGAAAAACCTACTTGACCTCGTCCTCACCAATCTACCTGTCGCAGATGCATCTGTCCATGACAATATTGGTAGCAGTGACCACCACACAGTTATTGTGGAGATGAAGTCCCGTCTTCACACTGAGGACACCCTCCATCGTGTTGTGTGGCACTACCACCGTGCTAAATGGGATAGATTCAGAACAGATCTAGCAGCTCAAAACTGGGCATCCATGAGGCGCTATGGGCCATCAGCAGCAGTAGAATTGTATTCCACCACAATCTGTAACCTCATGGCCCGGCATATCCCTCACTCTACCATTACCACCAATCCAGGGAACCAACCCTGGTTCAATAAGGAGTGTAGAAGAGCATGCCAGGAGCAGCACCAGGCATACCTAAAAATGAGGTGCTAACCTGGGGAAGCTGCAACACAGGACTTGCATGCATGTTAAACAGCGGAAGCAGCAAGCTATAGACAGGGCTAAGCGATCCCACATCAACGGGTCAGATCAAAGCTCTGCAGTCCTGCCACATCCAGTTGTGAATGGTGGTGGACCATTAAACAAGTAAAGGGAGGAGGAGGTTCCATGAATATCCCCAGCCTCAATGATGGTGGAGCCCAGCACGTGAGTGCAAAAGACAAGGGTGAAACGTTTGCAACCAACTTCAGCCAGAAGTGCCGAGTGGATGATCCATATCGGCCTCGTCCTGAGTTCCCCACCATCACATAAGCCAGTCTTCAGCCAATTCGATTCACTCCACGTGATATCAAGAAATGGCTGAGCGCACTGGATACAGCAAAGGCTATGGGCCCCGACAACATCCGGGCTATCGTGCTGAAGACTTGTGCTCCAGGACTAGCCGCGCCTCTAGCCAAGCTGTTCCAGTACAGCTACAACACTGGCATCTATCCGACAATATGGAAAACTGCCCAGGCAGGCCCTGTCCACAAAAAGCAGGACAAATCCAACCCAGCCAATTACCGCCCCCTCTGTCTACTCTCAATCATCAGCAAAGTGATGGAAGGTGTTATCGACAGTGCTATCAAGCGGCACTTACTCACCAATAACCTGCTTACTGATGCCCAGTTTGGGTTCCGCCAAGACCACTCGGCTCCCGACCTCATTACAGCCTTGGTCCAAACGTGGACAAAGGAGCTGAATTCCAGAGGTGAGGTGAGATTGGCTGCCCTTGACATCAAGGCAGCATTTGTCCGAGTGTGGCATCAAGGAGCCCTAGTACAACTGAAGTCAATGGGAATCGGGGGAAAAACACTCCACTGGCTGGAGTCATACCTAGCACAAAGGAAGATGGTTGTGGTGGTTGAACGTCAATCATCACAGCCCCAGAACGTCGCTGCAGGAGTTCCTCAGGCCAGTGTCCTAGGCCCAACCATCTTCAGCTGCTTCATCAATGACCTTCCCTCCAACATAAGGTCAGAAATGGGATGTTCGCTGATGACAGCACAGTGCTCAGCGCCATTCACAACTCCTCAGATAATGAAGTAGTCCATGCCCGCATGCAACAAGACCTGGACGATGTTCAGGCTTGGGCTGATAAGTGGCAGGTAATATTCGCGCCACAGAAGTGCCAGACAATGACTATCTCCAACAAGCGAGAGTCTAACCACCTCCCCTTGACATTCAACGGTATTACCATCGCCGAATCTCCCACCATCAACATCCTGGGGGGTCACCATTGACAAGAAACTTAACTGGACCAGCCCCATAAATAATGTGGCAACGAGCAGGTCAGAGGCTAGGTATTCTGCGGCGAGTGTCTTACCTCCTGACTCCCCAAAACCTTTCCACCATCTACAAGGCACAAGTAAGGAGTGTGATGGAATACTCTCCACTTGCCTGGATGAGTGCAGCTCCAACAACACTCAAGAAGCTCGACACCATCCAGGACAAAGCAGCCTGCTTGATTGGCACCCCATCCACCACCTTAAACATTCACTCCCTCCACCACCAGCGTACCGTGGCTGCAGTGTGTACCATTTACAAGCTGCACTGCAGCAACTCGCCAAGGCTTCTTCGGCAGCACCTCCCAAACCCGCGACCTCTTCCACCTAGAAGGACAAGGGCAGTAGGCGCATGGGAACGCCACCACCTCCAAGTTCCCCTGCAAGTCACGCACCATCCTAACTTAGAAGTATATCGCCGATCCTTCATCGTCGCTAGGTCAAAATCCTGGAACTCCCTCCCTAACAGCACTGTGGGAGTACCTTCACCACACGGACTGCAGCAGTTCAAGAAGGCAGCTCCCCAGCACCTTCTCAAGGGCAATTAGGGATGGGCAATAAATGCTGGCCTTACCAGCGACGCCCACATCCCATAAAAAAACAAATAAAAAAATAGCTTTTGTGCCACTTGGTATAACTTTACTTTGCCCGCATCATTATCACAAACAATGGTGCATGCTATGGTCTATCATGAACCAATTTCAGAAAGAGGCCTGAAATAAGAGTTAGGTCCCTGATTTCCATAGGCAATGGCCTTGATCCATTTTCTGGCGGGTGCCCTGGATGACGACAAGAAGCCTTAACCAATATGCTGCACGGCGCCCTCCCAGTACGGAATGAGCGAGCGCACGCCATATTGGTCCCTTCAGTGCCTGTTTTTTTGCCTGAAAAATTGGTGCTGCCCTAACAAAGCTTTATGCCAATACATTATGCTTTCAGCATGAAATAAGGCATGGCAGGATGACCAACTGCTAGGCCATACTCCCCAAAATGCCACTAACCACATCTGCAGGCTTTGTTATATCTACCTATTGATGTCCATGGTGAAGTGTCATCACTGGGTTCTGGGTCAGCAGAGAGCCAGATGCAGTGCTGTGCTATCTGCTATTAGGACACCTGCAGCTACCTTGCAAATGGCAGTATTGGTGATGACAGAGCTGCCAACTTCCAGAGATTATTGAAGCAGTTTTGTTGGGATCAGAGTGCCAATTTTCCTGTGGGACCTATCAAATAAATTTAGGAAAACTCAACAATGCTATAACAGTGGAAAATTTATATAGCTCCCCCTGGAGATAATTTAAATTACTGTAATC
The DNA here is from genome assembly GCA_030390025.1 of Squalus acanthias. Classification (NCBI taxonomy): domain Eukaryota; kingdom Metazoa; phylum Chordata; class Chondrichthyes; order Squaliformes; family Squalidae; genus Squalus; species Squalus acanthias. The sequence goes on from CM059425.1 coordinate 149,925,115, forward strand.
AAGTCCATAACTGAATGCAGTAGCAAGACTCGACTAGTTTTATTAGACATTCCCAAGAGGACTCTCAAAATCTAAACTCTCTGGATAGGAGTTCTGGACACTGGATTTTATGATGTATAGCAAAATGCAATTAATCATATACACTGTAAAATGAGGCTCTTTAGCCTGACTGAGACAGCGTCACTGACTCTCTGACAGCTAGGCTGTAATGTAGGCAGTTAATAATATCCTGGATATGGTCACTAAGATTGATTCTTCGCACTCGTGGCTGAGAACGTATGGGAGGAGGCTGGTTACACACAGGTAAAATTGCAGAGCTGCTCTTTGATGGGAACAGGTGGAGAAATCCTTCCCTGAGTCTAAGAAGTTTAGCTGCTACTTTCTATTCTGTGGAGAATCTGGCATGGTTTTTTTTTTCCAGGTCAGTTTGATCTCTAGCTAGCTGCTTATTTTTAATCTCCGTTTTGATTGCTGTCCTAGTGGTCGGCTCACACATCAAACTATCTAACACATTTCTATATAGTCACCTTTGCAAAGCAGGGCCTTAGAAGTTGTGGTTTTCAATGCTTCAGTTAGTTCACATTAACTAGTTTTATTCCTCTGCACAAGTAACAGATTCTGTAGCAAGAGACTGCAAAAGACTTACCATAGAAAAAATTCCACTCAAGTTCAAGGGCAAAGTGAATTATTTGGATCAGGTCCAAACCTAACCAAGCTCGCTCGTAGTGAATAGGCCATATTTGGTAAACTGCAGATTTTTGCTCATTTCTGGCACATACTTTGTTTTTGAGCATCTTGTGTGTATAGCTCTCCACAATTTGGTAATTGTCTATTTCTTCTCAAATAATCCTGATCTGTGTTGTGGATTAACTGAAGTAAAAAGTGAAATCTAAATAGGATTATCGTAATTCTCTTTCTAATTACCATAGAGGGAGAATTTCCATTGGTTAGAATATATGGGGTCATCAGGAAAAGATATGCAACCTTTTTAATTGCTAGATCTTGGTGTTAAAGTTTGTAACACCATTAAATAGTAATAATTACACCCCAGGAGGATTTGTAGAACAATATTGAATAACGTGTTGAAACTATTGATTTGGGGGAGGGTGTGAGTGCAGGGTTATATCTAGTAAGCTTTTAATAAACAAAGTGCAAAAAAAAATTCACTTTTTACTTTCTTGTTACTGACATGGGGACAAAAATGGGATAATTTCTTTTCTTAAGGTTGTGTTTAGTGCTTTAAGAAAATTTAAAGCAAGGTACAAAGATTTTTTTTTAAATTAAAAAAAATTCATAGCAGCTTCCACTTTTATCCCCGTACTCTGCCCCATGGTGTCCTTATTCCAGGAGAGTGGGATGCAAATTAATAATCAGGAAATAAGATTTAATTTTTTCACCAAAATGTAATAGAATTGCAGAATAAGTTACCAGGGACAGCCATTGAGGCAATTAGATGTGTTTCTGGAGTGGGGAGAGATTGAGCAATAGGAGTGTTGCAAAGTGAATAGGTGGGATCAAAATCTATTAAAAAGGGATAATCTTGTTGGGCCTAATGGACTTTACCTGCTCTTAACAATTGTTAGGTAAATAAAGACTTACTCGGAATATAACATTGTTGGTATGTTAACAGTTTTTAGTTTAACATTTTTATGCTTTATTACTAACTTCCTACATGTACAATATTGTCTCATTGGTTTGATCTTCTTCCTCTCCCTTCAGTCCTAAGATTATGGGTTTTTCTATAGACTTGCAATTAGAAAGAAAAAGGGGACTTGCTTTTATATAAGCACCTTTTGCATCTCCTGGAAGTCCCAAACTGCTTCACAATCAGTGGATTACTTTCAAAGTATATTTGCTGTTATGTAGTCAATCTGCTATTTTTGGTGGTGTTGGTTGCGGGAGGAATGTTGACCATGACAATTTTTAATTAATTATTCATTCTTGGGATACGGGTGTTGCTATCAAGGCCAGCATTGAGTGTCATTCCCTAGTTGCCCTTGAGAAGGTAGTGGTGAGCCGCCTTCTTGAACTGCTGCAGTTTGTGTGGTGAAGATACTCCCATTGTGCTGTTAGGGAGGGAATTCCAGGTTTTTGACCCAGCGACAATGAAGGAATGGCGATATATGTCCGTCAGGATGGTGTGTGACTTGGAAGGAAACATGTAGGTGATGGTGTTCCCATGCACCTGTTGCCTTTGTCCTTCTAGGTGATGGAAGTCATGGATCAGGGAGAACGCCCCTTCTCTTGTTTGAATAGTGCCATGGAATCTCTCGTGCCTGCCTGAAGACCCACATGGGACCACCGTTTAATGTCCCACCGGAAAGACAAAAACCCTGACAATGCAGCACCCCCTCAATATTGCACTAAAATGTCACTCTAGGCTGGTGCTGAGGTCCTGCAATGGGGCTTGAACTCCTGACCCTCTGACTCAGTGGTGAAAGTGCTACCATTGAACTAAGCTGATACTTAAGGTACTGTATCTGTTGTCACATTTCAGGATTTTTGCCTTTTCTGGTTAAGTTAAGGGGAACTAGGGATCGACAATAAATGCCGGCTTTGGTTCAATTCCAGAAACATACAAGCTATCAGGGATGGTGATTTAAGCCCATTAGCTGAAGCACAAGATGAAGGAGTTAACAGAATTGTGTCTCTTGCGTACCAGATTAGATTGCAACAGTGAGGTTTGTTTAACACCTCAGAGATATTTTTATCTCTGATGTTAGTGGTTTATATTCAGGGGTGCTGGTGAGCCAATCCTTAAGACACAACACAAGGGAGTTAGGGAAGAGGCAAAGATTAAGCTTTTGGCACATTTGCAGTTTTTCTCATGCTCTTTTGCTCTCTCCCTCTTCCTCGCTCTCTCGCACTTGTGCACTCACTCACTCCCTCCCTCCCTCTCCCTTGCTCCCCCCTCTCTCTCTCTCTCTCTCTCTCTCTCCCTTCCTCTCACTGTGTGTAGTTGGGGTGGGGCAGAAACTAAGTTAGTGTCAGTCAGTAATATTGATGAGTAAAGTGAGACAGGCCGATTCTGGGTTCCAAACACTGACTCTCCATAAAAATGTGGACACCTTGGCATGTATGTTACAGGCAGTCGCACCTCCAGATTTGGGGGGATTTGGATTTGAGAATGCTCAGCAACAGAACAAAAATGCAGTGAACATAAAGGAAAATAAAACAAACTGAACAGATATTTGAAATAGAAGGAAAAGGAATTGCAAAGTCAGAATGGGCCTAATGGCACTCCTTACTGACTGCACTTTGGCTTTATATTCTTCATGATTTGTGAAGCAAATTTTACAAATACAAAACTAAATGATTGAGTTGCACAAGAGCTATTGATGCCAATGAACACCTTGCATCTGTTAAACCATAAAGCAAACTAATAAAAGCCAGCTCTCTTCAGAAATTCTGGCTAACCTAAGTAGACACGTTTCAGTTCAAACATAGATATTTATGTAGATCGGTGTTAACTATACTATTCACGTGAAACTGTATTAGTCTGCTAACTATATAAAATACTGCAAGGTTTAATGGCCTTTTACACAAGACTTTGTTTGTTTTCTTATAAAATGAAGTGCTTTACATAAATTGTGACTTTTTTTGTATAAAGTCAATGCTCAAAACCACAATTGGAGTACTGTGCACAGTCTGGCCTCCATATTATAAAAAGGATATCGCGGCAGTGGAGAAGGTGCAAAAAAAGATTTACAAGGATGATACCAGAACTGAGAGGTTATAACTATCGGGAAAGGCTGAACCGTCTGGGCTCCTTTCTCTAGAAAAGAGAAAAATGAGAAGTCGCACAACACCAGGTTATAGTCCAACAGATTTATTTAATTTTACAAGCTTTCGGAGCAGTTCGCTCCTTCGTCACTGCTAAACTTACCTGACGAAGGAGCGAACTGCTCCGAAAGCTTGTAAAATTAAATAAATCTGTTGGACTATAACCTGGTGTTGTGCGACTTCTCATTTTTGTCCACCCCAGTCCAACGCCGGCATCTCCACATCATGACCTCTAGAAAAGAGAAGGCTGAGGGGTGACCTGATAGAGGTCTTTAAGATAATGAAAGCATTTGATAGGGTAGACGTAGAGAAAATGTTTCCCTTTGTGGGGGTGACCAAAAATAGAGGTCATAAATAAGAACATAAGAAGCAGGAGTAGACCAATCGGCCCCTCGAGCCTGCTCCACCATTCAATAAGATCATGGCCGATCCGATCTTGGCCTCAACACCACTTTCCAGCTCTCTCCCCATACTCCTTAACTCCCTTGTAGTTCAAATATAAGATAGTCACTAATAAATCCAATAGGGAGAAACTTCTTTACCCAAAGAGTGGTAAAAATGTGGAATGCGCTACCACAAGGAGTAGTTGAGGTGAATAGCATAGATGCATTTAAGGGGAAGCTAGATAAGCACATGAGGGACAAAGGAATAGAAGGATATGCTGGTAGGGTGGGAGGAGGCTCATGTGGAGCATAAACACCGGTATGGACCTGTGGGGCTGAATGGCCTGTTTCTGTGCTGTGGACTCAATGTAACTCGATGTAAAAGGGACTGGGCCTCCCGCTGGGACATCTGTCAATGTCTTATACAAAACAGCTTTGCCAACTGTGCTTTTCCAAATTATTGAGGAAACCGTATTGTTTTTAACCGTAATAGCTGAAGCCTATTACATTCAGTGAGTAAAAGCCCATGATTGATGGCAGAAGTCTGAGAGGCTGTTTGCCTTGGCTGGAGAGTCTAGAACTAGGGGTCACAGTCTCAGGATAAGGGGGCGGCCATTTAGGACTGAGATGAGGAGAAATTTCTTCACTCAGAGGGTTGTGAATCTTTGGAATTCTCCACCCCAGAGGGCTGTGGATGCTCAGTGAGCATATTCAAGACAGAGATCGATAGATTTTTGGGCACTAAGGGAATCCAGGGATATGGGAATAGGGCAGGAAAGTGGAGTTGATGTAGAAGTTAAGTCATCCACTTTGGACCTAAAAAGGATAGAAGAGGGTACTTTCTAAATGATGAAAAGCTAAAAACACTGGCGGTCCAAAGAGACTTGGGGTCCAGGTACATCGATCATTAAAATGTCATGAACAAGTACAGAAAATAATCAAAAATGCTAATGGAATGCTGGCCTTTATATCTAGAGGACTAGAATTCAAGGGGGTGCAAGTTATGCTGCAGCTATACAAAGCCCTGGTTAGACCACACCTGGGGTACTGTGAGCAGTTCTGGGCACCACACCTTAGCAAGGATATATTGGCTTTGGAGGGAGTGCAGCGTAGGTTTACCAGAATGATACCTGGACTCCAAGGGTTAAGTTAGGAGGAGAGATTACACAAATAAGGGTTGTATTCCCCAGAATTTAGAAGGTTAAGGGGTGATCTGATCAAAGTTTTCAAGATATTAAGGGGAACTGATAGGGTAGATAGAGAGGAACTATTTCCGCTGGTTGGGGATTCTAGGACTAGGAGGCATAGTCTAAAAATTAGAGCCAGACCTTTCAGGAGTGAAGTTGGGAAACATTTCTACACACAAAGGGTGGTAAAAGTTTGGACCTCTCTTCTGCAAACGGCAATTGATGCTAGATCAATTAATTTTAAATCTGAGCTTGATAGATTTTTGTTAACTAAAGGTATTCGGGATATGGGGCAAAGGTGGGTATATGGAGTTGGGTCGCAGATCAGCCATTGAATCTACTCCTGCTCCTATTTCTTATGTTCTTCAGTTGTAAGTATCCCAGGTGGATATTCAAAGTCACGTCATCTTCATGCATAGTGTTAGTGTTATGCTCATAAGAAACATATTTTGCATCAGTAATGGTCATTTATTTGAATAACTCTTCTAAACTTTCAGCAGCAGCTGACCTATGCTTGTGCCACTAGACATCTATGTCAGAATGATGCATACTGCACAACAGTAGCTTTATCTGTTAATAAGCCAAAATTGTTGAGTTGTTCCACAAGCTCCCTCTGTGAATCCATGCAGAGTTTCCAATCTCAGCCTGCCACTCTGAGGAGATACCAAGCGAAGGTGAGGCTCTTCCTCCCAAGATTGGAAAGGTTTAAGGGAGATCCCCAACTCAAGATAATTTGATGCACATTCCAGAGACAGGGTCAATAACAGTGTACACAGTGCCCTGGGAATGATCATGTGTATGGCCTCTCCATTAGGAAATGGTTGTGAAGTGCTATTAAGACAAATGAAAATAACTTGTTTCGTAATGGAGGAGCGAAGAAGAAACCATTTTTAAAACTTTTTTTTAATGTTCTTCCTTTTCAATTACTTCTCCAACTCTGTTTTAAATATGTTATAGTAACTGTTTCAACAGCCACTTGAGGTAAAATGTTCTTCTGTATACAAACATTTCTTCTAACTAGTCCCTGTGTTCTTCTAGTGATAATCCTGAATCTGTGTCCCTTGTTAGCAATTTGCCAACCAGGACCTCCTGTGTATTTCCAGCAATTTCTGGTTTTATTTCAGCATTACAAGGGTTGATGCTAACCTTGGATACCAGTTGTAATCGGACAGGAAAGTAATAGCATGTAGTGGTGTCATAAGGAAAGATTGTAGTATCCTTGCGATGGCACCATGGGATACACTAAATGCCAGGAAATGAATTGGAAGATAGAACTCTCAGCACTAATTTATGATCAGCCATTTACTTGTCTCCTGATTTTATTTATTCCTCCCCGGTGCTAGGCTAGCTTTCTCTTGAGCTCTAATATGACTTTGTTCTGTAACAATAATATCGCTGAACACTTTTTTTTAACCTTCGTTAACCTGACTGGGACCTTTCAAGTACTTGGTTTAGGTGTACCATTTCCCCAGACAGCGGTATTTAAAATCTTCAGGATATTTCATTGCACAGATGTCTCTGGTCACTGGAGATAAGGATTGTTTGGACTCCAAATGCTAGGAACCGTCAGAATAATGTTTACACAAAGAGGAATGACGTTTTGACTACATCGTCTGGATGATTCTCCAATATTCGTTCTACGATTCCCAGAACACACAATTACCTCAATGCAGCCAAGTATCTTAGTCAATATTATACAACCGATGTTTATATCCTGTGAAGTTTTACGATTATGTAAAGTTGGATTTACACTGCTGGCCATTAAAATTAGAAACTAGAATTTCTGGAATTCATGTGAGTCCACTTAGAAAAGTGGATTTTTAATCTCTACTGAGTTGGAGGGGATTAGAATACAATTTTAAATAAAGACAGAAACCCATAAATTTAAACTTGATTGTTGCATTAAAACCTTCACACATTGAGGTATTGCAGATTCTCTGTCCACATTAAATTTTTGCTCTGTATTTCTTCCAACATAGTTAGTGCCTTTGTTCTTCTGCTTATTACAATGTGCTTATTTTCTATCTTAATCTCATAATTTTTTTGCAGGTCTGCTCATTTGATTTCTTTCTAGTTTTTGTTTCATTCGGTCAGGTTTGCTTAATTGATATTCCTATTTCTCTCCCTCTTGTTCACTGTGTTTCTCTCCTCGGCACACTTCCACACAATTCAGCATGTCAGCACTGGCAAAAGGGGAACTTGCATTCCGTGGATCTCTGAGCCTGCTCCAGCTGAACTATTCAAAGAGCTCTATGGTCATTTAGGAATTTCCAAATTTACTGCTGTGGGCTAGAGCAGGCAACTTTAAAAGATATATTTGTATCCTACCCTGCCTTTGGCGTTATTAGCTAGGATTTTACATAGAACAAGACCTTTTATAAATCAATGAGTGGATTTTCATAAAATGCTGATTGGTACTAATTAATGAATCGGTCGCTAATTAACGAGTCAGTTGCTATGTTTATTAAAACAGCCATTTTATTAAGCTGAGACTCCCTCTCTTTTGAGGCAGTTTTTTAGTCATTTCTTTGTTCATAAAAGTTTTTTTGGAATAAAACAGTTGCAAATACAGATGGTAAAAAGCCAATCCTTACAGATACACAACTTACAAAACCAAACAGGAAAAATAATGGCCCGTAATTTGGTCAGCGGCGAAGCAAAGGCATTCGCCGCTGCCCACAAAGAAATCCCAATCTCTGGTGAGAAGTTCGGTTTTTCCGACGTTCAGCTGAGATCAGTATAAGTTAATGGGGAATCCCTAACGTGAGCTGCTGTGACGTCAACTAGCTGTCTAAGCAGCCAATCACAATGCAGAATTCTCACAGACCGGGAACCAAGAAGTGAAAAGCTCCTTTTATACTGACTTTCTAAAAATGTTAGAGAGCAAAACAAAGATTGGGACTCTCACATGGGGGAAAAGGTAAACCTGAGCAAAAGATGAACAAACTTTAAAAAAATATAATTTTTTTTAAGTTTCTTAAAAATTGTAATTTTTATTATAATGGAGAAATTTGACACGCCACAAAATTACAGTTAGTTTTTCAGGGCCATAATGTTTGTTTAGATGTCAATACGCTGTTAAAACACACCTAATCCAACAAGGTCTAACTTTTAATGGGGTATTTAACAGTGATATTACTGCGGAAAAGCCCAAGTTTTCATCAGTTTCACTGATTTCCCTGATTACACTGATTTGGTGTGGGGGGTGGGAAGCGGGGCTGCAGCGCAGTCAGTGTCGGAGCAGTGGATGACTGACCGCAACTTCAGGATTTCCGCGTTAGGATGCGCGTGCACTATATCCTGAAGTTGCGGTCACTTTCAAAGCGGTAATAACAGTGAATGCTGTTCGTTTGCTGTTATTACCCACTGCAAATTCCGGGCCATCCAAACCTTCACCTGGTAGTTCAGCTGCAAATATTTTGACATCATTTACAAGTTACTCCAAGGATCAATTTGTAGCATTTTGGGAGAATGACGAATACTGCACTGCATGCATAAACAAAAAGGACCATTATTAGTGGCGGTGGGGTAATGGACAAACCCACGCAAAATACGTAGGTTCTGCTCTCTGGAAGTCCCTCTCTAAATCTCTGCCTCTTCACCTCCCCGTCCTCCTGTTTAAAACCTCTTGCACCCCATCCCTATATTAAAGAAAAGCATGTTATTGTTGTTTCTGTGTGAGGAGTGATGTATGCAAGTTGTTGTAGCTAGTTCACACAAACTGAAAATTTCACCCAACCCATGACAAATGAGTGCTACCAGAGCAATGCCCAAATGAAATTGCCCTACTGATGTGGACAGAAAATCATGGGAGGCATGTGCTGATACATACTCCTGGTGGGCGAAGTTCTACCAGGAGCACAATTCTGCAAAATTATCCGGATATTTGTTTAGTTTAAATCATGTTCAAAGAAAATGCATCTCTGTAAAATAACTGATTAACTTTTCATGACTTGAGTGAAATTTGCAAAAGTTAAATGCTCAAAACTTAAAAAATAAACTGTGTGGTGTTTACTGCAACTATAGAAATTATTAATAGCTGCTCTGGAGGAAGGTCATTTACAGCATGTTCTACTTAATTATAGGCTTGAGTTTTAGTGATCCAGGTAAACAATTAGGAATCTAGGCAGATCTGAACAGAGAAAAGATAAGTTAATGTTTTGGATAGAGTTTCTTCATCAGAATTGGAAGACAACAAGCAAACCTCTTCTAGACTGAGCAAAACAAAGTGGGAGGCGAGAGGAGTACATCAAGTAAAGTTTGCAGGTCAGATGTGCTATATATTAGTAATTGCTCCAGATTGGAGCAGGAGAGGCCACATGGTGAAGAAAGTGGATGACATTAAGTGGTAAAAACAGTGGTCTGAGGAGCTATGATTATCATGGAGATTTTGGTCACGAGAGGACCCAAAAGGGAGAGCAATGCCAAACCGATCCCCCAGCGCTATTCTAAAAGAAAGAAAGTCTTGCATTTATATAGCACCTTTCATGACCTCGGGACACCCCAAAATGCTTTACAGCCAGTGTAGTTTTTTTGAAATGTAGTAAGAAAGGAAATTCTCCTACATTTATATTATTCTGTGACTCTGTTTTCCTGTAAGCCCTGTATCTTTGCCATCCCCAATAGGCCTACAGTGGAGTGGAGACTCCAGATAATATTTAACAATTTTGACATTGTCCTTTGCAATTAAAAAAAAAAATCAGAGTGCAGACCTGGTAACAGCACAGCACGTTCATGTCATGATGTCATCTAATGTTGTCATAAGCACGCAGGCGCTGATCCCGCTCAGCGCAATTAGAAGACCTATGGAGGAAGTTGTAGTTCTGATGGCAAATCTGACGTTCCTCGCACGCGTCTCTGAACCTGATTTTTGTCAGGAAATCCTGGAGGCCAGCTGTGTGTGTCCACTGGGTGGAGGCCATATACAGCAGGTTAGCATTGTATGTGGACAGTAGTGACAGATATGAGGTCAGTCACATATCTGAGCTATACTGCAGTGCAGTTTATTTTTATTCATTGTGGGTATTGATATGGGTAACGCTGGCAAATCCGCATTTATTGTCCATCCTTAGTTACACTGAGAAGATAGTGATGCATCTTCTCCTTGTATCGCTGCACACTCTGTGATGTTAGTGCTCCCACAATGGTATTAGGTAGAGAATTACAGGATATCAACTCTGATGATCAAGGAAAGTCAGGATGGTGTGTGACAGAGGGGAACTTGGGGGTGATGGTGTTCTCGCAACATTAATGCTGCTTTTGTCCTCAGTGGTAGAGGTCACTGGGAAGGAAGGTGCAGTTGAAGTAAGCTTGGTGGGTTGCTGCAATGTATCATGTAAGTACTGGAGCCACAGTACACCATTGATGGAGGGGGTGAATATTGAGTATAGTGGTAGGGACGTCAATCAAGTGAACTGCTCTACCCTAATTGTGTTGAGATTCTTGATGCGTTTGCACTCATCCAGGAGGATAGTAAATACAACAGCAACTTTTATTTAGATAGCAACGTTAACATAGAAAAATGTGTCCCGATGTCTCTCAGAGCTATAAGGAAAAAATGGAGATGGGCCAAAAAAAAAGATATATTGATGACCAAAAGCTTGGTCAGAGAGGTGGGTTTTAAGGAGGAGAGGTGGAGGGGTTTAGGGAGGAAATTCCAGGGCATGAGGCCTAAGCGGCTGAAGGCACAGCTGCCAATGGTGGGGCAAAGGCAAGGGGGATGCACAACAGGCCAGAGTTGGTGGAAAGTAGAGCTCTGGGAGTTTAAGTTGGGGGGGAGGGGTCATTGTAGGGGCTGGAGGAGGTTACAGAGATAGGAAGGGGTGAGGCCATGAAAGGATTGAAAGACAAGCATCAGAATTTTAAATTGAAGGGATTGGGGGAGCAGGAGACAATATAGGTCAGCAAGGACAGGGGTGATAGGTGAGTAGAACTTGGTGCGAGTATTCTGTCACACTCCTGACTTGAACCTGGAGGCTTTGAGGGGTCAGCTGGCGAACCACTTGTTGCAGAGTAAATCACCTCTGTCCTATTCTTGTAGCCACGTTATTGATACAGCAGCTCAAGTTAATCTTCTGGTATTGGTGACCCTCAAGATGTCGATGATGGGGTTCTCTGCGATGGTGGTGCTGTTGAGGATTGCGGGAGGTGATTGGGCTTTTTCTTGTTGGAGCGGGTCATTACCTAAAGCGTAAGTGACTCAAATATTACCTGCCACTTTGTCAGTCCAAACCAGAATGTTGTTTGAGTTCTGCTGCAGGCTGGGATAGGCTTCTTCATTATTGGAGGAGTTGTGAATAGTGCTGAACACGATATAGGATCATCAGCAAATAGCTCCATGGCTGAGCTTATGATGAAAGTAAGGTCATTCAAGCAGCTGATATTGGTTGGGCAGAGAACGCTTCCCTGTATCGATGTTCTGGGGCTGCTGTGATTGGCTTCTGACAACGATTATCTTCCTTTGTGCTAGGTGTGACTCCAACCACTGAAGTGTTTTTCTTTTGAGCCCCATTTATTTCACTTTCAGTATGGCTCCTTGCAACCGTACTTACTCAAATGCTGCCTAACGTCAATTACAGCTACTGTTTCCTTTCCTCCAGCATTCAGTTCTTGCAACCACGTCTGAATCAAGGCTTTGATGATGTCTGGAGCTGAGTGTTTCTGGTGGAACTCAAACTGAGCATCGGTGAATATGTTATTGGTGAACAGGTTTCACAATGGCATTATTGATGATTCTTTCCATCATTTTACAGATATTTGGGAGGAGGCTGAGAGGGGAATAATTGGCTGGATTAGATTTATCCTTTTTTTGTGTGGATGGGACATACCCAGGCAATCTTCCACCGTGTTGGGTAGATGAAATGTCAAAAACTACTGGAGCAGCTTGCCTTGGGGGATGAGAGACATTCAATAGACACAGAGTATGGTACTAACGATTCCAATACCATGAGGTATTTGTCTCTGTCACTTGAATTAGGAACTGTTCATAGTGAAGAACTCTGTTTCTCTCCCGATTACATTAATTGCCTTTATGTGCTTCACCTTAATCTTAAAATTCCCATATTGCCATTCCTGTACTGTAGCTGGCCTTCTTTGTCACTGGAATAAAAATACATATATATATATATATTTACCCCTTTACCTCTAAGAATTTCACTCATCCAAATTGTTTGTCCACTGGGACTGACTGGTCAGGTTTTGCTTCATTCAGAGAAACTTGTGTGTATTTTGAGTTGCAAAGATTTCAGCAGTCTCTTTATTCAATGAGAGATCATAAGCTCAGACTTGCCATATTGAGGCAAATTTTATACGGGTGATGATTTCTCTGATGCCAAAGGAGTGAGTTATAACCAAATTAGCCTGGGATTCAGGCGCTCCTTTAGCTCCCCAAAAATGTATGTATATTGAAAAAAAATGCAGCTGACTGTTCAGAGACGATGATGATGTCTCCGTCTGCTATCGGCTGACTTTCAATAGCATTCTGTATTGGATCGGGTGGATGTCGCGCAGTGAGGCTTTTCAACGTAACTATCATCGTTGTGGCATTTGTTAAGAAAGGTGAAATAGATTGCCAGATTATCATGAAACATTGGCCCTGAATTTGCAGTCGGAGGCTTCCCGTGGGGAAATGCCTCTGATCCGCAAATAAAATGCCCGCGTACCTGGTGGTCCGGGAAGTACGGAGACTCGCGGTCCTGGGCCTCTCCGGGTACCCACGGGTAGAGGCCCACGTATCCCAGGGGCGCAGGCAGTTCGCAAGCGCCCTGGGATCACATGGGCCGGCCCAACCAATAAAAGAAGGGAATCCCCATTCATGATTATGGGGATTCCGTACATACGGAAACCCCATAAGCATGAATGGGAATGGCCCCAAAAATACATCTACACATCAAATAAAAAAATACATATTTAAAATTAATTAAAATTCCATTTAATTAAATATTTAAACAAATTTAATTTTTTGAAAAATAAATGTAAATGTTTTAAAGAGGCTAAAAATAAACTTACCTTATTGCACAGGTTTTATGTAAATGATTGAAAAAAAATTATTTTAATGTTTTTTTTAAACTCTTACGCTGGTAAAAGCAGGCATAAGAATTTCACGGGCATTCGCTGGGCAGAAGTTGCCCAACTCTCCGCCCGCGGATGCCCTTTTCTCGGGGATGCGGATGATCTGTCATCGCAAGTTCCGGGTTTTCGCGCATGCGCTTCGTGTGTGAAAATCCGGAACCTGTGCAGCTCTTACAGGTGCATACCGTACGCACCCATAGGGGCTGTAAATTACGGGCCACGGGCCATTGTCTATTATGATACTTGTTAGCTGCTCTGGTTTTACATTAGAAAAGAGAGGCTTCTTATTCACCACTTTGCTTCCGTAGGAAATCCACACTTAATATTAAAATCAGAACAATTGCTTTTACCCTGTTAAAAGTGCAGGATTATTTTCCAGGCTTTTGACTAACCATTAGCTGGTCATATCTAGAACAATGTGGATTTTTAAATATGTCCAGATTAGATTGCAAGATTTCTTTCACGTAGCACTTGGGTGGCAGCCAAATGGCTTTGATAAACGATTTTGTTGTCAAAGGTATTATTAATATGAAAGTGATAGAATTCTGCTCGCTTGCTTTAAAAAAAAAAAAAATACCTTGAGCATAAGCACATAAGAAAAAGCCATTTGCTCCATCAAACCTAATTGCTGTACTAAATTAACTGTCATGTACCTAATTGTATTTTGAGTAATCTTAATGATTTTGCTTCAAAAGTATCTTTAGAGGTAATAGTCTTATTAATTTAATGGGCTCACTATATATAGTTGCAGCTGATAACCATGCTGTTTATGAAGCAGGGCTAGTGGCAAACCCAGCCAATTTTGTTTTGACCAGTTAGGTTGCCGTGCATGTCAGGTACCCATCCCCACCAAACAACTGAGAGATCCACATCAGTCAAGTATCTGTTTGCCTGATCAGGAATACACACTCACTATCTATAGAAACACCCTTGCTGACACAATTCCAGAGGGCTTGCATGCAGATTGACAACACCTAAAGTCTGCGCAGAGGTACTGCTGGATGTTAACCAGCTAAAATTGCATAGTTTACTGGGACAGGTGAAATTCCTTCTGTTTATACAGTTAAAGACACTATACCTTTTAGGGCATTGGCTTGCAGGGCTATCGGGAGCTGACGGAGAAGAATCTCGACCTACCTGTCCAGGTACAATCATTAAACCAAGCTAGCCATTCAGCCATCAACAGCCTCCTGGAGTACTGAAAAGTGCCTCACTCAGATATCTAATGAATAAACCTGCCACAGAGGACTGATTCAGTTCCAGTCTTCCACCTCCAGTTGTGTCATTTTGGAGTCAACCTGACCCTAAAGAGACCCTGCTCACCTTTCCCCTCCCCACCAGGAGGATAGTCACTAGTTCATCATAAAGCAACCTGTACCTGTGGGTACAGGTTTGAGCCTTTGCTGCAGGATAGCAGGTGCTGGTAAGTCCTCTCAATGGTTATCCTTTGTCATGAGGCCAGCATGTTATCCAAGACAGCTAAGAGCTGTCCTCTTCATGAAGAAAATAAGCAGCCATAATCTGAAGTGTTTCAAGCAATGTTCACAATACAATTGCAAAGCAGAGACTGTGTCAAGCTACTCGGAACAACATGATTAATTGCTATGCCACTCTGTTCCCCTGTTTAATGTCACATAATATGGAAAGGAATTGAAGAGCACTTCTGACAGAGGGCTTTACACGAACTTTGAAGCCCAAGGACTAACCTATTCCACTCCCAATTGACAGTTGGGAACTTGTTCTGCAATACCACTTAGAGTCCTGAGGGGCCTCTGGTGCTTGGCACTGCAGCTTCTGAAGAGTGTACATGAATTCCACAAACCAAACCCTAGACCCCTTAAAAGTTTTGCCCAGATAAGGTTAGCCAAGTATACCTTGATTTCCAGTACAAGTGGGTCCTGTCAGTACAGCTGCTGGGAAATGTTGAATTTTTCTCTATAGAACAATGGATGCTTTCAGCAGATTCTAAAAGAATAAATCTTCGATTTTCAGAATGGGAGCATCTGACAACATCTACAAAGGTCAAAGTACATTTATGGAAGAGCTGACCGAGGCAGCAGAGATTATTAAAAAGGCAACATCTCGCTCATTAATCATCTTGGATGAGCTCGGAAGAGGCACAAGTACCCATGACGGTATTGCCATCGCTTATGCTACTCTGGAGCACTTTATTAAAGATGTAAGTATTTTGCATGCAAAAATGAATTCCCAAAATGCTGGAAATAGGTGTTCAGTTCAAAAGCTGTTAGCGCAATACTGATGTTACTAAATTAGTGCTAAATGTGGATCTTGGTGGATTAATAAGGACAAATTGCCCTTTTACTGCTGCTCTTTTACTGTTTGAATCCAGTCTCCAGACTGAATGTTTGCTCTCTCTTTTGGTGTAGTAGGTGGTGTCCCTGAAGGCACATTTTTGGGGCAAAGTAGAGGGAGCCTTATTCTATGACCATGGAATATTTGATGCTTATAGCAGCTGCTAAAAGTTAGTTGGGGCAGGGGGAAGTGTTCCTTTCCCAGCTGGAACACTTGAAACACAAAAGTTCATGTCAAATTTCAAAAATGTTGTCAAAATAAAATGCTTGTAGGTATTAGACATGATACAACATTGTACAGATTCAGAGCAAACTAGAACTGTTAAATACCTGCTTATTTTATTAGTTCACTAGCAGTAGCAACTTTTGATTTTCTCAATTTATAAAAGTTTTGATCTGTCCAGATTTCTGGTTGTTTTTATGGCCCGCTGCATAGGTTGCATTTTGGCAAAATTCCTTTACTGCCAGGTCAGTGGCTGAGATATTGCCTTCCAACTCGTGAGTACCATTCATCAATGAAATAATACTAGCATGATATATTTGGCATAACCACAATCTCTACATCAAGGGAGCATTCACTTGAGCTCAGAAGAGAGAAAGTGAACAAACAGTTTACATTTAAGGATATAGAATCATGAGTAAGGACATTTCATCCATTAAGCATGCTTTGCCATTTTGTTAGCCATCTTTTTCTTATCCCAGTTACCTTTATTTTATTCATACCCCTTAATACCCTTCGTTCCCAAGTAATTATCTCTCTCGCTTTTAAACACCTCAATTGATTTTGCACCTCTGGCTTTCTGGAGCAGTGTACTCCACATAACCTTTGTGCAAAGTTTTACTGAATTCACTTTTAACTAGTTTAGCTCGAATTCTAAGATTACGCCCCTTCTTCTGGATGCCCCTACTAGAGCAAAGAGTCATTCTTTATCTACTCTTGTCAATTCCCTTTTTTTAAAACAATTCAGTCTGATCACCCCTTAGCTTCCTTATCTTATTTACAAAGCTGGGTGGGAAAATAAGCTGTGAGGAGGATGCAAAGAGGCTTCAAGGGGATATAGACAAGCTAAGTGAGTGGGCAAGAACATGGCAAATGGAATTTCATGTGGAGAAATGTGAAGTTATCCACTTTGGTAGGAAAAATAGAAAAGCAGAGTATTTTTTAAATGGTGAGAGATTGGGAAATGTTGGTGTTCAGAGGGACCTGGGTGTCCTTGTACATGAATCACTGAAAGTTAACATGCGGGTACAGCAAGCAATTAGGAAAGCAAATGGAATGTTGGCCTTTATTACGAGGATTTGAGTATAAGAGTAAAGATGTCTTACTGCAATTATATAGGGCCCTGGTGAGACCACACCTGGAGTATTGTGCACAGTTTTGGTCTCCTTACCTAAGGAAGGATTTACTTGCCATAGAGGGAGTACAACAAAGGTTCACTAGACTGCTTCCTGGGATGGGGGGATTGTCCTATGAGGACAGATTGAGTAGACTAGGCCTATATTCTCTAGAGTTTAGAAGAATAAGAGGTGATCTCATTGAAACATACAAAATTCTTACAGGGCTTGACAGGGTAGTTGCAGGAAGGATGTTTCCCCTGGCTGGGGAGGCTAGAACCAGGGGTCATAGTCTCAGAATAAGGGGTCGGCCATTTAGGACTGAGATGAGGAGAAATGTCTTCACTCAGAGGGTGGTGAATCTTTGGAATTCTCTACCCCAGAGGGGTGTGGAGATCAGTCGTTGAGTATATTCAAGACAGAGATCGATTAATTTTTGGATATTAAGGGAATCGAGGGATATGGGGATAGTGAAGGAAAGTGGAGTTGAGGTAGAAGTTCAGCCATTATCTTATTGAATGGTAGAGCAGGCCCGAGGGGCCAAATGGCCTACTCCTGCTCCTATTTCTTATGTTCTTAAACACTATGGCCATGATTTTAACTCCTCCTCCTCAGCCTGGCGTAAACCAGTGATGCAGTCGTTACTCTCCAGTCCCATGGCACACTTGCCTATTTAAGGAGATTTGAAAAGTTGTACCTGGACAACTAAATTTATTTTCTATCTATCCCCTTTGTCCTCCCTGTGCTTTCTCATTTAGATTGTGCTCCCATTGCCATTCTTGCATCCCAAGTGCTTTGCTTTACATTTTGTTATGCTAAACTGCATCTACCATTGTTCTGACCACTTGTTTAATCTATATGTTGTTTTGCATAGTTCTGTTCTCTTCACTATATCCCCAGTTTAGTACCATTGGCAAATTTGGATAAACTCCCCTTTATTTCCAATTCCAGGGCATTTATATATAGAGTGGAAAGCTAAATCCCTAGCACTGATCCATGGAGATACCACTGGTCACTGCCTGCCATTCTAGGAAGATTCATTTTATCCCAACTCTGCTTTCTACTTCCCAATCTCAGTTTCAGGGCGGAGGTGGGAGAGGTGCAGTAAAAATATGAATAAATGTTATCTTTGTACATAACTCTTTGTCTCTGACCCTGTTCCTGTTGTCTTTGTCTCTCGCTCATTCCCTCTTCCCCCATAATAAAGAAGGCCAGTTCCTGAAATCATGTGGATAGCTTTTTGCCATGCTACCTGCATGCAATCTGGTAAAATACAAAGGGGATAAGACCAATCCTATCTGCAACAACATTAGTCAAACTCAGATTAAAATTAATTTTTTATTTTGACATTTTATTGTGGCCACTTTCCCTCTAGTTCCCTAGAGTATATTTTCTCTATTACCTGAAATGGTTGTTTCCCTGTTAGAAGAATAACACTGGACATTTCTGTACTATCATATGTCTTGATGCAGAATGTGATTGTCCTGCATAATTTATCATTGTAATCTTTATAATATTTTCTGAATGATGCACCGTAAATATATTTTATGCAAAGTGAAAAATTACATTTGCCCTAATCTGAATAAGTACTGAAGTTTTTTTCGTGGAACTCTTAATTTTGTGGTTACCACTTGTCCGTCACTAACATGGATGACCTTTTTCTTGCTGAATAAACATTTTGACAGCTTCAAACCGTTGCTGTAGAGATGCTGATTGATCAATATTCACAGTTATGTTTCATGTCAATGTTGGTTCATCGCTGCTAGGGCTTTTAACAGTGTATCCTGGCAACGTATTTCTATTTTTACAAGTTATATTATGTTAAATTAAAACCATACAACATGGCATAATTGCAAACAATGATGTGCACATTGGAGCTGAGAGAAAGAAGTGTTTGACAACCTTTGTTGGCAAAACCTTTGGCCTTTGTTTTATTTTGTATTGTGTGCAATTCTAAATGAGCCAATGAAAGTTTGAGATGAACCACAATTGACTGCAATTGACAGCTTATACAGAATTAAAATCAGTTGATTTAAATAATCTATCAAGGAAAGAGGCAAAAACATTGGGGTTATTCAAAATACAGTTAGATGACTGGAGGGTTAATATACTAGATCAACAAGCTTTGATGTGTGTAATGCTTTTTCTCATCCCTGACTTTTCTTGTATTCTTCTTGTGTTGCTGTTTTCCAAGTGATTTATACCACATGTATGATGTTTCCTGAAGTGATTTATGGCTGGTTGTTTATATGAATTGGCCACCATTACCTTACCTACTTGGAATGATTTCATTTGACTTTCTTTTACCATTTCATTGGCAAAACTCCCTGGAACTGACTGTCCCTTGTTTCTCTCCTTCCCTATCTTTCAAACTTTTCCCTTCTCATCTCTCTCAATCATCCACTTTCTGGTAAAGAAGCCATTCGGCTGATCTTAAATCATAAATCCAGAACGACCCTAAAGTTCCCCTATTGCAAGATCTGATTGGTTCTTAAATGATTCCAGAGTTTCCACCTCTGTCACTTTATCCAAGAGTCCATTCCAATTATTGATCACTCTTTATGTGAAGAAGAATTTTCTAATATCAGTTCTAAATTTGCCTTTTAGAAATTTGAACCTGGGATACTTATCCGACTGAATTCAAGTAATTTTCCATACCATTTACAGGCTTTTATACTTCTATGAGATCACCTCTCAGATGCCTCATTTGAAAGAAAGAAAAAGAAAGAAAGACTTATATTTATATAGCGCCTTTCATGACCACCAGACGCCTCAAAGTGCTTTACAGCCAATTAAGTACTTTTGGAGTGTAGTCACTGTTGTAATGTGGGAAACACGGCAGCCAATTTGTGCACAGCAAGGTCCCACAAACAGCAATGTGATAATGACCAGACAATCTGTTTTTGTTATGTTGATTGGGGGATAAATATTGGCCAGGACAGCGGGGGTAACTCCCCTGCTCTTCTTCGAAATAGTGCCATGGGATCTTTTACGTCCACCTGAGAGAGCAGACGGGGCCTCGGTTTAACGTGTCATCCGAAAGACAGCACCTCAGACAGTGCAGCACTCCCTCAGCACTGCACTGGAGTGTCAGCCTAGATTTATGTGCTCAAGTCCCTGGAGTGGGACTTGAACCCACAACCTTCTGACTCCAAGGCGAGTGTGCTAAAAGCCCAAGTTTTTCTGTCTTTTCTCATAACTCAGACCTTTTTAGGCTGGGGTTCAACCTTGTGGCTTTTCTTTGCATTGCCTCCAATGCTTGAATGTCTCCTTTGTGCCTCGGTGACCAGAAAGGAGCAAGGTATAGTCTGACTAGAACATTCTACAGTTTGATTATGACTTCCTCTGACATTCTACTGTTTTGGCTATGTAGTTCAGTACTCTCTTGATTTTGTTGATTGTTATACAACATTGGTTAGTCACTGGGCATTGAACGCCACATCTACTAAGACTTCTAGGTCTCTTGCAGCTTTATCCTTAGCTTTTCAGCAGCATTCATGGAGTATGCGTGTTGTTTATTTTTCTTTCCTAAGTGCAGTGCTTTACATTTGTCTGTATTAAGTTTAATTGGCCATTGCTCTGCCCACATACATATTTTGTCCAACTAATTCTGTAATTTCTGAGCTGCTGCCTTTTATTCCACTACCTCTCTTAATTTGATATCGTTTGCAAATTTGACCAATTTGCATTGGGTTTCTGAATCGAAGTCACTGATGTAAATCAGGAACAGTAGTGATCCCAATCCTGATCCCTGGGGCACCCTTTAGTGCTTTGCCCTCCCCATCTGCACCCTGAAGTAACTCCTCCAACAAAAACCTGTTGCTTTCTACTTGTCTTCATGTGGAGATTTATCTAATGACTTCTGGAAGCCTTGGTACAACATATTGTTGGTCTTACCAGAATGACGCTGAGCTGTCACTTCCTCAAAGAAGTCAAGGAGGTTGTTGAGGCAAGACCACCTTCTTCTGAATCCGTGTTGATTGCTGTTAACTAAGTTACTATTCTACAGATAATGTTCAGCGTTCCACTCAATAACCAATTTCATTATTTTTACACAGGATTCAAGTGAGACTAATAAATCTGTAGTTGTCTGTGTCTAATTTGTCGCCCTTTTTGAATTTGGGCACCAGGTTGGCCTATTTCCTGTCTACTAGTGCCTCCTTTGTGTTCAGTGATTCTCTTATACTGATTTTCAGTACTCCTCCATAATCTTCTCTAGCACTGGGCATATACACTGATTATCGCTGGTGATTTATTGTTTTTGAGCCTTTTTTAGCTCATCTGAGACTTAAGTTACAGCAAAGTCATTAATTTTGCCTGGGATAACTGGAGAGGATATATTGTTCATGTCTTGGATGCTGAGTCATTGAGTATATTTAAGACAGGAGATCGATAGGTTTTTGGATACTAAGGGAATCAAGGGATATTGGGGACGGTGCGGGAAGGTGGAGTTGAAGTAGAAGATCAGCCATGATCTTATTGAATGTCGGAGCAGGCTCAAAGGGTTGAATGGCCTACTCCTGCTCCTATTTCTTATGTTACTATGACTTCCCTGTGGATACTTGGAGGAAGTAGTCATTCAAAATGTTTATATCTTGTGCTTGTCTTCTGTTTTGAGCCTGCTTGCAATTTTATGGTTCTCACCCCTTCATTCACTGTCCTTTTACTGTGGAAAAACTCTTTACCATCGTATTTTCCATCTGAAGCTCGACTTTTTTCTATGTTTCTTTTTGCTCCTCTGATCACACTTTTGACAAATTTCTGCATATTTTTGTATGCATTCTCGTGAACCCGATCTGCTTTCTCCCTGCAGCATTTGTAGAGGTAATTGTTCCTCTTTATTTCTCTCTTGATTTGTTAATTAATCCATTTAGGATGATGCCTGTTTAGTCTGATCCTGTTGGTTTTAGGTATGTACTCATCCGGCAAGTCACTGTTCCTCCCCCAGGGATGCCATGACTTCCATTTTCTGTACGTTCGCTGAGTATTTTATGAATACCAGGTCGAGATGAGTACTTGCTCTGGTTTCTCTGTGATTTTACTCTTCCTGGAAAAGTCCGCCCCTGGGAAAATCTCTTCCCCCCCCCCCCCCCCCCCCGAGCCACTTACAACTGCACTTCCAAATTCCCAACTGTCTAGCCTTTGGCCCTTCATTCACCACGAAAATTTTGCAGCTGCCGATCTGCTTAATCACACCCTCACCTCCATCTTTGATGTCCTTGACCCCATTAAAACCATTACTCTATCTCACCCTGGTCGTTCCCCTAGTACGGCCCTCATCTCCGCTCCCTTAAGTCCAAGGGACGCAGACTTGAACGTTTATGGCTGACAACTGGTTTAGCCATTCATCACCAGATCTGGCTGGACCACATAAAGCACCATCGGGTCCTGCAGTCCTCTGCCAAAACTCCTCACTGTTCCAGGATCATCCTAGAATGCAAAGATAATCCCTGGCTTCTCTTCTCCACTATAAACTGTCTTCTTAAACCCCTATCCCCTGCCACCTCCGCCATCACCTCCAACAACAGTGCGAGGAACTCATGGACTTCTTTGTCACTAAGATTGAGGCCATCCATTCAGCTGCCTCTGCTACTTCCATCCCTACCCTGGCCCACCGGGCTAAACTTCCCCCTGCCCTAGTCCTGAGCTCACATCTTTTTCTAGTTTCTCTCTGACTTCCCCTCATGCCCTCTCCGAGCTCATCTTGTCCACGAGACCCACCTCCTGCTCCCTCGACCCTATTCCCACCAAATTGCTGACCACCCAACTTCCCTTCCTGGCCCCCATGTTAGCTGATGGTGTTAACGGTTCCATCTCCTCAGCTACTGTCCCCCTCCCCTTCCAATCTGCCGTCATCACCCATCTCCTCAAAAAAAAACCATCCTAGATCCCGCTGTCATTTCAAATTACCGCCCCATCTCCAATCTCTCTTTCCTCTCCAAAGTGCTTGAATGTGTTGTTGCCTCCCAAATCCATGCCCATCTTTCCCACAACTCCATGTTTGAATCCATCCAATCAGGTTTCTGTCCCTGCCACAGTACTGAAACGCCCCCTCATCAAAGTCACAAATTACATCCTATGTGACTGACCGTGGTAAACTATCCCTTCTCGACCTATCTGCAGCCTTTGACGCGGTTTAACACACAATCCTCCTCCAACGCCTCTCCTCCGTCGTCCAGCTGGGTGGGACTGCCCTTGCCTGGTTCCATTTTTATCTATCCAATTGTAGCCAGAGAATCACCTGCAATGGCTTCTCTTCCCAGTCCCACATCGTTACCTCTGGAGTCCCCCAAGGATTTATCCTTGGCTCCCTCCTATTTCTCATCTATATGTTGCCCCTTGGCGACATCATCCGAAAACACAGCGTCAGTTTCCACATGTACGCTGACAACACCCAGCTCTACCTCACCACCACTTCTCTCGACCCCTCCACGGTCTCTAAATTGTCAGACTGCTTGTCCGACATCCAGTTCTGGATGAGCAGAAATTTCCTCCAACTAAATAATGGGAAGACCGAAGCCATTGTCTTCAGTCCCCACCACAAACTCGTTCCCTAGCCACTGACTCCATCCTGCTGTCTGAGGCTGAACCAGACTGTTCACAACCTTGGTGTCGTATTTGACCCTGAGATGAGCTTCCGACCACATATCCGCGCCATCACCAAGACTACCTACGTCAACCGCCGTAACATCGCCCGACTCCGCCCCTGCATCAGCTCATCTGCTGCTGAAACCCTCATCCATGCCTTTGTTACCCCAAGACTTGACTATTCCAACGCTCTCCTGGCTGGCCTCACATCTTCCACTCTCCATAAACTCCAGCTCATCCAAACCTCTGATTCCCGTATCCTAACTCACGTTCACACATTACCCTTGTGCTCGATGATCTACCTTGGCTCCTGGTCTGGCAGCACCTCAATTTTAAAATTCTCATCCTTGTTTTCAATTCTCTCCATGGCCTCAGCCCTCTCTATCTCTGTAACCTCCTCCAGCCCTACAACCCTCCGAAATATCTGCGCTCCTCCAGTTCTGGCCTCTTGCGCATCCCTGATTTTAGTTGCTCCATCATTGGCAGACGTGCCTTCAACTGCCTAGGGCCTAAGCTCTGGAATTCCCTCCCTAAATTTCTGCGCCTCTCAACCTCTCTCTCCTTTAAAACATTCCTTAAAGCCTACGTCTTTGACCAAGCTTTTGGCCATTTGCCTAATGTGGCTAATATAGCTTGGTGTCAAATTTTGTTTGATAACGCTCCTGTGAAGTGCCTTGGTACGTTTTACTATGTTAAAGGCGCTATATAAATGCAAGTTGTTGTTCCCAGTTCTGCACAAAATCTACTTTTCATGCACAGATATTATCAGTTGTTTTCCTTTTTGTGAAAACTTGGGTTGTATCTAAGGTTTACAATTTCTGTCTTTTTAACATTTCTGGTAATTTGAGCTAAATTTGTTTTTTTTTAAATTAATTTTTATGGGTTTCAAAATTGTTACTTTCAGTACTGAGCCAAAAATGGATTCCACAAGCATCGGTTGCCCTCTGGTACCTTGCCCAAGAAGCCATTTTCATGTGAAAGCCTAGACTGTCATTGTGAAGATCATTGCAGCTGAACCCGACTTTGTTCTCACCTGCAGTCCAGCAAGGGTTGCTGAATCGCAGTCAAGAATGAGAACTCTGGCCAATTTTAATGCCCTACTATTGCTGTGCCTGAGATCCGTTAACTCATCACAGATCAGGGATCTTCTTGGTCTGTATGGCTCAATTACTCACTGGATAAAACAGGGCCAAATGCTAAGGTAAACTTTTAGTTGTTTGCACAAATGTGGCACTCTGAAGCATTAATTATGATCTGCTTGGCATACAATGTGCAGATCTTTTGACTGGTAAATGGGATGCCAGTAAGGGTACCAACTTCCTACTTTAAAACTTAACAACTTGCCCTGTTATAATTGTGCTTGTAATTCTGACAACACAAACAGCTAATGGCTGCCTGGGAGGCAAGCCAAGTGGTGGTCAGAAGTGGCTTATGAACATTTTAGGACTCCAGTTCTTTTCTGGCCATTTAATTACTAATCTCTATCACTGTTGGCTCATTTTCTGTAGTTCCTCAATTCCCATTGTGTGATCTCTAGATATGGGAAACACTTGACAATAAGCATTCTTAATTCGCATTGTCATATTCAGCAACATGGTGCAATGAGGTAATTCAACTAAAAGCACAACGTGTTCTTTCCTCTTCAAATGTACATCCTCTTTTCATTATTCAGACATAATTAATATCCTTGTTCAAACAGTAATCATCCATCTAGATTTTTAACGAGGGAAAATGACAGATCATTTTTATCCTAGTCTTTCTCCGCAGCAGTGATGTCTTAACGGGGCCTGATAGATATCTAATGATGTAATGCCTGCAGTGGGAAGTGACAGTGCAATTTCCGTTGATGGAGCCAGGTGTATAGTAGACAGTCAACTGAAAGTTCATACAATCATGAAGGCTGCAAAAATCACGAGAGGGCTGAATTGAAAAAGTTGTGTGTAGTGACCATTTCCTTTAGTATTATGGAAATAGCACTTCCATAGAAATGTTTTCTCCCTTTAAATTAAACTGGCTAATCATCTTCTTAGGCAGTCCCACGGAACCGAGGATGACTTGCTTCCACACTAAAAATGAGTTCTCGGGTGACTGATGAGTCCAATGCGGGACCTACAGTTTCTGTCACAGGTGGGGCAGACGGTGGTTGAAGGGGCGGGTGGGTGGGGTGCTTGGGTTGACGTGCGCTCCTTCCGCTGTTTGCGCTTGGCTTCCGCTTGCTCCCGCCGAAGAGACTCGAGGTGTTCGGCGCCTTCCCGGATGCTTACCTCCACTTTGTGCAGTCTTGGACCAGGGATTCCCAGGTGTCGGTGGGGATGTTGCACTTTTTCAAGGAGGCTTTGAGGATATCCTTGAAGCATTTCCTCTGCCCACCTGGGGCTCTCTTGCCGTGTTGGAGCTCCGAGTATAGCGCTTGTTTTGGGAGTCTCGTATTGGGCATGCGGACAATGTGGCCCATCCATCGGAGCTGATCGAGCATAGTCAAAGCTTCGATGCTGGGGATGGTGACCTGAGCGAGAACACTGACGTTGGTACGCCTATCCTGCCAATGGATTTGCAGGATCTTGCGGAGGCAGCGTTGGTGGTACCTCCCCAGTGCTTTGAGGTGCCTGCTGTACATGGTCCATGTCTCTGAGGCATACAGCAGGGTGGGTATCACTGCTGCTCTGTAGACCATGAGCTTAGTGCCGGGTTTGAGGTCCTGGTCTTCAAACACTCTCTTCCTCAGGCGACCGAAGGCTGCACTGGCACACTAAAGGCGGTGTTGGACTTCGTCACCGACGTCTCCCCTTGTTGACAGTAGGCTCCCAAGGTATGGAAAGTGGTCCACGTTGTCCAAGGCCTCATCGTGGATTTTGATAATCGGGGGAGCAGTACTGTGTGGTGGGGGCAGGTTGGTAGAGAACCTTTGCCTTACGGATGTTTAGTGTAAGGCCCATGCTCTCGTACGCTTCGGTGAGGGTGTTGACGATGGTTTGGAGTTCGACCTCAGAGTGTGTGCAGACGCAAGTCGATGACAGAGGATGGGACGACCTTGGATCTGGACTGGAGGCGACGGAGGTTGAACATGTTAGGTTCGAATTTTTGGAGCAAACCAAACGGAGACGGAACTGAAGACAAAGTAAAAGTTTATTAGAAACCAGCCAGAAGGCCTTGTGCACAAAGGGAGAGAGGTTGGTCTCCTCAGACTCGCACCTAACTCTCAAAGGAAAACCTACGTACAAGCATTGATATACCTTTCGATAGGCAACACCCACCGGCTACAAAGGTGGGTGTACACATACAACCAGCGTCGCTACCATTGCTCCCTTATTGGTTAATGATCAGTCACTCAAATGTTGGGAGCCGCCCTGAAATGTTCTGTGACATTAAACATAACACATAGTTGTTACTGATGGGGCCTTCATCTAGTCTTTGGGAGCAAGGTCTGCCAGACTCCATCTTATCTCTCAAACGAGGTCATACCACGCTTATCTTTCCTTTCCCATGCGGTTGTACCTGACCAACACTTCGTTAATTCTCGAGAAAAGCTTATTATGGTACACGATGTCAGCTCCAAAGGGAGATAAGGGGTCTGAGGCCAAGAGAGGAATGGCCAACTCCCTGTGAAGTTCAGTTTCCCTTATCTCTTCAGAAGGCCAGCTACATCAACACTGCTTCTGTAGTACTGATAACGACATTCTGGAATGCTTGGAAATCAGTATAATGGCACCAATAGTCTGGTTGTAAGCAGCTATTCTTATAGTACTAGTTAAAGAAAAGGGTTAATGAATATAATGGACAAGTAGTCCATCGTGCTTTGCAACTATCTAAAGGCTATATGTATGCCTTTGATATATCTCTATAAGTGAACTAACCATCCTTTAAACATGATTTCTAATATTACCGCCCTACAGCCTTGGTTAATATATATTTAAAGACTAGTGGATTCAGGTTTTGTTTTACAGGCCTATTTTGCGATCCCACAAACAGTTTCCCGTTTGTTCTGTAGATTAGCTCTACTCCAGCGGGGAGCTTACTGAGGGTGAGATGGAGCATTGCAGCCAGGAAGATTGAGAAGAGCGTTGGTGCGATGACACAGCCTTTCTTGGCCCCGGTCCATACGTGAATTGGGTCTGTGGTGGATCCGTTGGTCAGGATCATGGCTTGCATGTCGTCGTGAAGCAGGCGGAGGATGGTGACAAACTTTTGAGGGCAGCCGAATTTGAGGAGCACATTCCATAATCCCTCATGGTTGATGATGTCGAAGGTCTTTGTGAGGTCAGAGAAGGCCATGTACAGCGGTTGGTGCTGTTCCCTGCATTTCTCTTGTAGTTGACGCGCGGTGAAGATCATGTCCATTGTGCCCCTTAGTGGGCGGAATCCGCATTGCGACTCTGGGAGGAGCTCTTCAGCCATTGGGAGAAGGCGATTGAGGAGGATTCTTGCGATGACTTTCCCTGTGGCAATTGGACTTGTCACCTTTCTTGAAGATGGTCACGATTACGGCGTCTGAGATCCCCTGGCATGCTCTCTTCCTTCCAAATAAGAGAAATGAGTTCATGTATTCACGCCAATAGTGCTTCTCCGCCATGCTTTAGTGCCTCGGCGGGGATTCCATCTGCTCCTGAGGCCTTGTTGTTGTTCAATTGTCGGATGGAGTTGAGGACACTCGCGTCGAAGACAGAGTCACGGTTAAGGAGATCTTCGAAGTGCTCCTTCCAGCGGGCACTGACTGTCTCTCTGTCCTTGATGAGTACCTCTCCGTTCTTGGCCCGCAGTGGGGTAGGACCTTGGGTGCTTGAGCCGTAGGTGGTCTTGACTGCGCTAAAGAATCCACGCACGTCATGGTTGTCGGCTAGCTGCTGGATCTCCTGCGCTTTCTCCACCCACCATCTGTTCTTTAGGTCGCGAGTTTTTTGTTGGACCTCGGCCTTCAGGCGTCTGTAGAGCTATTTTGCTATTGTGTTACCCAGATTAGTTTTATTTTGGCTTTTTAAGGGGTGGGCACAGGTGACCTGGATTGCATCATGTAGCAGAGCATTGGCGTGGCAACCAGGGAGGTAAGGTACTTCGTAGCAGGATTTTGGAGAGGCTCTTGTTAGTTATTTATTTGAGATTCTATCCATTTTCCTTCACCATGCCATGTACCACTGAAATGCCATTCTGTGATTTCTAGAATAACTTACTGGTGAATCGCCAGTCAGAGTAGCTGTTCAATATCTTCAAGTATGCATCTTCACCTTCTGTTACAGGTGCAAGGATAACTCCATTTAATATTTGAATTGATAGGGCACAGATAGGTCAAGAAACTACAAAAGCAAAATACTGCAGTTGCTGGAAATCTGAAATAAAAACAGAAAATGCTGGAAATACTCAGCAAGTCAGGCAGCATCTGTGGAAAGAGAAACAGAGTTAACGTTTCAGGTTGATGACCTGACCTTTCATCAGAACTGGTGAAGGGTCATTGACCTGAAATGTTAACTCTGTTTCTCTTTCCACAGATGCTGCCTGACCTGCTGAGTATTTCCAGCATTTTCTGTTTTTATTTGGGTCGAGAAGCTGCTGACTTTATTTTTTTGATTTGATTTATCGCAATTTTTGTCTTATCTGAACAACATGTGTTCATCTGGATTTGGCTGCAGAACCGTGTTAAAATCCCATTGATCCTGCCTCTGATGCCCTCTTTTCACATAAAGCAAACCGAGACAAATGGTATCTTGTAGCCAAAGTGCAAAGTATAGCAAGAATCCCAGTGACTCTCATAGTGTGCAATTTTTGTGGTAAGTTTAAAATATATTGGTATTAGATTCAGTTATTGCAATTTCCTGCCTTCTATTTGGAATGGTCATAAAATACAATTGTAATCTCCTAATGAAGGCTGGTTAGAGTAGAATTTCCTTGAGCCCCACTGACCTCCATTTTGCTGGAGCTCCTTGGTGTCACACTCAGTCAAATGGCAGCTCCTCCCATCTGTCCTGCCACAAAAACGTGTGCTCCAAAAGCTTCCTTTTTTTAAAAGCAGGCCCATGAGGTTCAGATCCCTGGGCCCAACGGGTGAGGATGGATTCCAGCTGCTGCTCCATCCAGCAGGTTCCTGTTCCTCCGCTGCTGCTGACACCACCTGCTCCTATGCAGCTGTGCATGACCCTGTGCACTTTCCTCTGTCTCACTAGCTAAATCCCCGGGAGTGAATGTATCTGAGCTGGTGTTTTGTGAGGGTAGAAGGAAGTGAATGCTGGGCGGTGATGAGCAAGTTCAGGCCCTGGCAGAGCTTCCTGGGGAAAACATGGAAAAAGTAAAGAAGAATATAGGTTACAATAGTGTCATCATGATAGAGCTTTGAAATATAGCTTACAACAGACTAAGCCACATGGTAATGTGCTTTATTGTATGCTAATGGCAATGATTAAGTCAGGTGAGAAAAAAAAGAGAAGTCGCACAACACCAGGTTATAGTCCAACAGTTTTATTTGAAATCACGAGCTTTCGGAGCTCCGCTCCTTCGTCAGGTAAAGTGAAGGAATACAAATCAGCAAAGCATATATAGACAGAGAACAATGTGTAGCGTACAATGTCAGACGACTACAGTAAATCTTTCTGACTGCCCTCCATCACACCTCGGCAGAGATACAATCAGGCCAGTCAGGAAGGCATTACATCAAAGACACAGCAAAATACAGCTAAGACAATGAGGTGGGGTCACAGGGGGTCCAACGTGTCAAATGCTGCAGTCTGTATGGTTAAGCTTTTTACTTTTTTTAAAAAAAAAACTGGAAATCACATCTGTGAACAAGCCGCATCACAGATAAAAAAGAGCTAGAAGTACTGAGCCGGGGGACGCCTAGAACTTTATCAACTTCTCCCTCAATGCTCCTTTGTCTAATGAACTGCGGCGGAGCTCTCTGTCATGTTATGTTTTTGAATTAAAAAAATCTAATGTTGCTTTTTCGAAACAGTTGTTTAAATTATGAATGAAATATATAATCAAATCAATACCCAGGAGTTCCCAATTCCCCAACCAATCTCTTGATGTATTCAGATTGTTACAGAGGGTCCAGTTGAGCACCCCCCCCCCGGCCACCCAAAAAAAGAGAAAGTGAATGAATCTCAATGTTACTGTATTTATTAGTATGATGTGGGAAAGTTGAGATTTTTCATCGGTCTATTATCGGAAGAATTCACCTGATATTAAGGCAGCCATATGCAAGATCAGCGATTCCCCTGCTGGCTCAGTGGATAAATACGTTGAATGAATTGGAGTTGAGCAAGTCAGACCAAAAGGCTTCCAGGTTCAAATGTTGAATGGTGCTGAGTTAGCCAATGTTAGCCAGGGTAACAGTGGGGCCACTACAATTGGAGTTAGTGTTTTATGCTCACCACAGCAGAGGGGCCAATATTCGAGAGTAGTTTGAACTGCAGTTTGGTCATGATGATGGTGTCGATAATCATGTCCACCATCTGGATGTGTATATCAAGCATATAAATGACATCGGTCTTCTGCACGTCCCTTTATATAGTAATAAGTGCCAGCTAGACCGTTAACACCCGTCAAGTTGCAGGTAATCTGAACGAAGGACATTCCATGCCTTTTGAGACTGTACTCCTAGATGGGCGTTCACTCCTTTGTTTTTTGTGTAATAAACTCTTAACCATTTTTCTGCTGTCGTTATCTGCACCAAGAGCTGCTATCCGCACAAAAAACACATCTCATTGGGTCCTGCTGCTCTTGGAACCATATCCCAATAAGAGTCAGGAGCTTTGTCGGAGGAGGATAGAAAAATAGAGAGAGAATATGTAGTTTGACTTCCTAGCTCATTCCCAAGTAATTTTGCTCAATTGGTGGCTTCAAAGAAATAAGATTATTGATAGAATAATCAAAGGACAATGCTCATTTCATGTTCTGCAATCTCTGATTAATCCCTGAGCTGCCCCAGAAACATTACTCATCATCTACCAGTCCACAGCTGTGCTCTGCTAAAATAGAAATTATTCATTGATTGCTTACAATTTAAAAGTAGTTATTCTTGTTATTATGTGCCAAAGGGAAAGAAAAGTAGCATTTGACAGCCTGTTACACTTGAGTTCATGGCACTTAATCAGTAGGAATGGGGGCACAGTCTTTTTACAGAATGACTTGTACATGTTTTTGGTCAGCCAGATGTCTGGCACTTATAGCTGAAACCCAGCACCAAGCTTTAGATTCTCCAAACCAAACTACTGAGATGATAATGTTTCTGTTTGCTTGATATGTGGTGCCCACAGGGATAGATCCCATTTACCCAAGTCCAGAGAATTTAGGTGTGCAGGTTGGTAAGAGCCAAAGCTTAGGAAGCCCCCAAATGTGTGCATGCATACAAAGAAGGAAAGAACTTGCATTGATATGGCACCTTTCACAACCTCAGGATGTCCCAAAACACTTCACAGCCAATGACGTACTTTTTGAAGGTAGTCAGTCACTGGCAACATTCCCCCTAAGGTGCGTGAACACGTGGCTACATATCGATCGGGAGGTCCCGCCAGGCCGCTCATCAGTTGTTGCCGCTGGAAAAGATACCGCGCAGCAAATTTAAAGGGACCGCGCACAAAAAAGAAAATGAAAGGGGGAACAGTGTCAGCCGTGGCTCAGTTGGTAGTACCCTCACTTCTGAGTCAGAAGGTTGTGGGTTCAAGTCCCACTCCAGAGACTTGAGCACAAAATCTAGGCTGACACTCCCAGTGCAGTGCTGAGGGAGTGCTGCACTGTCGGAGGTGCCGTCTTTCGGATGAGACGTTAAACCGAGGCCCCGTCTGCTCTCTCAGGTGGATGTAAAAGATCCTATGACGCTATTTCGAAGAAGAGCAGGAGAGTTATCTCCAGTGTCTTAGCCAATATTTATCCCTCAATCAACATTAAAACAGATTATCTGGCCATTATTGCATTGCTGTTTGTGGGAGCTTGCTGTGTGCATTGGCTGCCACGTTTCCTACATTACAACAGTGACTACACTTCAAAAGTACTTCACTGGCTGTAAAGCGCTTTGGGATGTCCAGTGGTCGTGAAAGGCGCTATATAAATGCAAGTCTTTCTGTCTTTCTTTATTGGCCGCTGGTGTAGTGTAGGGAAACGTGGCAGCCAATTTGCAATTGGTAATTACTGTCTGCATATGGGGACCTCAGGATGTCCCAAAGCGCTTTGCACCCAATGAAGTACGTTTTGAAGTGTAGTCACTGTTGTAATGTAGGGAAACATAGATAGTTTTAGGTGAATAACAAGCCCATTTCTTTGGTGCTTGTATCCTATCAACCAGAATAGCATATGAAACCATTAAGCAAGCATTTATCCACTTAACACCAGTAGTAATTTCTGGTCAATTTTTCCCTTTTGACCCTGTAAAATAGGTTTATTTTCTTCTACTGGAATAAAAATCATTACATATTGCAATACTTAAAAAAGTAGTGTGCAAAAATGTGGTTTCCAGGAACAGGCATGGGGATCTGAACTTTGTGCTCTCAGCTGCACCTGACTGAGTGCCTCCAGCCTGGGGGTAGTTGTTGCACCTTATTGATTATTAATGCTACTCATATTTCTCTCTGGATGTTGATCACTTCAATATAGGGGGGTGTGGGCTTTTTAGCTGGTTACTGCACAGTAATAAAGAGATCTCAACCATATGTGAGTAAACAGACAAGTTATATAACCTAACCAGGCTATGCAACTTACGCACAAACAAGTCAATAATCCATATCGCGGCTGCACATTGTAGTAAATCCTAAATACGGGAATCTCGGTATAATTTATTTTAATTAAGTAAAACTCATCATCATTTCCACCCACACTTTATTTCCTAACCCTGCCAATTCCACCAGTGCAGCTACAGGAAAGCTCAATAAATTCTCACAAAAAAAAGATGCAATTAGTCTTGAAGAAAATAAATCTTTATATAAAACAGCCAGGAATGCCTCAGAAGGTTCCTTGAAGGAAATTTGAAGTTTTTAAATGTTAAATTTTAGCATCTTACTTAATTTTTTACAATTTCTTTTGGAACAAACATTAATTAAAAGCACCTGTAAATGTGTTTCTTAAACACCATCAGCTCTTCTTAAAAATGTTATGCCTCAAGTTTGTATGCATCCAAGAATAAGTGGAAAAAGTTGAATCTATCAGCCTATAGTTGTCCTTCCAACTGAGCTGATTAGATCTAACGGCTTCCAGTTCGTTTTTGACTGATCTGATTCATATTGACAGTTTACAATGGCAGTGGAAAACAGCTGATTGTTCTTGGGAAATGTTGACAAGCTGATGTATTAGTTGATAAGGTGACTGTCATCTTAAAAGCTGATAATTAGCATGTATCAAAGGTGAAAGTCGATAATAGGGAGTATTTGACCCTGTTCAGTTTTAGGTGGATATATAAAATCTGAACAAAATGTATTTCTAACAAGTCTCATCAAATTGAATTTAACAACTGTAGAGAAATAAATATAGTTTTAAGTACTTAGTTAACTTTGGATTAAATAAACTTTAAAAAGAATAATTTCATGCTTTTGATTCTGATGCTGATTGTTACTATTGTCACCATAAAAGGCTTCTATCTGTTTTTTCCTTTAGTCTCACTGCATTATCTCTCTCTGGCATTCCTGGCCGGCCTCCCAAGTTCTACCCTCCGTAAACTTGAGGTCATCCAAAACTCCACTGTCCTAACTCGCACCAAGTCCCGTTCACCCATCACCCCTGTGCTCGCTGACCTACATTGGCACCCGGTTAATTTTAAAATTCTTATCCTTGAATTCAAATCCCACCATGGCCTCACCCTTCCCTACCTCTGTAATCTCCTCTAGCCCTATAACCCTCCGCGATATCTGCGCTCCTCCAATTCTGGCCTCTTGAGCATCCCCCGCTTTTAATCGCTCCACCATTAGCGGCCGTGCCTTCAGCTGCCAAGACCCTAAGCTCTGGAACTCCCTCCCTTAAACCTCTGGCTCTCTACCTCTCTTCCCTCCTTTAAAACACTCCTTAAAACCTACCTCTTTGACCAAGTTTTTGGTCATCTGCCCTAATATCTCCTTGTGTGGCTCAGACAACGCTCCTGTGAAGCGCCTTGGGACGTTTTACGACGCTAAAGGTGCTATATAAATACAAGTTGTTGTTGGTTTTAGTTTATGATTTGTACACCAGAATGCTTTCCACAATGAAGCATTATATTGAACCATAAGGCAAAGTTAATCCACAAATACCTGGTTAAAATGTAATATTCTCTGTAGTTTAGTATAGCCAGCTTAAATTTCTGAAATTTCGCTTTGCTGTTTCGGAACAAAACAAATCTGGAATCAGAATCCATAATATAAGTGGACGAGACTTCAGCAAGTTCACTTTTGATGTGGCATCAAGTTTGCCGTTTAATACCAGAATAGTTGAGTCAGAGCTAGGTTCTGTTTCCTTAATTAAACTGCATTTCATATGAAAATGTTAACTTTGTATTCCTTAGGAAATTTAGTGGTCGTCTATAATTTAATTTTTTGTAAATATTTTTATTTTATTTTTGACATATTTGTATAGTATTTGTGAAAATAAGTTGGACCCTTGACCCCACTCCCATGTCCTTTAATCTCTTTAGGGAAGAATCCAGAAGACAGAACAAGTGACAGCAACCCCGGTTTTCTCCCAGGGTCTTAAGGTTGCCTGGCCAATGAGCTTTAAGTGTTTCCCTCCCACACACTGCTGTTCACTGATGGAAATCTTCATTGCAAGATATCAGGCAGCATGTTTTACTGCACAATCTCAGTTTAAATAATATAAAGTGCAACCTTAAGTTGACACCATCGAGAGCAAGTGTTGGTGAAAATGTTGACAGCTTCACCCTCACCACTCATAGATCCTGATACATGTTGTAACTTCAGGTCCATGTAGATGTTTGCTATACTGTAATGCTCTTAAATGCAACTACATTCAAATTGAAGAATGATTTTCTATTTAAATGATTTTAAAGTTTCACTTATAATATCCAGAGCTGTGACACAGCAATGGTGTGAAAATGACCCATAAACAAAAGAATGATTAATACAGTAGCTGCAAGTACATTACCAAGTAAATGCTCACCCGTTCTAAGCTGTAGCACAAGCTACATTTCTTTATAGCTGGACAGCAGTAATCTGTGCAGCTAAGGAAATTAAGAAAGAACTTGCATTTATACCATGCCTTTCATGACCTCAGGACATCCCAAAGGGAAAGCTGAGTATGCCTTTAACCAGCACTCGGAGAATCCTTTGCAACGACTTGTTTACTCCCAATCAGCTGGTCACTGTTAGGAGAGGACGTTAGTTCAAGTGCTAGCCACCAAAATACCGTGCAGCCTCTTTAATGAGTGCTAGCAGGCCATTTAATTGTCACTCAGCCCCTTAACGATCCTCCGGGCCGCCATTCCTAGCGCACGCTTCAACTCCTTTACCAAGATGGCGTCTTGCGCTAAACACGGACTAAACCGGCGTTGCAGCTCAAGACCCCGTCATGGCCACCTCGGAGGCTCGTTAGTGCCTAAAGTATACAGGGAAAATCGCCCCACAAATGCTGCAAAAAGGGTCTATGGAAAGAAACTTGCAGGGAATATCAAGATTAACACAAGAAGTTTAACAATTATATAAGAAGAAAAAGAGTCGTCGAGGGTAATCTTAACACTTTAAAAACCCATTTGCAAGGGACAATATTACTCCAAGGGGTAATATTGCAAAGAAAAATAAGGAAGTGGCAGACTTGTTGAATAATTACTTTGTGTAAGGTCCAAAGCAGGTGGATGGAGTGAAGATACAGATCAGCCATGATTTCATTGAATGGCGGAACGGGGTTGAGGGGCTGAAGGGCCTGCTCCTGTTCTATGTTCCTATTAGCATTTCAGCTCAGTTTACTGTGGTTAATTCATTTCTCATCCCTTTGAAGTTTGCCTTGCAATTAAATTTAAAATCTTAGTTTGTGAATCTTCTCCCTCTCAAATCTAATACCAAATTCAATCATGGTCACTATGGGCAAGATGTTCCCTTAACCATTAGATTGCTAACTAATCCTGTTTTGTTTTTTTTCATTCGTTTATGGGATGTGGGCGTCGCTGGCAATGCCAGCATTTATTGCCCATCCCTAGTTGCCCTTGAGAAGGTGGTGGTGAGCTGCCTTCTTGAACAGCTGCAGTCCGTGTGGTGATGGTACTCCCACAGTGCTGTTAGGTAGGGAGTTCTAGGATTTTGACCCAGCGACAATGAAGGATCGGCAATATACTTCTAAGTCAGGATGGTGTGTGACTTGGAGGGGAACTTGGAGGTGGTGGAGTTCCCATGCGCCTGCTGCCTTTGTCCTTCTAGGTGGAAGAGGTTGTGGGTTTGGGAGGTGCTGCCGAAGAAGCCTTGGCGAGTTGCTGCAGTACATCTTGTAGATGGTACACACTGTAGCCACGGTACACCGGTGGTGGAGGGAGTGAATGTTTAAGGTGGGGGATGGGGTGGCAATCAAGCGGGCTGCTTTGTCCTGGATGGTGTCGAGCTTCTTGAGTGTTGCTGGAGCTGCACTCATCCAGGCAAGTGGAGAGTATTCCATCACACTCCTTACTTGTACCTTGTAGATGGTGGAAAGGCTTTGGGGAGTCAGGAGGTGAGACACTCGCCGCAGAATACCTAGCCTCTGACCTGCTCTTGTTGCCACAGTATTTATGTGGCTGGTCCAGTTAAGTTTCTGATCAATGGTGACCCCCAGGATGTTGACAGTGGGGGATTCGGCGATGCTAATGCCATTGAATGTCATGGGGCGGTGGTTAGACTCTCGCTTGTTGGAGATAGTCATTGCCTGGCTGGCATGAATGTTACCTGCCACTTATCAGCCCAAGCCTGAACGTCGTCCAGGTCTTGTTGCATGCGGGCATGAACTGCTTTATTATCTGTGGAGTTGTGAATGGCGCTGAACACTGTGCTGTCATCAGCGAACATCCCTATTTCTGACCTTATGTTGGAGGGGGAAGGTCATTGATGAAGCAGCCGAAGATGGTTGGGCCTAGGACACTGCCCTGAGGAACTCCTGCAGTGATGTCCTGGGGCTGTGATGATTGACCTTCAACCACCACAACCATCTTCCTTTGTGCTAGGTATGACTCTCCAGCCAGTGGAGCGTTTTCCCCCTGTTTCCCATTGACTTCAGTTTTACATGGGCTCCTTGATGCCAGACTCTGTCAAATGCTGCCTTGATGTCAAGGGCAGTCACTCTCACCTCACCTCTGGAATTCAGCTCCTTTGTCCAGGTTTGGACCAAGGCTGTAATGAGGTTGGGAGCCGAGTGGTCTTGGCGGAACCCAAACTGGGCATCAGTGAGCAGGTTATTGGTGAGTAAGTGCCGCTTGATAGCACTGTCGATGACACCTTCCATCACTTTGCTGATGATTGAGAGTAGACTGAGGGGGCGGTAATTGGTTGGGTTGGATTTGTCCTGCTTTTTGTGGACAGGACATACCTGGGCAGTTTTCCACATTGTCGGATAGATGCC
Organism: Squalus acanthias; assembly: GCA_030390025.1. NCBI lineage: Eukaryota > Metazoa > Chordata > Chondrichthyes > Squaliformes > Squalidae > Squalus > Squalus acanthias. Next base: position 149,963,245 of record CM059425.1, read on the forward strand.
AGTGTTGTAGCTGTACTGGAACAGCTTGGCTAGAGGCGCAGCTAGCTTCTGGAGCGCAAGTCTTCAGCACGATAGCTGGGATGTTGATGGGGCCCATAGCCTTTGCTGTATCCAGTGCGCTCAGCCGTTTCTTGATATCACGTGGAGTGAATCGAATTGGCTGAAGACTGGCTTCTGTGATGGTGGGGACCTCGGGAGGAGGCCGATATGGATCATCCACTCGGCACTTCTGGCTGAAGTTGGTTGCAAACGCTTGAGACTTGTCTTTTGCACTCACGTGCTGGGCTCCACCATCATTGAGGATGGGGATATTCTTGGAGCCTCCTCCTCCCGTTAGTTGTTTAATGGTCCACCACCATTCACGACTGGATGTGGCAGGACTGCAGAGCTCTGATCTGATCCGTTGATTATGGGATCGCTTAGCCCTGTCTATAGCATGCTGCTTCCGCTTTTTAGCATGCATGTAGTCCTGTGTTGCAGCTTCCCCAGGTTGGCACCTCATTTTTAGGTACGCCTGGTGCTGCTCCTGGCATGCTCTTCTACACTCGTCGTTGAACCAGGGTTGGTCCCCTGGCTTGGTGGTAATGGTAGAGTGAGGGATATGCTGGGCCATGAGGTTACAGACTGTGGTGGAATACAATTCTGCTGCTGCTGATGGTCCACAGAGCCTCATGGATGCCTAGTTTTGAGCTGCTAGATCTGTTCTGAATCTAATCCCATTTAGCACGGTGATAGTGCCATACAACACGATGGAGGGTGTTCTCAGTGTGAAGATGGGACTTCATCTCCACAGTGACTGTGCGGTGGTCACTGCTGCCAATGCTGTCATGGACAGATGCATCTGCGACCGGTAGATTTGTTCATTACTCATCATTAAATCTTGTATTGCCTGTTCCCTTGCCGGTTCTAAAATATATTGGGGGTGAAATTTGACTTCGGTGGTAGTGCAAAACGGGCAACAGCAAATTGGCAGCTCGTTTTCCATCTCGCCCAATTTTATTGAAAGAAAATGGACATCCGATTTGCTATTGCCGAAGTCGAATTTCAACCCCATTGCTTCAGGACACTGTCGTGAATACATTCTAGAAAATTGTTGTCTTCACTGTTTTGCTTCTCCCAGTCTATGTGAAAATTAAAACCCCTCTTGGGGTGGGTAGCATGTCTTCACAATTCCGCTGTCTCCATGGTTCGGATGCCCCTGATGCGCCACTACAGGTGCAAGTACCCACTCTGCGTATTCAAATGAGCACATTGCTGGGATTTGGGGTGGTGTTATCAGTGAGTTACAGCAGTGAACAGAAGCCTCACCCCACGTCACTTCCGCTAGCACCAATTGTGTTGCGTAATTTGCAGGCCATATTATTTAACCTGCGTAAAAAAGCCTTTGAATAGAATGTTTATGACCTTATGTGTGATATCTTGCACTTGTATTAGCACTTTTTTAAAGCTATATATATTTTATTTTATTACTGGCCACAGTTTCCAAAATAATGACTAACCACACTAGAGCTTCTGGTTTTCTTCATAAAGATGATAAGTTGTTGCTTTCATGAATTGAAAGGGTCACTCTGGTTCTCTCCCCCTCCCACCCCCCTTCTCCACAGGTGATAAAGCATTATTAACTGGCAATTACTGTGATCAGTGTTATCGTATCAATGTTAATGAGTTTCTATTGAATTTTCCTCTCCAATATTTCAATGGCAGTATTAACCATAGGCTTATATTTTGCTCACACCGAGAGCTGGTCACTACTTTTGTTGTAGTTATCATGATGAATTTATGTGCATTCAGCAGGACAGGGATTCCTATTTCACTTTGCTGATGGTGGACATTAGCGTTTTTGAATTTGTTATACTTCTTAGGGATTGTTGAGCTCTCCTATTATTTCTAGTGGGGTTGTATGTTGATGTATTGTGGAGTTCAGTGGTGCTGATTGTTCAGATATATTATAATGTATTATAATTTTACTTTCAGGTGAAATCACTGACACTGTTTGTTACCCACTACCCCCCAGTGTGTGAACTGGAGAAACTCTACCCGCAGAATATCAGGAATTATCACATGGACTTCCTGCTGAATGAGGAAGATGATGAACAAAATGGTATGAATGAAGGATAGAGAATGGGTATCAGAACAAGTTTAACTTTCTTCATTGTGATAGGCTGGTTAAGGAAAGCCCATATGTGCAGATTTGTAAACGCATTGGAAGTGAATTCCCCTTTCTTATTTTTTCTGGCTTTTGGTTTATTACAGATTGAAAATCTAGGACCATGAACAACAACTTGCATTTATATAGCATCTTTAATGTAGTAAAATGTCCCACGGCGCTTCACAGGAGCGTTATCAGACAAAATTTGACACCGAGCCACATAAGGATATATTAGGACAGGTGAGGTCAAAGAGCTAGGTTTTAAGGAGCGACTTAATGGAGGAGAGAGAAGCGGAGAGGTTTAGGGAGGAAATTCCAGAGCCTAGGGTCCAGACAGCTGAAGGCACGGCCAATGGTGGAGTGATTAAAATCGGTCTGTGTACTACATATTCCACTGAGTATTAGGAAAATTACTCTTACAGAGTTACTCTGGGGAGACCATGAAGTGTTTAGAGTTGATAAGTGTTACAATTGTGACATGAAATAAGAATATTACAATTTATCGTGATGTGATATGAATTCACAATGCAAATCATAACTTGTCAATGAGATGGTAATACTTGTGTAGAATTAGCTTACTGGCGGGGTAACATATTTTTCATGATAAGATGAAGATCTAATCCACTAATCTACCACTGCACTGACTAATCTGTCAATTTCCTCTGTTGCTGATCAATGCTTATCAGGAGTTCCTGCACCAATCTCTTCTCCAATTAAATCTTGGGGTCAGTGGTCGTTGCAGATTAGTCAGTTACCGTTGCAGACATTCCCTGCGCATTAGTGCCTGAAAAAGTTACTTAAACCTTCCTGCAGCGCAGAAAGTATGTAGAACGTACGTGATTTTTGCTTTGGCACAAACTTTTCTACCTGTTGGTTAATATTTTTGACTAGCATAGTATCCAGTAAAAAACGATGAATTATGGGGGTGAATTCCCTCGTCATTAGCAACACTGGAATGGCGTAGAAATTTGTTTCCAATGAGGAAGCTCGTGTAGAAACCATTTCAAGGCACTTGCACGCCTTCAACAACAACGATTTGTATTTATATAGCGCCTTTAATGTAGTAAAACATCCCAAGGCGCTTCACAGGAGTATTATACTACAAACAGCTTGACACCGAGCCACATGAGAAATTAGGGCAGGTGACCAAAAGCTTGATCAAAGAGGTAGGTTTTAAGGAGCGTCTTAAAGAAGGAAAGAGAGGTAGACAGGTTTAGGCGGGGAATTCCAGAGCTTAGGGCCGAGGCAACAGAAGGCACGGCCACCAATGGTTGAGCGATTATAATCAGGGATGCTCAAGAGGGAAAAATTAGAGGAGCGCAGATATCTCGGGTGGGGGGGCGGGGGGCGGGGGATTGTGGGGCTGCAGGAGATTACAGAGATAGGAGAGGCGAGGCCATGGAGGGATTTGAAAACAAGGATGAGAATTTTGAAATTGAGGCGTTGCTTAACCGGGAGCCAATGTAGGTCAGCGAGCACAGGGGTGATGGGTGAACGGGACTTGGTGCGAGTTAGGACACGGGCAGCCAAGTTTTGGATGACATCGAGTTTACGTAGGGTGGAATGTGGGAGGCCAGCCAGGAGTGTGTTGGATTAGTCAAGTCTAGAGGTAACAAAGGCATGGATGAGGGTTTCAGCAGCAGATGAGCTGAGTCAAGGGCGGAGATGGGTGATGTTACGGAGGTGGAAATAGGCGGTCTTAGTTATGCCGCAGATTTGTGGTCGGAAATATGACACCAAGGTTGCGAACAGTGTGGTTCAGCCTCAGACAGATGTTAGGGAGAGGGATGGAGTCCGTGGCTGGGAAACGGAGTTTGTGGCGGGGCCCGAAGACAATGGCTTCGGTCTCCCCAATATTTAATTGGGGAAAATTTCTGCTCATCCAGAACTGGATGTCGGACAAGCAGTCTGACAATTTAGAGACCGTGGAGGAGGTCGAGAGAAGTGGTGGTGAGGTAGAGCTGGGTGTCATCAGCATACATGTGGAAACTGATGCTGTGTTTTCGGATGATGTCGCCAAGGGGCAACATGTAGATGAGAAATAGGAGGGGGCCAAGGATAGATCCTTGGGGGACACGAGAGGTAACGATGCGGGAGCAGGAAGAGAAGCCGTTGCAGGTGATTCTCTGGCTACGATTAGATGGATAAGAATGGAACCAGGCGAGTGCAATCCCACCCAGCTGGACGATGGTGGGGAGGTGTTGGAGGAGGATGGAGTGGTCAACCGTGTCAAAGGCTGCAGACAAGTCAAGAAGGATGTGGAGGGATAGTTTACCTTTGTCATAGTCACAAAGGATGTCATTTGTGACTTTGATGAAAGCTGTTTCGGTATTGTGGTAGGGGCGGAAACCTGACTGGAGGGATTCAAACATGGAATTGCGGGAAAGATGGGCATGGATTTGGGAGGTGACAACACGTTCAAGGACTTTGGAGAGGAAAGGAAGGTTGGAGAGGAAAGAGAGGTTGGAGATGGGGCAGTTGTTTGAAATGACGGGTCAAGGGTGGGTTTTTTGAGGAGAGGGGTAATGACAGCAGTTTTGAGGGAGATGGGGACAGTACCTGAGGGGAGAGAACCATTAACAATGTCAGCTAACATGGGAGCAAGAAAAGGAAGTTGGGTGGTCAGCAGTTTGGTGGGAATAGGGTCGAGGGAGCAGGAAGTGGGTCTCATGGACAAGATGAGCGAGGGGAGATCAGAGAGAAACTGGAGAAAGATGTGAGTTCAAGGCTAGGGCGGGGGGAACCTCAGAGGAAGTTTGGCCTGGTGGGCTAGGGGAAGGAAGGGAAGTGGCAGAGGCAGCTGAACGGATGGTCTCAATCTTAGAGACAAAGAAGTCCATGAGCTCCTCACACTTGTTGTTGGAGGTGAGTGTGGAGGAGACAGCGGAGAGGGGTTTAAGAAGACAGTTAGCAATGGAGAATAGAAGTCGGGGTTTATCTTTGCATTCCAGAATGGGGGGGATGAGTTGGATGGGGAGGAGATTGGCAAGATTTGCCCCCAGTGGGCGCGCTGGGCGGGAAGGTCGGCGAGAGAGTAGGATGGGACAGTTGGGGTTGCTGCTAGTAAGGCGGCAGTGACGAGTGCCTCGATGGGCCCTTCGTAGGATGCCAAGAGAGGCACAGAGGGGAAGCTGTGGGCTTGTCGAAGAGGGAGTCGAGCCTGGGACGGCGGCAGGAATGTAGGAAGGTCGAAGAGTAATGAAGGATTAGGGTAGGGTTTTTGGAGGACAGAGTATCCGAGAGAGGAGAGATGAAAGGAGGCATGACGACAGGAGAGCGCGGTCAGGGAGGGATAGAGAGAAAAGGAAAAGGGGGAGACAAAGTAGAAAAGTATTGAATGACTTGGGTCCGGAGCGGCAGCCAATGGACACGGCAAAAGCTTCGGTTACATAGGCCTGGTTAAATGTAGTAATTAATGGGATACCTATTTCCTGGAAGCAGGGAATAGGTTAAAAATGTTTCCCCAAGTTTATTTGTGCTACTGAAGCTGTTCCGCGATGCAATCCTTGACTTATTGTGTACTCATGATGTTTACATGTTTTAGATATGTGCTAACTGCTCAGTAGGAGCTGAAAACAAATAATTTAAAAATGCTTAAAAAGTCCTTCAAAACAAACACAATGACACGTGCAAAAGAGATGACCGAACAGAAGATCTGGAATTAATTATCTGATTGTTATATTAATGGTATCTGTGTGCTTCTGTTAATTTCAAACATTAACCAGAGTTTAGGGGGGGTGATTTTCCCTGGATACTTTGGTGCCAAAGTACCTCCGAACGTGGCCAAGATGGGGTCTTAAGCTGTAACGCCCGTTTAGCGCAAGACGCCATCTTGGTAGAGGAGTTGAAGCGTGCGCTAGGAACAGTCGCCCGGAGGATCATTAAGGGGATGATTGACAATTAAATTGCCTGCTAGCGCTCATTAAAGAGGCTGCACAGCATTTTGATGGGTAACACTTCATTTAACAACCTCTCCAGTTGAACAGGAGTAAACAAGTCGTTGCTGAGGAATTCGTGCGCTACTTAAAGCCATGCTCTACTTTCACTGTCCACTTGCTGCTGGAGATCGACTGACTACACCACGTTTGAAGAGGACTTTTGAGACACATCGGGAGACTTTCTGGGGCATTTTGTCAAGAGTTCACCAACACTCTTATCAACATTTTTCCCGGAAATTCTCTCAGGACCTCACCTGAAAAGAGTAGGTGCTGTCCTACTCCACCTTATTGGACACCTTATAGGAGTCACCAGGAGAAAGGGAGTGCTTGCTCATGGGCATCTTGCTTGGGGCCACCCTTGCTCTGCATGAGGAATGGGAGGAGGAGATGAGGCGAGGCAGAGCAGCACCAGCTGCTGCAGCAACGAGGGACAGGAGAGCGAGGAAGCCTCTCAGCAGGAGGCCCTATCTTTTTTTTTATTCGCTTATGGGATGTGGGCGTCGCTGGCAAGGCCAGCATTTATTGCCCATTCCTAGTTGCCCTTGAGAAGGTGGTGGTGAGCCACCTTCTTGAACCGCTGCAGTTCGTGTGGTGAAGGTACTCCCTCTGTGCTGTTAGGTAGGGAGTTCCAGGATTTTGATCCAGCGACGATATACTTCTAAGTCAGGATGGTGTGGCCATGCGAGCCCCTCATTTTAAATTCTGATGTGTTCAGGAACAGGAAGGGATTCCATTCCCTCAATGTGCAGCTCGTCTGTGACCACTGGCAGCACATCATGAAGTGAATACCTGCTATCCAGGGAGCTGCCACGATGCGTTTTTAATGAGACAGTCATCCGTCTCACAGATCTTTGAGCCCCAATGCAATGTGCATGGCTGGCTACTAGATGACATGATGCTATGGCTCATAACTCCCCTGAGAAACCCCCAAACACCAGCTGAGCACTCAAACAATGAGAGCCACTCAGCCACCAGGAATATCATTGAGCAGACCATTGGGATCCTGAAGCAGAGGTTCAGGTGCCTTGACCGGTCAGGAGGTGTCCTGCAGTACTCGGCTGAGAAGGTAACCAGATTCACGGTGATTTGCTGCATGCTCTACAATCTGGTGATCACGGGAGACCAGCCATTACCACCAGCAATGCTGCCAGAGGGTCAAGCTGAGGAGCCACAAGAGGAAGAGGAGGGAGAGCACCAGAGGCTTCCAGGTAGATAGCCCGCATCTGGGAGGGATGCTCGCCGCCATCTTATTGATGAGCGCTTTTGAGACGTGCTCCACCATCAGACTCTGGAGCACTGTTGCCACATGATGTATCTTCCACGACTTAGGATCTATCAGACAGTCCATCATCTGCATTCAATCCTTTCAACCCCTTCCACATGAAGATCAGAATAAAGAATGTACAATGTAAACATGATACAACCAACAGCACTTACAAATGTTGAACTATTCACCTTGATGCTTACCCTTAGTGACTATAAGTGCTCTTGCATAATCTAGCGCTTCTTCTTATGTTCTTATGAAGTGCAACCCCAGTGGCACCAGCAGGCAAGGTGGATGGCTGCTGAGATTCTGAAGAGGGCAGTCAGATATCCTCCTCGAGAGGCTGTGAGCCATGATGGCCCCGCCTCTGACTGCACCATCTCGGCATAAGTTTCAACAGTCTGGGCTGACGGGCAACGGCAAGGGCAATGGTGCAGTGGCGGCGGGGGAGAGGAGCAGCAATGCTGGCATCCAGAGAGAGGCCAGTAAGTTTCTGCTCCATGATTCCTACGCCACTACCTCGGGGCATCTGTTCAGCCCACCCAGTAATCTATTGGAGGGCAGATCACTGGCCTTTGGAGACACTCTGCAAGCCCTTTTCAACCGAGGAACCCAGAGCCACCATGGCAGCTGCCTGAGCTTCCATTGCAGCAGTTTGCCTTTCCATGCAAGCTGCAAGGACTATGTGACATTTTCATGGAAGTAGATTACTTTTTTTTTTAAAGGGAAGAAGCAGAATTGAAATTACACAAAAGGAATTCTGATTAAAAGAGAAAAATTGGATGCACTAAAATGGCTTGTGTTTTTATTTTTCATGTATATGGCTATCTCGTGTATTAGGATAATTGGAACTATTAGATCATTGATGCCTCCAGATTCTTTTGAGCCCTGCAGAGCTGTAAAAAGACATCACAGTACAGGAAGGCATTCATCCTTCCCCAGCTTGAGTACTGACTTTTAATACTGTATTAAAATGCGGCTATGATGTCCTTCCAACAGGCATTCTTTTTGCAGTTCTCACAATCTGAAATATAAAAATGCTTTCTCTTCATTGATTGATGCATTGATGCAAAATAAATTCATGTGTAAGGATTGTCTCAGCTGGTGCAAAGTGTGAAAGGACAGCCTACTATGGGCACCGTGTATTGAAGTCACTTCAGAAGTGTGGACTCGTGCCTCGTACAGCCATAACATCCTGTGTAAATTTCGAGCATCAGTGTGTTCTATAAATGAATGCAGAAGAGGCTTTTGACCACAGCTTCCCTGCTTCATGGGAGAGCTGTTTGCGACCTGAAATACAAAATAATACATTTTTCACACTGGGAAATCTTTGTGCAATTTCTGAAGATTCAATTTCTGTGAGTCTTAACTTGAGTATTCCATTAATATCTGAGACTTGCTGCTTTACCTGCCTGTGATAAGTAGCAGATTCCATACTTTTTACTGGCATCACAGAAAACTAGAATGAGCTATGACAATAGTGCTGAAATAGTTCTGGTCTCTGAGTCAGTGCAGTGTTAATTAAGGGGAACAGACTGTAATGGGTTTCTTATTCATTTACACAATTTTTAGTCCATCTGTGTCATCACAATAATGAGACAGGAGTGAGATGGTGTCAGGCTAATTCCAGTAAATACATCCTTTGGGCATAAAATATACTTGCTTCATGGCGCAATTGAGGATAGCCATCCAGGATTAATAGCTTGTTGTCTTAGTTTTAAAACAGACTGCAGAGATTGTGCTGCCCGTCTAATAGTACACTTATTATGAATTTTTAATAATGAGCAGGAATTTGGTATTGCAATTGTATTCCCATTAATATCCAGCTTTCAATGGATAAAACAGACCAAAAGCTGGGTCAAAGAGGTAGGTTTTAAGGAGTGTCTTAAAGGAAGAGAGAGAGGCGGAGAGGTTTAGGGAGAGAATTCTAGAGCTTAGGGCCTAGGCAGCTGAAGGCACGGCCACCAATGGTGGGGCGATTGACATCGGGGATGCGCAAGAGCCAGAATTGGAGGAACGCAGAGATCTCGGAGGGTTGTAGGGCTGCAGGAGGTTACAGAGATAGAGAGGGGCAAGGCCACGAAGGGATATGAACACCAGGATTAGAATTTTAAATTCGAGCATTTGCTGGATTGGGAACCAATGTAGATCAGCGAGCACAGAGGTGATTTTTTTTTTGGAATTGACAGGTTTCAAAAATAGAAGGGCCGATTTTAACTCACGGTGGGAGTGGATGGCAATCCTGTGCGGGAGTCATCGTTGGAGGCACGGCCGATTCTAACTGTCAGAACTCATTTGAATATCGCTCGTCAGTTGCTCAGCGTTTCGGGTTATAAGCAGCAGCTGGTCAGCGGGGTGGGGGGGGTGCGGTGTTGTGTGGGCCGGGGTCCCCGGGACAGCAGAGGCCCAGACTTGTGGGGCCCAGAGATTAAAAGAGCAAAGTAGGCCCGAAATTACTGCTGGTGTTAATAATGTCTGAAAAGCTCCATATACCTGGTTGATCAAACAAACTGCGAGTGCTGAAGAAATGGGTTAGCAACATCTTTTATTTTAACAGATAATGTGTTTTAAATTACTGAAGTTTGTCGTAAGAATGAGCCTTACGCGTGGTGAACTTAAAGTAAGCTTTAATCAACTAAAAAAGGTGCTACATACAAAAGAGGTCTTACTCTATGCCTCTTCAGGATCCAACTGATCAGTCCAGTATTTATCCTGGACTAATCACAGGAAGTGATGCAATAAAGTTCGAGTCACAGGAAGCTGTATTGTGTTACCACAAAGTTCATACAACTACATTTAGTAATATCTGTAGGACTTCCAGCAGAAATTACTTTTGGCTTGAAAGGCAGAATTGCAGTCGGCTCCAAAATGTCAGAAAACGCGTAGAATAATCAACTTTGTATTCTATGTAACTCACCCTATTTCAGGGGAAATTATTATTTTAAATTTGTTTAAAAGAGAAATTGCTCCAATCTGAATGTTAACTGCAAACATGTGGCAATCTTTTTGCACCCTGCCTCAGTGTGAATTACCTTAGGTCCCTGAACACATTAACATGTGATCCATGAAGGTACTTGTTTGCTTGTTTTGGGAGAGCACCATCCATGCACCGCTCTCACTCTTTTGCTCTTGGACTGAGGAGCCTCTGTCGGCATGCTGGGATCTACTTTATACAGAGAAGCATAGACAGCAAGTAGACGGGACCAGCTCTCCATATTGAAATAACTAAAACTAGTACCCATATCCCAATGGAAGAATCCTAGACACAAATTTTGGTGTGTCTCCGATACCAGCAGTTCCCAATACCAGGGTTTCCTTACACGCTGGAGTGCAGCTGACCAGGATGACTAGGCATTTGCAGTCAGCTGCACTCCTACAGAATAAGAACACTTTGAAATTACCTATTAAACTGTTTGCACTGGTTTTGTAACAACTTCAGAAATCTCCATCTCCCACTTGTTTAATCTCCTTGTAGCCCAGACAACTCTTTCCATTCCATTTATTATTGGTGGGGATGATTAGGGACAAAAAAAGGGAAATATTCTTGTGGTGGCCGAGGGTATGACTGAGGTACTAAATGAGTACTTTGCATCTGTCTTCACAAAAGAAGAGGATGAAGTTAATGTTGCAGTAGAGGAGGAGGGGAGTAGAGGTATTGGATAGGATAAAAATAGATAGAAAGGTGCTAAATATAACCTTTTTACTGCTGAAAGTTGTCCCATTATTTTGTAATAAACATCCCCTTAATGGTTATTTGGTTTGTTCAATTTTATGAACATGTATCAGGAACAAAATGTTAAATACTATAGATAAAGTAAACACTTCAAAATAACCCAGAAATGTGAGACATTTTAAAGTAATGAAAAGTAAATTTAAAACTGGTTTATTAGGAAGAATTTCTTTACTCAATAATAATAAATGTTGGGAATAACCTGTTGGATGGGGAAGAGAACTAAAAATATTAAGGACAAAATATAGCTGGTAGCTATAATCGTTAAGGTACTAGAGTGATGAGCTTCATTGGGGTGAATGGTCTTTTCTAATGTGCTTGTGTTAATTCAGGGAAGCAAACTGAAAATTCCTTTATTTTAGATTGTGATCTCTTTTTTGAGTTGCCTGTAACAAAAATGGTGCAGACAAGCATATTAAAGCACCACGCTAGCCAAGAATTTATGCACAGTCTGCTGAGACCAGTATGATGTAATGTGTTGGACGATGCTACTTCCTGGTCTGATTAGGATCAGATATTTATTTCCAACTTCATTATGGTTCTATTATTGCCCCCTTTCAGCTGTTTACAAATCCAGTCAATGGCCGGAATTTTCCTTACCTTGGCGGGTCCGGTGTCCGGGGTGGGTCTCGACCCTGCTGCTGGCTCCACCCCGCTGTAGAAAATGAACTTACCTTAATGGGGCTTAATAAGCCTGCCTAACGCGTTACCTGACCCAATTAGATGGAGCGGGTCTGGTGACGTCATTCATGACGCGTTTTAAGCCGGGATTCTTAAAGGGACCATGGTCACATTAAATTTTAAGTTTAATCTAACATAGTGGGCGTTGAATCTTTACTGTACAGTAATATAATAAAAGTTATATATGAGTCACAAATTTTTTAAAAATATGATCTTTAAGTAATATGACTCCATCTTCAAATACGATCAAGAACATAATTTAAAAAGTACATTCATTGTGAAGTGCTTTAGTCACAAATCGATAAGACTTTTGTATCAGTAACTGGTACAAATAAAAGATGTGTGTGTATAGGTAATACATAAAATTAAGCAGATTTTAAATGTAATTGTAAAGGGGTGGATTTACAATCTTATGCAAGCTCAGCGGAAGAGCTGCGGACAGTGTAAGTGGTGCTTACAATGTGTTTCTGGGATTTCTGCAGTTCTTCATTGAAGTTAACAATGGATAAGTGAGAGAACCTCTGCAGAAATTCACCAGAATGAAAAATTAAATTAGTTATATTCAGGGACTGAATGCAAATTGAACCAGTGGTATGAGTGATGAAAATTATATTGTTAGGTTGATGACTTGATTTAATGTGTAACTGGACAATCACTGTATACTGAGAGAGAAACCTGACCAAAAACAACACAAAAATTGATTTAAATGGTATATGTCATTTTTTATAGTGCAGATCAATTCACTGCAATTACTGTTGAGTTGAAAGGCAACAGCCGAGAATGGTCAGTGAAAAATCTATTTCCCTCACCATCCAGGGTAGACAAAAGTGAGAAGTCGCACAACACCAGGTTATAGTCCAACAGTTTTATTTGAAATCACAAGCTTTCGGAGCTGCTGCTCCTTCGTCAGGTCCAGGGTAGCACTTACATCCCTTCAGAAATTTCTGAATTAACATTTACCAGTAGCTTTTCAAGTAGAACAGAATCTCTCTCAATCTGTTAGCTGATGTAATCAATATGTTTTTATTATGGTTTGTTTGCCATGCTGTCAAGTAATCAGCTGGAGCAATGGGCACGGAACTCACGCCTCAGGTTGACAGACATGGTTCCCTGTGTGAATCCCGTGGCCATGCAGGGAAATTTACAAAGTAGGGGGGAAAAGGCTCTTAAGTGCCTATAAAGTACCTCATAATGATTTCAGTTGGGTCGCCCGCCGCTGCAGGTTGGGTCGGCTCCACGATGACAGAAGCGCCTGTGGGAAAGGCGCGTGGAGGCGAGTTGACAGCGGGTTCCTGACAACTTTCCCATCTAACCCGCCACCGATTGCGCCGCTACCACCACGAAAAATTCAGCCCAATATGATATATGTAACTGCTAAATTGTGTTTGGTAATTAAATGGATCCACTGTACATATAAAGTGTCATGTAGCACAAAAAAAATGTGCATAAACAAATCCCGTGAAGAAACCTGAGAATGAGGGTCACTTAGATTGTGCAATGTGTCTGAGCGCACTGTGCATGCAAGTAAAAATGTCTGTACCCTTAGTCAAAAAACTTCTGTATAAATAGTAGTGGTAGGGGAGGAGGATTTGTGCCTTTTTATTCTACACTTGTACATGGTGTATGTTTTACAGATGGACTGCTTTTTCTGACACCATAAGAACTATTCACCCTTTAATGCCAGCCATCTGCTTTAATTGTTGGCCCAGGAGAGGATTAATTGACACATGCCCTTTTAATCCTCTAGGATCTGTGGAGGAACAGCAACCTGAATTGATCACTTTCCTCTATCAGCTGACGGAGGGAGCTGCTGATCGCAGTTATGGCCTGAATGTCGCCAAACTAGCAAGTATCCCTGAGGAAGTGCTGAAGAAAGCCACTCAGAAATCCAAGGAACTGGAAGGCTTGATGAACACGAAGAGGTATAATGAGCTTGACATGACAAAAACTAAAGATAGCTTGCAGTATTACACACAATGGGCTCAATTTTCACCGTCCCGTGGAGGCGGGAGTGGTGTGAAAAAAGCAGATTCGGGGGTCCCGAACCCATCCCGTCCCCAACCCGCCTCCATGCCAGTTTCCCAGGAGGCGGGTACCCGACCTGTGCTGGGACCCGCCTCCCCGAGGCGGGAAGGGGATTAGTGCCAATAAACTGCCTGTTAACAGGTAGTTAACAGGCAGTTTGTTGCCTAATCCCTATTTTTAGCCCTGAAGTGTGGGCTTCCCGACAGGTCCGAACCACGCCGATTTAGCGAGGCGGACTGTGGGTCTGCAGGGGTTGGAGGAGTCGATATGTCCGGTGTGCAGGTGAGTGATGGGTGCATGAGTGCAGAGGTAAGTGTATTTGGTGTGTGTAAAGTGTTTTAAGAACTTTTACTTACCTTAACTTTGTCCTGCAGGCTAGCTTCCTTAAGGTGTCGGGAGTCCCTCACATCCACGGCACAGAAAGCAGAATGGCCGCGGAGCTGTCAAAAGCTGCAGTCTCTGCTTTCTGTGCTGGATTGATTTCTAACTGAGTCTAAGTACAGGGACTCAAGTTAGAAATCATATTGTCAGTATTTGACAGCTTGACAGAGCTGTCAAACGCTGAAATTTCATTTGTCAAAAGCTCTTGACACATGAAATTTCAATGGCTGACGTCACCTGTATCCAAGGGACCCTTGATTGGCCTGCTAAGCCCGCAAGTCGATGGAGGCGGGACTACAACCCAAAAAGTGGGAGTCCCGCCTCCATCACGTCCCCATTGACAAAATCGAGCCCAATGTTCCTACCGATTTTTAAAAATCTTCGGGGTAAAAATTGGGTAGGGGGCACTACCTTCTACAGGGCGCTAATTTTAGCGCCCCGAAAAAGTTAGCGCCCCGCGGCCGATTTTCCCAGGTAGCACCCCGAGAGGGAGGAGGGGCGCTACTGGAAGCGCCCTGAGTCCCTCTTGGGGCGTTGCGAGCCAATATCGCGGCGCTACGTGCCGCAGCACCGCGCAGTACTGCAGGCCTTCCTCCCCTTATTAAAGGGGAGGGGCCTGGCGCAGCGTGTCCTGGCACCCAGCTGGGCCACCAGGGATCGGGAGTGCCGGCAAACGAGCCTGGCACTCGAGCAGTGCCGGGCTCACGGAGAGCAGCCGGCACCCCGCGGGGGGGGGCTTCACGGGGCCTGGGGACAGCAACGGGGGCGCTGCTGGCAGGCGGCCAGCAACAGAAATGGCCGCCGGCCACCTCCCCTTTAACTAGCTCCGCCCTGGCCCCAGGTAGTCCCCCTGACCCCGGCGGACATAGCGTCCGGCGGTAAGTCGGGGGGCGCCACCCAATATCACAGGCGGGGCGCTGTGCACGGCGTTGATGTCAGCGGCGCTAGCGGTTAGCGCTGCCGCGCTCTTAGGGCGCTAACAGGAGGCACAAATCAACCAAATTTAGCCCCCTAAATCTTTTAATTGTCTCACACTGATTTTAAGGTTAAACTCAATGCTCTCCAAATTACATTCACCTGCATCCATTTGACACACTATCACAAAATACAATTTTCCAAAACTCGAGTTTATTTACTTTTCAAAATCGTGGCCATTTCTGATGCTTTTCTTTCACACTCTCTCACAAGATTTTAGTGATTGGGGTTTTACATCAGTTCATTATTAAAATACTATTTAGCCAGCATTACACTGGGAATAAGTAAATATATTTGACACTTGTTAAATTACATATTTCTATTTTATCTGTTTAGATTGGAAAGATATTTGGCTGGACTAGAATACTGGCTTATAAAATTATATAATTTTACAGCACAGAAAGAGACCATTTGGCCCATTGCATCTTCGTCGATTTAATTAAAGAGCTATCCATTTAATCCCATTTCCCTTCCCTTTCATAAGAACATAAGAAATAGGAGCTGGACTAGGCCATTTGGCCTCTCGAGCCTGCTCCACCATTCAGTAAGATCATGGCTGATCTTCTACCTCAACTCCACTTTCCTGCACTATACCCATATCCCTTGATTCCCTTAATATCCAAAAATCTATCGATCTCATTCTTGATTATACTCAACGACTGAGGCTCCACAGCCCTCTGGGGTAGAGAATTCCAAAGATTCACTACCCTCTGAGTGAAGAAATTTCTCCTCATCTCAGTCCTAAATGGCCGACCCCTTATTCTGAGACTGTGATCCCTGTTCTAGACTCCCCAACCTCTCCCTGCATCTACCCTGTCAAGCCCTGTAAGAATTTTGTATGTTTCAATGAGATCATCCAAAAATGTGTGGGTTAGGTTGATTTGGCTATGATAAATTGACCCTTAGTGTTAGGGGGGATTAAATATGTGGGGTTATGGGGATAGGATGGGATATGTTAGGGGGAATTAAATACGTGGGGTTACAGGGGTAGGGTGGGATATGTGTACTGTGGGGATTAAAGCAGGGACAGGGTACTGGATTTGGATGATCAGCCATGATCGTATTGAATGGCGGAGCAGGCTCGACGGGCCGAATGGCCTACTCCTGCTCCTAGATTCTATGTTTCTATGTTTCTATCACCTCTCATTCTTCTAAACTCTAGAGAATATAGGCCTAGTCTACTCAATCTCTCCTCATAGGACAATCCCCCCATCCCAGAAATCAGTCTGGTTAACCTTCGTTGCACTCCCTCTATGGCAAGTATATCCTTCCTTATGTAAGGAGACCAAAACTGTACGCAATACTCCAGGTGTGGTCTCACCAAGGCCCTATATAATTGCAGTAAGACCTCTTTATTCTTATACTCAAATCCTCTTGTAATAAAGGTTAACATACCATTTGCTTTCCTAATTGCTTGCTGTACCTGCATGTTAACTTTCAGTGATTCGTGTACAAGGACACCCAGGTCCCTCTGAACACCAACATTTCCCAATCTCTCACCATTTAAAATATACTCTGCTTTTCTATTTTTCCCACCAAAGTGGATAACTTCACATTTCTTCACACTATATTCCATTTGCCATGTTCTTGCCCCACTTAGCCTGTCTATATCCCCTTGAAGCCTCTTTGCATCCTCCTCACAACTTACATTCCCACCCAGCTTTGTATCATCAGCAAACTTGGATATATTTCATTTGGTCCCCTCATCCAAATCATTGATGTAGATTGTGAATAGCTGAGGCCCAAGCACCGATCCTTGTGGTACCCCACTAGTTACAGCCTGCCAAATAGAAAATGACCCGTTTATTCCTACTCTCTGTTTTCTGTCCGTTAACCAATCCTCATTCCATGCTAGTGTATTACCTCCAATCCCATGAGCCCTAATTTTGTTTAATAATCTCTTGTGTGGCACCTTATCGAATGCCTTTTGAAAATCCAAATACACCACATCCACTGGTTCCCCCTTATCTATTCTGCTAGTTACAACCTCAAACACTCAAAAAACAGATTAGTCAAACACGATTTCCCTTTCATAAATCCGTGTTGACTCCGCCCAATCATATTATTTTCTAAGTGCCCTGTTACCATGTCCTTAATAATAGATTCTAGCATTTCCCCTACTACTGATGTCAGGCTAACTGGTCTGTAGTTCTCCGTTTTCTCTCTTCCTTCCTTTTTTAAATAGCGGGGTTACATTTGCCACCTTCCAATCCGCAGGAACCGTTCTAGAATCTATGGATTTTTGAAAAATGACAACCAATGCATCCACTATCTCTATAGTCACCTCTTTCAAAACCCTAGGATGTAGGCCATCAGGTCCAGGGGATTTATCGGCTTTCAGGCCCATTAATTTCACCAGTACTATCTTTTTTACTAATACTAATTTCTTTCAGTTCCTCATTCTTGCTAGACCCTTGGTTCTCTACTATTTCTGGGAAGTTTTTTGCGTCGTCTTCCGTGAAGACAGACACAAAGCATTTATTTAATTTCTCTGCCATTTCCTTATTCCCTATTATAATTTCTCCTGTCTCAGCCTATAAGGGACCCACATTTACTTTCGCCAATCTTTTCCTTTTTACATACCTATAGAAGCTTTTACAGTCTGTTTTTATGTCTCTCGCTAGTTTACTCTCATATTCTAGTTTCCCTTTCTTTATCAATTTCTTGGTCCTCCTTTGCTGAATTCTAAAATCCTCCCAATCCTCAGGCTTACTACTCTTTTTGGCAACATTATAAGCCTCTTCCTTTGATTTAATACTATCTTTAACTTCTCTTGTTAGCCAAGGTTGGACCACTTTTCCTGTGGGGTTTTTGTGCCTTAAAGGAATGTATCTTTGTTGTAAATTATGTATTAATTCTTTAAATGCTAGCCATTGCTTGTCTACTGTCATACCTTTTAATGTAGTTTCCCAATCTACCTTAGCCAACTCGCCCCTTATACCTACATAGTTTGCATTGTTTAGATTTAAGACCCTAGTTTCGGATTTAAGTAAATCACTTTCAAACTCAATATAAAATTCTATCATATTATGGTCACTCTTCCCTAAAGGCCCCTTTACTACAAGGTTATTAATTAACCCTTTCTCATTACACAATACTAGATTTAAAATAGCCTGTTCCCTAGTTGGTTCCTCAACATACTGATCTGGAAAACTATCTTGCATACATTCCATGAATTTGTCCTCCACACTATTACTGCAAATTTGGTTTGCCCAGTCTATATGTAGATTAAAGTCCCCCATGATTACTGTATTACCCTTGTTACATGCGCCCCTGACTTATACTCTGCCCTACATTACAACTACTGTTTGGGGGCCAAAAACAACTCCCACCAATATTTTCTGCCCCTTGCTGTTTCTTAGCTCCACCCAAACTGATTCTACTTCTTGATTTTCAGGGCTAAGATCCTTTCTCTCTACTGTCTTTATCCTATCCATTATTATCAGGGCTACCCCGCCTCCTTTTCCATTTTGCCCATCTCTTCTAAAAGTTAAGTATCCTGGAATATTTAGTTCCTGACCTTGACCACATTGCAACCACGTCTCCGTAATGGCTATTAGATCAAACCTATTAATTTCTATCTGCGCTATTAATTCATCTATTTTGTTGCGAATGCTTCGCGCATTCAGATATAGTGCCTTTAGCTTTGACTTTTTTCTATTTTTCCCTGATGTCACCTTAGTCACTGATGCCTTATTACCTTTATTACTCTCTCTGTCCCTTCCTGACCCACTCTGCTTATTTTTACCCAAAACTCTACTCTGCTCCAGAGCCTTGACATTTCTCTCGCTTCTTTTAAATTTACTCTTTCCTGAATCCTTCCATCCTCCCTTCATTAGTTTAAAGCCCTGTCTATTGCTCTAGTTATTTGGTTCGCCAGGACACTGGTCCCAGCCTGTCCCAACGGAACAGCTCCCTCTTTCCCAGTACTGGTGCCAGTGCCCCATGAACTGAAACCCCTTCCTCCCACACCACTCTTTGAGCCACGCATTTAAACCTCTAATCTGTTTGTCCCTATGCCAATTTGCACGTGACTCAGGTAACAATCCAGAGATTATTACCTTTTGAGGTTCTGCTGTTTAATTTGGATCCTAGCTCCTCAAACTCCCTCAGCAGAACCTCATTCCTAGTTCTACCTATGTCGTTGGTTCCTACGTGGACCACAACAACTGGATCCTCCCCCTCCCAGTTCTCTTCCAGCCGCAAGGAGATGTCTTTAACCCTGGCACCGTGCAGGCAACACAACCTTCGGAAATGTCAGTCGTGGCTGCCGAGAACAGTATCTATCCACCTGACTACACTGTCCCCTACCACAACTACATTCCCGTTCACTCCCCCACTTGAATGGCCTCCTGCACCATGGTGCCATGGTCATCTGTTGGACAAGGCCAAATGCTGAGGCTCCTCCAGCACTGCACCTGGGGTCCCCTTACCTGCCTGAGTAGCAGTCACACTCTCCTGTCCCTGACCACTAACCATAGCTGTACAGACCTGTACCACTACCTAACCTAAGGGGTGTGACTGCCTCCTGGATCAAAGTGTCTAGGTAATTCCCCACCCCTGCTGCCCCACAATGTCTGCACCTCAGACTCCAGCTCAACAACTCTGAGCTGAAGTTACTCAAGACGCAGGCACTTACTGCAAACGTTATGTCCGGGATCACAATGCTCTCCACAAACTCCCACATGCTGCAGTTGCAGCACACCACCTGCACTGCCATCCCTATATGACCTTGTTTTATTTAATTAAATTTAATTAAATTTGTAATTAGGTAACTTAGTTTACTGTGTAGTTTCTTGACTACTTACTTGATCTAGATTAAGTTATGGGTACTGAAATTATATATCCACCTGTAACACAAAGCACTCCAAGTAGTGTAGGCAAAAAGCAGCAACTCCTTCCCCCTCTTCTCCAAATTCCCAAATAAAACACTCTGTTTAAGTACATTCTGCTTTAATCCCGCTCTGTGCTCTGCAGTCCTGTTTACCCTTATACTCTAGGAGCCTCACCCAATTTACAAGTGTTGACTCCGCTCCCCTGCTCCTGGTGATTAGCACCTATTCAAGACAAACATTTACAGCTGACTGACAGTTAACTGCCACTGGCAGGCAGCTTCTGTTAACTATAGTTTTTAAAGTTCTAGGTTCAAATCAAAATGTTAAACTAAATTTCACTTTTTACATCTGCTACTTACCCAATACTTACCAGAAATTCCCACTCTTTCCAAATTCCCAAATAAAACACTCTGTTTAAGTACACTCTGTTTTAATCCTGCTCTGTGCAGACCACTCTGCATATTTTTAAATTTGTTCATATTTTTAAAGTTTTCTTTTACAAATATTTATCCACTTCCCATTCAAATGCTATTATGGATTCTGCTTCCACTGCTGTTTCTCGTTGGACATTCCATGTCCTAACAACCTCTTGCATTAAATATTTCTCCTTATCTCTCTTTTCCTTTGGTAATGTTCTTAAATTTATGCCCTCTAGTTATCAACTCACCAACTAGTGGAAATTGTGTTTCCCTACTAACCTTATCAAATCACTTCATAATTTGAGCATCTCTGTTGGATCTGCTCTTAACCACTCGGCACTAATGAAAAAAGCCCCAGTTTTTGTCGTCTCTCTTTCTAACTAAACTACAGGGCCTAGAGTCTGCGCTCGGTTGCACTGATTTTTTTCAGCGCAATTCGCCTGAAATCGGCGTAACTAGCGCAAAAGATTGCAGAATTTTAAGTGCAAATTACGTTCACACAACTCAAGTTTCCGCGATCTTTTGCGCTAATTTAAAAAACACTCACTTGAAGCTGTCCCCGCCCACAAAACGCCCCCAGGGTGAATTAATCACCATTGGGGATTTCTGCTAATTGCCCTCGTTTGCGGGCTTTTGAGGAAACTCCAAAAATTAAGCTGGTTCTTTTGGGCACAAGTTTTAAAAGCTTTTGAATATATACATTTTTTTTTTTTAATTTGCTAAGAAACTGATGACTGTATCCCAATATAACTAGGAACTGGTTCTGTATATTCTTTTAGTTATGTTCAGTCATAGGTGGTGGATTGACACTGTGATTTAAAAATGCTTATTTTTTGTGATAGCCATTTTCAGCTATATTAATCAAACGGCACCTAGTTACCACTTTTAAATAGCAAGGAATATTTCTTAAAGCAACATTTTTTTTTTAAAGTTACGTTTTAAAACACTGCCCGACTACGCTGGTTCATAACAGATTTTGCCTTCGGTGATATGCAAATAAGTTTGAGCGGAACTCCAGAGAAAAAACACTCTGGAAAACTAGTGCAATTTACGCCCATTTCGGCAATTATGGCCAAAGTGGAAACTCTACCCCCAGATGTTTTGTTCAAACAGTGATTGTTTCTGCCAGAGAAAGGACTAAGCTTGTAAAAAAAATGCTGTTCTATATTCCCTGTATTTATTATCCCCCAATTCTTTTACTTATTTATTTGGCAGTCAGCCACTGAATACATTTAGTTCAACAGTTCATGCAGTAATTACTGCTATTCAGATAGTCTCATGGACTAATTTATAATTTTGGTATTCTCATGGTGCCTCACACTAGATAGCTTGTAAATTCATTTTTTTTTTAAATCTAGCTGCAAGAGCCCCACTTCACTCTCTTCTCCCCCTGAAAAAGTGTGCCACCACTGTAGTGGCAGCCTGTGATGACACATTTTTCTCTTGAGGTACATAATCATAAGTATGCAAGTCTATAGTGTAGGATACCACCACGATTGAAAAAAGTAGGAGAGAAGAGGGATATTAGGAAGTCATTCTTAGGTGACAGTAAGCTTAGTGAGGATTGCAGTTAATTGGCATTTACCCAGATACTAAGATCATTATGGAAACATATGTCGCAGAAGGAAAATACAGGCCCAGAATTGCTGGTCGGGATGACTGCGAACTGGCAGCGTTTGCCGTCATTCCACCTTTGAAACTGACCGCAACTTCGGGATTTGCCGCCGGCGCATGCGGAAATTCTGAAGTTGCGGTTTGACAATAACCGCTCTGAAACAGGCTGTGCTGTGCGTCCACACGCGCGCGCGCGCGCACACACACACACACACACACACACACACACACACACACACGGCAATCTGTGTAATCAGCAAAATCAGGGAAACTGATGAAAACTTTGGCTCTTCCGCAGTAATTACGCTGTTAAATTCCCCACTAAAAGTTAGACCCAAAGCGATTAGATGTAACTGGGGTTTAACAGCACTGTTACTGCTAAACAGATGTTATGGGCATGGAAAACTAATTTTAATTTTGTGTGGTGTGAAATTTGTCCATTTTAACAAAAAATTAAAAAAATTTAAGCAACTTCAGAAAAAAAAAATTTAATTTTTTTTTAAAGTTTGTCCATCTTTATTTCAGGTTTGCCTTTTCCCCATGTGAGAGCCCCAATCTTTGTTTTGCTCTCTCTAACATTTTAAAAAGTTGAATTTTAAGAGCTTACCCACTTCCTTGTTTGCTGCCTGTGAGAATTCTGTGTTTTGATTGGCTGCTTAGACGGCCTGTTGACATCACACAAGGGAATCCCCACTAACTTCCGTTGAATTGAATTGAAGGTCAGAAAACCCGAAGTTCTCTACACAGGGATCGTGAGATCTTTGGGCGAAGCGTGCTTCGGGGCCAGCGGCGAATGCCTTTGCTTCGCTGCTGACCACAAATTCCGAGCCATGATGTCTTGGGGATTTTGGAAATTAAGACTTGAATTTTTAATTCCAGTATTGAGTTTGGGCAAACTAAATCTAGTTCTGAGTGAGCTTGGCTCCACAGTACAAAACTGCCCCTAATTTGACAGTAATTGTCACACAAGATACTTGGTGTAAGAAATGGAGCAATGTTACACTGCAGCAGCAGGTAATAACCTGTCGTCATCCCGCCTCCACACAACTTTGCAAAGTGTTGAGTCTGCGAGTCCCGATCAGACCCGACACCAAGCGACGGGAGACCCACTTAAGGCAGTTAACAGCTTGTTAACTGCCTAGATAATCCGATTTTAAGAGGCTCTTCCCATTTTACTACATTTTCAGCGTGTTGTACATCGTGCGACAAACACGCCAGCTGATTGTGCCGGGTTCAACAACTAGCTCAATTCTTGACAGCTGCTTTGGCAGCATAAAAGCGGACCTGTAACATGGCTGACTTTCAGATGCCAGAACTTTGTGTTTTGAGGTTTTGGAACACATTTTGCAGGCCTATTGAGCTTGTAAGTGTTTAAGCTGAGATCCATATGCACTGTGACCTCCTTGGAAAACCCTCTCCCCACATTGACTGAGGGCTTATAACATCTATTCCTCAACTGAGATATATACCAGCGGAATGGGAACCATTTATATCCTCTCATCCCGGTCCTCAGAATTGGAGGAAGAGCAAACGCGGCAGCAGCAGAACCAGGCACACCAACAGCACCAACAACAGGAGTGCCAACCTTCTCAGCCACCTGATGCTGCACAGGGCAGAGGGCGTCAGCGCAGGGCTGCATCGTGCCGCAGGAGATACCCCCAACACAGGGTTTACAGGCCGAGGATGAGCCTCCTCAACTTGAGTGAGCAACAGTGCCAAAGGAGGCTGAGACGTAGTCGCTGACATCTGCACAATGCTGCACCAACACCTGGAGCCCAGAGGAGCGTGTGGACACTCCTTACCAGTGGCTGTCAAAGTCACCACCGCACTCAACTTCTTTGCTTCAAGGTCCTTCCAGGGATCAGCAGCAGAAATCAGCGGCATCTCCCAGTCGGCCGCACACACCTTGCATTGCGCAGGTTACCGATGCCCTCTTTGCAAAGTCGCACAATTACATCCACTTCTCCACGGATGAAGCAAGTGTAACCGCGCGTGTGGTTGACTTT
This sequence comes from Squalus acanthias, assembly GCA_030390025.1. Lineage (NCBI taxonomy): Eukaryota > Metazoa > Chordata > Chondrichthyes > Squaliformes > Squalidae > Squalus > Squalus acanthias. Next base: position 149,987,262 of record CM059425.1, read on the forward strand.
GCAAATGTGGCAGGCTCCCCAAGGGTGCAGGCCGTCGTAGACTGCACACATGTGGACATTAGGGCACCCCATCACAACCCAGCTGTATTTGTGAACCACAAGGGCTTCCACTCCTTTAACGTCCAGCTGGTGTGTAACCACAGGAAGAACATTATGCATGTTTGCGCCAAGTTCCCTGGCAGTTGCCATGACTCATTCATCCTGCGGCAGTCTACTGTGCCTCAGCTGTTCAATCTGCCAACCCAATTTTCCAGATGGCTAACTGGGGACAAGGGCTATCCCCTGAAGCCGTGGTTAATGACACCGATGAGGAGGCCATCAAACGAAGCTGAGGAGCGCTACAATGTGAGTCACATTTCCACCAGAAGCATCATAGAGCAAACCATCGGCTTGCTCAAAATGCGATTCAGATGCCTCGACAGATCTGGTGGAGCCCTACAGTACTTACCAGCCAGGGTGTCCAGAATCATCATGGTCTGCTGTGCCCTGCACAACATCGCACAGCAGCGTGGCTTAGCGCTGCCTGAGGAACAAGTGGCTCAGCGCACAGCCTCCTCAGAGGAGGAGGCGGCAGATGAGGAAGACCTTGCGGAGGCGGATGTGCCAGTTCCACCAGCATGCGAGCACATTGTTGGCCGTGAGGCAACGGATGCACTAATCCATGCCAGATTTGCGCAAGTTTACACAGCAAACACATGTGGCTGGCACATGGAAATGAGTGTCTGGCCGACCTTCTTAACACACCATACAGCATCTGTACAATAAACTGTGGGTCCCTATCACTCTCGCCACCATCATTACAGATGAAAGGCGCCCTGACCCCTCACTGTGCAACTTCCATTTCTGAGCACACATAGGCCAACTCTTTGACATAGCATTTCTTTATTACAATTGAAATAACGATGAGAAACTTCACTTTGTATTAGATCAAAACACCCAAGTGACTACCCTTGTGAATATTTGTGTGTTAACTTTCTCTTACGCGTGGTTCTATGTGGTGCTTCCCCTATGGCTTCAGCAGATGTTGAGGCACCTTGCTCACTTCCATGCTGCGCCTGCTTCGACGCCTTTGGTGACCGTTCTCTGGGTTTGGGAGCCTGGGAGAGCTCGTCAACAGTCTGCTCCTCCTGTGGCTGTGCAGGGGCTGAGACGGCCATTTCAGTTGGATGAGGAATCTGGGGCTCTGACCGAGGGCTCTGCAGTGGCATGGGAGTGTGAGGACTTGGAGAGGAGCCCCCACTTCCTTGTTGTCGACCACCAACATCCCTCTCATGGGTCACCCACACTTCACTGCTAGCAAGTGGCTGGAGAGCACCTTGCTGTACATCAGTGGGGCCATGAGGACCCGTCTCTGTATTGACAGTCCTCATAACGGGGACGTCCATGTACCTCTGGTTCCTCTCCTCAATAGATGCCCATCTATCCTCCATAGCAGACCATCAATTTAGAAGAGTCACCATGCTCTGTTGAGTCTGGCGAGTTATGTCCTCCATGGAGGTTGCCATCCTTTCCATGTCAGCACCTACATTCGCCATTGAGTGCACCACGGCATTGCTCATGTTTGACATGGACTCCTCCATTCTCTGCACACTCGCAGTTACTGTGATTGCAAACCCTGTCAGAGACTCCTGCACTTGTTCCTGAAGTTCCAGCACCGCTCTCTTTCTGGATGGCCCCAGAGGCACAGCGTCCACATGCAGCTGAGCAGAGCTAGGAGCATCCTGCGTCCTCTGACGAGGACTCTCCTCTGCTGTCCATGTCTCCACCATCTGCTGATGCTCACTTGTGAGCTGTGATACACCAGGTGACAACACTAATCTATCTCGCGAGGTGTGCGTCTCTGCGCTGGTGCTGGGTACGCTCAATTCTGCTGACGCTGCACCCTCAGAGGTTGCAGCTTCCTTTGAGGAGTCTTCCGGCTCTTCC